>CANTUR010000585.1:0-716578 GCA_947683625.1 Mallotus nudiflorus | reverse complement strand
AAATAAGGATAAAAAATAAAAAGAAAAATTTTAAAAAAAACAAGAAAAGAAAAAAGAGAGGGAAATAGAAAAAACAAAAGGGGCAAAAAGAGAAAGCGAAAATTTTAAAAAGGTAGGAAAGAAAAGAAATTAAGATAAAGGTGTAATAAATGAAAATTAGTTGCTTTTTAGCAAAAAAAAGTTTAAAAATTGAATATTTTTGGTAAATTTATCTTGTATTAATTAGCTACTTTTAAATTTGGTAACTTATAAAATGACTTAATTTGTCTAGTTGGTTTTGATTCTTGAGTTGCACGGAGTCAGCTTTTGTTGAAGGGCAAGCTCATGTTTATTTGATAAGCTGTTTTTTTTTTTTTTTTTTTTTTTCGGATAATGTTTAAATTTAGCAGACTCACTGTTAGTCTATGATGAAGGGACTTTAATTGGTAGACCTTTTTTTCATATAAAAATTTTAAGAAAAAAACCGCCGTTTCCAAATTTAAAAAATATATTTTTTAGTTCTTTTTTTCTAAATAACAAAATATATTTAACACAAATTTTATATTTTTAATCAAATAAAATAATTTATAATTATACTATTAATTGAAGGCTAATTTTATCATCTTATGGAAAATTGAATTTTTTGTGTTTGAACATTTTTTTTTAATCAAGTTGCCGAACTGTAAATTTTTAGAGTCAATATAATACTTTCGATGGTGACTTAACATAATTAGGACCCACGTATAGCCTAATCATCTAACAAATGAGAAAATATTAATGGAAAAAAGATAATCTTTATTGATTATAATGTGTGATATATATACAAGCATCTGTACATACAATATAGAAAAAAAACTAAGCTTGCGCCTAAAAAATAGGAAGCAAATAAGAAGCAATAAATATAGAAAATAAAACTAAACAAGGAACGTCTAAAATAGGAATATCTATTATAGGAAGCAAGAAATATAGGAAATTAAGCTAAATAAGGAACGTCTAAAATAGAAACATCTATGATGCAGGAAAATCTCAACACTCCTCCTCAAGTTGGAGCCTGAAGATTACATATGCCCAACTTGGTGGAACTATTTGAATCCCAATGCCTTTGTGAAAAGATCTCCAACTTGATCACTTGAACAAACATGAGAAGTGCGTATCTCATTACTAATCAAACGATCACGTATGAAGTGGCAATCAATCTCGATGTGCTTTGTTCGTTCGTGGAAAACCTTATTGGCAGCAATATGGAGAGCAGCTTGGTTGTCACATATGAGAGAACATAGGCGAGGATAATGTGACTTTAAGTTCCATAAACAAGGAGCGTAACCACAATAACTCACTTGTGGCATTTGCCATTGCCCGATATTTCTGCTTCAACTGAAGAGCGGGAAATCGTAATTTGCTTCTTTGATTTCCAAGATATGGGACTCTGTCCAAGGAAGACTATGTAGCCAGTGGTCAATCGTCTAGTTGTAGGACAACTTGCCCAATCCGAATCACAATAAGCTGTCAAATGTAATGAGTTTGAAGAAGAAAGAAAAATGCCTTTGGCCTGGCGTAGACTTTAAGTAACGAAGAATGCGAAATGCTGCATTCAAATGAGGCACTCGAGGGTCTTGCATGAATTGGCTTAGAACCTGTACAGGGTAAGTGATGTTAAGGCATGTAATGGTCAAATACAACAGTCTACCAATGAGCCGACGATATTGTCCCACATCTGATACTGGATCTCCAACATTTACAGCAAGATTGTGTCATGATTCCATGGGGAAGCTTGCTGGTTTAGCATCTAATAAGCCCACCTCTTCAAGAAGATCTAGCGCATCTTTTCGTTGGCTAAGAGTTATCCCTTCTTTGTTGCGTGCTACTTCAATGCCGAGGAAATATTTGAGGGTCCCAAGATCTTTGATGCGAAAAGCCGAGTTCAAATAGTCCTTTACTTGACTTATAATATGCAGATCATTTCCTGTTATAACAACATCATCAACGTAAACCAGCAAAGCTATAAAATGATTATCTCGTACCAATGTAAACAAGGAGTTATCTGCTGCACTTTGCTGAAAACCAAACCCTTGAAGGACTTAGAAAGTGTTTGGAACCAATTTCATGATGCTTGTTTAAGTCCGTAAAGGATTTTTTTAACCAGCAAACACGATATCACCTGGTTTAGCAAAACCTTGTGGGAATTTCATGTATACCTCCTCATGCAAGTCTCCATGAAGGAAGGCAATTATTTATGTCTAGTTGGTGCAATTCCCAGTGACGTATGACAACAACTGAAAGCAAACATCACAAGGTTGTAATCTTGGCAACCGGCACAAATGTATCATGGTAGTCTAACCCTTCAATTTGCATGAATCCCTTAGCAACCAAACGCGCCTTAAAGCGCTCAACAGTACCATCAGATCGATATTTAATTTTATAGACCCATTTAAAGTCAATGGCATGTTTGCCTAGCGGTAAAGGTTCCAAAGTCCATGTATGATTCTCCTCTAATGAACGAATTTCTTGCTGCATCGCATATTGCCATCTGGGGTCTTTGACAACTTGATGGAAAATTTAGGTTCATCTAGTGAAGAAATGGATGCCAAGAAAGCTTTATGGCTATTAGTAAAATGAGAATAAGAGAGACAATTTGAAAGAGGATAGGACATACCTGAGTTCACTAATTGAGGGGAGCCTTGTGATGGCGCTAAGGATGGTAATAGCTTATAGTCAAAACCAGAAAGCTTTATGGACACACGTTGGACTTGATTGGTCGTTGAAAGGGAGAAGAGCTATTTTCATTATTGCTGATTGGTTCAGGTTGTGTGGGATTATTGGTTTGGGGACTGCAATGATGAATTTTAGGCATGTTTTGGTTGACAGATAGAGGTCTGACTGGTGAGATCATTGTGGTAGTTTCTTTGCTTGCTTCATCATTTGGATAATTGTCAATCTGAATAGGCTCGATTTGGTCTGAGGCAGCAGGATCTGAAGAATGTGCCGACTGGTAAATGAGATCAGGTGGTTGGTTAACCAATGGTGATGGAACGAGTGTATTCAGGTTTGTGTTAGTTTGGAAAGGAAAAATCTTTTCATGGAATATCACATCTCTGGACACAAGCAATTTCTATTTTTCAAGATTATAAACCTTATATCCCTTTTTTCCATGTGGATATCCCAAGAAGATACAACGATGTGCTCTAGGTGAAAATTTATCTTCTGGTTTATCATGGACATAACATAGAGAGCCAAAAACTCTCAAGTGCTCATAATCAGGTTTCTTATGAAACAAAACTTCATAGGGACTTTTATTGGCAAGGATGGGTGTGGGCATTAAATTTATGAGATAAACTGCAGTAAGAACACATTCTCCCCAAAATTTTAATGGCAAATGTGCATGGAAACGTAAAGAACGTGCTACCTCAAGTATATGACAGTGCTTTCGTTCCACTCTCCCATTTTGTTGTGGTGTATAGGCACATGTAGTTTGGTGTTCTATCCCTATGATTAGTAAGGAAATCTCTCATTCTGTTTGAAACAAACTCTCCCCCATTATCACTTCTTATCACCTTGATCCTAGAATGAAATTGGTTTTGCACAAGATGGTAAAACATGGTTAGGTAATCATAGGTTTGTGATTTATTTTTCATAAGATAAACCCAAGTACATCTAAAACAAGCATCCACTATGGTTAAGAAAAAATTAGCACCACTTAATAAAGGAATTGAATAAGGACCCAAAAAATCCACATGAATGAGGTCAAAACAATTGATGCTTTTTTTTATTGCTGATAGAAAAAGGTAAACGAGTTTGTTTTGCTTTATGACATACATCACAAACTTCATGAAAATCACTAGAGGGGAATCTCTCAAAATAAATTTAAACTTGCTAAAGGGATAATGTCTTAGTTGCATGTGCCACAAAGCATAATCCGTTTCAAGAACACTTCAACTTGCCATTCCATATCTTCCTTCCATTTGATAAATGCCATCTTTCAGCTTACCCGCTCCAGTTAGCGTCCTCGTACGTAGGTCCTGAAAGAAAAAAAATTAGGAAAGAATGTAGCCGAGCAATTTAGGTCATTGGATATCTTAGAAATTGAGAGGAGGTAATATTTAAAACCAAGTATGTAGAGGACTTTCTTTAACTCAATGTTTGGTGTTATGCGTACATCACCAACATGAGTGATTGAAAAGGAAGAAACCATGTAGTATTTTGACATTTGGGTGTATCAAAACATGCACATAGTGGTCAAATTGCTTCTTATCTCCAATCATATGATCGGAGGCACCACTATCAACAATCCAAGGATCATTAGTCATGGAACTCTTACCTGTAAAGTTTGCTAAACCTTCATTACCATTGTTCTGATTGGTAGATGATGTGAGAAAAGATAGTAATTTGGAGCATTGATCTACTATTAGTCCCAGAGTTTATTGAACTTGATGTTGTGCAACATTAAGTTCATTATTCCTGGTTCTGAATTGCGCCATTGCTGTTTACCAGGACTTGATGATCGAGATCCTGTTGTGGCTATATCGCTGTAGCCTTGTCGCTGCCTCAAGGCACCTTTTCCATTGCTTCCATGGTTTGTTGATTAGTTTTCCAATTGGGAGGATACCCTATGATCTCAAAATATTCTTCTTTAAGATGTCCATTTTGCCATAATGTACATATTTTTTTTTAGACTGATTTGCTGAGTTCTGGCCTCTATTTGAGTAGTTCTTTTCATCACCATTTAGCTTTGTTGCGAATGCTGCACCTTCTATAGTTGATCGTTGATCTGTGTTATTTTGCATGAGAAATTGTTGTTCTTCTTGCAGTGCCAAAGAGAAAATTTTATTGAGTTATGGTGTTGGCTCTATTGATAACACATGAGACCTTAGCCTATCAAAATTGTTGTTCAAACCCAGTAAGAACTGATGAGCTTTTTCCCTTTCTCAGTGTTCTTGAAATCCCTTTACTGCTTCACACTTGCAATGGGGCAAAGGATTATAAATTTGTAATTCCTGCCACAAGGTTTTGAATTGGTATAGTATTGGGTTAAGGGTTGTCCATCTTCTTGACTAAGGTTAGAGAACTCCTTTTTTATTTTGTAAAGACGAGGTGCATTACTATGCCCATATCTCTCACAAAGTTCATTCCATATCTCTTGTGTTGTGTCTGCATACATAACACTTTCCTGTATGTCTTTAGCTAGAGAATTTCTTAGCCAAGATTTAACCATAGCATCATTCCTTTTCCATCGCCCAAAATCTAGTGAGTCTGAGTTCGGCAGTTATAGACTTCCGTCAATGAATCCACTTTTGCTTTTTGCATACAAGGCTGTTTCCATGGAGTTTTTCCATGAAGCAAAATTTTCTCCTATGAAAGGTGTGGTGACAAACACAAGTCTTGGATGATCTAAAGGGTGAAGAATATATGGTGAATTATCATAATTCTGCATTATAATTTCTCCCCCTTTCATTGAACTTTGTGACTTTTCTGAACTTCCTTCTTGATCTCCCATTGATGTTATTGACAAGATGATTCTGGTTCAATTTGTTTAAACCAGGCTCTGATACCATGAGAAAATATTAATGGGAAAAAGATAATCTTTATTGATTATAATGTGTGCTATATATACAAGCATCTGTACATATAATATAGGAAAAAAACTAAGCTTGCGCCTAAGAATAGGAAGCAAATAGGAAGTAAGAAATATAGAAAATAAAGCTAAACAAGGAACGTCTAAAATAGGAACATCTATGATATGAAGCAAGAAATATAGGAAATAAAGATAAACAAGGAACGTCTAAAATAGGAACATCTATGATACAGGAAAATCTCAACAACATATAACAAAAATTAAAATGACAAATTTAACCCTTCTTTTCTTTTTCTTTTTTTCCCCTCCCCTATCCTTCCTCCACTTCCTGCTCCACCTCTACCGCCACCACCTCCCATGTGTATTAAGGAACTGTTGAAGAATTTAGCTCACAGTATGGAGCTCTAGTTTCTTGAGAAGTTTGTTCAAAAATCACTCTCTCCTCACACACACACATATATATATATAGTAAAAAAATGGAATATTCATTATAGTGTACAAATCAAAAGTAATTTCAAATTTTATCAGTGCTCACCTCAAAGGAATGAAATCTAAGAGTGTAAGCTCAAACTAACATACATCTGTTGCAAGTTTAATGAACATGTATCTCATTCCCCTGTCACGACCCAAAATAGAGGCCATGAACGGCGTTAGGGAACGGGAATTCTTTCGAATCCGGAACCCGTAGCAAGCCTAAAAATAAAATAAAACATACAATAGTAATAATAACAACACAATTAAATAAAATACTGTGCAGCGGAATAAAATCATAAATATAAAAATAATAATCCACCACAGGATTTAATCAAATCCATATCTCATATATAAATAAATCCTTTTAATACAAGTTTCAGTTCAAATTCTTAAGATACATAACTTACAAAAATATAATGCATAAAACCCATAATTATTTACAACTACTGCAGTGTCTAGATTGTAAAAATAAAACTCAAGACTCAGATAAGCAGTTTACGTAAAGAAGCTGGGGCAGAAGAAATCCGACGTACAGGCTTGCTACTGAGGTCTGAAGACGATGACTCTCCTAAAAAATAGTCAACAGAGGGGAGGCAGACCTCACTAAGTGAATTACTATAATATATATACATGCATACTAAATGCTAATGCACACAGTCAAAAGTATATATATCTAATAAGTATATATATACAAGCAAATACACACAGATGCAATAAAATCATTTTATATATTTTATTGAAAATCACTGTTTATGAAGGATCAAATAGAACCCTAGAATATCGCAACCTCAAATAGTGTTAGACAACACTCTAGCCACACAGGCTCACTTATTCCAAAATATTCACTTGATCCATTTGGACAGTAGACTGGCCCCGAGACACTAAGTCAATCGAGCTCTAGCAGTCTAACTGTCAGTGTGATTGGTCCCGAGACACTTGGTCAACCGAGCTCTAGCAATCACACTCCTAAATCATATCACACATCAGATAAATCAAATCCAATCAATATCCTCAAACAAGTTAGTAATATAGCCGTTAGTAATATAGCCTAAATGCTATAAGCGTACCGGTATGTATTCGATCTAGTGCTGCCCACTAGGTAGCACGTTCTATCGATATCCTTCATTAAAATATAAAGCATACATTCATAAAAGTAAATGATGCATGAATTGAATAAAATAACCACATAAACTATATATATATATATACTAGAAATATACGAAAAGTAAACCAGGTATATTTCAAGTATATATACGTCAAATAAATCCAATTAAATTACAAAATAAACTAGAAATACACTTAAAAACAATTTAAACATAATTCATTAATAAAACATGCATATAGTTTAAAATATACAGAAAATAAATCAAAAAATAAACTAAAAATAACTTAAGTAATAATTAAACCATTTATGCATATTTAATCAAAATAGAGCATATATTTCTAGGAATCATGCACCTTAGAGCACATATATATAAATAGTAACTCACACTTAGTGCGCTCCTCGAGATAGGTCCGATGGGCCTGGTCCACTAGGCCTCGGTCTCAGTGCAACTAAACAAACAATAAATAGCAGACATTAGAATAAACCTAACAGAAAATCCTAGAAACTCGATCTAGAATATTAGACATATAATCAAAATTAGGGTTTGACCGGACATCACGTTTTACGAGAATTCTACTGAAAATTCGACAAAACCTCCCCTGTAAAACGAACATCTCTCTACTCAAAGAGTAGAGTCGGCCCTGCAAAGAAATGCACTTCAAAAAACAGACATAGAAACACATCCACAACTCCTCGATTGGACTCCAAACTACAGTTTTACCGACCGGGGTCCACAATCACATAACAATTATGGAAATATCAAAAATACCCTTATATCGCAGAAATACATTTTATAAGTAGAAATTACATAATTAACCTTAAAACACAGTAAAAACCGATAAAACTCATTTTATTTAGAAAAATTGTATATTATATATATAATTGAAAATAATTTACGAAAAATAGTTTTAATTAGTTAAAAATACTAAATAATTTGTAGAAATCATTTTTATACCTTAAATAGCTATTAAAACCAATTTAATTACATTTTTTAGTCAATTTAGGGTAAAATTACTAAAATACCCTAATATATATATATATATATATATATATATATATATATATATATATATATATATATATATATATATATAATATATATATATATATATATATATATATATATATATATATATATATATATATATATATATATATATATATATATACTAAAATTACTCCAAAAATTCACTAAAAATAATATAATTGCACAAAATTAATTTTCTCGACATATTTATCAATAATATCAATAATTAAACTCAATTAACTAATTAATTTCAATTAAAAACACAATTATCCCTATTTTCTCAAAATTACGTAAACTAATTAAATTCAAAATAAATACATAAAAATTCATAAAAATTCCAAATAAATTTCTATAATTCATTTCAACACCTATATTTATCATAAAACATAATTTCATAATTTAATTAATTAATTTTCGAAAATTAGAAAATAATAATAAAATATTCAAAAATACCCAAAAATCAAATAATCTCCAAAAATTCTACAAAAATTCACACATGTAGATTAAGCTACTATGATCAACATTTGTTAAGGGAATTTTCATGAATCAATCAATTCTAAGTTCAAAAAATTCAAGAAGCTAAAATGGCCGAATTGAAAATTTAGCTCAAACCTCATCAACCACTGGTTTTTCGGTCAAAAGGAGCTTAGAAGAGGGACCACCGGAGTTCAAGGAGTCGATGAAGACTGGCGGTGCATGAAATGATGGCCGAAATCGTGATCGACGGCGAAGTGCTTCACTTGCTGCTACCGTGAATTCCGAGCGTTCCAACGGGCTTCCAATGGCCTGGTCACGTCGGAGAGGGAAGAGGAAGGAAGGGGGAGGAGGTTGGCGGCAGCTGATGGCGGCGAAGGGCGGTCCAGCATAGTGGAACGGGAGGCGCAGTGAGGGTAGGGCGTTGGGAGAGAAGGAGAAAGAGGGAGGGGCAATTCGGTAATTTGGCAATAAGTTTTGATTTTTGACATATAATATGTATATAAATATACTTTACACTATATATTAAAATAATATAAAATCACACACATTAAATATACACCACACACATATAATTTAATATTTTAAAATTTAATACACTTAAAAAAATTTAAATAATATACAATTAAAAATATTTAAATAATATTAAAACTAATAATAAATAATAAAATATTAGGATAATTAATTAAACTCTAATTAAATAAATAAGTACACATATATACATTATTTAGTGCTTTAAAAATACATATGAGTTCATGCAAATATGGAAATCTATTTAATATAATTAATAATAAATAATTTACGTAAAAATTTCCTCGAAAATAGTATTCTCGGAAAAATTTTACGTAAAGCACTTAAAATAATATACAATAATTAAAATAAGTTTTAAATACATATCAACTCGTAAAAATATCATAATTATATACAAAATTATTAACACTGTATATCCTGATGTAGTATAAAAATATTTAAAAACTCAAAATATTACATCCCCTCTCTCTATATTGAAGAGTAGAGTTGGAGATACACAACTTTATGTGCAGGAACATCAATGGCTGCGGGATGTCTCACACAACCACTGTACTTGAAAGTGTTCACCTTACGAAGAGAATTTAGCTCCATACCCTTAAAGCTCTTATGATTATTGTCTTAAATAATCAATGATTTCAAAGGTATGCGTGGACAGAAAATGCAGTAGATTTCAGGAAAAAAACACCTTATGACACTCTCAAGATGCCAGGAAAATTAAAAAAATGCTCAATGAGAACTTCAGTATCACTGATGATGATATTAGGATTCACGCTGCTGTCACTAGTATAAAATACTTGATGGATAATGCTGTTAAGTTATATATAAAAATTTCAAAGCCCTCATTTATTGTTTTTCACTATTTAAATATTTAAATTGTTTCTTCTTGAAAAACCTGTTTTACCTAAATTTTTTTTTCAATAATTTTGCTTGTTTAATTTGAGCTTGTAAGCATATATGTCTGTAAAAGATTTCTATTTTCATATTAGTTTGTAGGATCTGTCCAAGAGCATATAAGAACATTTGGATTTACACCGAAAATGTGACTTCAAAATATTAAATTTCATTACACCTGATATATATATATATATATATATATATATGATACCCCATATCAGTATCCTATTCTAATAAGGGTTGTAATCTGTAAAGAGAAACAATGCTTAAATAAAAAGAAAGCTTGATGAGGAAGTCTATTCTCTCTTAAACAATGCAATCCTACAAGGCTAAAAAAATCATATTCCTAAAAGGTTTGAATAACACCTTCTCATATAAATATATATCATTTTATCTCATGTAATTTTTTCATCATTTCCACATAACATCACACTCCACATCAAGTTATCATTCAATCACCTCATCTTACAAGCAATCATCGTTTATTCTCTATTTTACTCTACTTATTCACTTTATTATATTTTTCTTTATACAAATACTGACTTAAGTTTTAGAGTGTTTATGGGGAAAATATCGCTCATTTACCCGTTCTATTCATTGATATAGGTTCCATAGGCAATGATTCGATTCGAAGTTATCGTATATAATAAAAAAAATTTCCATTAAATAGAAATATCTACAATTAACAGTTCCTTAATACACATGGGAGGTTCCTGACTCCAGAACATTGACCATTCTATGTGAATTGCTCCTTTAGCAATATTGTGAGCAACATCATTTAAGAATCTACCAAAAGATGAGAAAACAAAGCAGACATAAGATATGGATGATTTTGATTTGGAAAGTATATTGCCTGAAGGATTCTTGAACAGGATTAGAGTCAAGGGTTTGGTGGTGAAATCATGGGCACCACAAATTGCAATACTCAATCACAAGTCAATTGGTGGGTTCATTACGCATTATGGGTGGAACTCTGTGTTAGAAACAGTGGTTGCTGGTGTGCAAATGGTGGCATGGCCATTATATCCAAAGCAACAACTTAACATGAATGTGTTGGTGGAAGATATGAAGATAACAATTCAATTAGAGCAAAGAGAAGATGATAGATTTGTGATAAGAGATGAATAGGAGAGGAGAATCAGAGAGTTGATGGAATCAGAGAAAGGAAAATAATTGAAAGAGAAAAGTTGGATGATGAGGCAAAGCAACCAGGATGCATTAGAAGAGTCTAGTTCCTCCATCAGAGCTCTTGTTAAGCTGGTTGAGCAATGGAAAAGAAAACATTGTTAAGAATAATAGTTAAGTTGACAGTATAGACGTTAGTTTGGGTAAGCTTGTCACGACCCGAACCCGAGGGCATGTGACCGGTACTAGGAATGGGTAGGCATAAGGCCCCCGATACCCGTAGTAAGCCTAAAGGAAAAGTAAATAAAACCATTCATATTTTAAACTTTAATTAATAACATAACATATTATCAAACTGATTTTTCTCAAAATACACAAATTCAACTGCTTAATAAAAATGTGTTTCAACATCTCATATTATAAATTGAATTTAAATCCTATACATAAGTGTAGTTTACACAAATAAATTACACAATTATATTTAAACCATACAAATCTGTAGTACACATACTACTGCAACAACCTAGATTAACACACAGTACAGCTTACAATGACCTACATAAAATAGCCGATGAAGAAGAAACCTGGCGTGGAGGTAGTCTGAGGTCGAACTCCCAATCTCCTGAAAAAAATAAATTGAAGGGAATCAGACCTCACTGAGTAAGTCAATAAAAAGAGCTGTACGGTTTGAAAACCTTTTGAAAACTATATATATTTGTAGTAAAAATAACTTATAATGTATAATTATAGCTTTTGAAAAATCTAGGTAGAACTCTAAACCCAAAAATCTAAATGGCCAACCGGGCCCACTTATTCCAACTAGACTACCGGTCCCGAGAGCAAGGGCATCAACTGAGGCACCAAGCCGTAGTCCTTCACTTAATCCAAATATATGGCACTAGTGGTCCCCGAGAGCAAAGGCATCAACCGAGGCACCCATCCCAGTCCATTATCAACCTTACAATCACTAGCGGTCCCCGAGAGCAAAGGCTTCCACCGAGGCACCCGTCCCAGTTTAACATTCACCAAACATATATATATCGGATCCATCTCTCAATCTCTACCATGTGCACATAGTCCTGGTGAAAGCCCACCATGTAGCCCGTTCTACAAAAATTTCTCAAAAATCGATTTTTAAATAAGTAAAATGCATTTAAATATTAAATAACAACATTAAATTAAATAAATCATATAATCAATATAATAAAAATATGAGCGCATGCATTCTTTAAATAAATACATGCACAAATCGTTCTATTGACTTATAGGATGAATGCGAAGGCTGACGACCACGCGTCTGCCTCGGCCTTACAGCTTCTGCTCCGAAATGCTCTAAAAGAAAATAATAATCGACTTTTAAAACATGAATAAGAATCGAAATCAGCAATCAACAAAATAATGAAATTTCAGACTGACTCGAGGAAAATCGGATAAGACTCGACAGATAGGATTTAACCTAACTAACAGTAAAAATTTTACGAGTATCACGTTTTACGAGAAAATCTATCGAAATTTCAGCAGAGTCTCCTCTGTAAAACAGACATCTCTCTACCAAAGGGTAGAGCCAGACTTGCATAGAAAATGCACTTCTAATATCCACAACATCCACACTCGAGTCGGGCTCCCAAAACTACATTCAGCCTCTACCGAGATTACAACTCAACAGAATATCGAGAATTATTAACAGTTTTCTAAAAACACATATTTCACATACACATATACTAAAAATAGACAAAAATATATAAAATCTCAATTATTCAAAATTAAACAATTAAATTTGTATTCCATCATCAAAAATATAATTAAAACCCAAATTAAACTATTGTAATATATATATATATATATATATATATATATATATATATATATATATATATATACTATATTATATAGATATATATATATATATTGGGAATTTGATATTTAAAATTTACACTACTTAGGTAAAATATCAATTAATTTATAAAAAAAAATTGTCTAAACCCTTCAAATATTAATAAAACTAATTAAAATATATATATTTAATTATATATAGCGTAAAATTACATTTTTACCCCTAAAATATATAAATTACATAATGTGCTATTAATACTAAAAAAAATTCCTTAAAATTATTTAATCATCTAAAACTTACTTTATAAATTTTAAATTCTTAATATAATTAAAACATATAAATAACTTCTAATTTCTTCTAAAATATAATTTAACCTAATATTAAATATATTTTTTTTGACATAAACTATAAAAATTCCTAAAATTTGAATAATATTCAAAAAAAAAATTTCTTTAATCTAAAATTAATATTAACCCATAATAACACCAAAAATACCAAAAATTATTATTATTTATTATTATAATTAATTTACGAAAATTCCTAAAATAATATTAAAATATTCAAAAATTCACCAAAAATCAAAATAAATTCCAAAAATTATACAAAAATTCATAGAAGTAGATTGAGCTACTAGGAATCACATTTGTAAAGGGAGTTTGCATGAATCAAGCTAGATCGAGCTAAAAAATTTCCAAAACCCTAGAGCTCAAAACCAACAATCAAACAAAACTCAACCAATTCATGACCAAAGCTTAAACTGAGCTTGGAATGAGTCTCACCAGTGCAAGAGGAGGGAATTGACAGTGAAATGGAGTGAAACGATGGCCGGACGGAGCTTGGTCGATTCTAGGAGCTACTCTCGGCTTCTCCCCGTTTCAGCAATTCCGGCAGCTCTACAGGCGATCGGAGGTGAGGGAGAAGGAGGAGGAGGTAGCAGATGGTGGTCAGAGATGGGGGAGGCGCAGTGACGGTGGCGGTCGGGGATGTCGTGCGGTGAGGAGGGGTTGCAAGGAGATGGGGCTTTGGTTTCTTCTTCTTTTCTTCAAATATATATATATATATATATATATATATATATATATATATATATATATATATATATATATATATATATATATATATATATATATATATATATATATATATATATAGGTATTACAGTCTCCCCTCCTTATATGAATTCGTCCCCAAATTCAAGAAAGAAAGAAAAGAAAAGAGTCACAGGGCTGAGAGGGAAAGAGATACGGGAAAGAAACTCGCATCTCGGCTTCAGTTTCCCAAGTGCAATCATCGACGGAATGGTTACTCCATAGCACCTTCACCATCGATATCTCCTTAGTTCGCAGCTATCGGATTTGGTGATCTACAATTGCCACCGGGTACTCCTCGTAAGTTAAATCGTCGCTAGCTCTACGGTTTGACGTTGCAACACATGAGATGAATCAGGGACGTATTTCCTCAGCATGGATACATGAAATACAAGATGAATTCTCAACAGTTCTGGTGGTAACACCAACCTATACGCCACTTTACCCACTTTAGATCGAATCTCAATGGTCCAATGTATCTAGGAGCTAGCTTACCCTTCTTGCCAAATCTCATAACTCCTTTCATTGGAGACACCTTCAGGAACACCATGTCTCCAACCATGAAGGATACATCCTTCCTCCTAGGGTCAACATAGCTCTTCTGTCTGCTGAAGGCTGTCTTCAATTGCTGCTGAATAATGGGGACTTTCTCTGAAGTGATCTGCACCAACTCTGGTCCCGTTAACTGCCTTTCACCAATCTCCCAACACAAAGGTGATCTACACTTCCTACCATATAGTGCCTCATATGGAGTGATCTCGATGCTAGCATGATAGCTGTTATTATAAGCAAACTCAATCAATGGTAAGTGTGAATCTTATTGTCCTCCAAAATCCATTACACACATCCTCAGCATATCTTTTAATGTTTGGATGGTCCTCTCTGACTGACCATCTGTCTGAGGGTGGAAGGCCGTACTAAAATCCAATCTGGTACCCAAGGCCTTGTGTAATTCTTGCCAAAAGACTGAGGTAAAGGTGGCTCCTCTATCCGACACTATGCTCACGGGTACTCCATGTAGACAAACATCCTATTGATATAAAGTCTCGCCAGTCTATCAGTGGAGTACGTCTTCTTTATAGGTAGAAAGTGTGCTGACTTAGTTAACCTATCAACAATCACCAAATAGCGTCATAACCTCCAGTAGTCCGAGGTAGCCCAGTCACGAAATCCATGGCTATCATATCCCATTTCCATTCAGGTTTTGGCATAGGTTGTAACAGTCCCGAGGGTCTCTGATGTTCAAGCTTTACTTGCTGGCAAGTCAAGCACCTGGATACAAATTCTGCAATGTCCTTCTTCATTCCATTCCATCAATATGTATCCTTCAAGTTATAATACATCTTGGTAGAACCCGGATGAACACTATATGTAGAAAAATGTGCTTCTTCCATAATCTCCTTTCTTAAGTCATCAATATCTGGCACACAAATCCTAGTGCCTAACTGCAACACACCTTCTCTGTCAATCATAAAGTCCCGTGACTACCCTTGTTGCACTTCATACATAATTCTTTGCAACTGTAGGTCTCTACTCTGAGCTGCCTTAACCCGATCCAAGTATACTGATCGTACACTGAATTGAGCTAAAAGGCACTTCCGAGTAACTTTCATCTGTAACCCCTGGTCAATCAACCCATGCAGCTCCTTGGTAATGGGCCTTCTCTCTATGCTAATATGGGCAAGGCTGCCTGCTGATTTTCTACTCAAGGCATCTGCAACAACGTTAGCCTTGCTTGGATAGTATAAAATGGAGTAATCATAATCCTTAAGGAGTTCCATTCATCTCCTCTGCCTCAGATTCAAGTCCCTCTGCTGGAAAATATATTTCAAGCTCTTGTGATCAGTGTATATCTCACACGTCACCCCGTACAAGTAATGCCTCCATATTTTTAAAGCAAACACCATGGCTGCCATCTCTAGATTATGAGTAGGATAGTTCTGCTCGTGCTTTTTTAATTGCCTCGAAGCATAAGCAATCACTTGGCCATTTTGCATTAACACACAGCCCAATCCTACTTTGGAAGCATCACAATACATTGTATAACCTTCATTACCAAAGGGTAAAGTTAGAATTGGGGCTGACGTCAACAAGTCCTTCAATAACTAAAAGTGCTCTTCGCATTTGTCTGTCCATACAAACTTAGCACTCTTCTGGGTCAACCTTGTCAAAGGTGCAGTAATTCTAGAGAAGTCCTTCATAAATCTTCTGTAATAGCCTACTAGACCCAGGAAACTCCGTACTTCCCTAACTGTAGTCGGCCTTGGCCACTCTGTAATAGCCTCTATCTTCTTAGGGTCCACCTGTATGCCATCTCGAGAAACCACGTGGCCTAGAAATGCCACTTGATGCAACCAGAACTCGTACTTTGAGAATTTGGCATACAACCTATGCTCCCTTAAAGTTTGAAGTACCCTTCTCAAATGCACAACATGCTCATCCTCGCTTTTGGAATAAACCAAGATATCATCAATGAAAACTATCATAAACCGGTCCAAGTATGGCCTGAACACTCGATTCATCAAGTCCATAAAGGCTGCTGGGGCATTAGTCAACCCAAAGGACATTACTAAAAACTCATAATGGCCATATCTTATTCGAAAGGCTGTCTTGGGCTCATCACCTCTTCTGATCCTCAACTGGTGATACCCAGATCTCATATCTATTTTAGAGAAGCATGTAGCACCCTGAAGTTGATCAAACAGGTCATCGATCCTCGGAAGTGGGTTCTTATTCTTGATGGTGACCTTATTCAACTGTTTGTAGTCGATACAAAGTTGAAGGCTACCATATTTCTTCTTCACGAACAATATCGGAGCACCCCAAGGTGATGTACTGGGTATGATGAAACCCTTATCAAGCAACTCCTGCAACTGCTCTTTCAGCTCCTGCAGTTTAGTTGGTGCCATTCTGTAGGGTGGCATAGAAATAGGATCCGTACCAGGTATGACATCAATACAAAACTCTATCTCTCTGTCTGGTGGTAATCCTGGTAATTCTTCAGGAAAGACATCCAGAAATTCACACACCACTGGCACCTGCTCAATTGCCACATTCTCCTTCTCAACATCTCTTACCACTGCCAAGTAACCCTGACAACCCCTTCTAAGCATCTTCCGAGTTGTAATGGCATAAATGAGATTATGAGGCATGGAGCTCTTTTCACCCTTGAAACAAAATTCTTCCTCATCTGGAATTTTGAACACCACTTCTTTCTCTCTACAATTCACTGAAGCATAATACCTCGACAACCAATCCATGCCCAAAATGACATCGAATTCCAGCACATCAAGCAATACTAAGTCCGCCAATAGTTCTTTACTATCAACTATCACCGGACACGAAGGAAAGAAGACATCTGTCTCTAACTCATCACTAAGAGGAGTCAAAACAGATAGAGGAAAGGACAACCTAAAAGGCTGCCACTCGATTCTCGAAGCGAACATAGGAGAAATGAAGGAATGTGAAGCACCGAGATCAAACAACACTCTAGCATCGCATGCACAGACTGAGAGGATACCTGCTACCACTGCATTTAAAGTCTGAGCATCCTGTGGTGTCAAAGTGAACACTCGAGCCTGACCACGACCTGCCTGCTGAGAAGTGGAAGGCTGTGCAAAACCACGTCCGCTAGGTCTACCAACTAAACCTCAACCCTACTGACTCATAGGCTGAGGAGGTCTCTGATGTTGCTGTATAGGTGCTCGATACTACTGAGGCATCGGATAGTAGGGCTGACCCACTGATGAAGACGAACCCTGAACGTACTGTGGTTGGTATCCGGAGTGGGGACAAGCTCTGGCAAGATGTCCAACCTGCCCACATCTGAAGCAAGCGCCCATCAGCATATGACACGGGCCCTAATGAAATCATCCATAACTCGCGCAAGCACTGGCTCCAGACCCATAACTACTCTGCCTGGAACTCTGCCCACTACTACTGCTACTAACTCCTGTATCGAATCTATGACTCCTGCCGGTTCTCCTATTCGTGGCATAACCATGTTAGCGAACTCGGTGAGTCCTAGACCTCCTACCACTCTGCTGAGAACTACCCGCAGCCTGCTGACTCAAATTGCCAATGTGAAATGCTGGTTGCTGGTACCTGGGAGCTACACTATAACCATTGCCCCCGATCATATAAGGATCTATCATGGTGCCCTGGTGAATATGTCGCCTCTCAATCAAATGGGCCTCCTTGATCACACTCTCTAGGGTGCAGTCCTCGGTACATATACCAACAAAAGCGGGTCCTAAGCTAGTAACATACAACTCCACTACTCTGTAAAGGTCCCTCCTGATATCTTCTGCATGTCGGGACAGTCTATTAAACTCTCTGGTATAGTCCTCCACTGACCTATCGCCTCTAGTGATGTGGAGTAGCTGCCACCTGTAGGCATCTCTGGTAGCTGGAGGACAGAAAAATCTCAAAAAGCGATCCTTAAATTCTGGCCAAGTCAGCTCGTGCATCGATGGCTGAATCGACTGCATAAACCAATCCTGAGCGGCCGCCTGAACCGACAACTCCACAATCATAATCCTCTGATAATCTATGTGTCCCATCCTGGTGCGTGCCTCAATCGAATTAATGAAGTCTAAGGCATCTCCCGTACCGTAAAAAGAAACTCTACCGATCCGAGAGTAAAGAAGGGCTGCTTCAGTGTCTGACATCCCCTGGTTCCTCTGCTGAAGCATCTGCTGTACAAGGGGCATCACCTAATTCAATGCTGCTAGACCCTGATTAATCCCTGCCAATCCAGCTGCAAAGGCTGTTAGGTCAACAGCTGGGGCTTCAGGCTCGACTGGCTGCTGATCAGGAATCTCAGCTGCAGTTGCCTTGGCTCGACCTCTACCTCTACCTCTGCCCCTATGACGTGGAGCAGGAAGGGGAGCTTCATCGTGCACAGACTGCTCATCAAGTCTAAGGGTCAGATCAACATCGGGGTCGGTACGCACACGCCTCATTCTGAAAAGAAGACAAGGAAAATTTAATTCAAAACGGGGTAAGAATATTTAACGCAACGCGGAATTAGAAACAATAACATCTCAAAGACAATTATCAACCCTAAAGCTGCAGTAGTTACATAGAAAGACAAACATGGACAATTATTCAAATGCTCTGATACCAACTTTGTCACGACCCGAACCCGAGGGCACGTGACCGGCACTAGGGAATGGGTAGGCATAAGGCCCCCGATACCCGTAGTAAGCCTAAAGGAAAAGTAAATAAAACCATTCATATTTTAAACTTTAATTAATAACAGAACATATTATCAAACTGATTTTTCTCAAAATACACAAATTCAACTGCTTAATAAAAATGTGTTTCAACATCTCATATTATAAATTGAATTTAAATCCTATACATAAGTGTAGTTTACACAAATAAATTACACAATTATATTTAAACCATACAAATCCTTAGTACACATACTACTACAACAACCTAGATTAACACATAGTATAACTTACAATGACCTACATAAAATAGCCGGGGAAGAAGAAACCCGGCGTGGAGGTAGTCTGAGGTCGAACTCCCAAGCTCTTGAAAAAAAATAAATTGAAGGGAATCAGACCTCACTGAGTAAGTCAATAAAAAAAGCTGCATGGTTTGAAAACCTTTTGAAAACTATATATATTTGTAGTAAAAATAACTTAAAATATATAATTATAGCTTTTGAAGAATCTCGGTAGAACCCTAAATCCAAAAATCTAAATGGCCAACCGGGTCCACTTATTCCAACTAGACTACCGGTCCCCGAGAGCAAGGACATCAACCGAGGCACCAAGCCGTAGTCCTTCACTTAATCCAAATATATGGCATTGGGCATCGACCGAGGCACCCATCCCAATCCATTATCAACCTTACAATCACTGGCGGTCCCCGAGAGCAAAAGCTTCCACCGAGGCACCCGTCCCAGTTTAACATTCATCAAACATATATATATCGGATCCATCTCTCAATCTCTACCATGTGCACATAGTCCTGGTGAAGCCCACCAGGTAGCCCGTTCTACAAAAATTTCTCAAAAATTGATTTTTAAATAAGTAAAATGCGTTTAAATATTAAATAACAACATTAAATTAAATAAATCATATAATCAATATAATAAAAATATGAGTGCATGCATTCTTTAAATAAACACATGAACATATCGTTCTATTGACTTAGAGGATGAATGCGAAGGCTGATGACCACGCGTCTGCCTCGGCCTTACAGCTTCTGCTCCGAAATGCTCTAAAAGAAAATAATAATCGACTATTAAAACATGAATAAGGAATCGAAATCAGCAATCAACAAAATAATGAAATTCCAGACTGATTCAAGGAAAACCAAACAAGACTCGACAGACAGGATTTAACCTAACTAACGGTAGAAATTTTACGAGTATCACATTTTACGAGAAAATCTACCGAAATTTCGGTAGAGTCTCCTCTATAAAACGGACATCTCTCTACCAAAGGTAGAGCCAGACCTGCATAGAAAATACACTTCTAATATCCACAACATCCACACTCGAGTCGGGCTCCCAAAACTACATTCAGCCTCGACCGAGATCACAACTCAACAGAATATTGAGAATTATTAACAATTTTCTAAAAACACATATTTCACATACACATATACTAAAAATAGACAAAAATATATAAAATCTCAATTATTCAAAATTAAACAATTAAATTTGTATTCCATCATCAAAAATATAATTACAACCCAAATTAAACTATTGTAATGTATTATATGTGTATGTATATATATATATATATATATATATATATATATATATATATATATATATATATATATATATATATATATTGGGAATTTGATATTTAAAATTTACACTACTTAGGTAAAATATCAATTAATTTATAAAAAAAAATTGTCTAAACCCTTCAAATATTAATAAAATTAATCAAAATATATATTTAATTATATATAGCGTAAAATTACATTAATTAAAACATATAAATTACATAATGTGCTATTAATACTAAAAAAAATTCCTTAAAATTATTTAATCATCTAAAACTTATTTTCTAAATGTTAAATTCTTAATATAATTAAAACATATACATAACTTCTAATTTCTTCTAAAATATAATTTAACCTAATATTAAATTTTTTTTTTGACATAAACTATAAAAATTCCTAAAATTTGAATAATATTCAAAAAAATTATTTTCTTTACTCTAAAATTAATATCAACCCATAATAACACCAAAAATACCAAAAATTATTATTATTTATTATTTATAATTAATTTATGAAAATTCCTAAAATAATATTAAAATATTCAAAAATTCACCAAAAATCAAAATAAATTCCAAAAATTATACAAAAATTCATAGAAGTAGATTGAGCTACTAGGAATCATATTTTTAAAGGGAGTTTGCATGAATCAAGCTAGATCGAGCTAAAAAAATTTCCAAAACCCTAGAGCTCAAAACCAACAATCAACCAAAACTCAACCAATTCATGACCAAAGCTTAAACTGAGCTTGGAATGAGTCTCACCGGTGCAAGAGGAGGGAATTGACACTGGAATGGAGTGAAACGATGGCCGAACGGAGCTTGGCCGATTCTAGGAGCTACTCTCGGCTTCTCCCCGTTTCGCAATTCTGACAGCTCTGAAGGCGACCGGAGGTGAGGGAGAAGGAGGAGGAGGCAGCAGATGGTGGTTGGAGATGGGGGAGGCGCAGTGACGGTGGCGATCGGGGATGTCACGTGGTGAGGAGGGGTTGAAAGAGATGGGGCTTCGGTTTCTTCTTCTTTTCTTCAAATATATATATATATATATATATATATATATATATATATATATATATATATATATATATATATACACTACATATACTACATATACATACATATGTACACAAATTACTTTAATATACACATCTAAAACAATATTTAACCCTAAATATAATATTAACATAAATATAATATAATATAATGCAAAAGTAACTATTACTAATACTATTTGAGAAAAATATCCCTTTTATATATATATATATATATATATATATATATATATATAGGGTATTACAAAGCTAGAGTCTGGTTCTTCTCCATGCTCTCAACCATACACACACATACACACACACACACATATATATATACACACACACCATATGAGGATCTTGCTTTATCACTAGTTCTTCTATCGTCAAGCTTTTTATTATATTCTTGGGATAAATCTTGGGGTTGAATGTCTTAAATCTTTCCTCTCTTGTTATCTTTCTAAGTTAATTTAATTATTGGCCATTGAACGCGAAAGCATCTGCATTTGATTGCTCCTTTTTCACTATTGCCACCATTTGAGCTATTTAGACCAAAAGTTTAATTAGGCATTGCGATGGAGAGAGGAGAGGCAGGAGGAAGTGGCAGTGGAGGTGGAGCAAGAAGTGGAGGGAAGACAAAGGAGAAAAAAGAAGAAGAAAAAGATGAGGGTTGAATTTATCATTTTAATTTTTTTTTTGCCAAAATGGCAAGTGATTAGGCTACAAGTGGGTTCCAATTTTGCTAAGTCACCATAAAAAACGCTACGTTGACTCTAAATTTTAAAATTTAGCAACTTGATTAGGAAAAAAAAAATGTTGAAACACCAAAATAACAAAACTCAATATTTTCAAACTCAAAAAATGTAATTTTCCCTAATCTTATTAAAGTTGCATGTAATTTTTTTCCCCATATGAATCACTCCTCTAAGAGTAAATGATATCACTCTTTGATAATGGGATTTATGTATAAGTTTTTTGAAGGATTAATTCTAGCAATATTTTTTTCATAAATTAATTAATAGATTTTACATAATATTTTTAAAATCAAACTTGATTATCTAGTTAAATTATAAACTGTCAATTAATTATCCCATCCAAGTAGTAATCTTTCCCCATGCATTTATGTATATGTAAATTCAAAATATTTTAATTGTAATTAAATATTAGTTTGTTGAAAAAACATTAAATATTAGTAAAAGATATAACAAATTTCGTTATAATTTATATTGAATTCTACTATAATCGCAAAATTAATTAACACAAATCTAGCTAATAATATCCTCTACTTTCAGAAAAATGTTGAGCCAATAAATGCCTTTCTACGATCTTTTCCAAATTGGTCTAGGCCCACTTTTACTTGTCTAAATGGAAAATTAACAAAACATTATGATAAGTTAAAATTATGATTCCTACTTTATCGTTATTTTTCTCGTCAATATATGGTGTATTAATTTTTATTTTGTTTTTCTAGTAATTAATTAATTTATTGTTAGTAATAATTTAATGTTCTGGTTAAAAACTCTAAAGATATCATGCAGGAGTTACAGGAATTTGGAAATACAGTAGAGACCATTTGGAAGTCAAGTACGTACAGTAGCAGAATGTCCTCTCATGGTTCTCTAGCAAAGAAATAGGACGAGTGTGCCATTGCCGCTTGCTCTGGATAATTAAGTTGCCTTGTTTCTGTAAATAGTGTGAAATATAAAAAAAAATTTATACTTAAAAAATCAAATTAAGTATTTTTTTTACAAATAAGTTCTTATTTTTTATACATTTATAGGAAATAAGGAATAATTTAGGAATAATTTTAGTTTCATTTTATAACAGCAAACTCATTTTGAGTGCTACCAGAGTTTAGGAGAAGGTAAAATTCAAAGTTGTTATAATTTCTGGATTAAATTGAAAGATAAAAGATTGCACGATCAAAATGGTTTTGAATCAAAATTTGGAGAATTAAAAATTTTTGATATTATCTTTTTTGAAACAAAATTAAACTTAGGTTATCAAAACAAAACAAATTGAAGTATAGTACCCAAACTATAATAAATGTAAGGTTGGGTGAATACCATTGTATTTAACACCTTTTTTCACCTCCTCTAATCAATAATTGTTGCAATGTAAAACAATAAGGTCATGTTTTGTTCACATAATAGACAAAAAATAGAATGGCTATTTCATAAAAATTAACTATTCTTTACTTTGATTCAAATTTTGTTATGAAATATCAATTTTATAGGCTAGCAATTCTCTGATTTTGAACAATAGTCATTCTTTGCTAAACTAAAGAATAAATATTATTTATCCTTTAAAATAGAATATTTTTACTTTTACCCATCTCTTTATGTTCATGTTTTTACTTTTTTTTTTTTTAGAAGTATTTAATTCAGATTTTTCAATAATTTTTTCTTTTAATTTAATTTAACTCAAGTTTTACAACCATAAATTAAATGGAATTCAGTTATTTTATATGTTTATATTTTTATGATTAAAAAATTTTAAAATATTATTTATTTATTATGCATTTATATTATTTTAAACAAATAAAATACACATGCTTATTTTTTTATATAGTATATGTTTAATTTTTTTTTAATATAAAACATACTAAAATTATATGACTATTTAATTTTGATACTAATAATGAAATTCATTAATAAGGGTATCAATGTCATTTATGCTTAAATCTACTTATTCCTCATAGTAATGCTTATGAATCAAAGCATAAAATAGGTCATGAACCAAAAAATGGAATAATAATTTTTTTTGGAATAGTTAGTTTAGGAATACATATTCTATTCCTTAAAAATTACAATTTTATTCCACACTTATTCTATTTCATGAACCAAACATGGCCTAAATATTATTGTTATGTTTTGTTGGGAGCAGACGTGAGTGCGGTTTGAAAAAGATATCAAATCAAACTGAAATCGAACCTCATAATTTTAATCTCAAATCACACTAAACATATTTTTGTGATTAATTTGTTATGGTAATGAATATTTACAAAACATTGAATTGAGAATCATATCGAACTATACTGAAACCACATAAAATTGAAAACCAAACATAGTACCCAATATTAATTTAATAAATTATATAAATATGAATAAATAGGGGTGAACTTAATTATGTACTTTTCATTATATTATCAAGTAATATATATTAACTAACACATATAGAATAACATATGATAAAAATTAAAATGTTTTGTGTTTAAAATATAATAAATAAATGATTGACAAAATATTTGTACTAATTTTATTATTATTAATATTTGCATCATTGTTGTTGTTGTTGTTGTTGTTGCTGCTACTACTACTATTATTCAATTGATAAGTAAAAATGTGAAATGTTTATTTATAAACTTAAAATATGAAATTAAGAAAATTCAAATTGTATAGTTTCCAATAATTCAATTAGCCAATAAGAATGTGAAATGTCAATTACAATACAATTTAAACTCAAAATATGAAAAATAAGAATATTATTATTATTATGAACAACACATAAAATGTGAAACCCCATTACAATTCAATTTAAGCTAAAAATATAAATAAAAATTAACATTGTATGATTTTAAATTTTATAATTTATTAATTAAAATATATTGTTATTATTATTAATTATTATTTTTTGTAAGTAATATAATCTTATTAATATTTTTTAAAATTAATGAGCTAAATAAAATCACTATATTTAATAAATTATTAATTATTATTGTTATCAAGTAATCTAATCTTATTAATATTATATAAAATTAATGATGTAAATAATATCATTATAATTATTATTTTTGTTGTATATTAGTATATATGGATATATACCATAAATAGCCAAAATGATGTAGTTTTTTCCAAAATTAAATTTATTTTAAATAATTTTAAAGATGCATTTAAAATTAAATACATAGCTGTGTATAAATGTAAAATTTTATGCCTTCGTGCTCATCCTCTTCCTTGTGGTCCTCCATTCAAATTGCTCCTATCTTTACATTAATAAACAACTAGAAAACTAACATAAACAATGGAGTTTTCAATCTTCTAATTCATAAAACTAATATTTTGAAGACTTATGAAATTGTTTTTATCGCAATTAAATTTTGGACTGATCCAAAGATAATTACACAATTTTTTTAGAAATATCAATTAATTCAGCCCATCTTATCCAGCTCAAATTTCTCATGGTACCTAGCTTGAAGTTCACTCAAGTTCAAATTTTCTTCATTTTACTCAAAGACACTTTTTTTGTTGTTGGAAATATTACATCCTCCATCATCATTTCATCATTCATAATCTCAGATATATCAATATCAATACAAACCACAAATCATAACAATTTCATTCACTGAGTATATATATATATATATATACTCAGTGAATGAAGTTGTTCTAAATAATGAGATCGTATATTAGATGTTTCTCATGATGTGCAAATATATAGAATACAACATATGAGATAACTGATAAGTAAAGAAGTGACTAATACATATCAAACAACTACAATGAAACAACTGATGGTTATCTTGACATGCCCCCACAAGTTGATAGTGGAAGAGACTAAAGCTGAAGCTTATTACTAAAATGAAGAAACAAAGAGTTGGACAGTGGTTTTGTTAATATATCAGCTAGCTAATTGGTAGAAGACAAGGTGAAAATAGTGACTTTATGATTAAGAACTTGATTGTGGACAAAGTGGAAATCAACTTCCACGTGCCTAATACAAGCATGGAATGCCATATTAAATGAAAACACATAGCCCCAACATTATCACACTAAATATGTAGTGGTTTGATCAGTTAAACACCGAGTTCATAAAGTAAGGAGCGAAGCTATTTAATTTTCATACTAACATTGACAATGGCTTTGAATTCTGATTCGGTGGATGAGTGCTCCATCATTTGCAGTTTCTTAAAATTCTAAGATAAAAATTTTTTTTGAGATAAATTAGAAATCCACCATTAGAATGATGATCATCCAGGCACCTTGCCCAATCAGCATCGTTGAAGGAAGTAAGTTAATAATCTCGGCATTTGGAAATGAATAAATTTTGAGTAGAGGTCCCCTATAGATACCGAAGTAATCATTTGAGAGCTTTAAGATGAGTGTCTCTTGGTTGATGCATAAATTGACATGATTTATTGACTGAGAAAGAAAAATTTGGCCGAGTGAGGATAACATATTAAAGACTTCCACAAAGAACTTGATAGTGTCGAGCATTACCAAGTAATAACAAAGTGCCTTTGTGCTTTGAAAGAGAAGTGCCATTATTCATTGGAGTAGCCCATGGTTTACTCTTGGACATCCCAGCTTTATGAATAGTGTTAGAAATATAGGAGTGTTGTGATAAAGGAAGTCCATTTAAATAGTGGCATACCTGAATGCTGAGGAAGTAGCTTAGTTCTCCTAGATCTTTAATTGAAAATTTTATTACTAAGTGATGTATGAGTTACAAAAGTAATTAATTATTATTTCCAATAAGGATTACATCATCAATATAAACCAATAAGAAGCAAGTCTGGCCATTTTAGTAATATATAAAAAGAGGAATCAACACTTGAATTCTGAAAACCAATAATGAGGTACTTGTTTGAGTCTATACAGAGACTTATTCAGTCGATAAACATAATCTGGATGTGTTTGATTCACGTATCCTTGTGGTTAAACTATATAAAGCAAATCACAATTCAAGAAAGCATTGCTAACATCCATTTGGAGAAGATTCCAACCACAATATGTTTCAATAGAGATAACGGTTCGAATTGTCTATGGTTTGATAACCAGACTAAATGTCTCGATGTAATATAATCCATACTCTTGTGTAAAACCATGAGCAACTAGCTATGCTTTTAATCTCTCAATACTGCCATCCACTTTTTATTTTAGTTTAGAAATCTATCGATTGCTAACAATATTGCCACTTAGAGGAGGAGGCACAAGATCCCAAGTATTATTTTTATGTAAAAGCTTGCATCTCAGCATCTATGGCTTGTTGCCATGCAGGGCTACGATGAGCCTGAGTGAATGAAGTAGGTTTAGTAATAGTGAAAGTGAAAGTTAAATTAATCATGGTATGAAAGGCTATGGGTTTTTAGTTAAGAGTAGTTTTACGCAACTGCATAGGGTATGTACATTTTGGTGGCAGTTCAGAACTCTTATTAGGTTGGGTGGATCATAAGTCAATAAACAATTTGAGTCCTTATGGGTTAAAAATAGTAGTGTTAGTAAAAGAATGGAGTTTGCGATGGATTAATGTTTGGCAAGGAGATGATAAGGGTAAGTTGGTTGTTGAATGGATAGGATGAGAAAGTGTAAAAGGATTAGAAGATGTAGTAGGTGAAGATAAAGGTGTTTGAGGAGGAAAAGAAGTGTAAGAAGAATGGGAATTACCTAGAGGAGCTGAGAACCAAGTGACTGGAGGCAATTGATGAGTGACTTGCAACTATGGTAGAGATGGCATATGGGCTTATATTAGATCCGAATTATTAGAAGGATGATGAAAGGGAAAATTTTTTTCATCAAATTCAATATGATGAGCAACATACAATTTTCCATTTTCCTTATTAAAACACCTATATCCCAAATGATTTAGATAATAACCAAGAAACACACATTTTTTCAAGCAAAATAAAAATTTGTGGTGAGTGTAGGGTCTTAATAGAAGATAAACTGCACAACCAAGGACTTTTATAAATGAAACATTAGGAGGACTATGAAATAATAATTGATAAGGAATTTTATTTTGCAAAGAACTAATGGGCATACAATTGATAAAAAAAATTACAATTTCAAATGCAAATTCCTAAAACTTGAAAGGAGCCCTATAATGGCCTAAAAGAGCAAGACAAATATCTATAATGTTCCTAATATTTCTTTCGGCAGTGCCATTTTGTTCATGAGTATGAGGATAAGTAATGCAATGTTGAATACCATATTTGTGAAAAAAATTTTAAAGGTCCATATTCCACATCCCAATCAGAATTGAAGGAGTTAATTTTACAATTAAATTGATTTTCAAAGATTAATTTAAATTGCTTAAGAATTGCAAGAACTTCACTTTTTCATTTTAGAGGATATAACCATGTGAACAAGGAATAATCATCTATAAAAATAATAAAATATTTGAATCGTGAAAAAGAACAAGGAGGGGCAGGTCCCTAAACATTTGAATGAATTAATTATAAAGGATGAGTACTATGATTGTTTATCAAATTTAATAGTACTCTATGAAGTTTGCCAAGACAACAAGCTTCACACTAATTGTAAAGAGGTTTATTTGAAGAACATGGTAGTTTAAAAATTTGACTAGCCTACGAATAGTGCAGAAATTCAATGTCCTAATCAAGCATGCCAATCTTCCAAGGTTGTGAGGTACACCATAGCATTCTAGAGATTTCATTGATGAAGAACTCTACAAAGTCTGTATAGCCCAAGGTCACTCATTCCTCTTAGAATTGGGTTCTTAGTCACTTAATCATTAACAACACAAT
This sequence comes from Mallotus nudiflorus, assembly GCA_947683625.1. Lineage (NCBI taxonomy): Eukaryota > Viridiplantae > Streptophyta > Magnoliopsida > Malpighiales > Euphorbiaceae > Mallotus > Mallotus nudiflorus. Next base: position 687,209 of record CANTUR010000585.1, on the reverse strand, counting down.
GATTATCATGAAATTCAAAAAAATAGTGATTATCATGACAAAGTTTATGCACATATAATAAAGGCTTAGTTATAGAAGGAATATGGAGAACATTTCATAAAAGTTAGAGTTTGGGAATGAGAAGGGAGATAACTATTATTGATGTTGGCTATTGTTAAGCCATGACCTTTGCCAACAAGAAGTTTATTTGTATCTTTATATTCATGAGAGATGTTAAGTGATGATAGATCTGAAGTAATATAGTGAGTCGCTCTAGTATCAAGATACCATTGAAATTGAGTATCATCAGAAGTGGGGTTTAGCATTGGAAGAGGGCCACTAGATGAAGGCAGTATGGTCAGGTTGGCTTGTTAGATGAACCAGTATAGTTTTAGGAAAAAGCATATGAAACTGAATGACTCCTAGAACTGAATGCAACATTAAAGCAACAATGGCAGTCAAGGGCTGTATGATTTGTAAAGCCATAAATTTGATAAGATGCCAAATTAGTATTAGAGTTATAACCTTTGTAACCACCTCACTTTCCATATCGACCTTGATTGCTAGAACCAAAAACATAAAAATTAGATGGAGAACACTACATAAGGTGAGTACTTAGAACTTAAGGCTGCTGAGAGTTTAATAATGACTCATAAGCAACCAACTGCCATGAAGATCATTAAAAGAGATGGTATTCAGTTATTGTTGTAAGGCAATAACAATGCCATAGTATTCAACTTCGAGCTTCCTGTAAATAATAATATTAAATTATAATGAAGTTATTGGTTATCCGGCCAAGGTTAAGTAATCACAATTGCTTTTGCTTGATATAAGTATTGAAACATAGTTTTGTCATTTTTGGATAGGTTATGTAACTTAAAATGAAGTTGAGTTTTTTATGCATGGATCACAATACCATAGGTTGAACTTAAGGCTTTCCGTACTTCTATTGCTGAATTGAGACCAATTAATTGAGGATAGACTTCCTCTAAAATCAAAGACAAAAGCCAAGAAAAAAGAAGTTTATCTTTGTTAAACCAATTAGTGTATTCAAGGTTGATGATGGTTTTGTTTTTAGTTGAATCAAGAATTTTTTTAGTAGTGGCAAGTTCGGTTCCATTAACCAATCCATGTAAATTTTAAAAATTAAAAAGATGAGTAAATTATAGGCGCTAAGGAATGTAGTTTTTGGAATTTAGCTTAATATAAAATGTGTGATGAACTTATGTAAGAGTGGTGGTAGAAGAAGGTGATAGAATAAAAGGAAAAGAGTTGACAATATTTGTTACTATCGTTGAGGAAGAGGACAATGAGAAAGAAGAAGAGGATGAGGTGGGAGTAGTCATTTAATTTTTGCCCTAATAACAAGTTAGTGATTCTTATGATGTACAAATATATATATTACAACATATGAGATAATTGAAAACTAAAAAAGTGATTGATACATATCAAACAATTACAACAAAATAACTCATGGTTATTTTGACATATACAAGCATGCTCCACATAGAAATTAAACCTGAGACCTTAATATTGGGGTCTTAGCGCATTAACCAATTAAGTTGCACCTTATTGGCTTTTTCAACACACAGTCAAATATAAAGAATCTCATTAAAATTAAATTTAACAAATCTATTTAATTTTTTATTATAAATAAAATTTTATTCAATTTTCATATATATATTGCAAAAATTATCATTAAAAATTTATTGTAAATTTTATAACAATATAAAATAGTATGTGTGTATATAAATGAAAATGAACAGAAGCATTTTGACAAGAAGTTTATGCACTGAAATAATGAGCCATAATCCCAATTTTGCTTAGTCTATTGGCTAAACTTCTATAATATCACCAAAACATTCGAGTTCAAATCCCTCCATAGTGGCTATACTTCTATAATATCACCAGAAAATTCAAGTTCAAATCCCTCCATTGTAGTTTGCAAGCAAAATTTTATAGCATATTTTATCTCTTTGCATTTGTTTAATATCTAAAATTAAAGTTAATCAGGGAATTATTAATTCTATGCTTTAGACTCGGAATTATTTCCCAACTTATTTGCTTTATGTAGATGATGTTTTGTTATTTGGCAAGATTACCATTCGCAATACTCAAGCTATAAATGATACTTTTAAGCTCTATAGATCTATCTCAGGCCAATTGTTTAATTGGTCTAAGTCAGAGATTTATTATAGTGTTGCTATTTTAAATAGGTAGATTGATAAATTCCATCAAGTTATGGCGATGAGAAAGAGGTCCATTCCTTTTATCTATTTGGGAGTTCCTTTATTTAATGGAGTTCCAAAAAAGAACTGGTTGAAGCTAGTGGCAGATAAGATTTGTAATATATTTTCAAAATAGAAGAGGAGTACTTTTTCAATGGTAGGGCATTTAACTCTTATTAAAACAATCATTACTAGTCTTTTCTTCACTCTTTGACAATTTATAAGTGGCCTTAAAACTTAATTTCTTCTATGGAGCATAACATGCATAATTTTCTTTGGATAGGTTTATTTAATAATAAGAAGTATATTATAGTTCTTTGGTGAATTTGTTATTTTCCTTTAAAGGAAGGTGGTATTGGGCTTAAGTGGTTAAAGGAGCTTAATACAGCTATGTTAAGTAAATCAACTTGGCATTTGATTACCTAAGATGGTTTTGCTAGTTTGGTTTTGTGGAATCGTTTTCTTTATCCATCGGGTTTGCTTAAAGATGCTTATTTTCAATCATCGGGTTGGTCTTTTATTAAGCATATTTACACTAATCTTCAGGCTGAAGTTAGATGGTTAATTGGCTTTATTAGCAAGCTTAATTTTTGGATGGATGAGTGGCTTGTTCCATCTATTGCTACTTAACTAAATATTGCTCCTACTACTCATAGGGATTTATATGCTCCAATGTCTGATTTTTTTAATTAATGATCAGTGGTAGAGTCTCAGTTTAATAATTTAGATTTGGTTATTAATATTGCTGCTATTCATCCGATTAAAAATGACTTAGACTTATGCATTTGGATTTCGGCTAAGGATGGTTTACATTTGAATAAATATATGTACAGTCATTTGTTTAATTCTTATCATGTGTTGCCTTGGAATTCTTTCATTTGGAAGGAGTTCCTTTTGCCATCATGCTCCCTTTTATGTCATCGTGCGATTCATGGTTGTCTCCCCACCAATGACAATTTACATTTGAAAGGTATGTCTTTTCTTTCAAATGCTCTTTATGTTCTTCTCATGTAGAAGACAAAGATCACCTTTTTGTTAGTTGCACTTTTACTAAAACAATATGGCACTCTATTGCTTCATTTTTGGCAAAACCATTCCACATTCGGGTACTTTGTTTGAGCTCATTTTAACTACTATACAACATTCTTTTAGTCCCCAAGTAGCAACTTTATGGCTTTCTGCTGTTATAAATGCAATATGGTTGATTTGGAGGGTTTGAAATACAACCATATTTAAGAATGAAGCTCCCAATATTCATCATTCTCTTCGATCTTTTTGGTTTGCTATTAAAGAGATTAACTTTTTTCATCATGGTGACATGTATAACTGCATAGATGAGTTTCGAATTCTTAAGCTTTTGAGTATCAATAGTATTCTTAGAAAGACACTCATTATTATTCATGTGGCTTGGCAACCCCTACCTGCTAATTGGATAAAGGTTAATATGGATAGATCTTCTTTAGGAGCTCTAAGTGCTTCAGGAGCGGGTGGAGTTTTTTGAATTACTGTTGGGTTTCCTCATGGTGCATTTGCTTTTAGTCTAGGAAGTAACTTTCCTTATTTTGTTGAAGTAGCAGCAACTATTTATGCTGTGGATATTATATGGCAAAAGGGATGGCACACTATTTGGCTTGAATATGATTCAACATACATTGTTCAACTCTTTAGAAATCAATCACAACAAGTTCCATGGGAACTTAAACACTGATGGATTCAATGTCTTCATTACACTTCTTAAATGACTTTCAGGGTTTTGCACATTTATAGAAAAGGAAATGCAGTTGCTGATTTATTAGCAAAGCATGGCGTCAATGTTTCTTCTCCTGTTTGGTGGGACTCTGCTCCTTCATTTGTTGATTCGGTCATTTGAAGCAATTTTTGTAATTGTCCTAGTTATAGGTTTTGCTAAGGCCTATCAAGCTTCGATTTCTTTGATTCTTTTTTGTATGGCTACTCTTTTATTTTTATTTCAATAATATTTTTGGACAATAGAAAAATGATGCAAACACTAAGGATGTGTCAATCTAGTTGAGATATTTGGGTGCGTTCCTGATTTCTAGCCTCCAATTTTTTATTAAAAAAAAGGGCTAATTTGATAATTTTTATTCACATGAATTACGCTAATAGGGAGCAAATCATATCTCTGTTTAAATTAATCGATTCTACAAAATAAATTCTACAAATTAAATTCTACAAATCACCTTTCACATTGATGTCAGCTTATAGAGATGTAACAAAAAGTGAGAGCAAGATATATATATATATATATATATATATATATATATATATATAAAATGTCATGGAAATTTTCACTTATATAGTTATTTTTATTTTGTTATATTTTTGTTTTTTGTATTTTTGTTTTGTTTTTTATGTTTGTTTTTTTTGTTTTTTTTGCTCTGATGCTTAACCAAATCAAGTGGAGAATAAATAAAAATTCCACCATGATTATCTTTGTTGAACTTAAATAATATAAACAAGCAGAAAGAAGAAAAAGAGGGAAAATATGCATGAAAGATGATACATAAACTCCAAGAAGAAACCAAAATAGATACAAAAATTTTCTTGTGGATGACCTCATTTCGGATAAAATGCTTTTGACTATACCCTAGAAATGGATTTTTTTTTTCGAACAATTAGAGATGGATTTAGTATAAGGATAAAGATGCTTTTAGTATAAGGATAAAGATGCTTTCCAAATAATAATGAAAAATGAGTGGCCCAACATATATTATCTCAATTATTTTTTCTTTCTTTAATTCCAAAGAAAAAGAAAAGAAAAAAAATTGTGCATCACAACTTGTGCTTTAGTTTCTGAATCTTTATCATTTGGTATTAGTAAAAATATCTAAAATTTAACATTTTGGTGTTTTCAGCTGATTTTTTTTTTTTTTTTTTTATAATTATAAAGATATATCTTCCTGACATACTTAGAAAAAATTATTTTCTCTAAATATTGACTTTAAAATTGAATTTATATCAAATTACTTCATTCTATAAATATTTTAAGTGCAAATTATTTTTTTTTTTTCCGAAATTTGATTTAATTAACACTTATCTTCTTCTTATTTAAAAGTCAACTTTTAATCTCCCTCAACTTTTATTCCATTAACATTTAAAAACTTATGTTATGTTAAACCATTTTTTAGTTAAATGCTATATAAAAAAACTAAAATGTCCTTTCAAATAGTAAAAAATTATAATTAACTACAAAACACTAATAATATAGTTCCTTTTTCTTTTACGAACCATATTATCACTAATTGAGGAATGTATGTATTTAATGTTACTAAGTATAAAGGACTAAAATATTATTAATGTTTATAATTAATTATAGTTTTTTACCGCTTGAAAAGGTATTTTAATCTTTTTATATAGCACTTAATGGAAAAAATGGTCTAACCCTAAATGGGGTTTTAAATATTAACAAAATAAAAATATTAAAAATATGTATAAATTAGATAATATTAGGGGGGGAGGGGGGGGAATCTTAATCACATGAATTTAAGATACTGTAACACAGCAATAACAAATGATAAAAGGAAGGGCACTAATTTCCGAAGTATGGTTGAACAACAATCCATAATTGAATTCTGGGACACTAATACACATCTGATGAGTGAGATGATAAAGAGAGATGGCAATGGCCATTGTTGTAATTGTATGTAGTTCCACCCCTCTTTTGATCCATTTTTTTAATTATTGTTTTTCATGTAGGGAAGCTTTAGTAACTTTAAGGTCTTTCATAGCCAATGAAGCCTACTTAAAATGATAAGGTGGAGGCACTCATGACCTAAAGATCATCAGTTCAAATTTTAAGTAGATTAATCAAAGTTCTTGGTTCTTGATATACACTAGATCAAAATATTTCACACTCTATATATTACTAATATAGTAGTAATAACAATATTAACAATACTATTAAATGATATAATAGTTAATAAGATATATATATATATATATATATATATATATATATATATAGTGTATTTTGGTTATAAAATATTCAGTTGTTAAAAAAAAGTTATTTGAGATAAAAAAAAATCTAATCAAATTTTAATTTAGATTAGTACTGTTTCTATGGTTTATAGGGAGATATACGTGCCTTTTCTTTGTTAGAATAGGAATCTTTCTTTTTTGTAATAGAAGTCTGAAATATGTGTGCATTAACGATGAGTACATGTTATACTTCGTAGATTATAAATTTAACTGAGTTCTTAGTATTATCATTTTTTTAACCATGAAAAGAAACTCCCATTAATCAAGAAAGGAAGTACAAATCCTCCCGAATAACATCATTGACACATGGAGGATAAGAATCACACATGATTTCAAAGGATGTACTAGACCTAGCCCAACAAGCTAAATAATGAGCAACATTATTACCTGATCTAGCAACAAAACTGCATTTAGCAGTAGCAAAATCCAACAAGGAATGAGAGACAATTCAAATAATTCAAGCAGGGAGCTAAAATTTTGGAAGAGTCATGCAAGATGTTAATAACCTCAAGAGCATCACTTTCAAAATGCACAGAAAACACACTAGCAGTCTTCGCCAAGGAGAGACCAAAACACATAGCAGCTGATTCAGCATCCAGAACTTGCCATCGACCCAGCAGTCGATGACCAGCAGTGAATAATACATCACCCTGACTGTTCCTGATTACACAACCAACACCAGCAGCACCAGTTACAGGGCATACACTTGCACCAACATTAACCCTACAATATGGAGTAGTAGGCGGTTTCCATCTGTGAGGAGAACGTCGTTGGGAGCCAAGGAGATGCAATCTAGACACTTGAAAAGACTGCAGAAAACCGTTAGCGCTGCTCACAAAATCATCAGCAGAGATGAAAGAATTTTTGTGTAACTTAGCCTTCCGAGAGTTCCAAAGGTTCCACAAAATCAAAGAGATGATCTCCACTTCCTTGCGATTACCTTTCTCCAACACGTGCCAAAACCTGTCTTTTAAAGATTGAGCTTGCAGAGAATCAACCACATAAAAAATACAAGAATTGGACAAAATCTGACGAGCACAATTACGTTGCACTGTTATACCTCGCATACGTAGGGAAGACTGAACCGAGAAATACTCATATAAAGCACGCCACAAAAAAACTGTAACTTTAGGTGGAATTTCGAGATTCCAAATTCTCTGCCAAGGAAATCCAGGCGATGAGCTCGAAGATTCCCTACCATAAGCTTTATTAAAAGCTGAATGATATGGACTCTTCACTGTAAACACGCCTTTCTTCTCTAGCGCCCAAAACAAAGAATCAGCTGGTAATTGAGGATCAATAGGGATACTGATAATGCATTCCGCTTCATAAGGGGTAAACAAGTGCTTCACCAGGGGAACTTCCAGGTTCTGAAATATTAATCAATGAGAGCGAATACCTTGCCATCTACTAGAAACTTCACAAGCGGAAATGGTGACAGGATCTGGCGAGTAGGAAGGCCAGGAACCAATGCTTCGCCCCATATGCAAATCTTCTCTCCATTCCCCAACTTCCATGTCAGACCCACCTTAAGAGTTCCTAGAGCATTCATTAAGCTCTTCCAAGAGTAACTAGTCGAATGAGAAATCTGAGCTTCAAACAACTCACAATAAGGGAAGTACTTGCCTTTGAGAAGAGTAACAAGTAATGAAGAGGGATTTACAAGAATGCGCCAAAGTTGTTTAGCTAATAAAGCTTCATTAAAAGACTTGATGCACCGAAAACCTATACCACCCTCCCTCTTCGATTTACATAAATGATGCCAGCTAGTCCAATGCATTGAACGATTTGCTTTAAACTTCCCCCATCAAAATCGAACTATCATCATTTGTAATTCAGAATAAAGTTGATCCGGAAGCTTGAGACATCTCATGATATAAGTTGGAATGCTCTGTGCAATAGATTTGATCATGGTTTCTTTTCCAGTAGAAGAAAGAAACTTCTCCTTCCAACCTTTTAACCTCTTCCAAATCCTCTCTTTTAAAGCTGAAAACACCACTTTCTTAGACTTGCCAATAATCGATGGGAAGCCTAAACATTTTGAATGCCCTTTGACTTCTTTAATTCCTAACATCCGAGATAAAAGAGTGCGCTAGAAAGGATCAAATGTTAGGAGTAAAAGAGACTTCAGATTTTTCTAAGTTTAAACACTGCCCTGATCCTTCTTCATATTTAGAATCTGCTTCAAAATTGCTGCATCCGAGAGAGTAGCTCTAGTAAATACAATACTATCATCAGCAAAAAGAATATTGGAAATATCCGGACACCACCTCCCAATCTTGACACCACGGAGATTACCCAAAGTACATTCTCTTCTTATTAATGATGAAAACACGTCAGCATATAAGATAAAAAGATAGGGGAAAGAGGAACCCCTTGGTGAAGACCCTTGAAGGACAAAGAAATCCCTTCGGGTTGCCATTAATAAGAAAAGAATATGATACTGTCTAAATACACTTAATAATGAGCAGGATAAAATGGTTCAGAAAACCCATCTTCCTCTTAACCTTCGACACAAAATCACATTCTACTCTATCATAAACCACCTTACTCATATCGAGTTTCAAGGTCATGCTACCCATCACACCCTTCCTTTTATTTTTTAAAAAGTGAAATAATTCAAATGCAATTAATGCATTGTCAAAAATCTGCCTATCCTTCACAAAGGCACTTTGAAAATTAGAAATTAAAAATGGCAGTACCTTTTTAAGGCGATTCACAAGGATCGTGTGACATCTATTAAGGATGTCAGATATATATTGTATGTATATGACTAATAAATAATATAATTATTAATATCTAATTTTTATTTATAAGTCAATATATATATAAGACTATTTATATAATAGCACATATCACACACCACAAAGATTTACAACGTTAAGCAGTTCACATCTATACTAATGTTATTCATAAATGATACATTGGCCTTAATACAAAATATGAAAATTTACTAAGCATATTATAATGTAAAAAACTAAAGACGATCTCTTGCTGACCCACCTGACACAATACTAGTGTAATTAATGCAAATGTTTTTTCAAAGCAAACTACAATTTTGCTAGTTCTAAAAAATATAGAGGAGTAAGTCTGCAACTCAGTAAATAAATAACATAATATTTTATGAAAAATAACTCATTTAAGCATGTAATATTATCAAGTATAGATCCATTCAATATTTAACTATGCATTTATAATATGTACATAATCATAATATTATAGTATTTTCTTTTGGACAACAATGAACTTGTAAATGATATATATAAAATCACTTCTTTTTAATTATTCAAGGATTCCCATACGTACATAGTCTGTCATAATTTCTTAACAATTATTTCTTTAACCTTATAATGACGTTTCAAGGGGATTCTTTAACATACACAGTATTGTCTCATTTACAAGTAACATTGCGTCCTTATACTCATCCAACCATATTTCTTATATTTAAATACATATCACGTACGACTCCATTAAACAATTAACATTCTCATAATACATAAGAACAATAATATACCCAAGATATACCAAAATATACCATATTTCAATATGGCAGAGTCGATAGTGTAAATTCAAAAATACACCAAAAATTCTACATTATGAATATCAAAGTCATATTTTCTAGATAAATAGCATTATATGTCTAAATTAATTTGCAACTGATTTTACATCAATTAGATATGTATAAAAGGAGAAATATTAAAAACAACCCACCATAGTCATTCTATCATAAAAAGACTAAGCCACAAAAGGTATTGCTCAAATTGACCATCAAGACAACAAAGTTAAGTTTTCTCTATTTCATATCAATTTTGTAAGTAACATTGCCAAGTTTTTATATGACCAAACGGAACCCCATTTTGAATTATAAAACTCCATTTATGACTTCAACAAGTATTATGTTGTCACATAAATAGGACACCCAAATTCAGCAACCATCATTCACAAGTACAACCTCTTTCATATATATAATGTTATCTCAAAACAATCAACCATCAACACAGTAATAAAAAATGTCATATATAAATTACAACACATATTGTCCTCTTAACCAACAACTTAACATATAAATTTATAATTATTTATTTTAAGTGTTATTTTCACATAGAACATTAAGTTATTCATTTATTCATTTACATAATAACAACAACAACAACTAAACCAATTTAAGTCCCTTTATTTTTGCTATTAACCAATTTAAACCCTTAACTTTTTAATTCTTGTTATTGACTTAATTGTAAACATTTATAATCTTTTCTTATTTAATATTGGAATTAATACCACATATACTGCATGAAATTTTTCTTGTCCATATGATATACATGTTATACAAATAAATGCAAATGCATTAAGTGGGCGTTACATTTCTCCCCACCTTAGGATATTTTATCTCCAAAATTAAATGTGACTCATCAATCTCATAAATAAGTCGGGGTATTGAATTATCATGTCCTTTTCCACTTCCCATGTAGCTTTTTTTAGAGAATGCCAACTCCATTTAATATTTACTATTAGAATTTCTTTATTATGTAGCTTCTTTATTTGTCTATCAAGAATTTCAACTGGTTCTTCTTTATACTTTAAATATTGTGTCAACTATATTTGTGAATCATGTACTATATGGCTAGGATTATATCTATATCTTTTTAACATAGAAACATAACACATCATGTGTCTTATGGTAGTGCTAATCTGTATGCTAAAGGACTAACTCTTTCCAATATTTCATAGGGGCCAATGTACATAGGACTCAATTTTCCTTGCATGCTAAATCATATAATGCCCTTCCATGGTGATACTTTCAAGAACACTTTTTCACCCATATCATACTCCATCTCTCTTCTATGCTTGTCCACATAACTCTTTTATCTGTCTTGTGTAGTCTGTAAACACTTTTTGATTATTTGAATCTTGTCCACAGTTTCTTGTATCAATTAAGGACATTCTAATTGTTGTAACCCTTCTATATCCTACAAACAGGACTTCTACATTTTCTTTTATATAAAGTTTTATATGGAGCCATACTAATACTTGAATGATAACTGTTATTGTAAGCAAATTCAATTAAAGGTAAATGCTCATCCCAATTCACTTTAAATTCAAGCATACAAGCTCTTAGCATATCTTCTAATATTTGAATTGTCCTCTCTAATTATCCATTTAATTGTGGGTGGAACGATGTATTGAAATGTAGCTTTGTTCCCAAAGCTCTTTGTAAACTTCCCTAAAAATTAGATGTAAATTGTGGATCTTTGTCTAACATAATTGATGTTGGCATACCATGTAGTCTTACAATTTCTGACACATATATTCTATACAATTCGTCCAGTGAAATCACTTTGTTACACAGGTAGAAAATGAGCTAATTTGGTAAGTCAATCAATAATTACCCATATGGCATCATGCTTCCTGAAGGTTCAAGGCAATCCAAGAACAAAGTCCATCGTTACTTTTTCCTATTTCCACTCCGGAATAGACAATGGATGAAGTTTACCAACCAGTGCCTGATGTTTAGCTTTTACTCATTGACATGTCAAACATTTTGCTACATATTCAGTTGTATCTTTCTTCATTGTCGGCCACCAATAACAAGGTTGTAAATCCTTATACATTTTAGTGCTTCCAGGATGCATTGTGTACCGTGAATAAAGGGCTTCATTCAAAATTTCTTCTCTTAATTCCCTTATATTTAGAATAGAAATATGTCCATTATTCAACAATATCCCATCATGCCCTAATGGAAATTGTTCATTCTTTTTTTGTTACAGCATATCTTTCATTTTTCTTAAATATGGATTAGTCATATTCTTTTCTTGAATTTTACTCTTTAACAAGGGCATAACATCTATACTTGTAATAAGTATATCATCCTAAAATGCAAATTCTACATGCAATGTTCTAAGCTCTACCAATGACCTTACTGCATGACAAGTCATTCCAGCATTTCTCTTAATGGCTTTCCTACTAAAAGCATTAACAACTCTATTGGCTTTTCTTGGATGGTAATCTATGGTATAATCATAATTGTTTATCAACTCCACCCACCTTCTTTGTCTCAAATTCAAGTCCTTTTGTGTTGGAATACATTTCAGACTTTTGTGGTCAGTGAAAATCTGAAATATTTCTCCATACAGATAGTGCTTTCATATTTTAAGAGCATGGACAATTGCTACTAATTCTAGATCATGAGTCGGATAATTCAATTCATGACTCCTTAACTGTGTAGAAGCATAAGTAATAAATTTTCCATTTTGCATTAACATGCATCCCAATCCCTACTATGATGCATCTGTAAAATTATATATCCACCATTGCCTAATGGCAAAGTTAGAACCGGTGCAGAAATCAATCTTTTCTTCAATTCTTTAAAAATTTTCTCACACTTAGCATCCCATTTAAACATCATATTCTTCTTCAATAAGTTCATTAATGGTTTAGTAATAATTGAAAATCCTTCTACAAATCTTTTATAATATCCAACCAATCCCAAAAAACTTCATACCTCTAATACATTTTTAGGGGGTTCCTACTCCTTTATAGCTATAATCTTTAGAGAATCAGGTTGTACACCATTTTTAAAAATAATATGCCCCAAGAATGCAATCTTTTCTAGCCAAAATTCACATTTACTGATTTTTTCATAAAGTTGATTTTCTCTTAAAATCTGCATTACCATTCTCAAATGTTCTTCATGCTGCTCCTGAGTTTCAAAATAAATCAATATATCATAAATAAACATAATGACAAATAGATCTAGATACATCTAGAATATTTTGTTCATTAAATACATAAAAGCGACTGGTGCATTTGTTAGTCCAAATGGCATCACAATAAATTAATAATGCCCATATCATGTTCTAAATGCAGTCTTTGGTATATGTTCCTCTGCAATTCTCAATTGCCAATATTTAGACCTTAAATCAATTTTGGAAAAGACAATTGCTCCTTTTAACTGGTCTAACAAGTTATCAATATATGACAAGGGATATTTGTTCTTTATGGTAACCTGATTTAACTGCTTGTAATCAATACATAATCAAATTGCCCTTTTCTTCTTTAGAAATAACACTAGAGCTCCCCATGGTGATGTACTCGATCTAATAAATCCTTTTTCCAATAATTCTTCCAGTTGCTTCTTTAATTCTTTCAAATCTAAGGGTGCCATTCTATATGGTGCAATTAGTATTGGTGTTACCCCATGTAAAGTTTCCATCTCAAAATCAGTCTCTCAATATGGAGGTAAACCTGGTAAATCCTCAGGAAATACATATGCAAATTCCTTTACTACTGGAACATCCAACACTCCTGGACTAACTTTGGATACATCTACTATATTAGCTAAATAAGCTTAACATCCCTTTTTAATCAAATGGAAAGCAGTAGTAGTTGAAATTAAATAAGTTGGGATAATTTTTCTTTCACCCATAAAAACTATTTTTCTCTATTCTGAGGTCTCCATAACCACTTCCTTTATTTGGCAATCTGGTATAGCATGATTTTTTTTACAACTAATCCATTCCCAAAATAACATCAAATTCCTTAAGTTTTATCACAACTAGATCCATATGTAGTGTATTCCCATTTGTTACTATAGGACAAGATTTGACAACCCTATCTATAATGCCCAAAGATTCTATATTGCTATGGTTTTTCAATGTAAATTCATATAAAATAAATGACCATGTTGATCCTAGATCAATTAATGTATAAGCATCAAAACAATAGATAGAGGTTATAGTAGTCACAATATTAGATGCAGAAGGTGCTTCCTATCTTGTCACTGCATATATTGTAGCTTAAGGAAATGATTGCTGAGGTTGCCCTATCTGTCTAGCCTGCACCATGCTAGAACCTCTTTCTCATCCCATTCCTCTACCTCTTCCTTTACTCACTCCTCCCTGAGTCATATTTTCACTTATACTACTTTACCCTATCACCTAACTCTCATTGGCTCAATTTTTACTCCAAAAATTTTGGTTATATGCCCCAACTTACCATAATAGTAACAAAGTGTCTGCCTTGGTCCCCAACACTCTCCATTGTGAAACCTACCACATCTAGCACATGTTGCATTGTATCCCTAGCTAGTTGAAACACCAGCCTCACCTCTCTTACTCTCTATTATGCTCTGACTATAAACACCTCATATGCCTCTACCTGAATTTACTATGGTAGACCTAACTCATATTTTTGATGGCTAACACCTCTCCTATAATATCTATTCCCTTGAGACCCAAAACCTCTAAAAGAAAAATCTCTTTCTTTACTCTTTAAACCACCATACTCCTTTGTCGCTTTTCTTTTCTTTGCAAACATGGTATTTTTTCTAGTTAAACACTCTTCCACTCTCAATGTAGCCTCTCATAAAGCACTATAACTTAGTGGCTTCAAGGAAATATTTTCTCTAATATCCATTCCCAAACCTTTTTCAAACCATCTATGTTTGGCATCCTTTGTAGCCACTTTTTCTAATGCATATTTTGACAATCAAGAGAATTTCATTTCATATACTGATATTGTCATATTTCCCTATTCCAAGCTCCGAAACTCCTTTTTCTTTTTATCTCTATACATTGGTGGTGTGTATTTATTTACAAATTCCCTAAGGAAGTCATCCTAAGTCAAAGTCATAGGTCTACTTCTACTTTTTAGAATTAGATCCTACCAATGTAAAACTGATTTTCTCAATAATGATACAATATATTTTAGCTTTTTCTCTGGTGTGCAATTCAACCTATCTAATACTATGTCTGTTTCTTATAACCATTCCTTTGCTACCTCAGGATCAGTGGTCCCCTCAAATTTTGTAGCCCTTTATTTTCTCAGTCTGTCATAAGTTTTGTCCCTAGTATCTATTTCTCTAACTTTTTCCATTAGTTGCATTATTGGTTATTGAACTAGCTAATTGGCTACGTGATTAACTTTTTATAGCACTGGCTACATTATTTACAGTAAAGTCTCAAGAAATGGCTACATTATTATGGTAATTCTTAAGTTGGTTATGATAGTGCATTTGCATGCTCGACTCTATGCATATACTCGAACTTACTTGGGTCAGTAAAATTCTCTCTCGGACCCTCTCTACTCATCCTATGCAAAATAAAAATACTTCGTCTTAATTTATTTAAATATTATTATTTATTTTTTAACTCATATATGTATTCCTAACATGTGTATATGCATTCACACTTTTATCCCAAGGGATTCTAAACTCTGCTCTGATACCACTAAATGTGACACCTGTTAAGGATGTCAGACATACATTATATGCATGTGACTAATAAATAATATAACCATCAATATCAAATTTTTGTTCATAAGTCAATATAAATAAAAGACTATTTATATAATAACACATATCACAAACCACAAAAGCTTACAACGTCAAGCAGTTCACATTTATCCTTATGTTATTTATAAACAATACATTAACCTTAGTAAAAAATATGAAAATTTACTAAGCATATTACAATCTAGAAAACTAAAGATGACCTCCTACTGACCCACCTGACACAATGCTAGTGCAATTGATGTAAATATTTCATCAAGACAGACTAAAGTTCTTCTAGTCCTAAAAAATAATACAGATAAGTGAGCCTACAACTCAGCAAATAAATAACATAATATTCTATGAAAAATAACTCATTCAAGCATGTAATATTATCAAGTATCGATCCATTCAATATTTAACTATGCATTATAATATGTACATAATCATAGTATCATAGTATTTTCTTTTGGACAACAATGAACTTGTGAATGATATATATAAAATCACTTCTTTTCAATTATTCAAGGATCTCCATATGCACACAGCCTGTTATAATTTGGTATCAATTATTTCTTTAGCCTTATTATGGCATTTCAAGGGGATTCCTTAACACACACAACATTGCCTCATTCACAAGTAACATTACGTCCTCATACTCATTCAACCATATTTTTTATATTTAAATATGTATCACATACCACTCCATTAAACAATTATTATTCTCATAATACAAAGAACAATAATATACCCAAGATATACCAAAATATACCATATTTCAATATGGCATCTTCGATAGTGTAAATTCAAAACTACACAAAAAATTCCACATTATGAATATTAAAGTCATATTTTGTAGATCAATAGCATTATAAGTCTAAATTAATTTACAACTACTTTTTCATCAACTAGATATGTATAGAAGGTGAAACATTAAAAACAATCCACCATAGTCATTCTATTATAAAAAGACTAAGCTACAAAAAGTATTACTCAAATTAACCATCAAGACAAAAAATTTAAATTTTCTCTATTTCTATCAATTTTATAAGTAACATTTCCAAGTTTTTATAGGATTAAATAGAACCCCATTTGGAATTACAAAACTCTAGATATGGCTTTAACAAGTATTATGTCTTCACATAAACAGGACACCCAAATCCAGCAACCATCATTCATAAGTACAACCTCTTCATATGTACAATCTCATATAAAAAAAATCAACCATCAACACAATAATAAAAAACTATCATATATAAATTATAACATATATTTTCCTATTAACCAACCAGCTTAACAAATAAATTTGTAATTATTTATTTTAAGTGTTGTTTTCACATAAAACATTAAGTTATTCACTTACCTTTATTGCTTCCTTCCTTATGCTTGTTTTTACTTGTATAATAGCCTCATTTCCATTTGGTTTAGCTGAAATAGATCATAATTCACTCACTTTTAAACATCCAAAAAAATAATGGACCTCATCTAGCATGATAAAATCACTAAACTACCTAAACTTATGAAGCTACCAACTATAATAGATTTAATAGGGTGAATTTAAAAATTCATCAATAATTCTATACAATATATCTCAAAATGAAACTTTCCAAATTATTAACCCTGTGTGTCTAAGGTAATTTAAAATTGATTTTGCTTCACTTGAAGGGTATAGAGGAAGAGCTTTATAAAATAATCTACCTTACTTAGACTAGCGATGGAAACTGAGCAATGAAATTTTTCATTTTATTGCACTAATATATAGTCTGAATCATATCAATTTAAAAGAGGAATAGTTTTAAATAACTCTTCAAAGTTTTTATATCATTAAAGAACACTAAATTGGAAGCTTTATAGCTCGAGATATGATCAAAACAATATGACTAACAAACTATATCGTTAGAACCTGAATTTTTTATCTTATAAACCCTAACTTAATTCAACCAAAAATATTAAAATTACTTAGCAAATAAACATTTAAGGCCTTGAAGATGAATATTGTGGTCTAGAATAAATAGATAAACTTTCAATTTACTTCAAAAATTCAGCTTTCTTTTTTTTTTTTTTTAAGAAGTTAAATATGAAAAAGAAGGAGGAGGAGGAAGAAGACAAGGATTATCTTCTTCCTTCCTTCCTCTTAGCCATGTACCCTTTTTTTTTTTATGATGATGATGATGATGATGATGATGATAATAATAATAATAATAATAATAATAATAATAACAATAACAACAACAACAACAACTACTACTACTACTAAATCAATTTAAGCCCCTTTATTTTTGCTATTAACCAATTTAAACCCTTAACTTTTTAATTTTTGTTATGGACTTAACTGTACAAATTTATAATCTTTTCATATTTAATATTGGATTTAATACAACATATACTATATGAGATTTTTCATGTCTACATGATATACATGTTATACAAATAAATGCAAATGCATTAGGTGGGCGTTACAGATCTTGCTCAAAAGCTTGTAACCAACATTGCATAAAGAAATCGGTAGAAAATCTTTCATAATCTCCGTGTTCTTTTTCTTTGGGATTAAAGTAACAAAAGTATGGTTTAATGATGGAGGAAAAGAACATGTAAAGAAAAAAAATTTCACCATATGGGAGACATCCTCTCTAATTATATGCCAAAATTTAAAGAAAAATAAACCTGACATCCTATCAAGCCCCAATGCTTTGAAATGGTCCATTTGCGAAGAGCGTTCTCTAATTCCCAATCTTGATAAGGAGCCTTTAGTTCACCAATTTGTTCAGCCGATAAGCGTGAAGAAATAGAGCTCAACACATTGTTAAAATTCTTAGGACCTTTGGACTATAATAGATCCCAAAAGCAGTTAGTTACAACTACTGAAATATTCTCATAACCTTTCTGCCATAAACCTTGAGAGTCCTTGAGTTGAGTCACTAGATTAGTGCATTTTCTCTCAAAAGCATGAAGCATGAAAATGGAAATATTTCATATTCATGTCACCTTCACTCAACCATAAAGACTGAGATCGTTGTCTCCACATCGTTTCCTCTAGCGCAAGAACAACATTAATGTCTTTTTTAATAACCCTTTGCTTTAATATATTTTTAAAGGAGGGAAAATTAGAAACATAGTGCTAAAGCTCACAGTTTAGCTTTTTCAACTGAATCTTAAGATGGCAAAAAATAAAAGCATTCAAAGACTGAAGTGCCTGTGCACAATCGTTAATCCTTAGAGGAAAAGAATTAGCGTAAAAAAATAGCCTCTAATGTTGACCAAGCCTCTCTCACCACTTTTTCACAATCATTGTATTGGAGCCACATGGCTTCAAAGCAAAAAACACGATTCCAAGCCCTTCGTATAAAAAGCTTAGAATTCAAAAGTAGGCAAATAGGGAGGTGGTCAGATGAACTTGAATGCAAATGATGAATTGTAAAATTTTGAAAAAAAAAATTAAACCATTAAGCATTACCAAAAAAATTCCAACATTTATTGAATGTTACTAGACCATGCCCTTCCATTTGTCCAAGTAAACTGATGGCCAAAGAATCCCAAATCATCCAACCTGCATCTCGAAAGAACTTGTCTAAAAGCATTAATGGAGTTCATATCCTCATCACATAACACTTCATTGAAATCATCAAAGCAAAGCCAAGACATGTTGCCATTTAGAATTAGACTAGAAATGAGGTTCCAAGTGAGATACTTTTATGTTAAAGAGGGGTACCCGTACACTCCTGAACTATAAAAAGAATCAATCATCAAATCATATTCAATAAAAAAAAATTAATATGGTTACTTGAAAATGACTGAATTGACACTTTCCAATCTTTCCTCCATAATAGAGCTAAACCACCACATCTCCCTTTATAGTCAACATTAAGGGAAAAAACAGTCCAAGGGTTGCCAAGTACCTAGAGGTTCTAACTTATAAGACTCATGGTGTCTGATGGGACTGCAAAGCAGTCTCCACCGATATCACATTATCAATAAGCTCCACTAAAATTTCCACACCCTGAACCTTCTTCCTTCCAATATTAACATCAATTAAGGCATTCTTATCAATAGAATTTTCTCTAGCTTGCTTTTTGTCTGGACCCAACAAAAGGACTTGCTTGTTCTGAGAGGTCTTTGATGTGTTTCTCTTAACTTTCTTCCAAGTGTACACTAAAACCCCATCCAAAATATCCTTCTTATTAGTCCAACCCCCAATAAAACACTTGTTGCTATTACCTGTATACTGTGATGAGTTACTAGGTGCTTCATTAACAAGTCTTTGAGACTAATTCAATCCGCTCCATATACCATAATGATTATTATTGTTTCCTTAGGATGGGGAATTAGGTTAATTCCATGACCCTTTTCATTAGCAACAAATGATGCCTAACACTCAAAGTTTCAAACTGTAATGCTCTACTAGGAGAATTATATACATGATTTGTATTCGATGGAGCCCTAGGAGAATTCTTACCAACCTTCCTTCCCAAATACCTTGAGCTCTCAAATGAAGCTCGAAGAAGTGAACAATACAGCCTTTCCAGACCTACTAACTTTGAAGATCTCTTTGGACATTCACTTTCACTGTGAGTGAGATATCCATAGAGATAATAAAAATTAAGGAGCCATTCATACTTGAAGGGTACTCATGATCTTGTGCCTTTGCCATTACGTATAATCACTCCTCTTAAGAGAGCTAAATCTATAGGCACATCCACCCTTACCCTAGCATATTTTTCTAGGTAAAGCCATCCCCTATATCTACTTGAGAAACTGATCCAATTCTATTAGTAATCCTCTCCACCAAAATTTTGTCCCTTCTATCAAAAGGAAGGTTGCCAAGCCTAACCCAAAAAGGAATAGTCTTAATCACGTTCAAGGTAAGGAGTGAGTTTCTTACGCATTCAGCCAAAGTAATTAAATTACGATCAAAGCGCCACGGACAATCATTGAGAATTTTCTGTTTATCACCCATAGATTTAAATTGCACCTGAAAAAAACCTCTTTCAAGCTCATTTATGCTAAAGTCATTTGCTAATTTCCATGCACCTATTAAAGCATTCTTTATAGCTGACAAAAGGATTAGTTTAGGAGAGAAAACCTTCCCATCTTCAAAAGTTTTAATTGATTCTCCGTTAACTCATCCAACACATCCTATAGATCCACCTTCGTTTCTTCATTTTCTGTTAATTTTAAATGTTCACAAGTCAGCCAAATCATTTACCTTGGTGACAAAATCATATAATGATACTCTAGAAAAGATAATGAAAAGGGAATAACCCTAGCAAAGAGAGAAAAAAAATTAACATTGCTTAGAGTGAAATAAACAATAAAAGACTTGACTAAGGAAGATAAGACCCTAGTTTAGAGAAAAACCCTCACCCTAGGGAGAGAAACTCCACATGATGGGAGACTATTAAAAAATTCTTTTTGGATAAAAACTTTATTTATGATAAAAAAGAGAGATTAATTATTAGAAGATTTTTACCATTTTTATGATTTTATATGGATAAAATTAAATTAGTTAGAATTCAATAATTTTTTAATACTGATAGGTTAAAAAATATCAATATTTTTTATGAGCATAAATGATTGTTTGATTCAAAAAAACAAATAGAGCAGTAATTGGATTCAAACAAACGTGATCTCGATTGTGTAATAATTACTCTGCGACTCTAAATAGATGACTAAAAAAATAAAAAGAGCAAAAGCAAAAGAAAAACCTTTGTTACCACTTTGTGACCAAATTAAAGTTAAAATGCTTCTTTACCTTCCAATGGAGGAAGGAATAGATAAAAGTTTCGATGACAAAAAATTCCATCTTTTTAAATGTTTTATAGTTTGATTAAAAAATTTTTAATTTAATTTGACAAATTTATTTTAGTCTAATATATGATAAGATAACTACATCTCTTAATATTAGTTATATTTAGTTAGTTTGTTATTATACTTTATTACACAAGATATGTACAAGTCTCTTCCTTTATCTTGTTATCTCTATTATTCTCTTGTATCAATATATACTCTCATTCCTGTAACCATATGGAATATAAGTAGTACGACATAGTCTTTTCTCCCTCTCATTCTTGGTACTATTTGTACATGGTATCAAAGTTTGTCTTCAATGGCCAGCCAACTCATCCTAACAATATCAACTCCTCTCCATTCCCTCTCCATCAAGATTACCTCCTAAAATTATTTAACATGGAAAACTCAGTTCCAACCATTACTAAACTATCACAAACTCATGGACTAATTGATGGTTTATTACTAACACCACCTAGAACAGTCCCTTCACCAAATAATACTAGTGAAAGTATCCCAAATCCTAAATATGTTGAATGGTTTTAGAAGGACCAACTCCTCCTTTCCTAGATATTCTCTTCCCTATCCAAGGAGGTCTTTCCCTATGTGATTAGCATGACCTCTATATATTATGCTTAGAAGGCTTTAGAGTGTGCTTTTAGATTAATTTCCTAAAACAGTGGTTACAATTGAATATCAAACTCCAAGAATTGAAGAAACATGATATGAATGTTTCATAATATCTTTAGAAGGCCAAAATTTTAGCCAATGAACTTGTCGCCTCTGGTCGCCTACTCTCAAATGTAGAATTCAATGCCATAATTTATTGAAACCTTGGTCCCAATTTTCACTATTTAATCATAATTGTAATACCCTATATATATATATTTACTTAAATAAAAAGGGGTATTTTTATCAAATCGTATTAGTAATAATTACTTTTTTCATCATATTATATTTTATTTATGTTTATATTATATTTAGGGTTAAATATTATTTTAGATGTGTATATTAAAATAATTTGTGTATGTATGTTTGTTTATGTAGTATATGTATATATATATATGTACCAATATTTATCTATACACATACATGCATAACTATATTAATATATATATATATATATATATATATATATATATATATATATATATATATATATATGGTTTTATGTGTAGTAAGTGGACCAAACGGAATAAACAAAACAAAAGAAGACAAAAATCAAAACCAAAGAAAGAAAGAAAGAAAGCAAAGAACCAGCGTAAAAAAAAAAAAACAAACAAAACACACAGAAGCTTCCCGACCCAAACCCCCTGCAAGCTTCCCTCTCCATTCCTCACCATCTCTCCCTTCTTCTTCACTGTGTCATTCTTCCTACCACCGCCTGAGAAGCCATTGCCATCGGGAGAGGAAGCTCTAGGAGGTACTGTTGTCGCTGCTTCTCTTCTTTTACCTCTGTCAGCTTCGATCCAAGCTGATCCAGCACCACCCAAGCTTCCCCAACTTCCCTCATCGTCTTAGGTGTCTGTCCAAGCCAAGAGCCGCCGCTACAACTCACCTCCGGCGTCGAAATTGAAGGTTGAAGGTGAGTTGCACAAAGTTGTTCTTAGGTTGTTGACAGGTTGTTTTCTAGTTGCTGCTCGATTTTGAATGTTGATTTTAGGTTGTTTTTGAGTATATGTTGGATTATGCCCATAAATTGCTTCAATTTGGATTTTTAAATATTTTTCCTAATTTTTCTTAATTTACAGAATTTTTGCATAATTTTTTATTTATTAATTTTAATTTTTTTTTAGTTAATTTATTGGGTTTTATTTGGTTTAGTTAGTGAAATCAAAGTGTTATAGTTAATTTTTTTAGTATATTAATTTTATGTAAGATTTTAGAGTTTTGGTGTTAATTAGAGGGTTATGTAAATTTTAGGTATTTAATGGGTAATTAGGCTAATTTCAAAAATTTTGATTAAAAATTATGAAATTTTAATAATTGAGGTTATTATTGAATGTTATTAATTTTAGAACTCAAATTATAGTTTTTGAGATTTTTATACTATTTTTATAAATGTTTTTGAGTTTATGCCAAATTTGATTTTTTTTACGCTAAATAATATTCTTTGGAAAAAATTTGTTGGTTGATTAAATGTTTTAATTTTATTAGGAAGATTTATTTTGAGAAAATGAATTTTTGGCATGATTAAATAATTTTAAGGAATTATTTTTAGTGCTAATAGCACATTATGTAATTTATGTATTTTAGGGGAGTAAAAATGTAATTTTACAATAAATATGATAAAATACATATTTTAATTAGTTTTATTAATATTTAAAGGGTTTAGACAATTTTTATAAATTAATTGATATTTTTACCTAAGTAGTGTAAATTTTAAATATCAAATTCCCAATATATATATATATATATATATATATATACATATAATACATTACAATAGTTTTAATTTGGGTTATAATTATATTTATATTTTTTTGGATGATGGAATACAAATTTAATTGTTTAATTTTGAATAATTGAGATTTTATATAATTTTCATCTATTTTAGTATATGTACTAAGAATTTGTATGGTTTAAACATAATTATGTAGTTTATTTGTATGAAACACACTTATGTATAAGATTTAAATTCAATTTATATTATGAGATGTTGACACACATTTTTATTAAGCAGTTGAATTTGTGTATTTTGAGAAAAATCAATTTGATAATATATTCTGTTATTAATTAAAGTTTAAAATATGAATGGTTTTATTTTCTTTTCCTTAGGCTTACTACAGGTTTTGGGGGCCTTATGCCTACCCATTCCCTAGTACCGATCACGTGCCCTCGGGTTCGGGTCATGACAATAATATTCCAATAATGAACTACACTAATCTCTTTCCAAGAACTTCATGGCCAACTCATTACCCATGAGATTTTGCTTCACAATCTCTATAAACCCTCGCTTGCCCATGTAACTACTCATCAACATGTGTCCTCCTCACCACATTATAATAATCTGATGCCTTATACTCTACCCACCCCATCACCTTGCCCCACATTCAATCAGCAAGGTTCTTGGTTCTTTAATGGCGAGCACAAACCTAGAGGCCCATGTCAATTCTGTAACCATAAATATCACATTATTGACCATTGTCAGCACTAGTACAGTCAAAGATCATCCTTTTCTTCAACTCAAGCATACATTGGTGAGAATACTCTAATTTTTTCTTCTTCGCCAACGCATCTTTATCCCAATGCTACTTTGTTCTCTCAAGCACCAAGTGGTCCTTAGTATCCTGACAATGGAGCCTCTCATCACATGACACTCGACTCTCATGTCCTTCATAATATTTTTCTATACATTGGCAATTATCATATTATTATTGGGACTAGCCATCATATTTTGATCGTTAATTCAGGTACTTCTTGTTATTCATCATTTTATTCTAATAGAATTTTTAATCTTAAAAATGTGATTTATGTTCCTAAAATTATAAAACCTTTACTTTTTTTTTCCAAAAATTCACCATGGACATTGGTTGCTTTTTTGAATTTTAGCGCCATTAATTCTTTGTTAAGGACCAACACACCAACAACATCCTGTTGCAAGGCTAGAGTGAAAATGGATTGTATGTCATGCCCTCCCTTCCAACTAAACAAGCCTTGACTACTTCAGCAACTTCCTTTAATGAGTGGCATGCTCGCCTCAGTCACCCTTAAAGGAAAATTATTTCTCAAATTATCAAGTCCAATAATTTTCCTACTTCTTCATCTTCTAATAAGACTTTAGTTTCATGTTCCTCTTATCATTTAGGGAAATTTCATCATTTGCCTTTTGCATCTGTTGAGTTTACCATTAATGCTCCTTTTTAAATTGCTCATTCAAATGTATGGAGTCTTGCTCCTATGACATCCAATTATGATTTTCATTATTTTATTTTATTTTTTTGATGACTTTACTAAATTTGCCTAGGTTTATTTTCTCAAAAATAAAAGTGATGCCCACTCTGTGTTTATTGAATTTGAGTTAATGGTTAAATGCCAATTTCAATCTTTCATCAATGCATTCCACTCCGATTGGGGTGGCGAAAACCAAAAATTGAATAAGTATTTCAAATAAACTAGTATAATTTATCAATTGCTTGTCCATACACTCATGAACAAAATGGACTTTCTGAATATAAAATTCATCACATTATTAACACAGGTTTAACTTTAATGGCACATGCTAATATTCCACTTCATTTTTTGTCTTATGCTTTTACCAGTGTAGTTAATCACATTAATTCATTGGCCCCCTCAATTTTACAAAATGAAAATTCATTTAAAAAATTATTCTAAAAACCACTAAAATACATTGAGAACAAAATATTTGAGTGTGCAACTTCCCTACCTTCATCCATATCACACAAATAAATTTTCCTATAGAAGTAAGGAATGTGTCTACTTAAGAATTTCCCCTTATCATGCAGGCTATTACTGCCTTAACATAGACATAGATCATTTGTACCATTTCTAGGCATGTTAGGTTTGATCAATTAGTTGTTCCCTTTAAACACAATTTTATTCCTAGTCCAACTCCTACTCTCCAAACTTATCCTTCTCTATGGCTCATACAGTCGATTGCTTTCACTCTGGCCCCTTTAGGTATGTCTCTTATCCCTTATCTCTCTCTACCTGAAACCTCACCTCTCCCTTTACCATTACCTTCTGCTCCTCTATCTCCCACACCCACTATTATTCCCATTCTGATCTCCCTAGTTATTTCCCGTTCCCCTCTCCTAACTGTCCTATCCACCTCTCCTCCTGGATTCAACCTTTGTGTTGATCTTTCACACTACACTAATACTTTTTCTCATCAAACCACTATGCTACCCACCCAACCAAATACCACCATCATCACACCTATTCCACGTAACTCAGACCTTCCACTATACACAAACAACCAACCCTTATTACCCTTCACAGTAAAGAACCTCAATTACCTAAAACAAGAACTATGATATTTTAAAGATGCTATTAAATATAGTGAATGGAAAGATGTTATGGATTGAGAGATGCAAGCACTTCTCCAAAACAAAACTTGGAGCCTTGTTCCCAAACCACCTTGTGCAAACATTATTGATAATAAGTGGCTTTATCGCATCAAAAGACACACTGATGACTTTATCTCTCTCTACAAGGCCTGGTTAGTAGCCAAGGGATTCACTCAACTATCTAGTATTGATTACAAAGACACTTTCAACCCTATTGTTAAAGCCACTATGATTCTGGTTATCCTTGTTGTAGCTACTATGCACAAATGGCTAATAAGACAATTGGATGTCTATAATACATTTTTACATGGTCATATTATAAAGGATCTCTATATCTCCCAACCACAAGGTTATGTTCATACTGCCTACCCTATTCTTGTACATAAGCTACACCGATCTCTTTATGGCCTTAAACAGGCCTCATGTGCCTAGTTTCATCGGTTGACATCTTTTCTCCAATCTTTACAGTTTGTTCCCTCCAAAGTCAATACATCCCTATTTATTTTAACGCATGGAATTGATGTACTTTTTCTATTAGTACATATGGATGATCTTATGGTTATAGTTCTAGTATTCAACTGATTAATTAGGTGGTCTCTAAACTACAATCTGATTTTCAATTCGTGCATAGGCTAACTCCATTATTTTCTTGGCCTTGAATTGGATATACAACCCACAGGAACAACATTATCACAATGGAAATACATTGATGATCTCTTAGCTCGACATAATATGTTACATTGTAAACCTTGTCCTACTCCTATGGCGGTCTCACCTACACTTTCTAAAAATATGGGTGTACCAATTTTTTAGGTTGATGTTTATAGGAAGATTGTTGGCGCTCTACAATATATCACTATTTCTCGTCCGGATATTGCCTTCAGTTTGAATAAATTATATCAATACATGCACAGTCCCCTTAATGACCACTGAAAGGCTTTGAAACACCTCTTGCACTATCTCAAAGGTGCACCATCTACTGGCTTGTATTTTCTAGTTACCTTTTCACTTTCCCTTCATTGCTATTCAGATAGTGACTGAAGTGGGGACGTGGATGACAACCGGTCTACTAATGGCTTTGGCATCTTTCTTAGTTCCTCCTTAATCTTATGGATGTCTAAGAAACAACCCACCACTGCTCACTCTTCCACAAAGAGCAAATATAAGGCCATGGCCAATGCAACATCTGAATTAATATGGTTAAAAGGTTTATTTTCTGAGCTTGGCTTTCCAATTCCATAAGAAAATATATGGTGTGATAATGTGGTTGCAATCTACTTAAGCTCTGATCATGTCTTCCATGCACACACAAAGCACATTGAATTGGATTATCACTTTATCAAGGAATAGGTTTCTAGTGGCTTCCTTTGCATTTGATTTATTTTAACAAAAGAGCAAATTGTAGATTTATTTACCAAACACGCTTATGGGTTTACTGGTTAATGATAAGATAACTACATCTCTTCACATTAGTTGTATGTAGTTAGTTTGTTATTATACTGTGTTACATAAGATATGTATAACTATGTCCCTTTATCTTACTATCTTTATTATTCACTTGTATCAGTATATACTCTTAGTACTATAACCATATGGAATATGAGTAATACAACATATTCTTTTCTCCTTCTCATTCTCGGTATTGTTTGTACAATATGGACATGTTCAATAATTTATTATTTTGTCATATTGAATTGTAAATTCTATTATTAGTTCCCTTTTAAAAAATTAACCGTCTCTTTTTTCTCTTTATTTTACTTCAAAAACTTTCATTTTTACATCGTCAATCACCTTTTGGAACAACAATGGTTTCTTATTATCTATTATGTTTCATTCATTATTGTTTTTCACATTTAGTAAGTACAAAATTTTAATTTGTTTATTCCATTTGTTTTTTGGTAAAATTTTTAAATAATTTTTTCATTAAATTATATTCCTTTATAAATTATATATATTTGTACGTCTGTTATGAAAATTTTACTATAATCGATCTCATTTAATTAAGACTAGAAAATCAACTTACAACTTATTAAAATTATTAAGTGCAGCGTATGAATTGCCGAATTGTAAATTTAAATTTTTTTTGTCAATGTAATTGTAATGACCCGATATTTTAAATAATATAAATATATTTTGGGATATGCAGTGTTAATAAATAAATAAATATATATATATATATATATATATATATATTCATTATTTGTGTATATTATCTATTTATTTTATTCTAAAAGATTTTATTTACGTAAAATAAACTATTTTGGAAGTTTTATTATTCAAAACATTAAAGTTATTATCATTACGATTATTATTATTATTATTATTATTATTATTATTATTATTATTATTATTATTATTATTATTATTATTATTATTATTATTATTATTATTATTATTATTATTATTATTATTATTATTATTATTATTATTATTATTATTATTATTATTATTATTATTATTATTATTATTATTATTATTATTATTATTATTATTATTAAGTGCTATTGTTGTTATTATATTTAATTGTGAAATGTGCATGTGTGTGTGTGTGTGTGTATATATATATATATATATAAAATAAAAAAAGAAGTTAAGATTTTTTCAAGACCAAGCCATTCTTCCTCCCCTACCTTCTTTTTCTTTCCCATCACCATCATTGTGTAACCCATCCACCCCGCCAGAGCTGCCATAACCGCCACCACCAACCACCATCACCTTCCTCCTTCCTTTAGACATCGATCGCCATCTCCATATCACCTCCAGCATGCCGAAAAATACATACACATCAAACGGAGCTCCATGGACACTGGCGACGATTTCGGCCATTCGAGCTCATGATCTTGGACTCTCCGAACTCCTGTAGCTACGAGGACTCCATTTCTAAGCTCCATTTGAGCTTGAATCCTCTCGTTTGTGAGTTTTAACTAGATTTTAGTTTATGTCCATTTTAGGCTTTATTTTTTTAAAACTTGTTCTTGTTTGATTCTTGATAATTCCCTTAAGAAATGTTGTTTATGGCAACTTAATCTTCCTAAATATACTTTTTGTTTCTTTTTTGAATTATATTAAATTATGGGTATTTTTTAATATTTTAATAATTTAAATTGAATTTTTTTACTTATGTTAATTAATTATTTTCAATGGAAATTTGGTTAAATTAGTGTTATTAATTTTAGAATTTAAGAAATAATTTTTGGTAATTTTATATAATTTTTGAGAATATATTAGTATTATGTGATTTTGGAAACTATAGGTTAATTGTGTCGTTTTGTTGAAAATATAGTTAAATAACATATTTTAAATGATTTTTGAATAATAAAAGGTATTAAGATAATTTTTACGAATTATTTACTATTTTTAATTAATTAATACTAATTTTCAAAAATTTTATTCAAATAATATATTATTTACTATTTTTGTGATTTAATGGGTTTTTAACTACTTTTATAATATATTTAAACTATTTGAATAATTAAAAGTGAATTTACTATTTTATGTTGAATTATTGAAAAATTTGATTTTTATTAATATTATGTTATTATTTGAGATTTTTATTTAATTATTGTGAAAATAATTATATTTAGTGTTTTAATGTTTAAATATATTTTTGGTATTTTATGGATATTTATGGAATTTAATGATTTTTAATATATTTATTATTTTATATTGATTTTTGGTGAATTGTGAACCTCGGTTGGGAATTTGAGTAGTTTGGGGTCCCAACTCGAGGTGTTGAGCTACTATGATTTAGAAGTGTGTTTTTCTTACAAGATTGGCTCTACTTTTTAGTAGAGAGATGTCCATTTTACAGAGGAAACTCTATCAATTTTTTGGTAGAATTCTCATTAAACGTGACATCGGATCAATCCTGAGTCTTTGAGTTTTGAATTCCTAGATCAAGTCTTCTTTAGAATTCTTAAAAATGTAAGTTAGAATTTATTCTGATTTCATTATTATTTATTTTTCTAGTTGTACCGAGTCCGATGCCTATCGGACCAAGTCCATTGAGTCAGTCTCAAGGAGTGCAAACTTATGAATTATTATTCTATATATGCATCGCATATAAGATACATGATTAAGGAATTTCACATTTTCATTATATGTTTAAATATGATTTATTTTATTAAATTATTTGGTATACTTTTGGTTTATTTTTGGTATATTTGCTATATATTAGACATGTATGCTAGGTATATTTTTAGCATATCTTTTGTATACATGTGGCATATATATATTAATATATTTTGGTATATTGCTAGTTGATTTTGCTATATATATGGCATATCTATTTAGAATATTTTTAGTATATGTTTGGTATAGTTTTTTCTTTCATTGGATGCCATTTTATTTTAACTATGCATTTTATTATTTTTTTTATAAATATACAATTTTTATATGAAGGATATCGATAGAACGTGCTATCTAGTGGGCGTCACTAAGACCATGTATGTACCGGTGTGATAAATTCTAGACTTGAGTTATAAAAATCACTTAAGGTGACATATGATTGATCGATTATTAAGAATTGATGTGACTGAGTAGTGTGATTGTAGGAGCTCGGTTGACCTAGTATCTCGAGGCCAATCACACTGATAGTGAGAAGGTGGGAGCTCGGTTGGCTTAGTGTCTCGAGGATAGTCTATTGTCCATAATGGGATAAGATAATTGCTTTGGAATTTAGTGAGCCTGTGTGACTAGTATGTGTAGACAGCAGGGTTTAGCATGCGTCCAAGATTTTAACAACCGCGACACTATTTGAGCTCAAGGCTCTAGAAAATACACTAACCACTATCACAAAGATATGGCATGGAGATGAGGAGTCGCCTCCCACGGTAATAACTGGGATAGAACGAAAAGGTGGTACTCAATTCCCTAAAAGAAAGCTAGCACCACAACCAGGAGATTCTGGATACGGAATACTAACTTCTTTCAGTCTTGTGTTCATTTAGAATTATTTTATGAATTACTATATTATCCTTTATTTACATGCAATTTCATATAAACCTTTATTCTAGCAATTAACTCTAAGGCAAACCAATCGTGAAAATACAAATAAATAATGCATTCATCCAAACATATAATTCCTAAGTTAGTCTAATGTACATTAATTTTAATTAAATGGGCTAAATATACATGTTTTAATTTATAAGTGAATTAAAGAATAATGGGCCTAATTGCTTTTAATTTTAATTAAATGAACCTAGATTGGTTTATTTTAATTATAAAAATGGGCATAAATCTACAAATTATGAAGGTATTTAAATTAGTGGGCCTAATTTTACATGTTTTAATGCTAAGGTGATCTTAAATCTACAAATAATGAAAAGACTTTAATTTAATGGGCTAAGTCTAAATTAATTACATTAAATTAGATAGGCCTATGTCTAATTAAGTAAATGAGCCTAAGTTATTGTTACCCTAAATCTAATTAATTATGGGCCTAATGATGCATTTTAATTAAACCTAAAAAACCTAATTTTAAATAGGTGGATTAGAATCTAATATGGGCTTAAGGCCCAAAACACATAAAAATAAACAAACAAGCCCAAAAACAAATAAAACATATTAAAACTATTAAATAAAAGATCCAACAACTAATTAAATTAATTCCTTTTAAAACCCCTAATTTTTATTAACATGTAGTCCTAAATTAATCTACTCTCATCATTGATTTTAATCAATTACCCAATAAAAGCCCCAATTTTTACTAGCCAATTAATTAACATAAACATGCAATCACACATATAATTCCACTATTTGCACTATTGGGGCTATTACAATAATCTATAGAAAATAATAATAATAATTAATACAACCCCAAAAAAATATAATTAAAATAAAGCAATAAAAATAAAACAATAATAAAAAAACCCTATAAACTATATCTCCATAAAGTCTTATCCATGGACCTTTTATGAATTTGATTCTCCAAGTATGATCATAAAAAAGAAAAAAAATTATGATTGGTGAATAAATTATAACAATAATAAAAAAATTTAAAATCAAAAAAATAATAAAAAAAAAAGAAATAAATAAATCAAATCAAATAAGATAAAGAGAAGACAATGCTTATGGATGATTTTAATAGGGTGCTTCTCAGATTTTGTAAAATCACCATTCTTTATAGGTCTTCGAATATTGTTCTTCATAAAATCTCCAAAGATCTTTAATTAATCAATTAAGTAAAACAATTTTTTGTAAAGAATAAGATGCTGTTGTCCTCTCTTTTCTTATTTTTTTCGTCCCTTTCTTTCTTTCTTTTTTCCTTTCTCCTTTTTTCTTTTCTTTTCTTTCATTATCTCCTCTCCTTTTTTTCTTCCTACCTCTCTTTTCTTATTTTTTTTACCTCCCCTATTTTCAGAACCAAAACACTCTTTATATAGGGATACGTCTTCAAACCCTAGTTATAAATTAATTCATAAAAGACTTTTACTTCCTTAAAAACATTATCAAAATAATTTTAGGAGAATTTCAGACTAATTAGGATTAAATTTTTCTTGAAAAATTTGAGAACTTGAGCGGAAGAGGTCTAATTTCAATCGAAATTGTGTAATTCCAATCGAAATTAGTGTAATTTTGATCGAAATTAGTGTAATTTCAATCGAAATTATACAATTCCGATTAGAATTAATGTAATTCCGACCACTTTTTTTAGTTTTAATTACAAAAAGGACCTTGAAGAATTTAAGTTTTACAATTAGATCTTTAAAAAGCATTGCAATTTAGTCCATGAAAACATTAAATTCTTTCTTTTAAAAAATGCAATCAGACCACTGAAGTTTCAAAGTTTAAGTATTGAAGACCTATTCATGACATTTTCATCATTAGAGTCTTTTATTGCATCCATAACTCTTCATTCTGAAATTAGGTGTTTACAATTGCCTCCCTTTATTGCTGTTTGCTTGACAAAATGTGACAAAGTGAACTAGCACTCAATTTTTTAATTAGAAGTTAAGATACTTACCTGTGCTTCATGAAGCTTTTACTTATGAACTTGCTATACTTCAGACGTACAACATTAATTTGAAATGACATCTCATACTCGATCGTATGATTTTGACTATACTCGGTCGTATAGCCTTGGGTGAAAGGAACTTATTGCACTCGATCGTACAATGTTGACTACACTCGGACGTATAGTTTGAATTGAAAAGGAACATCACACTCGGTCATATGATACTGAAAATGTATTGTACTCAATTGTACAATGCCAACTACACTCGAACGTATAGTCTGAATTGAAAAGAAATAGCACACTCGGTCATATAATGCTTATCATACTTGGTCATATAATCTTGGTTGAAAATACATTGTACTCAATCATACAATGCCAACTATACTCAGTCGTATAGTCAAAATTGAAAAGAAACGCCACACTCGGTCGTATGATGTCAATTATACTCGGTCGTATAATATTAGTTGAAAATACATTGTACTCGATCCTACAATGCCGACTAAACTCGGTCGTATAGTATGAATTGAAAAGAAACACCACACTCGATCATATGATCTAATTATACTCATTCGTATAATCTTGGTTGAACATATATTGTCCTTAGTCATACAATGCCGACTCGTATAGTCTAAATTGAAAAGAAACACCACACTCGATCGTATGATGTCGATTATACTCGATCGTATGATGCCGATTATACTCGATCGTATAATCTTAATTAAAAATACATTGTACTCGATCGTACAATGTTGACTACACTTAGACATATAGTCTTGATTGCAACTACATTGTACTCGATCGTACAATGTCGACTACACTTGGACGTATAGTCTGTATTGAAAAAAAAAACACTTGGTCGTATAATGCTGATTATACTCAGTCATATAATCTTAATTGAAAATACATTGTACTCAATCGTACAATGCCGACTACACTCGAACGTATAGTCTGTATTGAAAAAAACATCACACTCAGTTGTATGATGCTGATTATATTATTGAAAAATTTAATAATTCATTGAATTATTAAATTAGGAGACATTGCAATTCAAGATTAAATTGCAATTAAATGAATGGACTTAAATGCAATCTAAAAACTATAGGACTAAAGTAGATATTTGCCCTTTTAATATACATACTTTTCTTCTTTCGCCGATTCATTCTCTCTTTTTCCTATCCTTCTTCATTTTTCTTTTTTCTCTTCCTTTTCATTTTCTCTTGATTTTTAAATTTTTTTCCTTTCAATTATTCTTTCATCTGAAGTCCGTTTTTGAATCCATCTGATCCTATGGCTCACCTACAATGCAGAGTGTGTGGGAGCAGTTCTAGATAATTAAATCCCATCACTTCACATTTGCATTTTCCTCAAAATGATTTGGGACTCCGTGAAGGTGAAGATGTTCTTCCTTTGACTCTTTTACTCCTTTATAGATGCTCTTAAGTTAGAGATGAGGTAAATTTCCTGTCTGTGTCTTTAACTTTTTTGCTCTCTTCGAGAGGTGGATGGACACCACTCATACTTTACACAAGCGAGTGGGTGAGCTGACTATTTCCCTAATAAGCTTATTTACTATTACTAGGATTGCATTCAGAGGTGCCCTAGTCCCCTTTGATATCCATTACTACACTCTTTCGGAGGATGCTAGGAGTCTCTATGTTCGTGACTTGCTCGAGTTTATTTTGACATAGAAGAATGAGAAGAACGTACTTCTTTCTTCTCTCGTTCAAGGTTTCAGGAGACTACCTACCACTATACCTCACCATATTCTTCAAAAGGCGAGATGGTTCTTGTTGATATTACTTGGCACTACTCTCTTTTACGAGACTGGTCATGAGGTTAGTATCGCTCTTCTTGGTCCCCTTCAGGATCTTGCTATGGTCGCTACTTTAGATTAGGGATTTGCGACACTTGCTTATCTCTACTATAGATTGGATAATGTTTACAGATGCGCTATGATGATGTGTGATTTCTGGCATGTCTTGCACGTATGTCTCCTATCCTTTTCTACTTTGCTTATTTTCACATTTTCTTCCTTATTTCTTTTATTTCCTCTCTTTGAGATCTAGGGCATTGAGATTGGAGTAATCCAAGGCTTCAACGCCATTAGCTTTGATAGGGTCTTCCCCTGATGCAAAGATGGGGTTCCTCTCATCTTACTAGTATTAAGCATGACTTGCAGATTTATCGAGATCAGCTGAACTCCTTAAGGTGGGATGTGGTAAGACAAATTTGTTCTTTAGTATTTCATTTATTGTAAAAGTTCAATAAACTTAACTAAATAAGTTTGTAAGTTAGATCATATTAGCTGGCTAGTGCTAAAGACATTCAGCGATATGATTTTATGACAACAGCTGTGAGGCTTGAGACTATGAGAGTTATGCTCCCTAGTTATGGTTGCCAGATGTGGTATCTTGGTGAGCATGTTTATCTTTGGAATATGGGACCTTCTAGGAGGTGTGTTCCTTCTTCTATTCCCTCCTTAATATTACGGAGTAGCAGCATGACTGTTCCTGAGCTCAAAGCAGCTCTTGAGGGATATGAGGCTTTGACTCTGCTCGAGCATTATACATTCAGGAGAATCTCCTAGAGCAGGTTCTTATAGACCCAATTGAGGTATGCTTTCTATCACTACTTTATTTCATCTCTTTCATCCCTTTATAGACATTCACTTTTTGCACAGATTGAAGAAGCCCCTAATACTACTATAGAGGAGACTGAGCAAGAGGTTGAGCTTGCTCATCATAGTGAGGCTACTCATGGTGATACTTCCTCGAGTACTATTTTAGGCGATGTTCCCCCATTTGATAGGTCCATGTAGTATTGGGCTCCCATGGTGTAGACTCTTATTGAGCAGCATATGTACTTTGATGCAGCTCAGATTCCTAATTTTTCTCCTTCTAATGCTTCACATGTAAGCTTGATTTGCATTTCCAACCCTACATAAACTAGCACTTGTCGCTAAATTAGTAAACTTCATTTTATAGGTCCTTAGGACACAGGTAGAGTTTTTGTACAGTCTTGCCTCTTCCCAGAGATTATTTACTATACATATTACAAATACTTGGAGGGTTAATAATTACAATAAATATGAAACTGTATGTATGAATGCTATGTATGATATGCATGATTTTGACTATTCTAAATGCAACAGAGTTATGCCTGGGATCTTGAGCATAAGAACGAGAGGCTTCGACAATAACTTACTGGTCTTGGTTTTGATAGTCATGATGTTAGGACTTCTATTCCCCCATATCAGAGTGATGATCCAGCTAGAGGATGGAGCCCTTGGCCAAATATTGGAAGTCAGGATGACTAATTTTCTTTAGGACTTGTGTTAACATGAGTGTACTTTGGATGCTTCACAATTGTTTCCTTTTATAAAATGAATTTTGGACTTTTATATTAGACCAATCACACTAATAGTGAGACTACGGGAGCTCGATTGACTTAGTGTTTTGGGGCTAGTCTACTGTCCAAAATGGGACAAGAGAATTACTTTGGAATTTAGTGAGCCTATGCAGCTAGTATGATATATTGATTAAGGTTGCAAATATTAGGGTTCTATTTGATCATTCATTTAAATAAATATTTTATGCAATTATTATATATATATATAAATGGATTTTAGCATCTGTGTGAAATGCCTATATATATATATATATATATATATATATATATATATATATACTTAGATTGCATGTATATATACTATAATAATTCACTTAGTGAGATTTGACCACTCTCAACCATTTTTTTTAGGAGAGTCTTCTTCGTTA
Source organism: Mallotus nudiflorus (assembly GCA_947683625.1). Classification (NCBI taxonomy): domain Eukaryota; kingdom Viridiplantae; phylum Streptophyta; class Magnoliopsida; order Malpighiales; family Euphorbiaceae; genus Mallotus; species Mallotus nudiflorus. The sequence goes on along the minus strand of CANTUR010000585.1, from coordinate 650,193 downwards.
GACCATACTAGTAGTGCTTTACGCCGATCTTCTTCCGCCCCTGCTATTTTATGTAAACTTCATATTTAAACTTTTATTGTATCCTAGAAAACTACAGTAGTAGTGTGTTGTATCAATAGAATTTTATTTTAGTAAGAAACCTATCTTTGAATATTGTATGAATATATTTTTATTTTATGAAATGACATTTAAATATTTATTTTATATCTATTTATTTTTTAATTATGTTGTATATTTTATATTATTTATTGCATGCTTTTTATTTTTAAGGCTTGCTACAGGTTCCAAATTCAAAAGAATTGTCATTCCCTAACACCGGTCATGACTCCCGATTTTGAGTCATGATAGTAATTGAAAAATAACAATAACAAATTTCATGATAGTGAGATTAATTTATTTTGATACTTCTTAGTTGTATTTTTTTAACATTATATTTTCATTAGAATGTATTTCAATAAATAAATGATTTATCTTTTTCCTTAAAAAATAATTTATTATTTTATCTAAATATGAATTATTAGCTTTTTAAAAATTAATAATGAATAAAATTATCATTTTATTCTAAAAATTTATTAAATGTGATCTTATTCAGTCGTGAATTGTGCATAACTAATATACCTTATATATATATGTGAGGTAAGCTAGAGCTTTATCAAAACAAAAATAGAAGGGCATAAACAATGTTTGTATAAGAAAGAGAGGCTTTTCTCTTGCATTTCTTATGTTGTTACTATTGTTCAACATGAAATTTTATTCCTGTGAAGCTGCCCAATTTGCAGAGAGCAACCCAAGTACTTTCCATTACAATGGCCTAGACATGTGTCTAGTTTTAGAGGAGATAGAGCTTGAGTTTCTTATGGAGTCCCACATTATCTAAGTTCTTCAAAGAGCTAGAAAAAGTGTGGTAAACCCCGCTTTAATCCCTCATCAACCTGTTGTTCCATGTCTAGAGAGGTATGCATATAATCCTCATTTTCTAAGAGAACACATTTAGGTTTTCTCATTCTATTCTCTCTAATAATGAGATTTAGAAAGAAGTAGGATGTAATGATTAATTCATATGACCTAGGGACCATGACCACCTATATATAGATAACTTTTTTATTATCTATTGGTATTTCTATTTTAGCCCATCATTAAAATAGAAAATTACTCATTAGTCTTTGCTCATTAAAGTCCCCACACCCTTTTAGATACATTAAAGCCCAAATTATCCAAAACTAAATGATCATTTTTAAATGCGCTCACCTTATATAATAGACTACAATACATAGTTATTCACATATATGCCCAATGTTGGATTAAGGATCCAATAAGATGATGCATAAACTCTAAGAAGTAACCAACATAGGTAGAAAATTTTTCTTGTGGATGACTTAATTTCTGATAAATTGCTTTTGACTATACCTTAGAAATGGATTTAGTATAAGGATAAAGATGCTTTCTAATATAATAATGAAAAATGAGTGAGCCAACATATATATTATCTCAATCATTTTTTCTTTCTTTGATTCTACATAAAAGAAAAGTGGTTTGTCTTGTCCTTTGACAAGTAGCTTTATTTTCTGTCATATAGGCTATTATTCTTCCCTTTTATCTCATGGATACTATTCAGTCTCTTGAAATTCATTATGCTTAACTAGCAATAGAAGATGAAGAAACGGGAGGTTTAGAGTATGATGAGAGTGAAGAAGGCTATGTTGTTGATGAGTCGTTTAAATTGTCAATGGTGGGGCACATTTTAATAGATAAACTAGTTAATTTTGGGTTTATATGAAATATGATGGCTGCCTTATGGCAACCAGTTAAAGGAGTCTTTGTTAAAGAGTTAAAGCCAAACATTTTTCTTTTTCAATTTTTTCATTTTCTAGATTTGGATAGGGTTATGAAATATAGTCCTTGGACCTTTGATGGTAATCTCCTTATTTTAAGAGTCTTGAGGAAGGAGAACAACCTTCAGAAGTTAAGCTTTTTCCTATTGAAATGTAGGTTTAGGTGCATGATCTTCCATGAAGTCTTATATCTGAAAGGGTGAGTTAGGATATTGGAAACTATATGGGTTATTTTATTGAATCAAACCCTAATAATTTTGGTGGAATAGGGAGGATTTATATTTGGATTAGAGTTCTATTTGATATTCATATGCTGGTTAAAAGGAAAATATGTATTAAGAAAGCAGGTGGTTCTTATGGGTGGATCACTTTTCAATATGAACGTTTGCCAAAGTTTTATTTTTTATGTGGAATTATAGGTCATATTGATAAAATTTATGAGAAGTATTATGATTTCAGATAAGAATGCTCCTTTTCATTATAGGGCATAGATGCATGTAAGGAAGAAAAAGGTGAATGCTAGAATTGGTGAGTGGCGGCTCCATTATAGCACCACCAGTTATGGTATGGGGGATGGTAGCAGTAATAACGGAAGTGATAGAATGGATATGGAAGGTTATTATGTGGGAGTGGAAGGAAATCATGGTAAAGACATTTATGGTAGGTTTGGTAAGGGATTTGGGAAGAATTCAGGGATTTTTAGTGTTTCTCAAAATGTTGAGTTAAATAAGGATAGTATTGAAGAGGAGGGAATTTCAAATAATGAATGGGCTGATGGAATATTTATTGTTGATCTTAAACACCATCATACAGTTGATGAGGAGAGGACTGTTGTTGCTCAAAAAATTATTTAAAGGCTGGTCTTACTTAGCAAGCCTGCCTAGCCTAATGACAACCTTAAATTAGAACTGTCGGGGTTTGGGCAGCCTATGAATAGTTCAAATCCTTTCAGGCCTGGTTTCTAAGCTCAAGCCTCACTTTATTTTTTTGATAGAAGTAAAAGTGAGTAGGACTAAGGTGGATTAGGTCAAGTCCAAAATTAGTTTTCAAGGTTCTTTTGTAATTGAAAACTCTAAAGGTGTTATCTGTTTAGATTCACTATGGAGTGATATTTCAATTGTGCAACTTCTTAGCTTTAGTTCCAATCATATTGACATTGTTATTAATGTTCAAAACATGTCCCTAGAGATAGACTTGCTTTTATAGGTGTTTAGATTGAAATCACAAACAAGAGTCTTAGGATTGGCTTCGTGGGTTAAGGGATAGATCTTCCTTTTATTGGTGTTGCATTGGTGATTTTAAAAATATTTTATCCTAATATGAAAAGAGAGGTTGGTTCAATTATCCCCATGCCCTTATTGATGGCTTTAATTTTATGGTTAAGATTGTGGATTAAAGGATATTGGTATGATCGGCTATTTGTTAACATAAGATAAGAGTAGAGGTTCAGAGCTTTGTGTTGAGGAATGGTTAAATCATTGTTTTACTTCTGCATTTTAGACGTGTTGCTTCTCTTAAGCATATATTAAGAATATAAAAGCTTTTACTTACAATCACTCTATAATTTTTTTAGGTTTCCAATATGTTATTCTCTAAGTTCCTAAAAAGAAGTTCATGTCTGAAAATGTTTGGGTTATAGAAGATCAATGTCGCAATATAGTTTTGGATAACTGGAATAATAGTATGGGTGGTGACTTATTGGATAGGTTAAATCAGTATGGCTCTACTCTCCAATGTTAAGGTACCAAAGTTTTTCATGGCCTTTGGCAGTGCATTGATTGCGCTCATAAGCTTCTAATTAGGCCAAGATCGAGATAGGATTCTGCTTCTATTCAAAAATTTAATGAGATTTAAATATAGTTGGATATCTTGATAGATCAAAATGTTGCTTTTTGTAGCCAAAGAGCTTAGCAATATTGGCTTGCTTTTGGTGATCAGAATTCTCAATTTTTTCATTGATACGCTACTTCCGGTAAAAAGAAGAATTGTATTCATGGCCTTAAGGGTGATTATGGTCAATGGCTTAATGAGGTTAATGGTTTACATAATCATGTTACAAATTCTTTTTCTTCTATTTTTAAATCTAATGGTTGTTTTAGAGATCTTATTTTTAATTTTGTTCAACATAAAGTGACTGAAGCTCAAAATGAGTATCTTGTTCAGTCATTCTCTAATAATGAGACTAAGGATACTATTATGGATATGCACCCTGATAAAGCGCTAGGTCCAAATGGCATAAACTAAGGTTTCTACTAATTTTTTTAGGATGTTGTTGGTAAAGATATAGTGGATGTGTGCCTCAAATGCTTAAATGATAGGGTTATTCCAAATAGTTTAATTATATTTCGATTACTCTTATCCTAAAGAAAAAGAGTCCAGACCATATTATTGATTTAAGGCCTATTGCTTTATGCAATGTCATATATAAAATAATGTCCAAAGATCTTGTAAATGGACTGAAATTAATCTTGCCTTCTCTTATCTCTGAAGGTCAGAGTGCATTTATTCTCGGGAGGTTGATCATTGATAATATCCTTATTGCATTTGAGATAGGACATTATCTTAAAAGAAAGTCTAAAGGTAAGGAAGGTTAGGCTACTTTCAAAATAGATATGCCCAAGGCTTGATCACCTTAAATGGAGATTCTTGCAGGGTATGATGATAAGAATAAGTTTTCATAAAAAAGTGGATTTGCCTTATTATGTTATGTATTTCATCTATTAAATATTAGATTAACTTGAATGGTAGTGATGTTGGTGCAATTATTCTGAAAAGAGGTTTGAGACAAGGGGATCCCTTTTTCCCTTATCTCTTTATACTAAGTGTTGAAGGGCTTTCATCGCTAATTCGGGATAGTGAAAGAAGAAAAGAGATTTATGGCTGTAAAGTGAAAAATGGGACCCTTATTGTGTCCTTATTTTTTACGAATGATAGTTATTTATTTTTCAAAGCTAATGTCAATGAGTGCTCTTGTATTAAATGTATTCTAGGTATGTATGAAAAGGCTTTAGGGCAGATGGTGAACTTTCAAAAATCTTCTATTCTATTTAGTAAAAATACCAGGACTATGAGAGAAGGAATGTGTGTCAGATTCTATATGTACCTAGTTTAGCAAGTCAAGATAAGTATTTAGGTCTCCCTTTCTTAATAGGAAGGAGCAAAAAGGTTGTGTTTGCTATATTCATGATATGGTGTGTTAGAGGTTGATAGTTGGAATAATAAGTGTTTATCTCATTATGGGAAGGAAATTCTCCTTAAAATAGTGGTATAGGTTGTTCCTTCTCGTGCTATGGGGATTTTTCTTCTTCCTAAAACTCTTTGTGAGGAAATTCTCCTTAAAATAGTGGCACAGGTTATTCCTACTCAACACGAAATCTTCAAATTTAATGGTTTTTAGTGGGATGGCCACAATGGTGGTAAGGGTAAGGTTATTCGATGGATGTCCTAGGCTAAGCTTTGTACTCATAAGTTTGGTGGTGGTTTGTGTTTTTAAAAGTTGTACGAATTTAATCTTACTATTCTCGGTAAACAAGGGTGGCGATTGCTTACATCTCTTAATTCTTTGGTGGCAAGGGTCCTCAAGGCTAGATACTATCTTAGATCTTCTTTCATTGAAGCTACAATTTGTCATAATCTGAGTTATTCACGGCGTAGTATCATGATCTCTCAATTTCTTATCAAAAGGGTTGTTAAATGGAGAATTAATTATGGTTACCAAGTTTCTATGTTTTCTTATATGTGACTCCTAAATGAAGATAATCCTTATATTGAATCTTTAGCTTTTGAAGGGTTGGAATCCATTACTATGAAATCCTTACTGTGTGTTAATAATTTGGCTTAGGGCATGGATATTGTAAAGGATCTTTTTTTAAAGAGAGATGCCAATCTGATCAAAGGTATTTCATTAAGCATTAGACATTTTGAAGATGTCCTTTCATGGTGTTGGGATTCAAAAGGTAGTTACTTAGTCAAAAGTGCTTATCGTTTACTTATTAATGATAATACTAATGTACCTTAATTCTCTATTATGCTCAATTGGAAGAAATTTTAAAGTTTGAATATTCCACCAAAGGTTAAAAATGTTATTAGGCGTGCTTGTAAAAGGTGTCTACCCACTCTCTCTATTTTGCATAGTTGAGTTATTAACCTTTTTCCTATTTGCCGTTATTGTCATGGTACAATAGAAACGATTTTTCCTACTATAGTGGAATGTCCTTTTATTAAAGAGGTGTGGTGGGGTTCAGAGGTGGGTTGTCTATATGGGCAGTTTGTGGACTTTGTGGGGTGGTGGAGTCATGTGATTGATCTTTTTTCATTGGAGGTGAGTAGTAATTCTACTATACTATTATGGATGATTTGGTTTAGCTATAATGACTTAGTGTGGAATCAAGTTCAGCACTCTAGTGTTTAGATTACTACAGCTGCAATTTCTTGTTTGATTTAATGGCGTAATGCTTGTATGTATTCTCAAGGATGGTTATATTTAGCTGGCAGTAGCATTACTAAATGGAAGAGACCTCAGGTTGGTGTTTACAAGTGTAACATTGATGTTGTTGTATTTTATAATCAAAATGGTGTTTGTGATGGTACTATAATTCGGGACAGTGATGGCATGTTTATTGCAGCGCTTTAGTGCTCTTTTTTTGGCAGTTATTCTATCACAACCCAAGTCGAGGAGTCATGATCGGCGTTAGGGAATAGGAATTCTTTCAAATCCGGAACCCATAGCAAGCCTTAAAAATAAAAACATGTAGAAATATAATATAAGAATATCAAAGAATTAAAAACTTAAAACAATATTAAAGGAATTCTCATATCATATATTAAAATATAACAATACTATTAATATCTTTCAAAAACAAATCTCTATTATAAAAATAATACTAAACACTGCAACACTCGAGTACTACTAATGCAACTTCTAAAATATAAATAAAAATTTAGATATAAAAATTACATAATCTACCCAAGGCTGAAGAAAACCGACGAAAAGGTCAACTACTGAGGTCTGATAAAGTAGAATGCCCTAAAACAAATATTGAGAGAGTCAGACCTCACTAAGTGAATTATTATTATATATATACATACAGCCTTAAGTCATATACAATCAAGCATCAATATAATATATATATATATATATATATATATATTGTCACGACCCAAAACAGGAGTCATGACCGGCGCTAGGGAACGGGAATTCTTTCGAATCCGGAACCCGTAGCAAGCCTAAAAAATAAAATAAGACATGCAATAACAATAACCATATAATATGCAGCGGAAAATAAAAATCATAATATCATGATATTACCCATATCAACTGGATTTAAATAAAAAATCTCATCTCATCACATATATAAAATCTCTTTAGTACAAATCCAGTTTCAATATAATACATCTCTTTAAATAAAATACATAAAATCCAATACTTTAATTCACAACTACTGCAGTGTCTAGATAAAATAAATAAGACTCAAGTAGATAGTTTACATAAAGAAGCCGGGGCGGAAGAAATCCGGCGTATCGACCTGCTACTGAGGTCTGAAGAAGTTGACTCTCCTGAAAAATAGTCAACGGAGGGGAGTCAGACCTCACTGAGTGAATTACTATAATATATATACATACACACTAAGTGATAATGCATACAGTCACAATATATATAATATATATATATACAAGCAATTACACACAGATGCAATAAAATCATTTTTATATACTTTATCTGAAAATCACAGTTTATGAAGGATCACATAGAACCCTAGAATATCGCAACCTCAGAATAATAGTGTTAAACAACACTCTGGCCATACAGGCTCACTGAATCCAAATATATCCACTTAATCCATTTGGACAGTAGACTGGCCCCAAGACACTGAGTCAACCGAGCTCCAGCAGTCTGACTACCAGTGTGATTGGCCCCGAGACACTTGGTCAACCGAGCTCCAGTAATCACACCCAAACCACATCTCACACATATCAATAATCACATCAAATCAATATCCACAAATAGTTAGTATAATAGCCTAAATACTATAGGCGTACCGGTACGTACTCGGTCCTAGTGCTGCCCACTAGGTAGCACGTTCTATTGATATCCTTCATTAATAAATAATAAAACATTCATTCACAAATACATGATGCATGAATTTAAATAAATCAACAATATAAACCATATATATACCGGAAATATACCAAAAGTAAACCAGGTATATTTCGAGTATATATATGTCAAATAAATCCAATCAAATCACAAATTAAATTAAAAATATATTTAAAAACATTTTAAATATATTTTATTAATAAAACATGTATATAATTTATTATATACCAAAAATAAACCAAAAATATACTTAATTAAAAATCACATTATTTATGCATTTTAATCAAAGTAAAACATATATTTCTAAATCATGCATCCTAAGCATGTATACATAGTACAGTAACTCACCTAGTGCACTCCACGAGACAGGTCCGACGGGCCTGGACCACTAGTCCTCGGTCTCGGCGCAACTAAACAAGAAATAAATAATCGACATCAGAATAACCCTAATAGAAATCCTAGAATTCAATCTAGAGTATTAAACACAAAATCAGAATTTAGGGTTCGACTGGATATCACGTTTTACGAGAATTCTACCGAAAATTCGGCAGAACCTCCCCTGTAAAACGGACATCTCTCTACTCAAAAGAGTAGAGCCGACCCTGCAAAGAAACACACTTCGAAATAACAGGCTCAACACAATCAAAATCCCACGGTCGGACTCCAAACTACAGACCGGGGTCCACAACACAGAATATTCCAGATATACCAAAAATATCCTTAAATCACAGAAATACATTTCATAGGTAGAAATTACGTAATTAACCTTAAAACACAATAAAAATTAATTTCATAATTTCATAATTAATTTCCGAAAATTAGAAAATAATATTAAAATATTCAAAAATACCCAAAAATCCAAAAAATCTCCAAAAATTCTACAAAAATTCATACATGTAGATTAAGCTACTAGGATCAACATTTGTGAAAGGAGTTTTCATGAATCAATCAATTCGAAGCTCAAAAAAATCGAAAACCCTAATGTGACCGAATTGAGTTTTAGCTCAAACCTCAAAATCCACTTGATTTCAGGCCGAAAGGAGCTTAGAATTGGAATCACCGGAGCTCAAGGAGTCGATGAAGATTGGCGGTGCACGAAATGGTGGCCGGAATCGTCGTCGACGGCAAAAAGCTCAACTTGCTGCCATGGCGGATTCCGGGCGTTCCAGCGGGCTTCCAGCGGCCTGGTCACGTCAGAGAGGAAGAGGAAGGAAGGGGAAGGAGGTTGGCGGCAGCTGGTGGCGGCAAGGGGCGGTCCGGCGTGCTGGAATGGGAGGCACAGTGACGGTAGTCGATCGGGAGAGAAGAAGGAGAGGGAGGGGCAAATGTGTAATTTTCCAATTCTTTTACAATTTTGACAAATATATGTATATATATACTTTATACTATATATTAAAATAATATTAAATTACACACATCAAATATACACCACACACATAAAAATATTAATATTTTAATAATTTATACTAAATAAAATTAATTAAATAACAATAAAACTATTAAATACTTAATAAAATATTAGGGAAATAATAAACCCTAATTAAATAAATATACACACACCGGCTTTATTTAATAATTTAAAAATATGTATGAGTTCATGCAAGTCCGTAAATACATTTAAAATAATTAATAATACATTGTTTACGTGAAAATTTCCCCGAAAATGCAAGTCCCGGGAAAATTTTACGTAAAACACTAAAAATAATACACCGTAATTAAAATAGGTCTAAAATACATATTAACTCGTAAAAATATCATATAAAATATAGAAATCATTAACTCTGCATATCCCGGTACTATATAAAATATTTTAAAAACACGGGATATTACATATATATATATATATATATATATATATATATATATATATATATATATATATATATATACATGCATATCATACATATGCTAAAATCCACTTTTATATAATAATAGATGTAGAAAAAATTATTTTGGGTGAAGGATCGAAGCAAAATCCTAAAATATTCTGCAACCTCAATCACTGAACCTCACTAGCTAATAGGCTCACTTAATTCCAAAATATTTCTCTTTTCCATTTTTGGATAGTAGACTGGTCCCAAGACACTAAGTCAATCAAGCTCCCGCAGTCTCACTGTTCGCTTGATTAGCCTTGAGACAGTAGGTCAACCAAGCTCCTGCGATCATACCACTCTTTCACTACAATCATAATAATCAATTATTCAAATCTCACATCAAATATCTAATAATATCAATTCTAAAATTTAATGCACTGGTGCGCACACAGTCCTAGTGCAGTCAACTAGGTAGCATGTTCTACTGCTATCCTTCAAAAATATTTCTTTCGAATTCAAATAATGAAAATTCAATATGAAAGGAATGTAACAACATATATCATTAAAATAAATATTCTTAAGATTTATATGGAAAAATCATAAATATGAATATTAAAATTAATAAATATAATTTAATGAAAAGAGTATAATTAAATTCATATTTATTAACATACGTGAATGCTCATAATATTAATCTACATGCAATGTATATATATGATAATAAATCATAGTACTACAGTGCTTTGCTGTTTCGATTTGATTGGCCGATCTGGTCGGCCTAGCTCACGGTACAACTAAAGGAAAATAATAATATTATTATTATCAGAATAAAATTTCCAATTTAATAATTCTAGAAATTCTAATAATGACTCGATCTAAACATGACTTGACTAAAATTTCAAAACTAGATTCGGACCGGTTGTCATATTTTACGAGAAATCTACCGAAAATTTAACAAAGTGTCCTCTATAAAATAGACGTTTCTCTAATATAAGTAGAGCTGATCATGCACAGAAAATACGCTTCTATAACACATAAGTTCAACTACTTGGGTTGGGCCTTCAAACTACTCATAATGCCCAACCAAGCCTCAAAAATCCTCAAATGTAATAATAATAATAATAATAATAATAATAATAATAATAATAATAATAATAATAATAATAATAATATATATAATTTCAAATAATTCACCCAAAAATTATAAAAAAATATAATAACTTCTCAAAACACCAAAATGTCTCATAAATATGTCAAAAACCTTTATTTTCCAACTAAATAATAAAATTCTAGCTTTTAAATATTATTTGCTAATAAGATTCATAAATGGAATAAAATTCCCATTTTACAATTAAATTAGGATAGATTGCAAATAATTATTAAAGTCACTATTTAACATCATAAAAATAATAAAATACCCATTTAAACTCAAAAATAATAAATAAATTTATAATTCACATATTATTCCAAAATTATTACAAATTAACTAATAAATGGGAAATAATATTAAAAATTACTTTTCATACTTTTATTAATCCATAAATAGTTTAAAACAAAATAATTAACAACAATTGCAATTAAAATCAAATAATTTACTAACTTCCAAAAATACATATGCAGACATAAACTATCAAAATTCAATCAAATACCACAATAAATAAACTAATAATAAATACCATTAATTCATCCAAAATTATAAAAATCTCATTTAAATATCAAAATCAACTTCTTTATATAATAAAAGCATCAAAAAAAATTTTTCTAAATTAAATAATAAAATTTCAAATATAAGTAAATAATATTAATTAAACCCATTCTTTTAAATATTCTAAATTAAATAGCATTTAATTACCGATAATCAATTAAATTATTAAATTATCTAATTTAAACAATTAAAACTCATTTAAGATCAAAATTAATAATTAAAATTATTATTTGGATATAATTTCAGAAATTAATATTAATTAGCTTAAAATAGTAATTAATTCATAAAAATTAATTTAATAATTTTTATTATTCAAAAACTGCCCAGAACATAATAATTAACAATAATTTCAATTAAAACATAAAATTTACTAATTATACTATTTTTTTCTAAAAATACAATTTTTACATAAACATTCAAAAATTCATAATAAATAATCGGAACATAATTTCAATAAAATTTTTTCATAAAATATGTTAATAATTAGTAGAATTTATTAAAAATATAATTTTTCTGAGCTGGAATATTACATAAACAGTAACTTTAAGCCCGAAAATTCAAAATTTTTATAAAAATAAATAAAAATCACATTTAGTATCCTCACAACCTTTATAACAATTAATCTCAAAGAAACAATAGCTAATAAAATCAAATAAAGGTTTAAACTAACAAAAACTCAAAATACTAAAAATAGAAATATATAAAAATGGGATAGTTATCAGAGTTAAAACTTCAAACAGTTTGAAGATTTGAGACGACAAGAGGATGAGCTTCCAAAAGATATCAACGTCGGCTCCCGTCATCACCAGAATCATTTCCGATGAGCAAGGAAGTTCCGGCCAAAAGAAAATAAAAGAAGAATAAAAGAAAAGGAAAAAAAGGAAGAAGAGAATGGGGAAGGGTAGTGGCTACTGAGTTTCTTGACCAATTTTTATTTTTTTTTACAAAAAGTACAATATAATAAAGTTTTATTAATATTAAAATAACAATATCTTTCTTAAATATCTCTAACCACATAATATATAACTTCACATAATATATATAACCACACAATATATAAGACATAATATACAAATAAAAAAAAACAAACTTTAATTTTAAAATAATAATGATATGAAATAATAAAGCAATACTAACACTAGAATTTAATTTAATTTCACAAATAATAATCAATACTAATAAATCTCATAATTTAATTTAATAAATAATTAACTAAAATAATAATTAAAACTCAATTATTCTCACTTACAAAATATATATATACACAATATTAAAATACACTATACTAATAATTCATAATAATAAAAATAATAATATTAAAATAATACTCAACATAAAATTTTAAATTTAATTTTATAAAATAATTATAATTTAATATAATATTTATTAATATTATATATTTAAAAATTAATTTAATAATTTATAAAAATACCGTATCGTAACATATTCCCCAACGGTTACAGAAGCCATTAGCTGCAGGGAGGTTTTAAGTTGGTTGAAGGCAATGGGAACGCTGAAGGTGTAAATAGAGTCTGACTGTCTTCAGTCGGTCAAAGCTCTGAACAGTGATGTTCTTGATTCTTTGGTGTTTGGGTTACTTGTTAGAGATTGACAAATGTTATCTCAAGAATTTGCTTTGTGCAAAATTGGTTTTGTTTCACGGTCAACGAACTGGGCAGCACACGTCCTCACACGGACTGCTAATTCTATGTCTGATTGTGGTTTTACCTATGAGGAATGTCCTCATTTCATTACTGATGTACTTGCTTCTGACTTGGTTTAATGAATTAGTTCCTTATTTAAAAAAAAAAATTGTGCATCACAAATTGTGCTTTATTTTATAAATCTTTATCATTTGGTATAGAGAAAATATAAAAAATTTAACATTTTATTTTTTTCAGTTGATTTTTTTAGGTAATTTTAAAAATACATCTTCCTGACATATTTAGAAAAAATTATTTTCTCTAAATATTGACTCTAAAAATCGAATTTATATCAAATTCCTTGATTCTATAAATATTTTAATCACAGGAATTAAAGATATTGTAACACAACAATATCATATGAAAAAAGGACTAATTTCCAAAGTATGGTTAAACAACAATCAATAACTGAATTCTGGGACACTAATGCACATCTGATGAGTGAGATGATAAAAAGAGATGACAATGGCCATTGTAGTCTCTCAAGTTAAAGTGATTTGTATGTAGTTCCACCCCTCTTTTGATCAATTTTTTTATTATTTTTTTCATGCAGGGTTGCTTTAGTAACTTAAAGGTAGAAGAAAGTTCTTTCAGATTATAAAAAATAAAAAAAATCTATATGTACCTTTTATTTGCTAGAATAGGAATCTTTCTTTTCTGTAATGGAAGTCTGAAATATGTACATTAACGATGAGTACAAGTTATAATTCGTGGATTATAATTAATTATTATATATTCTTTATTTAAAAAATAATAATATTATCAATTCAAACTATCAATACATCCATAAAACACATATATAAATTCACTAAAAATCATAAAAGATAAAAACAACACCCAGATCATTAATATAATAAAATAGTTCAAAACCTACAAATTTGATAATATTATGATTGCTAGAGTATCTACTCTAGTTTTGCAATATATTGATAATCATTGATAACTTGTTTCCGGAACTATTGAGCTTAAAACCTGCAAACAATGAACATAGGGCAATGTGAAAGGTGGGGAGGATCCCCACAAACAGTCCAATGCCTAAGTCAGAGAACAGAAAAAGTTTATAGAGAGAGAGCACAAGAAGCAATTAGAAAATAAATGAAGAAGATAATGCAGAATGACATATATGAGGTCCTATTTATAATGATACTTAAACCTAAAAGGAGTAGGCTTCCTTTTAGGATAGGAATCCTAAACCTAATACGAAAGTATTCCTTTTTTGCTTAGGAATCTTTTTTGAGGCATTCACCATTTCATAAATGGATTCGGCTACTTTTCCTTTTTGAATAACCCTATTTAGAAAACAAAACTCTCTAATTGAATAAGAATATATATAGACAGTATCAAGAGTCCCCCCCATAGGTTTGTCCGGATATTTATGTTCGACGTATCCGAGTGGGATAGAGCATTTATGCTTTTGTATAGAGAGAAAGTAGTTAGTCACTGCGTAATGACATAGAGGGGTGAGCTGAGGTGGCCAACCTCAGTCACAGGAAGAAAGTAAAGCTAGGTACCGAGTCTTGAAACCATCGCATTATTGAAGTGTCATATGGACCTTGGAGAGCGCTAAGTCTATGAAAATGAATGCAATGGATTAACCCATCAATGCAAAAATGATGTGATGAAACCAGTCGTCATTGGAGTTTTGATGCTCAGTGCATTAAAAGCGCGGTTCGAGTGCCAAACCTTAATACTATAGAAGTGACCTGAGGGTGCCAGCTTCAGTTATTGACTAATGTGCGAGGCTTAGATGCTCGGTACAAGGAAGCGAGGCTTATATGCTCGGAACCTCAGTACTATAGGAACGACCTGAGGGTGCCAACTTCAGTCATTGGACTTGGGTGTGAGGCTTAGACTCTCGGTACAAGGACATAAGGCTTACATACTCGGAACCTCAGTACTATAGAAGCGACCTGAGGGTGCCAGCCTTAATCACTGGACTTGAATCTTGGTGTATCAGGAGCACAGCCCAAGTATCGTATAGTCTTGGTGTGTTGCAAGTATAGCTCGGATGCCCATCCCACGTACTATAGGAGCAACCGAAGGGAGCCAACTTCAGTTGCTAGAGGGTGATGTTGGGTCTTGTTGTGCCGAGGTGTAAATAAAAAACACATTTGGCAAAAGATGCGTCTGGGTTGGGTAATAGCTATGTCGCCTTGATGCCTAGATATTTGAATTTTGAATTGCATAATTGATGCATCTTTTCGTGTGTTACAAGATGAGACAATTCTGTTACCATTATGATAACCGG
This sequence comes from Mallotus nudiflorus, assembly GCA_947683625.1. Lineage (NCBI taxonomy): Eukaryota > Viridiplantae > Streptophyta > Magnoliopsida > Malpighiales > Euphorbiaceae > Mallotus > Mallotus nudiflorus. Next base: position 634,794 of record CANTUR010000585.1, on the reverse strand, counting down.
TCGATTAGTAGATTTTTCATTTCCCAGACTGCCTTTAATAATGTTGGGAGAAGCAAAGAAATGATGAGGGCAATTAATGGTTTACTCCAAAGCCTAATGTTGCTCTATAAATATCCTTTTACTGTCAGTTGATGCATTTTGCCCTTTTGTTTCGCCGTTGTCGCATTTGCGTTGCCATTGCCACTATATTTTATCTATTGTGATATTCTCATTTTGTAACCAGATGATCTTGTCCTTCTCCTTTTTCTTCCTGTTTTCTTTGTCGCTCGTGCGCTTTTCATTTTTATAGAAAATATTATGGCACCGAGGGAATAGGTTAGTTCTAACTTATTTGTGTCTAAAATAGATTATGAACTACTAGGGTAGTACCAAAGACGGTTCTGCATTCCTGCCATTATACCCTTTATACAATAGATAGGAAGTTTAGGGCTTATACCCGCATGTTAGGGCTCAGTAGATTAGTAGTATATTTTGACCAACTAGACGGGGGTTTAAAGTTTCTGTTAGGTCCCTTCATAAAAAGATTCATGAATAGGTATAACATAGCACATGGTCAGCTCCATCTTAATAGCTATAGGATTCTGATTGGGTTCATCCAACTAATGCATAAAGAGGGCAGGGAACCCAACTTAGACATTCTACGGTATCTGTATAGTCTGATTAGGAAGAAGGGAGAACAAATGTTCTCCCTATCAACTGTTCCCAACCATAGCCTATTTGTAAAGCTTTCATACCTTCATAAGAAGTAGAGCATTATTTTTTTATTATCGAGCACCCGACAGACTTTCTGGATGTTCGGCAAATGTGGTTTGATGAGTGCCACAAGTTGAGATGGCCTCCGAGATTGCCTAATCATGATACGGAGATGGTTTTATGGTTGCATCTCGATAGTTTGATTAAAGCTCGATCGATTGAGGACGTATCCAGAAGATACATGTAGAGAGTCTATTCGGACCGTGTTCACTCTACTGGTACATTTAGGTTATTTAGAGGTATCCTTCTGACTTGCTTTATCTTTTCTATTGTAGATGGCTGGCTTTTCACTTTTGCGGATGAAATTTCCCTTTTATCTGATGAACCAATAGCCCTAGAAGAAGTACATCCCTCCCCTTCTCCAGAACCTAAAGCCCTTACAGCCCCTAAGGAAATGGCTATAAATCCAAAAGGAAAAGCAGTAGTCGAATCATTTCGTGCTGGCAAGGAAGGTCGACAGAATGCTGAGGAGCTCGACATGGAGATATACATCCAACGTCTGAGACTGTCCAGGTGTTCAGATATAAGGGGATAGATCCTGAATAAAATGAAGCCTCTGAGCATCTCGAATAGCCAAGTTAGAGATCAATATGTGGATTTGCTGAGGCTGCTAACAGATATGTAGCGCTAGTCGGAGGAGAGTCCGAAGGAGCTATTTGATTCAATGATAGGTCATTCGCTAGAAGTAAGTGAATGTTGTGTCTCTGTTACTTACACATTTCATTGTATTGAGATGAATTTCCATATGACCCAGGCCCTGCTTCTGGCAAAGGACTAAAACTTCTACTTAAAAAGTTAGTACATCTTGAAGGAGATGGAGGTTGGAACAATAGCTATTGATTTTGAGAAGAAGCTGGATAGCGCAAAGGCGACGCTAGAGCTCTACCAGATAAAATTTATAGAGGCAAAAAATTTGAGGCTAAGGTGAGCCAGAAGAAAATCACCGATCTGGAACATAGTCAGGGTCAATTGACCAAGAGGATTGAAGAGCAGGATTCTTAAATTGCAAATATATAGAAAAGATTATATGAGGTCCAAAAATCCTAAGAAAATGACAAAAATCCTACTAGGGCATGGTAGGGCGATTTCTCAAAGCCTACAGGTCTGAATGTAAAAGGATCCTGCTTTCTCAAAATCTTGAGTTAGACTTGGTGGAGCTGGATTGAATAACGTTGAAAAAGCTTACGAAGATTGTTGCTGAGGAGGATGCTTATCAAAAGGCAACTGTGTCACGAACAAGGAATGCTTCTGAATCTACTGTAGGGTCTGTTACGGAAACTACTACCCCTTCTAGTGCCACTAATGTTATTTCCCTCCCTATCTCCAAGCCTAATGGTTTGAATATACAATTAGTAGAATAAATTTTTTTTATAATCGATCTTTTTGTAAGAGAATTATTATTTCAATGAATAGATACTTTGTTGAATTCCATTTCGAGTACAATTTATTGATAGTATTTTTGGAGGCAATCTAAGTTCCAAAATTGTGGTAGCTCTTTGCCTTCTTTGTTTCTTAGTTTGTATGCCCCTTTAGTTGTGTGTTCTGAGATCTAATAAGGGCCTTCCCAATTTGGACCCAGCTTGCCAATGCCTAAGTTGCCTTTGCCAATATTTGCCCTTTTGAGCACCCAATCACCTACTTTGAATTGTCTTAGGCAACTACGTCGAAGATGGTACCATGCCACCCTTTGCCGATGTGCCTCAGCCGTAGCTGTTGTTCGCTCTCGACCTTCTTCTAGTATGTCTAGACATATCCAGGCATCAATTTTATTGATGTTATGATCGAAGTTGCAGCTGGACCTGTAAGTTGGTGAACCAATCTCTACTGGTATTACTGCGTCCATGCCATAAGTCAATATGAATGGTGTTTCCTCAATGGATGATCTAGGGGTGGTTCTATAGGCCCAAATTATGTTGTTAAGATTTTTGACCCAGTTTCTATTTTTCTTGTCAAATCTCTTCTTTAATTCTTGCATGATAATTTTATTAGTGACTTCTGTTTGCCCATTCATTTACGGGTGAGCTACTGAGGTGAAACAAAGCTTTTATTTTGAGGTTTGAATAGAAACCTCTAAAATTTTCATTGTCAAATTGTTTACCATTGTCCGTAATCAAGGTGTGAGGCATGCCGAATCTACAGATGATCTCTCTTTAGAAGAAATACTGGATCTAACCTTTTGTGATGGTTGGAACTGCCTCCACTTCTACCCATTTAGTGAAATGGTCTATAGCCATAATCAAGAACTTTTTTTATGAAGTTGAAGTTAGGAAGGGACCCAGGATGTCCATCCCCCATATGGCGAAGGGCCATGGGTTGCCAATTGGATGTAGGAGGTGGGAAGGCCTATGATTAAGACGAGCGAATTACTGGCACTTGTTGGGCTAGAAGTATCCTTGGAGTAGTGCTTTCTAGGTTAGTGTGTAGTGGGATTCATGCGCTCCATAAATTCCTTCATGGATTTACCTGAGTATGTAAATCCCTTCCTTTAGGGATACACATTTAGACCATGGGTGTGAAAGAGATTTTTTGTAAAGCTCCCCTTGGTGGATAGAATAGTGGGCTACCTTTGTTTTTAGCTTTTGAGCCTTCAATTTATCTTTAGGAAGCATTCTATATTCCAGGTATTAGACTATCAGACGCATCCATTTTGAGACTTCCCGTATCTCCAAGATTTTGGGATCTTCAATACTGGGTTTTGTTAGTGCTTCGGTGAATTCTATATCCTTAAATGCTTGATTGCCTTTAGCTGTTGATTTGGCTAGGAGGTCAACCTCATAGTTTTAGTGCCTGGGTATCTAAACGATCTCCCACTGGCCCTTTTCTTGTTCAATCTATTTTAAGAGTTGTATGACTTTGCTTGCGTATTTGGCAATGCTTAGGTCCTTGATCTAGAATGTTTTGTTAACCTAATTTACTACTAACTAGGAGTCTGAGTGTATTATAAGGTGTTCAACTCTGACTTCAACAGCCAATTTCAATCCTATGATGAGTGCCTTATATTTTGCAGCGTTGTTTGTTGCATTGTACTTTATTCAAACTGCATACCAAAGTGGATTTTATGCAGTTCCTTGAGGATTACTCTAATGCCAGATCCTTGAGCAGAGGATGCTTCGTCAACATAAAGTTTCCATTCTAATGACTTGGTCATGGTGGGGTCTTTTAAAGTCATTTCTTAAATGAAATCTGCTAACGTTTAGGCTTTCACTTGCTAGCAGGGCTCATAATCAATGTTGAATTCTCCAAGTAACACTGACCATTGAACCAATCTACCCGAGGTCTCAGGCCTTTATAAGATTTTTCACAAAGGCAAACGGGATCGAACAACAATAGGATGAGCTTGGAAGTAGTGTTGGAGCTTTCGGGACCCATGAACCACAGCCATGGCTAGCTTATCCAGAATTGGGTACCGGACTTTGAATCCTTAGAGCATTTTACTGATGTAATATAATGGGTTTTGCTGGCTCTCTTCTTCTCTTACTAGTGCTGAAGCGATGCATTCTTGACCTACAATGAGATATAAATACAATATTTCCTCTGGGATTAACCTGTTGAGTAGAGTTGGTGAGGACATGAATTTCTTAACATCTTCAAAGGCTGCTTGGCAGTCTACAGACCAAACAAATTTTTTAGAATTTTTTAAAGCTCGGAATAATGGTAGACACCATCTGGCTGAGCATGAAATGAAACATCCCAAAGTTGTGATTCTATTATTTAGCTTTTGTAACTCGTGGATATTTTTTAGGGCTTTTATGTAGAGTATGGCTTCCATTTTTTTGGGTTGGCTGTAATACCTCTGTAGGATATCATGAATCCCAAGAATTTGCCAGCTTTGACTCCAAAGACACATTTTTCTAGATTTAGCTTGATCCTAGACTTGTTCAACAATTGGAGAACTTGATCCAGATTCGTTGTTGTTTTGCATGCTTGCTCTTGATCATGATGTCATCCACATATACTTCCATATTTTTCCTAATTTGGTCCTGGAGTACATGGTTCATCATTCTTTGATATATTGCTCTAGCATTCTTTAATTTGAAAGGCATCACCTTATAGCAATACAGGCCTTCGTGGGTGATGAAGGATGTTTTCTCCTGATCTTATTCCTTCATTGGTATCTGGTGATATCCTTGTGTCGTGTCAACAAAACTATATAATCTGTGACAACAGTGAAGTCTACGAGTTGGTTGATTATGGGCAATAGGTAGTTGTCCTTGGGGCATGCTTGATTATAGTCAGTATAGTCCACACACATCCTCTACTTCCATTCACTTTTTTGACAAGTACCACATTGGCCACCCATTCTGGATGAGTAACTTCCTTGATAAACCCAGCTTCTACCAATTTCTTCATTCCCTCAGCGATTATCCTCTGCCTCTTATAGGCAAAAGTTCTTTTCTTCTGGACCACTGGCTTTGCCCCTGATCTAATGTTCAAGCTGTGACAAGCAACCTATGGATCTACACTAATGATTTCAAATGCCCGAGAAGCGAATTCTTCCGAGTGTCTAGTGAGGATTTCCCTTATTCCTTCCTTGATGTCATGGTCAAACTGATTACCGATCTTCACTACTTTCCCGTCAATAATTTATAATGCTTATGTGTCATCAACTGATTGTGGACCAGCGCCTTGTTTCTCTATTTCCTATGTTTCTAAAAGGAAAGCTTTTGCCTAAGGCTTTATGGCCATCTGCTAACATAGTCTAGCCATATGTTGATCTCCCCATATAGTAAGAGTTCCGCTCTCAACTGTAATCTTCATAGTTAAGTGTCGAATACTGGTGACTGCATTTGCTTCATAGAGCACTGGTCGTCCTATAATTCCATTATATGTCAGTGGGAGATCCACCACGTTGAATACAATTTTAATAACTTTCATTTCTTCATCATCTTGATTTCCAAATTCTAGATTTAACTCCACAACTCCCATTGGCTGTATAGTTCCTCCACAGAAGCTTATGATAGGATTCTAGATGTCAAGTCAGTGATAGAGCCTCCCATTGCTTTGTAAGCATTCTAAGACAACACATTGATAGTGCTTCCATTGTCAACTAATAACCTCTTTACTAAATAATTGTTTATGTATGCATTTATTACTAGGGCGTCATAGTAAGGATGGTGAATATGCGAACTATCTTTCAAATTGAACATGATCTCTCTTTTCTTGAAGATTGGCCTTTCTCCCAATTCCATTTGAGTTTCCTCTTGGTATTTGCTCTACCAATAATCATGTTAATAATACTAACTGGCTCATTTTGAGCTTTCTTTGCTTACGCTTTGTCATGCACCTGGGCTTCTAGGTTTCTGCTCCTTCTCGATGTGTCCGTGAAATTATTGAGTTTACCATTATGCACCAATCTTTCTATGGCATTCTTTAGCTCTCTGTAAGCCTTAGTGTCGTGCCTATATTCTTTATAATATTGGCAGTATTGTCCCCTATTTTGCGTGGATCTTCGGCTTGGGCTTATGCTCCTAGCTGGGGTGATTCCAACACCATTCTGTCTGACCCATAAAAGAATTATAGATTGAGAGGTGTTTAGAGGTGTGTATCTATCTGCTTCCCTGTTAAACATCTCTGTCAGGTTTCTAAAGTTTGTTTTTAAGAAGCTTGTTCATTTGGGTCTTGATCTTTCATCTTTGGCTAGTGGTTTTTCCTCCTCCCTTCGCATCTTTTTATCTTCATCCATCTTTATCATTTTGATTGTTATAGCCATTACTTCCGCAAAGGTTCCTATTTCCTTTGTCATTATCTTATCTTTAAGCTTTCTGAGTTTAGTGTCATTTTTTAAAGCTTCTATGGTATCTTTGTCCATAAGGTTTTCGATATACATAGCTACCTTATTGAACCGATCAAGATAACTTCGTAGAGACTCATCGACTTCTTGTCAGCATATCCGAAGATCATTGATATTTTTTGCTGGGGGAATGTTAGTGATGAACCTGGTATGAAACTTTTCTGCCAGATCCTCACAAGAAGTGATAGAGTTCTCCAAGAGTTGATGAAACCACTTTTGGGAATTCTTTGTGAGTGTGCTTGGGAAGACTCTACACATGATTCCATCATTTACATTTTGGAGAAACATCCTTTTTTTCAACACGGAATGTGGTTGACGAGATCTCCGGTACCATCATACTTATCAAGCGATGGGATTTTGAACTTAGTAATGATCTTCGTCTAGATTATCCTTCTTTCTTGGTTTCGTATAGGCTTTATGTATAACCTTTTTAACTTTCTGAGTTAACTTTTAGTCATCAAGGGTTGGAATTGTTGAACTACATTCCCCTTTCGATGCTTTACCCTTTCCCTTATTGGTTTCAAGTGCCTCTTAGGGTGTTGTATTATTGTCAATGTGAGTCGGTTTAGAGTTCTCACTTTGTATTAAAGTGTTTAGCTATTGTTGTATTAAGGCTATCTGAGCTTGGATATTTTGTATCATAACTTCCTTATTGGTTTGGTTGAGATTGAATGTTTGATTTATATTGTTTAGGTTTAGTTTGGTAACCACCAGTGTGTTTATTAGGCTCGAAAAAAGGTACAGAAGGTATTGGACAATGGTGGTGTTATAATGGAGCGTAATATGGAAAGTCAGTGCCTGAAGCAGGCCATCCTTGGATATTATTGTCACGACCCGAACCTAGGGCATGTGACCAACACTAGGGAATGGGAAAGCATAAAGCTACCGAATCCCGTAGTAAGCCTTACAAAATGGAATAGTAAAACTCAGAATTTAAGACCTTATTTAGTTAAAGCGTGCATTATCAAACTCATTTTTTTCTCAATTTAAAAGCATTGTAATAATGTTGCATACAAAATAATAATAATATTCGACATCGAACATCATAAGTCAATCTTAAAACATCATATGTAAAACGTATCATAAAATACAAATCTCATGCATAAGCATAAATCATAAAACAATACATGAGGATAATTAAGTATTACAAATTCTTAATACAATTACTACTGCAATGTTCTAGAATTTCTAAGACTAGTATAGCTCGTAATGACCTATATAGCAGAACCAATAATGAAGAAATCCGACATAGAGTCGATCTGAGATTGAACTCCCAAACTCCTTAAAAAATAAATTGAGGGGAGTCATACCTCATTGAGTAAGTTAATAAAAGAGCTGTATGGTTTAAAAACCTTTTTAAAAATCGTATAAATATAGTGAAAATAATATATATATATATAGCTTTTGAAAAATCAAGATTGAACCCTAAACCCAATTCTAAATGGCCAACTGGGCCCACTTAATCCAAATGGACTGTCGATCCTTAAGAGCAAAGGCATCAACCAAGGCACCAAGCCGCAATCATCCACTTAATCTAATCACATGGCACTAGTGGTCCCTGAGAGCTAAGGCATCCACCGAGGCACCCATCCCAGTCCATTCTTAACTTTCCACATCATTGGTAGTCCCCAAGAGCAGAGGCTTCCACCGAGGCACCCATCCCAGTTTATAACCACAATTCATACATATTTTGGATTCATCTCTCAATCTCCACCATGTGCACAGGGTCCTAGTGAAACCCACCAGGTAGCCCGTTCTACCAAAATTTCTCAAAACTAGTTTTTAAGTAAATAAATAAATTGCAATAAAATTCTCAATAATGTAAATAATACTAAAAATATAAGCGCATGCAATTTTTAAAGAAAACACACACATATATCAATTTATTAACTTACAGGATGAGCGAGATGGCTGACGACCGCATGTCTGCCTCAATCCAGAAGCTTCCGCTTCAGTACTCTCTGAAAATAACATATTCGTTTTTAAAATCAGACTTATGGAATAAGGGATATTAATAAAATTTAAGAGACTCTAAAATGACTCGGAAAAAATCGGATAAGACTTGATAGATTGGAATACCCTAATTATGCTAGGAATTTATGGAAGATGTCACGTTTTACGAAAAAATCTATCGAAATTTCGACAGAATCTCTCCTATAAAACAAACATCTCTCTACCGTAGGTAGAGCCATTCCTGTATAGAAAAACACACTTCTATCATTCACACTCAACCATACTCGGGTCAGCTCTCCAATACTGCATTTAGTCTGACCAAGTTCACAACCCAACCAAACAATACAACTTAATTCTAATTAATAAAATTCACATATATTTACTTAAATAGTTTAATTATATAATAAAATGATTTTAAAACCCATTTTATTACCACAATAATATATAATATATTATTTGAAAATAATTTTCGAAACTTAGTATTTATTAGTTAAAAATAGTAAATAATTGTAAAAATCATTTTAATTCCTCAAATAATATTAAAGCCAACTAAAATATATTTTTTAGCTATAATTAGCACAAAATTGCATTTTTACTCTTATAATACAAAAATATACATAATATCTTATTATTACTCAAAAATTCCATAAAAATTATATAAATGCATTAAAATTATTTTCTCAACATATATGTTATTAATATTAATTAAAACACATATTTAAACCATTATTTCAACAAAAATCCAACTTTAACCTAATTATTCAATTTTGACATAAACTATAAAAATTCATAAAAATTATATAATATTCTCAAAAATTAATTTCTCAACACCAAAATTAATAACAAAATAAGTAGTGAAATTTGATAACACAATAATAGAAATAATAATATTAAAATAACCATGCAAATTAAACGACCAAAATAATATATTTCCGTAGAAAATTATAATTAAACATAAAATAATAGTAATTAATCACAAATAATGAAAACAAATCAATAAAATCTCCAAATTTTATTAACACTGCATATCTTATTTTAAAATAAAATAATTTAAAAATTAGGGTTATTACAATTATAAATAAGTAAATGTGTATGTCCGGATGACGCTTTGGCATACTGGAAAGTTGTTGGAAGCACTACTGTTGGGAGAGGTTTTAACAGATTAATTGAAGGAATGGGTGCAGAGGGATTGATGTTAGTTTCAGGAGTCAAAGTTGGTGGTGGGCTGAAAGTCATGGTGTGGATGTTTTTAGCTTAGCAGGTATATGAATGACTTTTTCAAAGAGTTTCCCACAGACGACACCACTTGATGACTTATTTCCGGAACTCTTGAGCTTAAGACCCTGCAAACAATGAACAGAGGGCAAAGTGGGAGGTGGGGAGGATCCCCACAAACACTTCGATGCCTAAGTGAGAGAATAGAGAGAGCAAGAAGCAATTAGAATATAAAAGAATAAAATGATGCAAAATGAGGGGTATGACGTCCTATTTATGCAAAAAGGAGTAAGCTTCCTTTTGGGACAGGAATCCTAAACCTAATAGGAGAGTATTCCTTCTTTTCTTAGGAATCTTCTTTGAGTCATTCTCCCTTTCATAAATGGATTCGGCTACTTTCCCTTTCCGAGTAACCCTACTCAAGAAACAAAACTCTCTAATTAAACAGGAATATATATAGGCGGTATCAATCATAATTTGATTTATTGTCTCTATTTGATTGAATATATTTTACCTGTCTGAATCGCTTACATACAAATAACAAGCCGCAATAAGACGAAAAATAAAAGTCACAACAAAATGATGAAAAACTAAACGTCGCAATAAGATGATGAAACTATGAAAAATAAAATAAAACCTAGATCTATGTGTAATAATCACTTATTTAAGAAATAAACGATAAAAAAGGTGTAGATTGGTGATTTTAGACTAAAAATGACAAAAAATCATCCCTCCTTACTTAAAGAAGAAGAGTGGCTAGAAAAAGGAAGAAAAAGTTGATAGAAAAAGATATTAGAGTTTTTTTTATGGCTATTATCATTATTATTAATACCGCCTATATATATTCCTGTTTAATTAAAGGGTTTTTATTTTCTAAATAGGGTTACTCGGACTAGAAAAGTAACAGAATCCGTTCATGGAAAGGACTCTACCCCAAAGAGGATTCTTAAACAAAGAAGGAACACTCTCCTACTAGGATTAGGATTCCTATTTCACAAGGAATCCTACTCCTTTCGGGTTTAAGCATCACTATAAATAGGACCCTATACCTCTCATTCTAAATCATCTCATTCTCTTATATTCCAATTTGTTCCTTATTCTCTGTCTAAACTTTACTTCTGTTTTCTAACTTAGGCATCGGAGTATTTGTGGGGACTCTCCCCACCTCTCAACTTGCCCTCTATTCATTGATTATAGGGTCCCAAGCTCAAGAGTTCCGAAAATAAGTTATCAAGTGACGCCGTCTGTGGGAACTCTTGGGAAAAGCCATTCATATACCTGTTAAGCTAAAGACATTCACATCATGACTTCCAGCCCACCACCAACTTCAACTCCTGAAACTAACATTAATCCTTCTACGCCCATTCCTTCGACTGATCTCTCAACCCCTCTCCCAATAATAGTGCTTCCAACCACTTTTTAATATGTCAGAACTTCATTCGGGCATACACATTCACTTCCTAACAACACCCGGAGATGCTCAGCTTCAGGCACAAACTGTCCACATTACACACCCTCATTCAATACCCTCCATACCTTTTCCAATTTTGACAGACACACCAATAATCACCACACCAAACTTAAACACTGTAAACCAAACACTTAACCTCAACCAAACCAACAAGGAAGTTATAATACAAAATATCCAAGTGCAAATGGTCTTAATGCAGCAACAACTAAATGCTTTAATACAAAGCAGGAATTCTGAACCAGCTTAAATCGATCAACTTCGACAAGCACCAGAGACAAGTAGGGGAAAAGGTAAAGTAATAGAAAAGGAATTCAGTTCAATAATTATTGCTCTTGACGACTCAAAGTTAGCTCAGAAAGTTGAAGAGATTATACACAGAGCCTGTACAAAACTGAGAAAAGAGGATGAATGCGTTATGGACCATAGAACTCCATTCATAAGAAGAATAATTCAGACGGAGATCCCTACTAAATTCAGAATCCCACTGCTTGATTAGTATAAAAGGATGGGAGATCCAGTCAATGACATATCGACATTTAGAACAAGGATGTTGCTCCAAAATGTAAATGATGGAATCATGTGCAAAGTCTTCCTAAGCACACTCATAAAGAATGCCCAAAAGTGGTTTCATCGACTCTGGAGAATTCTGTCACTTCTTTTAAGGATCTAGCAAAGCAGTTTCATACCAGGTTCGTCACCAACATTCCCCCAACTAAAAACATCAATGATTTTTGGATGTGCTAGTAAGAAGTTGATGAATCTTTGCGAAGTTATCTTGATCGGTTCAATAAAATAGCCATGCAGATCAAAACTCTTGTTGATGAAGTTGCTATAAAAGCTTTGAAAAATAGTACTAGACTTAGAAAGCTTAAAGACAAGATAATGACAAAGGAATCGGGCACCTTTGCGAAAGCATTAGCGATGGCAGTCAAAATGATAAAAATGGATGAAGATAGAAGATGCAAAGGGAGGAGGAGAAGCCACCGGCCAAAGATGAAAGACCAAGACCCAGACGATCAAGCTTCCTAAAAAATAAATTTTAAAAACTCAACAAAGAGATTTGACAAGGAAGCCGATAGATACACACTCCTGAACACCTTTCGATCCAGAATTCTCATGTGGATCAGGCATAATGGTGTTAAAATCACCCCTGCAAAGAGAATTAGTCCTAGTCGAAGATCCACACAAGATAGGGGACAATACTGCTAGTATCACCGAGAATATGGGCACGACACTAAGGCTTGCAAAGAGCTGAAGAATGCTATAGAAAGACTGGTGCAGAATGGTAAACTCAATAATTTCACAAACACATCAAGGAGAGGAAACCTAGAAGCCCATGGGCATGACAGGCCAGAAGCGAAGAAAGCTTAGAAGGATCTAGTTGGTATTATTAATATGATCATTAGCAAAGAAAATTCTGGGAAGAAATTGAAACAGAGTAGGGGAGAAAAGCCAACTTTTGAAAAAAGGGAGATCGTATTCAACTCGAAAGATGGTTCGCATGTTCGCCATTCCTATTATGACGCCCTGGTGAATAATGCGTACATAGACAATTAGTTGATAAAGAGGTTATTGGTGGACAATAGAAGCACTATCAACGTATTATCCTGGAATGCATACAAAGCGATAGGAGGCTTTGCCACTAATCTAAAGACCATCCAGAACCCCATCACAAGCTTCTGTGGAGGAACTACACAGCCAACGGGAGTCATGGAGTTGAACCTAGAATTTGGGAATCAAGATGATGAAGAAACAAAAGTTATCTTAATAATATTCAACGTGGTGGATCTTCCACTGGCATACAACAGAATCATAAGATGTCTGGTGCTCTATAAAGCAGATGTAGTCACTTGTATCCGGTACTTAATTATGAAAATTCCAGTTGAGAACAGAACTCTTACCATTTGGGGAGATCAACATATGGCTAGATAATATTACCAAATGGCCATGAAGCCTCAGACGGAAGCCTTCCCCTTAAAAGCATGAGAAATAGAGAAGTAGGGTGCAGGTCCACAACCAATTAAAGACACAAAAGCCCTATAAATTATGGATGGCAAAGTGGTAAAGATCGATAATGAACTCAACTATGATGTCAAGGAAGAAATAAGGGAGGTCCTCACTAGACACTCAGAAGACTTCGCTTCCTGGGCATTTGAGATCATCGGTATGGATCCGCATATTACTTGTCACATTTTAAACATTAGACTGGGAGCAAAGCCAGTGGCCTAGAAAAAAAGAACCTTTGCCTATGAGAGGTAGAGGATAATTGCTGAGGAAACAAAGAAGTTTTTGGAAGCTAGATTCATTAAGGAAGTTACTCATCCAGAATGGGTAGCCAATGTGGTACTTGTCAAAAAAGTGAACAAAAAATATAGGATGTATGTGGACTATACTGACCTTAATCGGGCATGTCCCAAGGACAGCTACCCATTGCCCATGATCGACCAGCTCGTAGACTCCACTGCTGGCCACAGATTATATAGTTTCGTTGACGCGACACAAGGATATCACTAGATGTCGATAAAGGAGGAAGATCATGAGAAAATGTCCTTCTTCACCCATGAAGGCATATATTGCTATAAGGTGATGTCCTTCGGACTAAAGAATGATTGGGCAATATATCAATGAATGATGAACCAAGTGCTCTAGGACCAGGTTGGCATAAACCTAAAAGTATATGTAGATGACATCATCATCAAGAGCAAACATGTAGAATAACACCCAGCGGATCTGGATCAAGTTCTTCGATTGTTGAGCAAGTCTAGGATCAAGCTAAATCTAAAAAAATGTGTCTTCGGAGTCAAAGCGGGCAAATTCCTAGGATTCATTATATCCCATATGGGTATTGAGGCTAACCCAGAGAAAATTGAAGCCATACTTAACATGAAAGCCCCATAAAATATCCACGATATACAAAAACTAAACAGTAGAATCATGGCATTAGGGCATTTCATCTCATGCTCAGCTAGATATTGTCTACCATTATTCCAAGCTCTAAAAAATTCCAAAAAATTTGTTTGGTCTACAGATTGCCAAGCAACCTTTGAAGACATCAACAAGTTCCTGTCCTCACCACCCCTACTCAGTAGGCCCATCCCAGATGAAATATTGTAGTTATATCTCTCTATAGGCCAAGAATGCATCGCTTCTATACTGGTAAGGGAAGAGGGAAGCCAGCAAAACCTAGTATATTACATCAGTAAAATGCTCCGAGGATCCAAAGTCCAATATCCCATGTTGGATAAGTTGGCTATGGTTGTGGTTCATGCATCCCGAAAGCTTCGACATTACTTTCAAGCACATCCTATCGTGGTTCAGTCCCATTTCCCTCTGTAAAAAATTCTTACAAAGACTAGAGACTTCAGGCAGACTAGTTTAATGGTTGGTGTTACTTGGCGAATTCGACATTAATTATGAGCCCCGCCAATAAGTAAAAGCTCAAGCATTGGTAGATTTCGTACAAGAAATGGCTCCAGAAGACCTCACTATGACAAAAGCACCAGAATGGAATCTCTATGTTGACGAAACTTCCTCCTCTTAAGGATCTGGTGCCAGAGTGATTCTCAAAGGACCACATAAAATTCACATATGGTATGCAGTTCAGATAGAGTACAATGTAACCAATAATGTCGTAGAATATGAAGCACTCATCACAGGCCTGAAATTAGCTGCCGAAGTCAGAGCCGAACACCTCATAATACACTCAGACTCCCAGCTGGTAGTAAACCATGTTAACAACATGTTTTAATTCAAAGACACCAGCATTGCTAAGTACGTGGACAAAGTCAGGCAACTTTTAAAATAGATCAAACAAGAAGGGGGCCGATGGGAGATTATCCAGATACCCAAACAAGAGAACTCTGAGGCCGACCTCCTAGCCAAATCAGTAGCTGAAGACAGTCAAGCATTTAAGGATATGGAATTCACTGAGGCACTAACAATACCTAGCACGGAAGATCCTAGAGTTTTAGAGATATGGGAAGTGTCAGAATGGATGCATCTGATAGTCCAATACTTGGAACACAGAACTCTCCCTAAAGATAAATTGAAAGCTCTAAAACTAAAAATAAGAGCAGCCCACTATTCTATCCACCAAAGGGAGCTCTACAGAAAATCCCTATCACACCCATGGTCTAAAGTGCATCTCTCTAGAAGAAGGGAATTATATACTCAAGGAAATCCATGAAGGAATTTATGGAGCGCATGAGTCCCACTATGCACTAACTCAGAAAACACTACTCCAAGGATATAATTGACCTACCATGTCTAATGATGCCTAGAAGCTAACTCAAGCATGCTGCAAGTGCTAGGAATTCGCTTGACTCAATCATAGGCCTTCCTACCCCCTGCATCCAATCAATAGCCCATGGCCTTTCTCCATGTGGGGGATGGACATCCTAGGTCCCTTCCCAACTTCCACTTCACAAAAAATGTTCTTGATTATGGCTATAGACCATTTCATTAATAGGTAGAGGTGGAGGTAGTTCCAACCATCATAGAAGCTTGGATACAATATTTCTTGTAAAAAGAGATCATCTGCAGGTTTGACATCCCTCACACTTTAATTACAAACAATGATAAATAGTTCGATAATGAAAAGTTTAGAGATTTATGTTTAGACCTCAGAATAAATCTTTGTTTCACCTCGGTAGCCCACTTACAAACAAATTGGCAAATGGAAGTCACCAATAGAATTATCATGCAATGATTAAAGAAAAGACTTGACAAGAAAAAGGGAAATTGGGTCGAAGTGCTCAAAAATGTAATATGGGCCTACATAACCACTTTTAGATCATCCATTGAGGAGACACCATTCAGACTAACTTATGGCATGGATGCAGTAATACTAGTGGAGATTGGTTCACCAAGTTACAGAGTCAATCGCAGTCTCGATCATAACATCAACAATATTAATGCCCGGATATGTTTGGACCTATTAGATGAAAGGCGAGAGCTAGCAGTAGCTACAGTTGAAGCACATCGGCAAAAGGTGGCACGATATCATCATCGGGGGAGTCACCCAAAATAGTTCAAATTAGGAGACTGGGTACTTAGAAGGGCAGATATTAGCAAAGACAACTCAGGAACTAGCAAGCTAGGTTTAAATTAAGAAGGCTCATATCAAATCTCAGCACACACAACCAAGGGAGCATACAAACTAAGAGACAGAGGAAGCAAAGAGCTACCATGATTTTGGAACTTAGATTGCCTTATAAAATACTATTAATAAATTGTACTCAGAAAGATATTCAATAAAGTATCTATTCATTAAAAACAATGTTTTTACAATAGATCGATAAAAAAAAAAGAAACAAATCTACTCTACTACTTGTACATTTGGACTACCAGGCCCGGAGACAGAGGGAAACAACATCAACGACATCTGAAGGCGTAGTAGGCTCAGCAGCAGTAGCAGACTCCAAGTGGTTCCTCATACAAGGGGTACTTGCCTTTTGACGAGCGTCCTCATTAGCAGCAATCTTTGCAAGGTCTGTCGACATTATTCAATCCATCACTTCCAAGTCCAACTCAAAGTTTTGAGAGAGCAAGATCCTCCTACACTCAGCCCTATAGGCCTTAAGGAATCCCCCCACCATGTTTTGGTAGGACCTTTTATCGCTCTCTTGGGACTTCTTAACCTTAGATAGCTTTTTCTCCAGGTCTGCAATCTGAAGATCTTGCTCTTCAATCCTCCTCGTCAGTTGACCTTAACTATGCTCCAGATCGATGATTTTCTTTTGGCCTGCCTCAGTCTCGGACTTCACCTCTGTATATTTTGTCTAGCAGAGCTCTAGTGCTGCCTTTGCGCCATCCAACTTTTTCTCAAAGTCAAGGACTATCATCCCCACCTTCGTCTCCTTCAGACTATACTGGCTTTTCAGATAAAATTATTGGTCCTTTGCCAGTAGTAAGGCCTGAGTCATCTATGACAAGAAAAGTTCGCATTAACACAAGTACACATGTGAGTAAAAGCGCCAATAACATAAATAACATCCACTTAGTTCTAATGATTGGCTGGTCATCGAATCAAGTAGCCCCTTTGGGCCCTCCTCAGACCAACATTGCATATCTGCTGGAAGCCTCAGCGATTTGGCATATTGATCTCTCACTTGGCTGTTCGAGATGCTCGGAGGCTTCATCCTATTCAGTATCTAACCCCTCATATCTGGGCACCCAGACAACCTTGGGCATTGAATGTATATCTCTTAGTACATATACAACCTTGGGCATTTGTCGAGCGCCTATGCATCAGAATCCTGGTCGATCAACCGCCTTTTTCTCTGATCCACCTTCCCATCTCGAGATGACTCAACTATCGCCTTGCCTTTGGGATCGACAATTGTCTCCTCAGGGGCCTCGAGTTCCAAAGAAGGGGATACCCGTACTTCCTTTGAAGCTGTTGGCTCGTCAACTAAAGAAATCCCGCCCACATAATAAAAAAAGTCAGCCATCTACAATTAAAAAAATAAAGCAAGTCAGAAGGTTACCTTTAAGTAACACAAATGTACCAGCAGAATGAATACAGCCCGAATAGACTCTCCATAGGTATCTCGTGGATTCGTCCTCAGCCGATCGAGCTTTAACAAAACCATCAAGATGCAACCGTAAAATTTTATTCTTATTTTGATAAAAATTTTATTTATGATAAAAAAATATAAGATTAATTGTTGAAAATTTTATCATTTATATAGTTACATTTAGGTCGCAATTAGAGTCAAATAAATTTAAATACTATGGCTCACAAAAAGGACAATATTTGTTATGAGCATGAATGATTGATTGATTAAGAAAAAAAAAAGCAATAATTGAATTCAGACAAACGTGATACCAATTGTGAAATAATGATTATGTGACTCCAACAAGAGAACTAAAAAGCAAAAGCAAAAGCAAAAGCTTTGTTATCACTTTGTGATCAAATTAAAGTTAAAATGCTTCTTTTCCTTTCAATGGAGGAAGGAATATATAAAAGGTCTAATGACCAAAAATTCCTTTTTTTAAAAAAAATTTTTATAGTTCGATTAAAATTTTATATTAATTTGACAAATTTATTTTTGTCTAACCTGGACGTATTCAATAATTTATTGTTTTATTATATCAAATTGTAAATTTTATTATTAATTCCCTTAAAAAAAAAATCTTACCTGTAACTTTTTTTTTCTATATTTTTTCTTAAATGTTTTCATTATTTTTATGTTACCGATCATATTTTAGATCGATAATAATTTCTTATCATCTATTTTGTTTCATTTATTTTTTTATTTTTAGGAAATTCAAAATATTTAATATGTTTTTCTGTTTATTTTCTGATGAAATTTTTAAATATTTTTTCATGAACTTTTTACCTTTTATGAAATAATATTCTTTTATGAATTTCTTATATCCCTCTGTCATGAAAATTTTACTAGAAAGTCAATTTAAAACTTATTAAAACTATTAAGTGGAGTGATACGAATTATCGAGTTACAAATTAAAAAAAATTGTCAACATAATTAAAAAATAACGGTAAAATATTCATGATAATGAAATTTTATTTCAACATTTTTTGTTGTATTTTATTTATATTATATTTTCATTAGAATGTATTTAATTTTCAATAAATAAATTATTTATCTTTTTTCTTACAAAATAATTTATTATTTGATATGAATTAATATGCTTTATTAATTTTTTGTAATCAATTGAAATCACTTATAAATGTTGGAATCTGTCATGACCTGAACTCGAGGGCATGTGACCGGCACTAGGAAATGGGAAGGTATAAAGCCCCTGAAATCCGTAGTAAGCCTTAAAGAAAAGATAAACAACACCTTACAATTTAAAACTTTATTTTAAAATAGAACACATTATCAAACTGATTTTTCTCATAAATAAACTAAATCAGATGCTCAAATAAAATATGCTTCGGCGTTACATATTATAAATCAAACTTAAATCCTTATACATAAATGTGGTTTATACAAACAAATTACACAAATATACTTAAACCATACAATCCTTAGTACATATAGAACTACAGCAACCTAGATTAACACACAGTATAGCTTACAATGACCTACATAAAATAGCCGGTGAAGAAGAAACCCGGCATGGAGGTAGTCTGAGGTCGAACTCTCAAGCTCCTGAAAAAAAAATAAATTGAGGGGAATCAAATCTCACTGAGTAAGTCAATAAAAGAGCTGTACGATTTGAAAACCTTTTTGAAAACTATATATATTTATAGTGTAAAATAATTTATAATGTATAGGTATAGTTTTTGAAAATCTCGGTAGAACCCTAAACCCAAAAATCTAAATGGCCAACCGGGCCCACTTATTCCAACTAGACTACCGGTCCCCGAGAGCAAAGGCATCAACCGAGGGCACTAAGTCATAGTCATCCACTTAATCCAAATATATGGCACTGGCAGTCCCTGAGAGTAAAGGCATCGACCGAGGCACCCATCCCAGTCCATATTAACCTTACAATCACTGGCGGTCCCCGAGAACAAAGGTTTCCACCGAGGCACCCGTCCCAGTTTAACATTCACCAATTATATATGTTTCGGATCCATCTCTCAATCTCTACCATGTGCACATAGTCCTGGTGAAGCCCACCAGGTAGCCCGTTCTACAAAATTTTTCAAAATCGAAATAAATAAAATGCATTTAAATCTTAAATAATAGCATTAAATTAAATAAATCATATAATCAATATAATAAAAAATACGAGCACATGCATTCTTTAAATAAACACACGCACATATCATTCTATTGACTTACAAGATGTATGTGAAGGTTGACGACCACGCGTCTGCCTCGGTCTCACAGCTTCTGCTCCGATATGCTCTAAAAGAAAAAAAAATAACAAATCAACTTTTAAACACATGGACTATGGAATTGATATCAAAAATCAACAAAACAATGAAATTTCAGGCTGACTCGAGGAAAACTGGACAAGACTCGATAGATAGGATATTACCTAACTAACGATAGAAATTTTACGAATATCACGTTTTACGAAAAAATCTATCGAAATTTTGACAGAGTCTCCTCTGTAAAACGGACATCTCTCTACCAAAGATAGAGCCAGACCTGCATAGAAAATGCACTTCTAATAACCACAAATATACACACTCGAGTCGGACTCCCAAAACTACACTTAACCCCGACCGAGATCACAACTCAACAAAATATCAAGAATTAATAACATTTATTTCTCAAAATACATATTTCACATACACATATACTAAAAATAAATAAAAATATATAAAATCTCAATTATTCAAAAAGTAAACAACTAATTTTGTATTTCATTATCAAAATATAATTAAAGCCTAAATTAAAACCATTATAATGTATTATATATATATATATATATTTATAATATATATATATATATATATATATATATATATATATATATAATATTTGGAATTAATATTTAAAATTAACACTACTTAAGTAAAAATACCAATTAATTTATAAAAATTCTCTAAACCCCTTAATTATTAATAAAACTAACTAAAATATTATATTTAACTATAATTAGCATAAAATTACATTTTTACCCCTAAAATACATAATTACATAATATATTTATTATACTAAAAATAATCCCTTAAAATTATTTAATCATCCCAAAAATTTATTTTCTCAAAATTAATCTTCCTAATATAATCAAAAACATAAAATCAACCAATAATTTCTTCTAAAAATATAATTTAACCTAAAAATCACATTTGGCATAAACTCAAAAATATTTATAAAAATAGTATAAAAATCTCAAAAATTATAATTTGAGTTCTAAAATTAATAAAATTTAGTAATAACCTCAATTATCAAAATTTCATAATTTTTCACAATAATTTTCAAAATTAACATAAATACCAATTAAATACCTAAAATTTTTTATAACCTCTAATTAACACCAAAATTCTTAAAACTTTAAAATCAACCCAAAACCTTACAAAATATAATTTTAATTACTGTAAAATTCACTAATTAACCCAAAGAAAAATCCAATAATTTAACTAAAAATTAAATAAAATTATGCAAAAATTCTATAAATTAAGAAAAATTAAGAAACTGCTTAAAAATTCGAATTTGGAGCAATTAAGTGGCATAAATTCAACATATATCTAAGAACAACCTAAAATCAACATTCAATTTCGATCAACAACCAGAAAACAACCTAAAATCAACCTAAAAACAACACAAAGAAACTCACCTTCAACCTCTAATTCCGACATTGGAGGTGAGTTGCAGCGGCGGCTCTTGGCTTGGACAGACACCTAAGAGGATGAAGGAATTTGGGGAAGCTTGGGTGGCGTCGGATCAGCTTGGATCGAAGCTGACAGAGGTAGAAGAAGAGAAGCAGCGACAGCAGCACCTCCTGGAGCTTCCACTCGTGGCGGCAATGGCTTCTCAGACGGTGGAAGGAAGAATGGCACGGTGAGAGGGAAGAAAAAGATGGTGAGGGACAAACAGGGAGAGGTTGTAGGGGGTTGGGTTGCCGAGAATGGTGAGCTTCTTCCTTCCTTTTGTTTCGTTTTTTCTTTTGCGTTCTTTTGTCGTGTTATTTTCGATTTTTGGTCCTTACTCTCTCTCTCTCTCTCTCTCTCTCTCTCTCTCTCTCTCTCTCTCTCTCTCTCTCTCTATATATATATATATATATATATATATATAGTAACACATAAATAGCCATAAAATTTAATATAGTTTAAAATAGTAGTCATAATAATAATAATAATAATAATAATAATAATAATAATAAACAACAAAATTTTAGACAATAAACAAATAATACTCACATATATAATCATTTCATAAGTTAATAACCCTAAAAATAAAAAATAATATTAACAATTGTATAATATAATTCAAAAGTAATTATTAATAACACTATTTGAAAATTCCTTTATTTACATCAGATTTGTCAAATTGAAAAAATAAATAATTTGGTGAAAAATTATTAAAATTTATTCATGTATTTAGATAGAGTATTAATTTTTCAAATATTGTTAAAGTATTAATTTTTCAACTCATGTTGTCAAGTTTATTATCTCCAAGATTTCAAGAAGATCCAAGAAATTAGTCCTTAATTTCTATTATCAGCCAGCTGTATTTTTATGTGTAATTTCTTGTTTGCTTGACTAATCTTAAGAGTGTGTTGTTACTTTCCTCTTCTATATTTTAAGATATTGTTATTGTTATTTTTCTTTAAGACTGTTTGTTTTGTTATTCTTCAAATCTAGCTAGCAGAAAATATATATATTTATTTTCAAAATATGAATGCATATAAAATAATTAATTTAAGTACATTGATTGACTGCATTGCATAATTAATTCTTCTAATGCATTACAAAGCAGAGGGCAGTTTTTTTTTTTTTTTTTTTCAAAAAATTATACAAGGCAAGCGGTTGCACTACGTCAAAAAAGAAAATGATTAAGTAAATTTTTTTTTTTAACTCATTTTTTATAGGGATGGGTATTATATAAATAAGATAATTTATAATTTTGATTGAATTCTTTTTTTAGGATTTGATTTCTATTGTTATCGATTTAATATGAAAAAATTGTCATCTGTTACGTAATTTATTGATATTAACATTATATAATTTTTCAATTTAAAAAAAATTCGATGAATAAATAATATAAATTAAAATATAATCAATAAGTATTAAAATAAAATTTCAGTATCATAAATCTTTTGTTGTTATGCTAATTAGTGAATGGCGGTATAATTTTTTATACACAAAACAAATTCTATTTAATAACTGTTAGTATGGTATGATCTCGTTAGTGTAGATATTTTATAAATACCACCTATTCAGATAAAATAATAATAAAAAAAGTGTTATGAGTTAATTTCTGCATAAACTAACATCAAATTTATTTTGAATAATTTTAGAGATGCATTAAAATTAAATACCTAGATTCATCCTCTTCTTTGTGGTCCTTCATCCAAATTCCTCATATCTTCACATTAATAAACAACAACAAACCGAACAGAAACAATGTGGAGTTTCCAATCTTCTAATCCATAAAACTAATATTGTATAGATTTTTGAAATTGTGCTTATCACAATGAAATTGGACAGGTCCAAAGATAATTGCACAATTTAATTATAGAAAGTCCAATTAATTCAGTCAATCTTTATAAGTTAAAATCCAGCTCAAATTTCCTATGATATCTAGCTTGAAGTTTTAACAGAAATTTCTTAATTGAAAGATAAGTAAGAGTATCACTTTAATTAAATATTTAATTTTTATTATTTTAACCTTGATGTTGCAGCATATTTTATCTCATTGGACTGGTAAATTTGGCAACTTTATCTTCAAATTTTTTTTTTTGAACGGCCAATTTGATTATTTTTCTTCACATGAATCACGCTTAATGGAGCAAATCATTTCTCTGTTTAAATCAATCGATTCTACAAAATACATTTTATAAATCACCTTGGCTTCATGGCCTTCACATCGGTGTCACCTCATGGGGATGCAACAAAAAGTGAGAGCAATATAATATAAAAAAATCTACCATGGAAATTTTCACTTATATAGTTTTTTTTTTTAAAAAAAAAAACTTTTTATAGGTAAAGCTGAGCTAAATCAAGTGGAGAATAAAGAAGAAGATTCCATCATGATTATCTTTATTGAACTGAAATAATATAAATAGGCAAAAAAAAGAAAAGAGGGAAAATATACATGAAAAATGATGCATATAAACTCTAATACTATGTTTGAAAAAGGGAGGAAAGAGAGAAAAAAAAAATAGAGTGAAAAATATAAAAGAAAATAATTTTATTTTATTTTATATTTAGATTTAAAAAAATATATATAAAGAGAGTAAAGTTATTGTATTTTTTTTATTAGAAAGATAAAATATTAAAAAATAAAAAAAAATTTATATACTAAATTTACTTTTATACCCCACATATAACAAATAATACTTTCTAAAAGCTTTTTATTTTTTTATGAACATTTTTTTATCAAATTTTTTATTGATTAACTTTGTACAAAATATAAAACTCCAATTTTTTTTTATTAAAACTTTGTAAAAATATAAAAATCATTAAATTAGTCAATCCAAATTTCTTTGTTTTTAAAAATTTAAATTATTAATTTAACAAAAATTACTTGTGTACGGATGACATATTTATTGATTAAAATTATATTAGACTTGATAATAAAAAATTTAATAACTATAATAAAATTACTTATCAAGCAATTCATCAACTATTCAAAATACACATAACAACAACCATAATTACATTATTCTAAAAATTCCTTAATACTTACCAATTATCCAATAATCTCATAGATCATATGTAGTTTTAATAAAATAAAATGTAAAGATATATAATAATGTTCTAATTGTCCACACACACACATATATTGATGTAACTTTTTTTAATTAAAAGACAACTCCGTCAATTAAAATATTTTAGTATAATATTATTTCAATTATTTCAATTATTTTTTATATTAATATAATAATCATTATTATTATTAAAATCAAAACAAAAAATAAAAAATAAAAAAATTATTAATCAATTTTTTATTTGAATGGGCTCAATGTGATTAAATGAAATAGTAAAAATAATAACAAGATATGTAAAAATCATGTAAATACAGTCAAAATTTAAGTAAATATTTGACTAATATACTAAATTTTAATCAACAAAATATACAAAAATACTCTTATCATCCTATTGATGAAGTGGCTAAAAAATGAATAAATTTAGAGCACAAAAAATCTAATTATATGAATAGTAATTTAACAATAGCAAAAAGAACATATACGAATGTAATCACATAAAATTTTAAGTAATACATCAAAAGGGAGTAAACAAAATATATTAATATATTTGTGTTACTTTTCTGATGAAATAATTGAAAGAAAAAAAATTTGAACACAAAATTTTTTTTATGAATAGTAATATTAGTAAAAGCAAAATGAAGAAAGTGACAAAGTTTCGTTGCATGGCCAACTTATATATAACTTGTGTATGTATATGGAAAACTTTTTTTAATTTTTTATTTGTTTATTTTGATATTATAATAATTATAATTATTTATTTATAATAATATTTAAAATAATATCATAATTATAATTATATTGTGATTTGCTTTTTAAAAATTTTAACACTATTATCATTATTTTAATTTTATATTATTATTATGATGGCAAGCTTGTATATGGCCAAAATATTTTTTATAATAATTATTATTTTATACATGAGTGTGTGTGGTGTATTTTTTTTTTAGGGCAAAGTTGAAAGAAAAATGAAAGGCAAAGATGCAAAAAAAATGAAGAACAAAGTTGGCATTAGACATAAACGGTTAATTTTTACTTACAGTCTGTGCGATTTTCTAACCAATTTAGGGAGATAATTATTAATGGAAAATAAACATTATTTTCTTTTCTTTTCAATTTTCGTCACTTAAAATAAATAAAAAAAATTACATTTCGATCCATTTTCTCCTCCACTATTTTCTTTTCTCTTCAATTTTCTTCATTTCAAAATACAGTGAAGAAGCAACAAAAATAGGCAGAAAATTTTGCTTGTGGATAAAGATGCTTTCCAATCTAATAATGAATAATAAATGAGTCAACATAATATATTATCTCAGTATTTTTTTCTTTCTTTCTTTGATTTGCAGGGAAACAGAAGAAAAGAAAAGACGATGGATGATTAAATTCGCCGATAATTGTAGGATGCAACAGTTGATTATTTTTTAAAATCTTTATCAGTTGCTACAATAAAAAATCTAAAAGTTTACATTTTAGCTTTTTTTTTTTTTCCCATCTGATTATTTCCTTATAATTTTGCAAAAACGTCTTTGTGACTTATTTAAAAAATTTTATTTTCGCCAAGTGCTGACTCTTAAAATCGATCATTCATGTCAAATTTCAATTCATTCTATAAATCACAAACTATAACGCGACAATAACATATGATGAAAAGGAAGAGCACTAATTTCCAAAGTATGGTTAAACAACAATCAATAATTGAATTCTGGGTGTCTCAAGTTAAAGTGATTTGCTGGTCATTAGCTTTATTATTATTTATTTATTTTTTTAACGAGAAGAAGTAATATAAATTAATAAAGCAAATTACATTGGAGGTCCGTATACAAAAAAAGTTTGAAGATTTGGATGAACACTTAAGCTTTGATCTAACATAAGCAAATAATCATGAGATTTTGAAATTCACTCAGTTACATGATTAGCTGATCTAGGAACAAATTGGATTTTAACATGAGAGCTATTAGCTAAAATGTTTCTAACATCTTCCACTACAACAAAACCATTTCATGGGACATCTTGACTTGTGGACTGGCAAGTCTGAATAGTTTTTTGACAATCTGATTCAACAACAAATTGTTGACTTGGAAATTGAGAAGAGAAGTTAAGACCTTCTCGTAAAGCCATAAGTTCAGCCTGAAAAGAAGAGTAGCAGTGAATGTTCTGAGAACTTAAGTGAACCACCTTCCCTCTTGAATTCCTGCACACAAAAGCCAACTTGCTTTGATTGTTATTAGGATTAAAAGAAGCATCACAATTTATCTTTAACACCACCCTCTAAAGGAGCTTCCCAATATGTTGTTCTAGAATTGCAATGGCGCTGTTGGGGTTGGAAGACAGGGGAGGTTCGATTAAGTAGCCACCAACTCTTAATCTTTGCAACAATGAGCTCTGGGTCATCAATATTACCATTAAAAACAACATGATTCCTGGCTTTCCAAATGAACCAACATATACCAACAATAAGATCAAGCAAATATGTGCTAACAATGGCCTTCAATATTTGATATATTCTCAACCACTAGTTAACAAAAGAGCTAAATCCAAAAGGATTAGGCATATAGCCAACAGAACTAGTGAACCACATAAGCTGAGAGTGTTGACAAAGAAATAACATATGCTCTAAAGTTTCAGGAGCTTGAGAGCATCTTGGACAGATGGAACTAATAGAACAGCCTCTATGTAGACAGCGAGGTTTAGCGTGCGTCCAAAATTTTAGCAACTATGACACTATTTAGGTTCAGGGCCTTAGGGAACACACTACTATGTTACAAAGTCATAGCATGGAGAAGAGGAGTTGCCACCCAGGGTAATAACTGGGACAATTTGATTAGTGATACTCGATTTTCAAAAAGAAAGTTAGCACCACAACCAGGAGATTCTGGAAATGGAATACTAACGTCTCTTTATCTCGTGTTCATTTAGGATAATTTTATAAATGATTATTTCATCCTCTAACTACATCCAATTTTATTTAAACCTTATTTGACATCCATCTAACCCTAGGCATGTAGTCAATAAAATTACACAAAAAAATTGCACTGAAAATCGCGTTGTCCCTAAGTCTAAACTATGTTAATTTTATTAAAAAGTTAGCTAGATTTACATTTTATTTACAAGTGAGAAAGGGATTAAAGGTGAGCCTACATTTTTTATTAATTAGTGAGCCTAGATCTATTTATTTTAGTTTTTCTAAGGAATGGGCTTAAGTCTATTCAATTTTAAAGGAAAGTTAGTGGGTCTAAGTCTAACTTGGTTTTATTTAAAATGAGAAGTGGGCTTATGTCTATTTATTTTAAAAGAAATGAAATTAAATGGGTTGAGCTAAGTCTAAACAAGTTTTAATTAACTAAGTGAACCTAAAATCTAATTAACTTAATGGGCCTAAATTGATATTAATTATTTAAAGACCTAAACCATTTTTTAAGCTTATTTAAAGTGAGCTGGATCTATGCGTGGACTTGAGGCCCAAAATAATATAACAACAAAAAAACACAACCTAAAACAAAAAAAAACATAAAAAAGGATCAAACATAGATTATAGTGATTTTTTAAAAAACCTAAATCAATTACATGCGAACCCTAAATTAAGCTACTACCACCATTGATTTTAATTGATTTTTACCAAATTGAACGTAATTACTAATTAATTTTAAATGTAAAAAATTAAATCTTTCACTATTCCCACTAATTGGGCGATTACAAACTATGTACAAGAATTAAAATTAAACAATTATACACCCATGAATTAAAATAACTACACAGGATACCAAAATGCAAAATAAAGATAAAAATCCTAAGTTCTAATAGAAAACAACACAGGTTCTTCCATGACATTCCATGGACCTTCTGTTCATCTAAACACAAGCAGTATCCTCCTCAATCCACATTCACACATCAAAACAAAAACACAAAAATAATAAGATTAGTAGTGAAATTGAATAATCAAATCAATAACAAAATAAAATAATCACAAAAAGAAAGAGAAGAAAAAAAATGAATATTGTGCATATGCTTTGAGATAGTCCCTCAGATTAAGATTGTCATCGTTATTTTTGACTCGTTGTTTGATTCTAGATAGAGGCTTAATTGTATTACAAACACAAAAATGTTATTTTCAAAGCTTTAAAGAATGATGTCAAGAAATTAGAGTTTTAGATAGGACGAAAGAAATCAAGATTTTCTTGTGCAGTAGGATTTTGTTACACAGTTCTCTAGCTATTTTCTCTCACTTTTTCGTCTTTTTCTCTTTTTTTTTTCTCACTGTGTGTCTCTGTGTTTCTTTAGCCTCTCTGTTCATCCGTCCCCCTTGTATGCATGCAGACTCTTTACTTTTTAAAGAAGAGTCTGTGCATGCTGACTTCCTAAATTTGCAGGAATGGTCTCATCTCTTCAAAACAATCAGATTTTGATTTTTGAAAGCTATTTATGTGTTTTGAACGCATTGAAATTTTCATCAGATAATAATAATAATAGTAAATTTAAATTTTCAATCAATCAAAACACTGAAAATAATTGACAAAAAAAAACGCTAAAAATTAAAAAATGAGACTTTTTATGCATCGGCATTGTTCAATGCCGATCGACATTGTATAATGCCAATTGGCATTATAGAATGCGATCGGCATTGTGCAATGCCGATCGGCATTAAATGTTGATCCTAATTAACTTCCTTGTAATCAAATCCTAAAAAAATGTTACAATTTAGTCCCTAAAGTCCAGAAAATTGACAACCAAGTTCAATTTTTGAATAAATTTCATCATAGGGGCTTATGTTGTAATTATGCACAATTGCATCCCGAAATTGAATGCTTACAGTTGCCCCCCTTTGTCATTGTTTGCTTGAAAAATTGTGGCAAAGTAATAGAAGCACACAATTTTGAAAAAAAGAAATTAGGACACTTGATTGTACCCTAAATGATAGATTGATGCTCAAATTGTTGAGCAAAGTATGATGTTTGACAAGTCTCACTATATTTCCTGCTGAATGTCTAGTGGTCTTTGTGCAAATGAGTTTCGCTATATTCCCTATAGGACGTTTAGCGATGATAAATTGAAAACTTGCTATAGTTCCTGTGGAATGTCTTGCAATGATGAATTTCGTTATATTCCCTGTGGGATGTCTAACGATGTACACTATATTCCCTGTAGGACGTCTAGTGATGATGAGATTTCGTTATATTCCCTGTGGGACATCTAATGATGATGAGATTTCATTATATTCCCTGTGGGACGTCAACGATGCACATTATATTCCCTATGGGATGTCTAGTGATGATGCATTGAAAACTTATTATCATTCCCGTAGAATGTCTAGCAATAATGAATTTCATTATATTCCCTGTGGGACGTCTAATGATGCACACTATATTCCCTATAGGATGTCTAGTGATGATAAATTGAAAACTTGCTATAGTTCCTGTGGAACATCTAGCACTGATGAATTTCGTTATATTCCCTATGGGACGTCTAATGATGTACACTATATTCCCTGTGGGATGTCTAACGATGTACACTATATTCCATATGGGACATCTAGTCAAGTTAAATTGAAAATTTGCTACAGTTCCTGTGGAACATCTAGCACTGATGAATTTGAAAGTTTATGTCATAACTGCTATATAGTACATAACATAATGAAGGTTATGACTACTGTGCAACATATAACATAATCATTTGAGATTCATATCATAGCATATGAATCCTTTGATTGAAATGATGCATGTAAAATGCAAAAAATGAATTCTGTAATCTTGTTCTGTATTCTGTACTTGACAAAAAATTTAGAATCACAGATTGATTATGCAGTTTTAATAATTCAATTAATTATTACTTTGATGAATGTCATAATTTAATTAGGAACATGTTCCTAATCAGAATGCAATTATGGACCAAATTGCAATGAAAGAACTTGAATTTATATGCACATACAAGAGTAGTGGACTAAAGTGGGTATTTTCCACTTTATATATACTTCCCTTTTTGCATTTAACACTCCATTATCTCCTTTCTTCATTTATTCATTTTCTCTCTTTTCATTGATTTTCTTTCCTTGATTTCTTGATCATTTGACGTCAGATTTGTGATCCGTCTGATCCTACGGCCTCCTTACCACTCGAATAACATGAAAGAGTTGAGACTTCAGAATGTTAAAGGATTTTGCCTCCTCATTTTCCTCAGAATGATCTTGGACTTCGAGAAGACTCAACTATCTTTCCTTTGACTCATTTATGTACCCATAGGTACAGAGATCTGGGTAATAAGGTAACTTTTCTTGCGTCTATTTATTTCTGTAAAAATATCACAATGGTAGGACTTCCTCTGTCAGACCTCCGGACATCTTTCACTGTGATGACTCTACCAGAGGATGGAGCCTATGGCCAGATTCTAGAGCTTAGGATGACTAATTTAGGCTATCGAATTTTTCTATCATACTACTGTGTTAACCAACTCTACAAGTTAGATGCACTTCCTTCTAGATTTACAATTTCTGCAGACTTGTTAAAGTTAGTTTCAACCATGATGAATGTATAAAAGTACATTATAATTTTGAAAATTTATGATAAAATTCATCCTTTTATCATGAGATAGCATGTACTTAACGAATCTCACTATTTTTTATTTTCATGATTGTCATTTATTTGCCATTTGCAAAGGTCAGAGGCATCGTTAACCATCTTATGCTGAGAGTGTATCTTTTACCAAGTGAAGAGCTTACTTCCATACTTAATTTTAGGGAGAATTTGCTAAACAAAACTTGTGGAAATTAAGAATAAAAATATTGAATTCGGAGTATCAAAACATCCTTTGAATTACTTTTATGCTTTTCTTCCTTATCCAAGTATTCCCCCGCCTTTCTCATATTACTCAATGTGGATACCGTTGGAAAGGTCCTTTGGATACTAATACTCTTATAGAGCATTGGAATAAATAGAGCAAGCTTTTTTTTAACGTGGGTCCTCTTTTAATATTCCCTCGCCTTTCATGTTTTACTTAGCGTGGATACCATTAGAGGTTCATGTTGATACTCTTATTCGTTTTTGGGCATTAGAGTACATTATGCTTACTCTTATTTTGATTCTCCTCTCAGTGTTCCCTTGCCTTTCTTGTATTACTCAGCATGGATACCATTAAGGGATTTGTACTCGTACTTATTTCTGAGCATTGGAGTAGATTACATGCACATTTATTATTCAAAAGACTAAAATGACACTTTGAAATTCAACCATTTTATACTACAAGTCCGTAGATTTTTTCTTTGTATATTTTATCCCTTATTTAGGTGTAAAGTAAGTATTAGATTGATTAGAGTTTTAGAAACTCTCAGCATAGAACTATCAACAACACATCTGAATTCTACGAGGCTAATAAAAGAAGGCCACTTAAATCAAAGTTCATGAGATAAGTTTTCACACATAATATCATGAAATGGATGAATTTACTCGCAATTTTATAAATTTTCTTTGTACTTTACTATAAAATCAAAATAGATAGAGTTATATTACTTCCCTTTGCCATTTGTCAAGCTATTTATCACACAGAGTGAGATTTTGACAAGTGATTAACATTTACTATCCTAGTCATTTTTATTGATGTATCGATTCCTTTCCTCTTTTTTGTTCTCTTTTATTTTCCATGCATAAAGTACCATAAGTTAGTATAGTTTATTTGTAAGTGAAGAAATTTTATCAAAATGCAATGTTATTCTTTTGCATTATTCCCTTTTTGATTGTGGTGATGATGTCTCTGATCACAGGGTCATGATATTCTACCATTGAGGTTATGGCTTTAGGCTGAATTTTTCTTTCTACTATTTTATTGATGCTTCAGTAAAGGGCCTCATTCCTCTTCCCAATATTTCCTACAAAAGAAAAGATTTGGGAGTTAGAGGTTTTTATTTCACCATTAAAGAAGTCTTTAGAGTGCATTTGTCTCAAGTTTTGAGTGCATTCTTCCCTTTTTAAGGCCGAGCACATGTATCGTTGACATGTTGGATCTTCTCGTTACTATATTCCACACCCTACAATGGTTTAACTGTTATGGGGAGATATTCCAAATAATGCTCCCGATGAGACTATGGAGATGTATACTGAGTTTGAGGAGCTTGAAAGTCTTATCTAGCCTCTTGAGGTCACCAGGATGATGCTTCTTAGTAACGTCACTACTTTTATTTTCATTCCTTCAGATGCTTTACCTATGAATACTCTGACTACTTTCCTGCACTTTTACAACACTAATCTTGAATGTTAGTAGCAAAGTGTTTAGACAATTTTGACTAGTCTCAAAGACTTTATTATGCAAATAAAGTATTTCACAATAAATGTATACAAGTGTATGCATGTTATGTATAACATGCATGATCCTAATAGGTCTTCTGTTTGGAGCAAAGCTATGTACGTATCTTAGAGTGTGATAATGAGGTGCCTCATCAACATCTTATAGGTTCAAGCACTTGATGCTTCATTATTGGTACTTCCGATGTTTGAGCTTCTGATATAGTCTATCGAACAAATAACCAGGCTAGCAAGTGGGGTCCATGGCTTTACACTGGAGCTCATGATTGACTAATGCACTATTGAACTTTTCTTTTTATTAATGCTTATACTATATGATAACTGTTATATTTGTATGCTTGTAGTATACTCTTTCCGCCCTGAGATCGTTTTCCCTAACTTTGAAGTTCTACTATTGTATTTACCATTTTGCCCCTAACTTATCCGGAGTTACATTTTTCCCTCAGTTTTATTTTGAATTCATCCTATCAATCACTTTCTTCATGTGCACAAGAGACTCGGTTTGATCATTATTGTTGTTGGCCTTTTGTCTTACTAATCCTATTAACTACAATCTCATGTATTGAAAATGCATAGGAGCGAGTGAACTAATTGAAGTGAGTTCTGGATGATGAAATCAACTAGACTTGCACTTCGAAGAATTATTGAGCAGAATATGAGGCTTGATGTTGATGCAATAATTGATGACAGTTACAATGTATGGGTTGAAAAGCAAGTTATTGAGCCACCTGAAATCTCAAGGTATAAGGGGACACTAGGCTTATAAGGAAAATTACAAAAGAGGTGGCAAAAAGAAAACGTAACTAAAATAGTAATCTTATAGCTCTGATTTAGCATTCATCATTTATTATTTTTCCATTTAGATACTTATGTGGTATGATAAAGACTAATATGTGATATTGGAATAAAAATTTAAAATTTAATTTTAATAATTCATTAGGGCAAAAATGAGAACATTCATTACATCACATGATATAACTCATGTTATCAATCAATCATGAATTTTCCTCTCTAATTTTTACCTTAATGTTCTTTTTTTCTCTTTTTTATTTTTTTTCTCACATTTCCTATCTTCAAAAATGACATCATGTGATATATGTATATTCTTTGAATTTGCATTTGTGCCCATGTTGAATGAATCTAATTAAATTGAATTTATGTCAAACATACTAATCTAAATTATAATGCATAGAACTATTAGGATTACATAAGTAAGCATGATCAGAATTTATATCATCGATCACTAAAATAAAACAGAAACTAAAATTTTATTCAAAGAAGACAATGAGAAATTTTATTTCATATTCTAGATGCTAGGAATGTTGAGTCTTATAGTGGTTGTCCTTGAGGTGGTTGACATAACAACTATTCTTGCATCTGTTTGCTAATTGTTTCTATGACTTCATCTTCCTATACCTCAAATATGCATTTTTCTTTTTTTGTTTAGTAGCTTATCATCATCAAACTCATCCTTATATCCTGTAGGCTTAATTGATTCAATAAGGGGATCAGCAGAGGGTGGCTTCGAGTAGAATACTCTATAATCAAACTTGCCTAAGGCCTGGCCCAGTAAATCTTCCACTCCTCTCTGTGGTTATTCGAAAGGTTCCCCATTAGGTATAGGGTTGAGGTCCTCGAAGGAGCTTATCACTTCTTCTTCGCTAACCCTTGAGTTAATCATCATGGTGGCTGGTGGTGGAACATTTTGTTAGTCTGGGAAAGGGTTGTTTCTAGTTTTTGGGTTAGAGTTGGATTTTCAGGGTTAGTGATTTTTCTAGAGTCTATCAAGTTTTGGATCTCATGTTTTAGGTAGATATAATTGTCTATGGGATGGCCAGTAGCTTGGTGGAATTTATAATAACTGTTAAGGTCAAAACCAGGGACATTTAGGTTTGGTGGCTTGGAAAAGGTTAAGGGTCAGAGTAGGCCTTTTTGGATTAGTCTCTCTAGGACTTTGGAGAGTAGTTGATTAAAATTGGAGAATCTCCTAGGTTGCTGAACTACATGCACCTCCACAATCCGGCTAGTGCTCCCCTATTGTGTGCCCCCACTTGAGTAATTTCAAGTTACTGTGCCTTTAGAACTCTTCTTTTTTCTCATTCTCTATCTCTTCAACTTGTAGACCATCATCATATAGGTCTATGAAGGTCTTTGGGTTCATTATTTATAGTCTTTCAACCAAATTAGGTGATGCATTAGGAACAATCATCCTAATTTGATCCTTTTCAGCTAGTTTATTTTTCATCAGTCCTACTTTATTCATGAATCTAGTGAGGAAATCAGAAAAAGGACTCATTTGGTTTCTGCTTAGTCAACTCCAAATCCCTAATTGACACTTCCAATTAAGTGTTATAATCATATTGTTTTAAGAATGTAGTACATAGTTCTTTCCAGTCAGTCCTAATAGACTTTTCTAACCCATGGTAATAGTTTACAACCATTCCATCTAGTGATAGTACAAATAGCCTAGCAACTATTGCCAATGGTGCTTTACTAGTGCTCATAATTGTTGTTTATTGGCTCAAATGAATTCTTGGATCTCCTCTCCCATCAAATTTTTATAGTTGAGGCATTTTGAATTTTTCAGGCAACTTATCTCCCTCCATTTGCAACATGTCATCAAAGTAAAAAAAATCCCATTCCTTGTCCTCTAATAAGCTCTTCCATCTTGGACATTTTCTAAGTCAATGCTTGCATCTTCTTGGACTCATGATCATAGACCAATTCAAGTGACTCTCTCTTCGCCTTTTCTACCATGTAGTTTTTAATGTCTTTCAGTCTCACATCACTAGCAGGCAAATTTCTAGTAACAAGTTGCCCTCTACCATTGTTAGCAATAGGTGGAGGAGCTATAGCAACAGGTGGAGCTCATATAGCAGGTGGTTGTTCAACAGTAGCAGCAGGTGGTTATTCAACAACAGGTTGCACTAATTCGGCCAAAGCCTATCTCAGTTCATCTTACATCATAGCTCTCATGTCATCCATTAAAGCTCCCTTAATGTCCTCTAAGGTCCACATCTCTAGTTGTTGTTCCATTTTAGTCTCAGTTGGTTTAACTTCTATGTACAGTGGGTTGATTGGACTTTTCTCTAGTTTTTGAAGGATCTATTGAGCTATTGACTTTGGGCTTAGATCTGCTCTGATTAATCTACCACCTTTTCACCCCCAAACATGAGAAGACCCAGATGAATCTATGATGGCTACAAAATAAGGTGTTAGTATGATGCGTGGATTGTATGTATGCATGTATGCATGATGCATGTGTTTATGCAATAAATAGCAGGGAAGCACTTAGCATGTAGCAAGTATCAAGAAGCAATCAATAAGCCATCATACACGTAAACCTTCTAACCTTATTTCTCCCACACATGTGTTCAATGGTGACTTTCTTTTCCTAGGATTTTTGGTCTTGGCCTTCACATCAACAGGGGATATTAAGAGCCGACGTGCATGCCAAGTCTATCTTTAAAACAAAAAGCATAGAAACATCATTTCTAAATATAAAGGTCTAGCCTAATCCTTATTAGCTTGAATGAGCTTCAAATGTATAAGGCTGGGCTTTTATAAATAGAAATACCTGATGACAATTCAAACAAATAAGCACTTTGGGTAAAAATCATAGGGGAAGTAACTAGGCCATTATATGTGGTTAGGATCCGGTGAAAAGTTAAGGTTCCCTTAGGAAGA
Organism: Mallotus nudiflorus; assembly: GCA_947683625.1. Classification (NCBI taxonomy): domain Eukaryota; kingdom Viridiplantae; phylum Streptophyta; class Magnoliopsida; order Malpighiales; family Euphorbiaceae; genus Mallotus; species Mallotus nudiflorus. The sequence goes on along the minus strand of CANTUR010000585.1, from coordinate 598,340 downwards.
TGCTCTCCATTATGGACTTTAAGTTATAGGCCAAGGTTAGAGGGGCTCAGCATCCTTTACCAACTCAAGAAAAGATTACCCCCCTCAATGACTTAGGTTATAGACTCTGGTCAGGTGAGCCTGGTAGTCTCTCTTGAACCGAGTTAAGGCTAAGAGTGATGGTTAGCCAATCTATAACTCCATGAAGCTAGTGGAATCATGGAATCATAAACCAACGCCATCGGTTTGGTAGGGACATGCATAATGAAACAATAATCGATAAAATAATTCTAAAGAACACAAGTAGAATCAGTATCTTTTATCCCTAGTGGAGTTGCCACTATAGACGGCAGGATTTAGCGCGTGTCCAAGATTTAGCAACCGCGACACTGTTTAGGCTCAGGGCCTTAGGGAACACACTACTATGTCACAAAGTCATAGTGTGGAGAAGAGGAGTCGCCACCCAGAGTAATAACTATGATAATTTGATTGGTAGTACTTAATTCTATAAAAGAAAGTTAGCACCACAACCAGGAGATTTTAGGAATGGAGTACTAATTTCTCTTTATCTTGTGATCATTTAGAATAATTTTATAAATGATTATTTCATCCTCTAACTACATGCAATTTTATTTAAACCATATTTAACATCCATCTAACCCTAGGCATCTAGTCAATAAAATTACACATAAAAATTGCACTCAAGATCGCGTTGTCCTTAAGTCTAAACTATGTTAATTTTATTAAAAAGTTAGCTAGATTTACATTTTATTTACAAGTGAGAAAGGGACTAAAGGTGAGCCTACATTTTTTTATTAATTAGTGAGCCTAGATCTATTTATTTTAGTTTATCTAAGGCAATTTAAAGGAAAGTTAGTGAGCCTAAGTCTAACTTGGTTTTATTTAAAATGAAGTGGGTTTAGGTCTATTTATTTTAAAAGAAATAAAATTAAATGGGTTGAGCTAAGTCTAAACAAGTTTAATTAACTAAGTGGTCCTAAAATCTAATTAACTTAATGGGCCTAAATTGAACTTAATTATTTAAAGCCCTAAATCATTTTTTTAAGCCTATTTAAAGTGAGTTTGACCTAAGTATGGGCTTGGGGCCCAAAATAATATAAAAACCCAAAAACACAACCCAAAACAAATAAAACAGAAAAAAAGATCAAACATACATTATAGTGATTTTCTAAAAAACCTAAATCAATTACATGTGAACCCTAAATTAAGCTACTACCACCATTGATTTTAATTGATTTTTACCCAATTGAACCTAATTACTAATTGATTTTAAACGCAGAAAATTAAATCTTTCACTATTCCCACTACTGGGGCTATTACAAGCAACGTACAAGAATTAAAATTAAACAATTATACACCCATGAATTTAAATAACTACACAGGATACCAAAATGCAAAATAAAGATAAAAATCCTAAGTTCTACTGGAAAATAATACAGGTTCTTCCGTGGCATTCCATAGACCTTCTATTCGTCTAAACACAGACAGAATCCTCCTTAATCCACATTCACATATCAAAACAAAAACACATAAATAATTAGATTAGTAGTGAAATTGAATAATCAAAAAAATAACAAAATAAAATAATCACAAAAAGAAAGAGAAGAAAAAAAAAAGAATGTTGTGCATATGCTTTGAGATAGCCTCTCAGATTGAGATTGTCACCGTTGTGTTTGATTCGTTGTTTGATTCTGTATAGAGGCTCAATTGCATTCTAAACATAGAATGCTTTTTTCAAAGCTTTAAATAACAATGTCAAGAAATTAAAGTTTTAGATAGGACGGAAGAAATTAAGATTTTCTTGCGCAGTTCTCTGGATGTTTTCTCTCTTTTTTTCATCCTTTTCTCTTTTTTTTCTCTCGTTGTGGGTCTCTATGTTTTTTTAGCCTCTTTGTTCATCCATCCCCCCCCCCCCCCGGCGCATGCAGACTCTTTGCTTTTTAAAGTAGAGTCTACGCATACTGATTTCCTAAATTTGTAGGAACGATCTCATCTCTTCAAAACAAACAGATAGAGTTTTGATTTTTGAAAGCTATTTATGCATTTTGAATGCATTGAAATTTTCATCAGATAATAATAATAATAAAATTAAATTTTCAACCAATAAGAACATTGAAAAAATTGATAAAAAAATGAAAAAAAATATGCAAAAATTTTAAAAATGGGACTTTTTATGCATTGGCATTGTGCAATGCTGACCAGCATTGTATAATGTCGGTCGGCATTATAGAATGTCAATCGACAATGTGTAATGTCGGTCGGCATTAAATACCGATCCTAATTAACTTTCTTGTAATCAAATCCTAAAAAATATTGCAATTTAGTCCCTAAAGTCTAGAAAATCGATAACCAAGTTCAATTTTTGAATACATTTTATCATATGGGCTTACGTCGCAATTGTGCACAATTACATCCCAAAATTGGGTGCTTACACTCTCCTTTGCAGTCTTTCCCCTGTAGGAATTGCATTCCATATACATCGCCATATGAAGCTTTTAATTTTTGGAGAAACCTAGAGAGTCCAAACTAAATCCCAAAATTTGGCATTAAAACCAGAAGATTATGGATAAATAGTCTGACTATTTTTGAGAAGTCTATATGCAGATTTAATAGTATAGTTTCCCGCCTTCTCATAATGCGAAACTAGTGAGTCCCATGTGCATTGACTTGATGATTGAATAGGAATACATAATATGGCCTTACAGTCCTCCTCATTGAAAAGGCTCTTAAGAATTTGCAAGTTCTAATGACCACTTTGGTGATGAATATGATCCCCCGCCCGATGAATACTAGTACTTAAAGGTTTAGGAGAATTAGTCCTAAAATTTGGAAGTAATGGAACCCAAGGTTCCAACCATGGATCTATAGAAATTCCAAAATGCACATTCCATCGCATCCTTTTGAGAACAATTTCTCGACCCTTTAACAAGCTGCTCCATAGACAAGAAGGCCTCGAACCTTGATTAGCAAATATAAAATCCAAAAATGGAAAATAAATGCCTTTTAAGATTTTCACACATAGTGAATCTAGATTTTGAATGAGTTTCAAGCCGAATTTGCCAAGCATGGCTTTATTAAAACAAGTGAGTTCTTGAAAGCCCAAACCACCACTTTCCTTAGTTTTTATTAGTTTACTCCATTATACCCCATGAATTTTGTGATCTGAGGTGCTTTGAGACCACCAAAAATTTTGAATAAGCCTTTCTACTTTATTAATAACACAGAAAGGTAAGTGAAAAATAGATATTATATAAGCTGGAAAAGACTAAATAGCTGATTTAATGAGAACTTCCCTTCCTGCCAGTGATAAAAATTTACAACGCCAAGATTGAATTTTTGATCTAGCTTTATTAATAAGATATTCACATAGCATCCTTCGGGTTTTTTTTTACTAAACTAAGGGTATGCTTGGAATGTGAATATACTTTGATTCATCTATCTAAAAAATTATAGAAATGTCATTCTTATGAACATGATTAACATTCTTACTGAAGCAAATTTCAGATCAAATTTCAGATTCCGCTAAGTTCAAATTCAGATCAAATTCTTAAAGGAAATAACCTAGAATTTCCTTTACAGAAGAAGATTCCATAACATTTTCCTCACCAAATAAGATAGCATCGTCTGCATAAAATGAATGTGTTAGTGAAGGATAATGTCTTGATAGCTTGATACCATTAAATTTGTCAATAGAATTTTCTTTAAAAAGGGAATGAGATAAAGCATATGCTAATAGTATGAAAAGGTATGCCTTCGAGTGGGTCTCTATGGTATAAACCCCTCTTAGTAGAGAAATACCTGGAATTACTTCCATTGATTGATATTGAGTATTTAGTAGTTGAAATGCATTCCCATATCTAGCCTATCCATTTTCTATGAAACTTGAGCTGCTGCATCACTAACTTGAAAAAATTCCAATTTACACGATTAAAAGCCTTTGCAAAATCAAGTTTAAGAGCAAAAAACCCCTTCTTCCTTTAAATTTATTTTTAAGAGCATGCATCACTTCATGGATCAAGATTATACAATCTTGAATACTTTTTCCTTTAACAAAAGCATTTTGATTTTGAGTGATGAGAGTAGGAAGCCAAGGTGTCAATCGACTAACAAGAATCTTAGAAATAATGTTATAAAGATAGTTGCAGCAATTGATTGGACGATAATCATCAAAAGTTCTGGGATTTTTAGTTTCTGGAATCAAAGCAATTGTTGTGTTATTAAGAGATAATGGGAGGGAGAAGTAAGAAAATAAATGTTGCACTAGGTTTACCATATCTTTTTGGACAATAGTCCAATGATTTTGGAAAAAGGCATCTAGATAGCCATAAGGTCCAGAGGCTTTAAGCTTTCCTAAAGAGAAAACAACTACTTCAATTTATTCTCTTCGGACATCCTTGGTAAGCTCTTGATTCATTTGATCTGAAACAATAAAAGGAATAGAGTTTAATATATGCTTGGTGCTTGAAGGCATCAGTTGACTATAAATTTTTTGAAAATGAGTAATTGCAGCAAGCTTAAACTGGGAATCATCTGAAACCCATTATCCAGAAGGATTTAATATTCTAATAAATTAATTTGTTTGACGTTTTTGAACTACAGTCAAATGGAAAAATCGCGTGTTCCTGTCCCTTTCTCATAGCCATTGTATATGAGATATCTGAAGCCATTTTATTTTCTCCTGCATATGTAGTTTATGGATCTCAGATCATAATCGAAACTCCTCTTTCTTTTGTTGAGCGCTAAAATCTCCTAAAATGATTTCATCTAATTGTGACTTTAAGAGATTTAGCTTGTGAAGGTTGTTACTTCCTTTTTATCTAACCCATTTGTTCAGTTGTGGCTTTAACTCTAAAAGTTTCCTTTGAATAACTGATTGCCCATTTAAAGGAGCTATTCTCCTTGCCTAACTATTTACAATTAGATCATGCCATTCTTGATCTATATCCCATTTTGCCTTATATTTGAAAGTTTTCCTTTTACTATTAGACTTAGAGTTAAAGATGAGGATTAAAGGGCGGTGATAGAAACCAACAATGGACTCATGATGAACCTGTGCAAATTCATACTTTAAGCACCATTCAGAGTTGCAAATCGCCTTATCAAGACGTGCTTGGATGTTATTCTCCACTGATTGCTTATATGCCAAGTATAAGAACCACCCTTGAACCCTAAATCCAATAAATTACAATCTTTCATTAATTGCCTAAAAGGCTTGATTTGAGATTAGGAAATAAATGAACCACCTTTCTTCTAATGGGAATATAAAAATAAATTAAAATCACCGTAGAATTTGCATTTTAAGATCAGGTCTGCGAATTTCATTCCAAACCTCCTCTCTTAATTCCCTTTTTGGTTCATTATATACCCCCAGAAAATGCCACATTTCATTAGCCATAACTAAAGCATCAATATAGTATCTTGACATACCTTTAATATGGACTCCCTACTCATCATTCCACCAAAGTGCAAGACCACCATATTTGCCAACTGGTTCAACATAAACTCCTTCACTGTAGCTGAAATGAGACCGAAGCTTCTTAAGATACGCTTTTGATTGTTTGGTTTCTATTAAAAAAAACCATATTTGGCTTGTAATTGAAAATCAGATCTTGAAGAATCCATTTTGTAATCAGTTGTTCCAGACCTTGGCAATTCCATAAAAGAATTGACATACTATTGAAAGAGAAAGCACACAAAGGGCTATCTGGAGCTATCTGTTGCTATCTCAACCATATATACCATATTTCAACCATATCTACCATGTCAACCATATATGGAGCTATCTGTTAAATGTTTTCTTCAGAATTGTTGGTCCTTATCTGTTGCATATGCATTGCTTTAAAAAATAAAATAAAATAAAATTTCAAACATAATCTGTCCTTGCATTACTAAAGCTCTTTCCTCTCTCCTTTTGTTCATCATCTTTTACCTCTCTTTTTCAACAAATAGCCACTGTTCTTAGTGGCAAAAAATCACCCAAAAAATTTAATTTTTTATATTATTATTAGTGAATCTACATAATTTAAGATCATATCTCAAATCTATATGGGTTTTAATCCATTATATATATATATATATATATATATATATATATATATATATATATATATATTTGTGTGGATTTTAACTTATTCAAGTGATATATTTTTGATATGTTGTGGTTTTAATCCACTTTATAAGGAGGAATCAGAAATCCAGATATGCTCAACTCTTTAAATTTAATGTCTCTTAATCTTGATTTCAGGTGTCTATCCATTCATAAAACATGAGCAGAATTATGTGTATTTCTCTATTTATTGAAGCTGAACACATATAAAATTTATGTACAATATCTGTATCTTATTTGAAAGTTGAGTTTTTTTAAGAATATTGGCATTGTTAGTCTTAGAATCTTTTTCTAGTTATTAGATTTGAATGGATTTACTGCTATATTTTTATAATCTCTTGTATTAATCTTTTTTAAGGAAATCCCCACTTCTTGTTTAAAAAAAAAAGTTAAAGTGATTTGTATGTAGTTCTACCCATCTTTTGATCCATTTTATTATTATTATTATTATTTTCATGTAGGGTAGCTTTGGTGACTTAAAGTTAGAAGAAGATCTTTCAGATAAAAAAAATCTAATTAAATTTTAATTTACATCGGTACTGTTTCTATGGTTTATAATGAGAATATGTATGTACCTTTTTTTTTTTGAAACACGTTGCAGAATATATATGTACCTTTTATTTGTTAGAATAGGAATCTTTCTTTTTTGTACTAGAAGTCTGAACTATGTATATTTACAGTTCGTGGATTATATATTTAATTGAGTTCTTAAATTCTATTATCACATCAATTATTAGTTATATATATATTATTTTGATAGAGCTTTTATCTATGACAATAAAGAAAAAGAAAAATTAATTATTGAAAATTTTACTATTTTTATAATTTTATATAAATTAAATTGAATTAATTTAAATTCAAATCTAAATAATTAATAACATATTTTTGAGGAGCATAAATGTTTCACTGACTGATTAAGAAAAAAAAAACAATGATTGAATTCAGACAAACGTGATCCTAATTGTGATTTGTGAAATAATTAGTGTGCGACACCAAAAAAAAAAAAAAAAAAAAAAAAAGCAAAAGCAAAAGTATTGTTGTCACTATGCGATCAAATTAAGGTTAAAATGCTTCGTTTCTTGTCAACGGAGGAAGGAATAGATAAAAGGTAGGGTGAAAAAAAATTTCATTTTTTAAATTGTTTTTAGATAGATTTTTACTTAATGTAGGTGTTTTATACCATATAATTAGATAGAAAACATATAAATTAAGTATAAAATAATTGTCATTTAATTTAGGTGTTTTAAATAAAACATCTAAATCGTCATTTAAGTATAACTGGTTGATATATTATACTCAGCATAGAAAAGAATCACCTTTCTTTAGTAGTCTAATTAATTTTGTTTTTAATTTGATAAATTTATTTTAGTCTAATACGGACATGTTTAATAATTTTATTATATTAATGAATATGATTTAATTTTTAATAAAAATTAATAATGAAATAAATTATCATTTTATTCGAAAAAAGTTATTAAATGTAATCTCATTCAGTTTTGAATGCTACATAATCGATGCACCTTGATCACTATATATGTGTAATTAATCTAAATGATCGCCAAATGTGCACCACTGAAATCAATTACAAACGCTGGAATAAAACTACAGCCGAATCGTTAAATTGTAACACAACTAAGAAGTAATTTCAATTTTTTTTTTCCAAAATCTATTTATTTCCATGTATAATATTATTTTGAATTGATGGTGATTTTTCATTATGTTTTTTATTTTATTATTTTATTTTATTTTCTTCTATTTAATAAATACAAATCTCTAAGGTATTTGTTATATTTGAGGTTTACAAAATTTTTTAATTTTCTTATATTGATTTTATCCTTTATAGAGTTTGATTCCTTTCGAAAATTAGAATATTTTCTTGTCATGAAAATTTTTAAATATCAGAGATTTAATTTCTAGCTAATAAAAAATTATTAAATGAAGCATATAAATCGTTAAGTTGCAAATTAAAAGAGTTCTACTAACATAATTGAAGAATAACATCAATAAATTTTACAATAGTAATACTTTATTTTCCATACTGATTGATTGTACTCTTATTTATATTATCTATTTATTAAGATATATCTTTAATTTTCAGTGAATGGATGATTTATATTTTCTTTTAAAAAAACACAATTAGAAAAATAAATAATTTAGTGACAATTATAGAAAGGCAAAAAAAAAATGAATTTTTTTTTCTCATTAGACTACATAAAATGGGTTCACGTTGCGTTAAACTAAAAATTTTCAACTAATATGAAACGTTTGTAATTTGTACTTTTCATTTTAAAAAAGTTTTAAATTTACCCTAATGATTTGTATAACTATACTTAGCTGCAAAAGGACCATATCTTTCTTGGCCTTAATAATGAAAATATCTTAATTGTAAGATTAAAATTAATTTAAGTTTAGCAACGAAAGATGCCAGCATAAAACACTCAGTGACACATTTTATCTTTGATTTCTGTTATAAGTTAAATCAATTAAATATAAATTCTAATATTATTGTGTTATAGCTTAAAATATACTTCATATCTTACATATATTTAGATAGAGTATTTGTTCAAAATTATTAAAAATTTTATAGGAAATTATAAAGTTAAGTATCACTGTATTGTTTATTAACAAATTGATTAAATTATACAAATCTTAAATTCTGATTTTTTTTTATACTAATACTAATTAAATTTTTTTACAAATTATGTGTAATGCATAGGTTAATAAACTTAGGAAATTAATGGGCTATTTAGTTTTGGAAAACATTTTTTATTTTTTTATTTTTTCAGTTTTCTTTTCTTTTTCCTTATTTTCCAGTTTTCCATTTTCTAAAATAGAAAACAAAAGGACAGAAAATAATTTGTTTGTTATTTTTTATTTCGTAATTTTTTAATATTCTTATAATTTTTTGATGAAATTTATTATTACAATAATTATTATTATGTTTAATTTTTCGGTGGAAAGAATCAGGAAAAGTTTTTTCATAGATGTAGTTTATGAGAACTTGCCATTGTTTTGAACTACTTGTTCAAATATAGGGCATGCTCCAAAGGATTGGCGAATTGGCAAAGCAAGGGATAATTTGCCTAAGACTGATGAGTTTAAGAATGATAATCGTTTACCAAAGAAAGATGATGTTAAACAAATTTGGAAGCTCAAGAACTCTATCCCTGTTCATAATTCTTTTGCATTATCGCGACGTGATACTTCAGCATCTCGTATTATTCTTGCACAAGAGGATTCTCTTCCTCAGGCTTTTGTTCCCAAAGATGCAATATATGTGCGTGTTTATCAAACTTCTAAGGTGCCGAATGCTTTGTATGGAAAGTCAGATGCTGCTATACCCATCTTTGACGTTGAAATGAATTCCAGCGTTACTTTGCAGCAGGATACAATGATCTTAGTGGATGAGCTTGCTGGTCTATGTGATGATAATCCGATTGATGTCCCTTATACTAACGGTGAAAATCAGTTGAATGCAATTGATGGTGAAAATTGTGATGTCTAAGTTGAGTTGAGGGTAGTTCTGGATAACCCTTTGGAAAAACTATCATGGGCAGATGCAGTTGAAATTGAGGAGCCATGGATCACTATTCATAGAAGCAAGAAATCTCCTAAGAGTATGAAATTCCAAGTTTTCCTTTCTAAGAGGGTAACAAAAAAACCCGATAAATTAAATTTATGAAGACATTTTATTGGAATTGTCGAGGTTTTGGTAATACTGCCACTCAACGAGTTCTTTATTATTATTGTCAACATTTCTCTCCAAATTACATTTGTTTAGTGGAGCCTATGGTCCCATTATCTTCTATCCAGTAGTCTTATTGGGATAGATTGGGTTTGGATCTGCTTGCTTATAATCATTGTCCTCTTCCTTCTTTGTGGGTGTTTGGTAAACGAGGTGCTCCTTCTCCTTCTTTTATTCACATTTATGATTAGCATATCAGTATGGATGTCTCTTTTTCTAATGTTATGCAACGGATTTCATTTGTTTATGGTAGTGTTTGGAGTAATCGCAGGATGCTTTTATGGTCTGATCTTTATAACATTTCTCTTAATTTTACTACTAGTTAGTGTGTGCTTGGTGATTTTAATGTAGTTCTTGGTGCTCATGAGAAATTGGGTAGAGCTCCTTCTTCTGCTCATGATTTTCGCTCTTTTATTGATGATTGGATGTTGTCCCATGTTTCTTCCTGTGGATCTTATTTTACTTGGAGTAATGGCTGGCATTGGCTCTCTCGTGTGGAATGCCATTTAGATAAAGCTTTGGGCAATCTCTCCTTTTTCAATCAATGGCATGACATATCTTGTTCGGTTCTTCCAAGGCATAATTCAGATAATTCTCCTCTTCTTTTTAATCGTGCTTTTTCAGATGCTATTATTTCCAAATTTCAATTTTTGGCCATGTGGATTTCTCATCCTTGTTTAAGGGAATGTGTTGCAGCTTCATGGTCGGATCCCATTGATAATTTCTCTCCTTGGCAAATTATTGGGGCCAAGCTCAAGAGAGTTTGATTTGCTTTGAGGCATTGGAATTACATATGTTTGGGCATTTGGAAGATAATATTTTAGAAGCTTTAGCTAATTTGTAACTAATCCAAAATGAGATTTCAATTCAGGGAGTGTCAAATTTTCGTCATAAAAAGGAGTTGGATGCTCATGTTGCTTTAGAGCTTTCTTTGATGCAATAGGAGATTTTTTTGAAGGACAAATATAGAAATAAATGGTTGGTTATAGGAGATAGGAACTCTTCATTTTTTCACCAATAATTGGTTAGACAAAAATATAAAAGGGGAATTTTACAATTGCAAGTTGATGGTATGATCATAGATGATAGACAAGTTATTTCTGATCACATTATTGCTTTCTACTGAAATTTATTTCAAGCAGATGCTTCTGTTTTTGGTAATTTACATATGATTAAATTTGTTGTTCCATCTTTAGTTGCGGATGAAGAAACCATTTCTTTGATTTGGTGCCCTTCCATGGATGAAATTAAGGATGCTATGTTTCGAATGGATGCTAATAGCGCCCCAGGTCCAAATGGTTTCTCTGATAGTTTTTAGGAGCAGTTCAAAGTTTTTTGAAGGATGGGTTAATTACTTATGGTATTAATTCCAGTATCATGGTTTTAATTACAAAAATGGAAAATACAAATGCTATAGAACAATTTTGCCTTATTATTCTAAGTAAATTTATTTTTAAAATTGTCTCTAAGATTCTAGCGGATCATCTTTCTTGTATTGCTTCTAGGATTATTTCTTATAATCAATTTAGTTTTCTGGAAAATCATAATATTTTTAGATTGCATTATAGGTGCTTCTAAAGGAGTGAATACGCTTAATAAGTCTTACTTTGGGGGTAATATGTTAATGAAAATTGATATTAAGAAGGCTTTTGATACTTTAGAGTGGAATTTCCTTCTAAATGTATTGGAAGCTTTTAGTTTTTCTTTTACATTTAGAGTCTGGCTTCTCTCTAATTTATTGTCTGCTCGAGCTTTAATAATGATTCATGGCAAGATCACAAGTTATTTTGCTTGTTCTAGAGGTGTTCGCCAAGGGGATCCTCTTTCTTCTCTCTTATTCTGTACGACTGAAGATTTTCTTAGTAGATTGCTTTCTAGTGCAGTCTACTTAAGTACTCTCACTCTTATAAAGTACACTTGACACTCTTCTTTCCCGACTCATTTTTTATAAGCTGATGATGTCCTTTTTATTTTCTAAAGCCAATATTAGGAATCCTCAGGTGATTAATATTGTTTTTGCTTGTTATGATGAAGTCTCTAGTTAGACTATGAATTAGGCGAAGTCTGAGATATCTTATAGTTATGCTATTTCTAATAAAAGAATTTCAAAGCTTCAATGCTTAATAGGTATGTCTAAAGGCTTTATTCTTTTTAAGTACTTTGGAGTTCCTTTATTTGTGGGGGCTCTTAAAAGAAAGTGGTTAAAGCCTATAATGGACAAGGTTTATAGTAAATTCTCTAAATGGAAGGGTAGTACTTTATCTATGGTTGGGTGCTTAACTCTTATTAATTATGTCATCACAAGTTCCTTAGTGCATTCTTTTGCAGTTTATAAGTGGCATTTGTCTCTTATTAAGCATATGGAACATTGCATGAGAGATTTTCTTTAGTGTGGCTCTATTGATGCTAGAAAGTTGATTTCCATTCCTTGGAAATTTGCTTGTTTGCCAATTAAGCTGGGTGCTCTTAGGATCAAGCAATTATCATTTTTGAATGATGTTATGCTTAGTAAGATAGTCTGAAATTAATTTCATTGAAGACTTATCCTTTGTGTGTTCTTTAAAATCATTTTCTTTATCCTTCTGGATTAGGCCGTGAGGTTGCTTTTCATTCTTCTATTTGGTCTTCTCTTAAGCTGATATATGTTGGTCTTTGATCTAATATTAAATAGTTGATTGGGTTAGATTCCAATTTGAGGTTTTTGATAGATGAGTGAATTTTACCTAATGTTGCTATGCAGTTAGGTATTCCTTTAAGAGAGCAAGTCTTTTTAGTTGATCCAATTTAAAATTATTTATTTAATAATTCTTGGCATTTGTCTCATATTAGCAATAATGTTATAAAAGCTAATATTAAAGCTATTTCTTTGATCTCTTCAAAGGAGAATATTTGAATTTAGACCAACGATAGGGATGGTGAGCATTCGGTTAAGCATATGTATAAGTCTATTCATTTTTCTTGAAGTGTGGTTCCTTAGCATTCTTTCATATGGAAGGAATTTCTACCTCTCTCAAGGCCTCTTTTTCGTGTCAGGGCTTTACTTGATTATCTTCTTACTAATGATAAGCTCAAGGCTAAAGGGTGGTGTTTCCCATCTAGGTGAGGTTTATGTGCAGTTCAGCTTGAAGATAGTACCCATCTTTTTCTAAAGTGCAAATTTTTTACTATGATTTGGAATTCTATTTTTGGTCTATTTGGCAAAAGACTTTCTCTTTTGGGATCTTTTTATGAATTCATTATGGATGTTATGCGTCATTCTTTTAACTCTTAGGTGGTTGTGTTATGGTGTTCGGCTATTGTGAATGGTTTTTGGTTTACTTGGTGATTTAGACATGTTGCTGTTTTTATTAATGAATTACGTAATATTCATGCAACTTTAAGATTGGTCTGAAATTCTATTAAGGAAATGGATTTTTTTAAAGGTCGGTAACATGTTTAATTCTTCAGCAGAATTACACATTTTGAACTCCCTTCCGATAAAGGGTATCCCTCGTAAAGCTTTGGTCATCATTGAGGTTTTGTTGGTAGCCTTCTTATCTAGGTTAGTTGAAAGTAAATATAGATGGGGCTGCTTAGTGTTCTCCTAGAGAGGCAAGGGCTAGTGGGGTCTTTTATACTTCCCATGGGTTCCCTTATGGTGCCTTTGCTTTTGATCTTTCAAGCTCTTATGCTTATATTGCCGAATTAAAAGTTGTAATTTATGCCATTTAGGTTGCTTAGACTAGAGGTTGGCATAACCTTCAGCTAGAATGTGATTCTCTTTATATTGTAAATTTATTTCATGTTAGATCTTGGCACGTTCCATGGGAAGTAAAAGTTGATTGGTTACAATGTCTTCATTATGCAGCTCATGTGAATTTTAAGGTTTCTCATATTTATCATGAAGGAAATGGTGTTGTTGATTTTCTCTTTAAGCATGGTTTAATGGTGCATGTTACTTCTTGGTGGGATTGTATCCCAAAGTTTTGTCATGCTAATGTTTATAGTGATTACAATAGAGTTGCTAACTATAGGTTCCTCTAGATCTCTATTGGGTTTTGTATTCACTTTTTTATTTTAAATTTATTTTATTTTTGGGCTTTGGATGCATGAAGTTTATGCTAAAAGTGTGTCAACCTAGTTGAGATACTTGGGTGTATTATCTGATGTCTGATCCTAGTCTTTTATTCACAAATGATTATTGTAATTCATATAATAATGTTTAATCTAAAATTTATTCATTTTATAAAAAATTTAAATCATTCATATTTAATTAATTTTAATTCAAAGTCATGAGATTGTGATGGCGATAGAAGTGGAGGTGGTGGTGGTGGTAGAGGTAAAGGTAGCGGTGGAGGTAGAGGTGGAAGTGGAGGTGGAGTGGCGGTGGTGGAGATGGTGGAGGTGGCGGTGGTGGAGGTGGAGGTGGAGGTGGTGGTGGTGGTGGATATGAAGGAGGTGGTGGTGGAGATGGAGGTGGAGGTAGTGATGGTGGTAGTGTAGGTGGGGGTGGAGGTGGAGGTAGAAGAGGAGGTGGTGGTGGTGGAAGTGGTAGTGGTGGTTGTAGTTATAAATGTTAAAATATTAATTGGAAAAATTAGAAAACATCTTTTATTAGTTTTCTAAAACCTTTTATAATTTGGAAAATAGTTTTCTAGTTTTCTAAAGTCAGAAAATATCATGACTAAACAACAATTTCTATTTTCCAATTTTCTTGGAAAACTTTTATAAAAAACAAGCTTTGTTTTCTAAAACTAAATAGGCCCTAAAAGTTCCTACTTAGATTCCTATCTAGGTAAAATTTTTTTTCCTTATATTTATGCTAATTTTGTTAGAAAATAATAATAATTTTAATAAATTAATATTATTTATTTAGGATGAATGAGAAATTGTATTAAGACATGTCTTTTGGCTCATGTCTTCTTAAAATTCATGACTTTTGGTTAATGACTCCTAGGAGAGTCATGATGTTCATAAATCTTTATTATAAATAAAGATTTCCAGCACTAAATGGATGAGAGAAAAAATATTATTTTTTATGTATCTTCTTGCTTCTTTGTCAAAATCTTCATACCATACTTGAGAGAGTTAATATTATTTTTAGTTCAATTTTCTTGTAAATTGGAGTGCTGCTTTTACAAAAAGAAATCCTTGTATCCTGGGAGATAATTGTTGTAAAACCCTTAGCACCAGTGGGGAACAAATTTATCTTAAGGAAATAAAGTAAAACTCTAGCCTCAATTTGATTAAAGGTTTTTCTATACACTTTATTTCTTTAAATTTGTTGTTTATGTTTTATATAATAAAATATCTACTAGTTTTGTTTTATTTTATTGTGTGTGTTTTATTAGAAATTTAACAACACCAATAAATAATAATCTTAAGACAAAGTTGTAGATTGTTAATAAAAAAAAATCTATTAATCATTTCCGTCATTTTATTCAATTTATTGCAATTTTGAAAATACTCAATTTATTCATCATTTCCATCATTTTTATTTATTTATTTACAATTTAAAAAAAATATTGTAAAAGTAGTTTTTGTATTACAATTTTGGTTATGTAATGTGACCGTCACATTACATATAAGTTTAAGTCCATTTGTCATCTTTCATTATAATTTTTTCTATTGTTATATTTATTAACTGTTGTGAGTAGTTTTTGTATGGCCAATTTGTTTGTTGTCTACTGTTATATATAATATTGTCATTGCTTTTAAATATTTAGATGATGCACATGACATTATAATTACATTGTGTCATATTTAAGTATAAAGATTGTAATTTTTTTAGTTTTCTTATTTTAACTGTCATTATTATTATTATTATTATTATTATTATTATTATTATTATTATTATTATTATTATTATTATTATTATTATTATTATTATTATTATTATTATTATTATTATTATTTATTATTTATTGGATTATAGAAATGACTTTTAATCCTACAACATCCATGACACCAATCAGTGAAAAACTTGAGAAGTTCAATGGGGTGGACTTCAAAAGATGGAAATAAAAGATGCCCTTCTATTTATCAACTTTGAATTTGGTCAAGGTGTTAAAAGAAGTTGAACCAAAAGCCAAATAAGGTGATGACATGCAAGTAATTGCTGCTATTGATGCTTGGAAGCAATCAAATTTTTTTTATGTAAGAATTATATCCTTAATGGTTTGGAGAATACATTGTATAATGTGTATAGTCCTATTCCAATAGCCAAAGAGCTTTGGGAGTCCTTGGAAAAGAAATATAAGACCGACGATGCTGGCTTAAAGAAATTTGTGGTAGGCAGATTTCTTGAGTATAAAATGGTTGACTCCAAAATAGTTATGAGTCAAGTCCAAGAATTGCAAATTAGTCTCCATGAGATACATGTTGAGAAAATGGTTCTAAGTGAATCTTTTCAAGTTGCTGCAATTCTTAAAAATTATCACCATCTTAGAAGGAATTTAAAAATTATCTTAAACATAAGCAAAGGGAGCTGGGACTTGAGGATCTCATTGTAATGTTGAGAATTAAGGGAGATAATAGAAATACTGAAAAAAGATTAGGAAAGACACCTATGAAGTCTAAAGCTAATCTTATGGAGCAATGAACTAGTTAGAAAAGAAATTTTTCTAGAGACAAATAAAAGGAAGGTAATCCTAGAAAATTTAATGGAAAATGTTTTATTTGTAATAAGGACATAGAGCTAAGGATTGCCAGTCCAATGAACAAGCCATTAAGGGACAATTAAACAAAGGTCAAGTGCATGTGACTTAGGAAGATAATATTTCTTCTGAATTTTACAATCTTATGATTTCAGCTGTGGTATTTTAAGCAAACTTAGTGGTTAACCTAAAGGAGTGGTACATTGATACTAGAGCCACTCGCCATATTTATTCTAAAAGAAATAGTTTTTCTACTAATATTGAAGTTAATGGTGGAAGAGAACTATACATGCTAATTCATCCAAGTCAAAAGTAGTAGGCTTTGGAAAAGTGTGCTTAAAGATGACTTTTTGCAAAGAGATTATGCTTAATGATGTACTCCATATGCTTGACATTCGCAAGAATCTTGTATTTGGTTCATTATTAAGCAAGCATGGATTTAAGTTAGTATTTGAGTCCAATAAATTTGTACTCATAAAAAAATGACATGTTTGTAGGAAAGGGGTATATGGAAAGTGGCCTTTTTAATATGAATGTAATTCATGATTTTAGTAATAATAATAAACCAACAACTTTTGTTTATTTGACTGACTCTTCTATATTATGGCATGATAGATTAGGACATATAAATTATAATTCATTAAGAAAACTAATGAATTTAGATTTACTACCTAAATGCCATTTTGATCATAATATTAAATGTTAAATATGTGTGGAGGCCAAATTTACAAAAGCTTTATTTCATACAATTGAGATAAGCTCAGAACCTTTAGATTTAATCCACAATGATATATATGATTTAAAGTTTATGCAAACTAGGGGTAGAAAAAAGTATTTTATTACTTTTATTGATGATTGCATGAGATTTTGTAATGTATATTTGCTAACAAGCAAAGATGAAGCTATTGAAGTGTTTAAGCACTATAAAAATGAAGTTGGAAATCAACTTGGTCAAAGAATAAAAGCAATAAAGAGTGTTAGAGGTGGAGAATATGAATCACCTATTATGGAATTTTATTCAGAACATGGAATTAGTCATCAAACAACTGCTCCTTTTTCACTTCAATCTAATGGCATTGCAAAATGCAAGAAACAAATTTTAAAAGAAATGATAAATGTCATGTTCATTAGTTTTGGTTTACCTTAGAAATTATGGGGGGAGGCTATTCTCTCCTCTAATCACATTCTAAATAAAGTACCACACAAAAAGAAAGAGAAAACTCCATATGAATTATGGAAAAGAAGAAAGACTTCCTATAAATACTTTAGAGTGTGGGGTTTTTTTAGCTAAGGTAATAATCCCAGATCCTAAAAAGGTAAAAATTAGTCTTAAAATTGTAGATTGTGTATTTATTAGTTATATTGCTAATCATAGTGCATATCAATTCTTAGAACACAAGTTAGATATTTCAAATATACATGATAATACTATCATTGAATCTAGAAATGTATCATTTTTTAAGACATCTTTCCATATAAAGGTGTACCTAAGATGAGTTATAATAAACAAACTCATGATATGGCTATGGATCATCTCAAAATAAAGTTAGTGAAGAAGAACCAAGATGTAGTAAAAGGACAAAAGTAGTCAAATCTTTTGGTCCATATTTTCTAACATTTTTTTTAGAAAATGAACCTAAGACATTCAAAGAAGCAATGTCTACTCAGAAGCTCCATTTTGGAAAGAGGCTATCAATGGTGAGATTGAATCCATTATGCAAACTAATACTTGGGAGATAGTGGATTACCTTCAGGTATTAAACCACTAGGATGCAAATGGATTTGTAAGAAAAAATTAAAATCTGATGGTTCAATTGATAAATATAAGGTAAGATTAGTAGTTAAAGGATTCAAGCAAAAGGAAGGTCTTAATTTCTTTGATACATATTCACTTGTGACAAGAATAACATCCATAAGATTATTAATTGCTATAGCTACATTATACAATTTTGAAATACATCAAATAGATGTTAAAACTAATTTTTTAAATGGTGGATTAGAAGAAGAAATTTATATAGAACAACTAAAAGGATTTGTTGTTCCTGGAAAAGAAAAGATGGTTTGTAGACTTGCTAAGTCATTATATGGCTTAGAATAAGTGCCTAAGCAATGGCACATTAAATTTGACAATGTAATGGTGTCAAATGGCTTTAAAATAAATGAATTTCACAAGTGTGTGTATGCTAAAATGACACCTAAGGGCTATGTACTAGTATGCTTATACGTGGATGATGTGTTAATCATTGGAAGCACCATTGAGTTAATAATGACTAGTAAAAGGAAGGTAACTAATCAATTTAATATGAAAATAGGGGGAAGGTAGATGTCATTTTAGGAATTAAAATTTCTAAAATATCTACAGGGCTAGTCTTATCTCAATCATACTATATTAAGAAAATGCCTAATAAGTTTCTTGATAAATATGAATCCCTTGTGAAAACACCAGTAGATGTAAATGTACATTGAAGTAAAAATAATGGTGAACCTATATCTCAATTAAAATATTCACATATAATAGGCAGTTTGATATACCTTATGAATTGTACATACCCAGACATAGCCTATGATGCGAATACATTTAGTAGATTCAATAATAATCCATGCAAAAACTATTGGAAGGTTCTTGTGAGAGTTCTTAGACATATAAAATATACTAAAGATTATGGTTGGCACTATACAAAGTACCATATTATACTAGGGGGTTATAGTGATGCAAGCTAGATATTTGATTCTAAGGATATGAAGTTTACTAGTGGTATGTATTCACAATTAGTGGTGTATCAATATCCTAGAAATCCTCAGAACAAACTTACGTAGGTAGATCCATAATGGAATATGAGTTTATAGCTTTAGACAAAACTAGAGAGGAGGCATGATGGCTTAGAAATTTCTTTAAGGATATTCTATGTTGGCCAAAACTTGTATCTACAATTTGTATACATTATAATAGTCAATTAGCTATTTGCAGAGCATAGAGTCAAATTTATAATGGTAAGCTTAGGCATATACATCATAGACATAAAACCATTAAGCAATTACTTAAAAGTGGAATTATATCCATTGATTATGTAAAATCGAAAGACAACCTAATAGATCCACTTACTAAAGGATTGTCTAGAGATCAAGTAAATTGCTCATTAAGGGGAATGAGATTAAAGCCTATGAATGAAGAGATTTCATAGTGGTAACCTAACCTAACTAATTTCAAAAGGGACAATAAAACTATGGAAACTCGGTAAAAGCAATTTAGAGCTCACCATCCCTACCCATTTCGATGGTGAAAATTACTTCATGAAGTGTGTTCTAAGATAAGCTATGCTTTTAATGGTTCATAAATGATATATGATCACCAATGAGAGTGTAAAATTAGGGCCAATTCTATGAGAATTTTAAGGCTAAATTCTCTAAAGACTTATGAAACCAGGAGTTGTTCAGGGCCATAATGAATACAACCATGAGAACTAAATGATATTCTAAGATATATTTTGTTAATATTATTACCTTGCTTTACACCAAATGTTGAATAGTTCAAGACTTCAAGTTCACTAAATCCAATAATATTTACTAAGGTTCAAAGCCAAAAGCTACCTTACCTACTGCAATATATACAATAACTCTCTCAAGTGTCTGTATATTGTTAAGTACTTATTCTTCAATTTCCATTCATGTGGGGGATTGTTAGAAAATAATATTAATTTTAATAAATTAATATTAATTTGTTTAGGTTGAATGAGAAATTTTATTAAGACATATCCTTTGGCTCATGTCTTTTCATAAGTCACGAATTTTGGTTAATGACTTTTAGGAGAGTCATGATGTTCACAAGTCTTTATTATAAATAAAGATTTCCAACATTAGATAGATGAGAGAAAAAAATTATTTTTTATGTATCTTCTTCCTCCTTTGTCAAATTTCATACCATTTTTGAAAAGTTACTATTATTTTTATTTTGATTTTCTTGTAAACTGGAGTGCTACTTTTACAAGAAGAAATCATTGTATTATGGGAGACAATTATTGCAAAACCCTGAGCACCAGTGGAGAACAAATTTGTCTTAAGGAAATAGAGTAAAACTCTAGTCTCAATTTAATTACATGTTTTTCTATACACTTTATTTCCTTAAATTGGTTGTTTATGTTTTATATAATAAAATATCTACTAGTTTTGTTTTGTTTTATTATGTGTTTTTTATTTGAAATTCAACAACAACAATAAATAACAAATTTGTGTAGCCAATATTCATGAAATAAATATTTATATTTATATTTATATTATTATTATTATTATTATTATTATTATTATTATTATTATTATTATTATTATTATTATTATTATTATTATTATTACTATTATTATTAACAATTTTCACTCTAAAGAATATAAGTAATTGCCAAAGTAAACAAATGCCACAAGATTGCCAATTAAATTTATGGTGCGTATATATAGGCTATAGCCAACTTTATAATCTCTATGCCAAGCATTGATTGAATTTGCAAATATAATGTTTGATGATTCATATTAATGAACGTATCTTTTTTTTTTTCCTAAATTATCGATTTTAAAGTTCATTAGACTTTAATTTATTCAGTAAAGTTTTACAATAACTAATTTAATACAACTATATATACTAGAATTTCAACTTAAAATCTAATTTAAGAGAGCATAACCTTCTACCAGCTGATTGAATAGTTTTTAATCATCTCTAATTTTTTTTGAAACCATATATATTGGAGCATAAATCACATGTTAGGGTGTTGTTATCATATCAATATAGCATAAATCACTATAACAGTATGCATGGATTGAAAAGAATATAAAGGGAAGGGAAGAGAATAAGAGGAGAAATAGATCTTGTGTTAATTGACTATCAAAAGTTAATAAAGGGGAAAGAGAATTGAAGAATAATTATTCTCCGTCATTCCTCTTGTATAAGGTGAAATTGATTACACCTTACATAATGCATGGCAATTATAGAGAGTGGTAAGGCTCCATCTTGTGTAGTTATCCTTTTGTTATTTAGTTGATATTCCTTATCATTTATCTTATTATTGTAATAACCCACTCTTATAATTATATATTGTATCATTCATTGTTTACTGAACATATGTCAAATACAAAACAGTTTTGAATTATTTTTCACATGGCATAAGAGCTTAATGGCCAACAATAATCAAATTGTTCTCCCTTCTTCAACCTCTCCTCTTTCTCTATCTACCATAATTCATACCTTCTCTATCAAATGGAATAACAAAATTACTTGGCATAGAAAGCTCAATTTCTTCCCCTGTTGAATTATCAAAAATTGATGGGCTTTACAAATGGTACTTAACCTCCTCCACCAAAACTAATTTTGAATGCAGTTACCCCTAAAGCTAAAATTTTGAATCCTAGTTATGAAAGATGGTTTGAATGTGATCAATTGTTACTTCCATGGATCCTCTCTTCCATCACTGAAGAAATATTTTCGTATGTCCTTGGAATCTCATCTTTACAGGTAGCTTAGACAACCCTTGCCAATACCTTCAGTGCAATCTCACAAAATAAGCAACTCCAATTGAACAACGAGTTATAGGAACTAAAGAAGAATGACATATCTATTTCTTAATACTTACAATGAGCAAAGTCTCTTACTAATGAACTTTCTTCTGTTGGTAGAACCTTAACCTATGTAGAGTTTAATGCTATTATTTATCAAAACATTAGTGTTGAATGCCCTGGTATTATTACTACACTCCATCTTTAACTAGAACTGGTTTCTTTCAATGAACTCCATAGCCATCTCCTTGGACATGGAATTCTCTTAAACAACACTCATAAACCTCCTATTGCTCACCTTTCTTACAATCCTCAAATTCCACCTTCTTCTCAGCCTCCTTTATTGCCAACCCCTTCTCCTCCACTACCTCACTCTCTATGGCAAAATAGACGATGCCCTTGAAATAATTCATGAGCCTATCAAATTTGTGGTATGAATAATCACAACACAAACTGATGCTGAAGGTACACCTCTCTGCTTCATTATCAACCTTCATCTTGCCAAGCAAACATTATTTATTTTAATAACTATGGCCATATACATCCTTACACACAATGGGTGGTAGATATAGGTGCAAACACTCACATCACACTAGACATCACCAATCTTCATCTTCCAAAACTATACACTGGTGGTGATCAATTGCTTATAGGTAATGGTCAAGGTTTTTCTATTCATGCCTTGGGCAATTCCATTATCTTTACACCCTTTAAATCTTTGTCTCTTAAAATTGTAATTCATGTTCTTGCTATTTCTAAACCCTTACTTTCTGTCTTAAAAGTTTCCACTGACAATTCTTATTTTTTTGAATTTTGGCCTTTTTTTTATTATAAAGGATCATAAGACAAGGAATCCACTTCTGTGTGGAGTGAATGAGAATGGCTTGTACATTTTTCCATCCATACTAAATGCTCAAGCTTTTCTCTTTAAATTAATCCTTTTGATGTATGGCATTCTCGAGGTAGTCATCCCCACATTAGAACTCTCTCTAAAATTCTCACAAATAATTCTCTTTCATATTCTTTTAAGAATAAATTTAGTCAATGTTCATCTTGTATGTTGGGAAAATTAACAAGGATTTCCCTCACACTTGTTAAACACAAAAGCACCCAACCATTTGATATTGTTCATTCTGATGTTTGGGGACCCTCTCCAATTTTATCCAATTTTATCCAATTTAGGTTTTTGCTATTTTTTTTGTTTATTGATGGTTACACTCATTATACTTAGGGTGTATTTTTTGTGCAATAAAAGTAATTTCTAAAATATTTTTCTTAATTTTTAGGCTCTTGTTCAAACTCAGTTGTTTACCAAAATAAAGGCCTTTCACTTTGATTGGGATGGTGTGTATCAAAAATTAAATAAATATTTTCAAACACATTATATTGTTCATCAAATTGCTTGTCCATATACACACAAATAAAATGGAACTTCTGAATGTAAAATTAGACACTTAGCTTGTATGAGTTTAACTTTACTTGCCCACAGTTCAGTTCCTTTTTATTATTGGCCATATTCATTTGATCTTATAATTTCTTTAATTAATAACATGCCAACTAATGTGCTCAATGATAAATCTCTTTTATATGGCTGACAATATAATTTTTCTTCTTTACAAACCTTTAGGTGTTGCATTTTTCCCTTAGGCCCTATAATAAACATAAATTTAGTTGTAAAACTAAGCCTTGCATTTATCTATGACTTGCCACCTCTCCCTTCGATCATATATGCCTTGACATTTCCACAAATAAAATTTTCCTTGTAAGACGTGTAAAATTCCATGAATCTCATTTCCCCTTCCAACACATTCACCTTTTTACTAAACCTACCTTCCACTATTAAAGTTTAATCATGGTTGCATGTGCATGCACTAAGTCATTCTCCTTTATGTCACCTAGGTAATGCGTTCTCTTTTATTCCTTTATCCTTTTTTGATAACACTAACCATGATTCAAGTACCCACTCCTTATCTAATACAACCTATGACACGTCTCCAAGCAAGCTAACCTTATCCAAATATAATAGCCCTGATCCTTCACCAATTCCCACTACTTGATCATCACATGAAATAATAGTGACCCAATCTCACCTAACCATAATAGTCTTGATCCATCACTACTTCCTTCTACCCGATCCTCACCTAAAATAGTTTAATCCATGCCTCTTTATTCTACTAACTTTACCACATCACCTCCTAGCCTAAATCTAGTTATTGACCTCACACTATACTCCACCCGTCAACCACATTAAACACAATAACCTTTTCCAAACCCATCCTCACCTACCTCTCCTAAATGCACTTATAACATGGTTCTTTGCCCTTCAACCATGCAACATCAAAAGGCCCATCATTCCTCCACTCAACCACCTCACCCACTTATTATAGTACCACAAACCTTTGCCCATGCTATAAAGCATATAGAATGGCATACTACCATGAGTGATGAACATTAAGCACTATTCTGCAACAACAGTTAGAGTCTTATTCCTCGTCTTATACATGTTAATAATATCAGCAACAAATGGGTATATAGGATCAAACATAATCCTGATGGCATAATTTCTTGATATAAATCCCATCTTGTTACAAAGTGCTACCATTAACAATCTGGAGTTGACTATGAGGATACTTTCAGCCTTGTGGTAAAGGCCACTAAAATCTGCACTATCATTGTCATTGCCATTATCTCTAAATGGAAAATGCACCAGCTATACATCTCTAATGCATTTCTCCATGGAACTATTCATGACACTCTTTACATAAAGCAACCCAAGGGCTCATTGACACCAACTAACCTAACCATGTCGGCCTTTTACATCATTCTCTCTGTAGCCTTAAATAGGCTCCGTTAAAGTAGTTTCACAAATTGAGTACCTTTTGAATTACTTTTGGTTTTCACTCATCCAAAGCGGATATGTCACTATTCATTTTCCATCATAGCTCTACCTCTCCTTTTGTGCTTATTTATGTTAATGATGTAATTTTTACTGGCAATTCATCAACTTTGCTATAGTCTTTTCTTCAATGGCTAAAAATAAAATTTTCAGTTTGAGATGTTAGTCCCTTACCATATTTCCTGGGAATTAAAGTTCATGATACTCCTCAAAGTACTAATCTCTCTAAATCTAAATACATTTATGATTTGCTTGATCGTCAATCTATGCTAAATGTCAATGGCTGCTCCATACTAATGATGTCTTCATCGCCCCTTTCAAAATCTATGGGCACCTCTTTACCTTATGGTGATAGTGCCAAATATTGCCAAGTTGTAGGTGCACTCCAGTATGCAACTTTCATAAGACCAAACATAGCTTTTACTGTTAATAAGCTATGTCAATTTATGCATATCCCACAACTGTTCACTAACAAGCCATTAAGAGACTACTTCGGTACCTTAAACAAACTTTGCATTACTTTTTATTCTTCTCCGTTGATTCAACTTTGAACTTATAGTGTTTCATAGATAATGATTAGGGTGGTTGCCTTGATGTTTTTCATTCCACCAATGGCTTTACTCTTTACTTGGGAAAATCATTAATTTCTTGGGCAGCTAAGAAGCAACCAACAACTGCATGATTTAGCATAAAGAGTGAATATAAAGCAATTGCTAACTCCACCTTTGAAATTCTATAGCTCCCATCCTTACTCAAGGAACTTGGTGTCAATTCTACATAAAAACCAATTTTATGGTGTGACAATATAAGAGCCATCTATCTCACCTCTAATCTAGTCTTTTATGCCCAGACTAAACATACATAGTTGGACTATCACTTCATTAGGGAGCAAGTCACCAATGGCAACATTCAAGTGCAATTCATATCTAGTGATGATAAAATTGGTGACATATTCACCAAGCCATTAAGTACCCACCATTTTCTTCATCATCGTGCCTTTTTTTGTCTACTGCCTTCTACACCGATGGCTTGAGGGGGGCTTGATAAGGCTCCATCTTGTGTAGTTATCCTTTTGTTATTTAGTTCCTATTC
Source organism: Mallotus nudiflorus (assembly GCA_947683625.1). NCBI lineage: Eukaryota > Viridiplantae > Streptophyta > Magnoliopsida > Malpighiales > Euphorbiaceae > Mallotus > Mallotus nudiflorus. The sequence goes on along the minus strand of CANTUR010000585.1, from coordinate 572,331 downwards.
TTTATCATTTATCTTATTATTGTAACAACCCACTCGTACAATTATATATCGTATAATTTGTTGTTTACTGAACACACATGAAATACAAAACAGTTATGAATTATTCTTCACAGATAGAAGGGAAGGGAAGGGAAGGGAAGGGAGGGGAAGGGAAGGGAAGGGAAGGCAAGAGAATAAATATTATAGACTTTATTGTGTTTGGTAACTTAAAATTAATTAATAAAGGGAAAAGAAAGAGAAATGTTTATAAAGGAAATAAGATTTTAAATTACAATGTGTTTTGGAGTTGAAATCTTTTACACCCCACTTTGGAATTTCACCTTATACAAAGGGAATGAGGGAGAATAATTCCCCTTCAATTCCCTTTCCCTTCTATTAACTTTTAATAGCCAAATAACACAAGATCTAATTGCCCTCCTATTCCCTTCCCTTACCCTTATATTCCCTTTAATCCATGCATAATGTTAGAGTAGGATATAAAATATTTCAACTCCAAACACATTGTAATTTAAAGTCTCTTTTTTGAAACATGTCTCCTTTTTTCCCTTTATTAATTAATTTTAAGTTATTAGACACAACAAAATGTATAATTTTTATTCCCTTCCCTTCCCTTCCCCTCCCTCCCCTTCTCTTGGATTAATTTTTTGAATAGTTATTAAAATTTTGTTAGTTTTTCAAAAAGATCACTTAACTTAAATTTGTGACATTTTGGTCACCAAACTTTGATTTTGTTTCAAATTAGTCTTTTTTTTTTAAAGATTTTAAGCCTTAAAGTTTTAGTCCCAAATATTATTTCCTTGCAAATAAGACCATAGGTTCTAAAGATAATAAATAAAATAAAAATATATATTTTTTTATTTTCTCCATGCCTTACATTGTACAAAGTCTTATCTATTATTTGTGTTTATTTGATTAGTCTAATACTAATAATTTGAGAGTTTTAAGATAAAAATTATTTGATGCAGGACAAGAAAATGTTAGTATTCACTAAGAATATCATAATCAATATTGTGATTATATTGAATACAATAGAAGATTGTATATTATTAATATTATTATTAAATTTTTATATCATTTTCTTAGTGTAGATTAAAATAATTGCTAGATAAATGTGAAATCGAATAGAGAGTTTGGATTCCAATAATCCATCAAGATTACAATAATTCATAGTGTTACTCTCCTTCCGTACAGTGGCTATACCAATCTTCAAATTGATAATTATTTATATATATAGAGGTAGTTCACGACAACTTGTAGACAAAAAAAGTTCAAACCAATAAAATGGGCATAGACGATGTTCATATAAGAAAGAGAGGCCTTTCTCTTGCATTTCTTATTTATTTATTTATTTATTTGTCAGACTTGCATTTCTTATGTTGTCGCTATCATTCAAAATGAAATGTTATTCCTGCAAGCTACTTATTTTCTTGTAGAGAGCAACTCAAGCACTTTCCACTGCATTGCCCACCTCGACGGGTGCCTGATCTCAGAGGAGATAGAGGTTGAATTTTTTTTTTGGAGTCGCATGTTATCTGAGTGCTTGATGGCGCTCCACAAGGTCAGATAGATCCAACTAAAATCTCTGAACAACAATATCGTAATTGTGAAGGGCAAGCTTATGCTGCTAATAAAGATGAATGTTACATATTTTACGATCCGAATAAATGCAAATAATAGTGGTCCTTTTATAAATGATCCGATAGGCTCATCTTATGCTGAGGAGTTAGTTATCTCCAAAATTTCAAGAATATCAAAGAAGAAGAATAAGATAGAAATGAGGCCATCGCTATTCTCAGTGTGTATTTATGTGTTATGTGTAATTTCTTGTTCGCTTGACTAATCTTCGGTGTGTCTTGTTAGTTTGTTTTTTAAAAAATATTGTAAGATATAGTTATTGTTATTTTTCTTTAAAACTATTTGTTTTGTTGCTCCATCTAGTAGAAAATATATAAATTGATTTTCAATATTCGAAAAGGTATCATATAATTAGATAATTAATTCTTTTACTAAGTTACAAACAGAAAGCAATTTTTTAAAAACATTATACAAGGCAAGTGGTTGTACTATGTCAAAAAAGAAATAAACTGATGCAGTGGAAGCTATAAAAAATTAAGAGAAAATAAAAGAACAAATGTGATAAATATTGTAATATGTTGATTTGCGTATAAATATTGAAAAACAATAAATAATAAATATTGAAGTCTATTATTCGCGTACGAATGCCAAAAATCAATCTTATACAACATATTGATTATGAATAATACCAAGAAATAGACATCAAGATTTGTTGATTCTCAATAGAATACCAAAAATTGGAGGAAAATAATAATCTAATTGATCAATTCAACAAAAACTCCCTCACATAGCCATAAGACTTACGTATTTATAGGGTGACACAAAGCTACGAACCTTAACCCTAATTTTAATTAGAAAATAAAATAAAGACAATTCTAACTAAGATAGGAAATCAAATCCTAAAAATAATAATAATAATAATAATAATAATAATAATAATAATAATAATAATAATAATAATTATTATTATTATTATTATTATTATTATTATTATTATTATAATATTTGTTATTCATTGTTTTACAAACTCATTACAAGGCTTATTGCTCTACATCATTCCCTCCAGGGTAGAGAAAATTCACCCTCGAATTTTGCCCAAATATTTAGAAACAAATTTGCTATAGAACATCATAAATTCGTCTTCAATTTGTAATTCCTTCAAAATAAAAATTAAAGGAATATAAGAATAAAGAAATTTATCAATGCTAATGAAGTCAAAATGTTCAACATCATCATCATCCTCTTCATCAAATATTGGTTCATCTCCAATAAATGCATCTTCATGCTTACCATCATCAGTATCATAGAATAAGCTCTTTTCATAATACTCTATTGGCATCATTAATAAGGATTAGTTCGGATTTGATACCAAACTGATGCAGTGGAATCTTAAAGAACTAAGAATAAAAAAAAAAGAAAATAAAAGAACAAATGTGATAAATATTGTAATCTGTTGATTTGTGCACAAATACCGAAAAAACAACAAATGATAAATATTGAAGTCTATTGATTCACATACGAATGCTAGAAATCAATCTTCTACAACCTGTTGATTATGAATAATACCAGGAAATAGGCATCAAGATTTCTTGATTCTCAATAGAATACCAAAAATTGGAGGAAAATAATAATCTAATTGATCAATTCAACAAAAACTCCCTCACATAGCCATAAGGCTTACATATTTATAGGGTGACACAAACCTACCAACCCTAACCCTAATTTTAATTAGGAAATAAAATAAAGACAACTCTAACTAAGATAGGAAATCAAATCCCTAACAATATAGAAAAGTCAATTTCTAATCAATACTAAATTAAAATAAAAATCAAATCCTAATAGTAATAATAATAATAATAATAATAATAATAATAATAATAATAATAATAATAATAATAATAATAATAATTATTATTATTATTATTATTATTATTATTATTATTATTATTATTATTATTATTATTGTTATCCATCGTTCTACAAACTCATTATAAGGCTTATTGCTCTGTATCACAAACTAAGTAAGATTTTTTTTTTTATTTACAATTTGAACCCATTTTTGTTAGGGATATATATTATATAAAGGGAGATTCTTGCCTACACTAGGTGTATTACAATATAGGGTAGGATTTGTGACACATTAACCAAGTGTTTTACACTTGGTTATTGAAAATGAGAGACATGTCTTTTTGTTACAAATTTCACCATTGAGTGTAATACACCAAGTGTATGCAAGAGTTTACCTCATATAAATAGGATAATTTCTAATTTTCGTTGAATTTTTCCTTTTTTGGGAAAAATAATATAATTTATTTATTAAAAATTAAAAATAAATTTTAATTGAAAAATAATATAAATGACAATACAAACAATAAATATCAAAATATATTGTGCAATTTTTTTGTTAGTGTTGGTGGTATGATTTTTGTATATACTGAGCCAATAGGGAATTTTATTATTATTATTATTATTATTATTATTATTATTATTATTATTATTATTTGTACATATCGCTTTTAACTCACAAAGTTTTTTTTTGTTTAAACAGAAAAATAATTTCATTGATTCAAACTAGCAATACATCGATATGGCTCTTAACTAACAAAGTTTTTTTTTTTGTTTGAAAAGAAAATTAATTTCATTGATTCAAATTAGCAATACATTTATAGAAATACAAATACAAATTTGTTAAAATCATAGATGATAAAACAACACCCATGTTAATAGCATAATAAATCAGCTTAAAGCCTACAAATTTGATAATACTATAGTGACTAGAATACATATGACTCTAGTACTACAACATACTGACAACCATTTAATTTGTTATCTTTATTTGATGAAATATGCTTGTCTGAATTGACCAAATACCAAAAAAAGGCTATAACAAGACGACGGAAAACTAAATATCACAACAAGACGATGATAAATTAAACACCGCAACATGATGAGAACCACAAAAAATAAAATAAACCTAGATTTATCTGAAATAATCACTTATTTAATAAATAAATTGATAAAAAAGGTGTAGAAAATATGTAACATAGCTTACACCTAGAATATCATGATATAACCATGAATTTATGGTCTTAGAAGGATGAACCAAGACATGATGACAACCCACAGGCCATTAAACAATGGAATCAACAATTCAATTTGCTACATGGTTGGCTTTATATATATATATATATATATATATATATATATATATATATATATATATAATTTACAAGTCATAGGTTTTTAAATTCTTTCACGACATGTTCACACCACTACGCTTAAGTTTTGGTTCCATAAAAAATATTTAAAAATTGAATTTTCAAAAAATAAAAATAAAAAATAATTATCAATTTTATCTTTTTATGGACTCGAGATATCATGAGTCGCAGTATAAAGCTTTCACAGGTGGATATCTTAATATTGTTCATCACTACTAATTATACCCTTTTGGGCAAGTTGCAATGCAAAATCACTCATTCTATATGTGTTGTGTGCAGTGGATGATTATGCCAAATGCAACAAAACTTTTATAGAATTTCTGGTGTGCAAGTTCCCTATAAAGTGCAAGCATAGAGCATACATTTTGTTACTTAAGAATAAAATTAAATAAAATTAAAAAACAGGAGAAATAACTTATGAAGCTATTTTTATCTATCCAAGCAAAGGGAATTTTACAAAGAGCTCTATCCAAATAGCAAAGGTTTTATCTAAATAGTAAAATTAGTAAAGATAACAAAATAACAGAGATGTAATTTAGAGCTTTAGCCATAGGGAGAATGGAAGGTTTTCTACTTTTTTCCTAATTTTTTTCTACTTTTGAAGAGCAATGAGTTGTATATTTATAATTATTAGTGATATGCCCTAGGCCAATTGTGTAAGGGTCATATTTTGACTTTGTCGTAATTTTATTTTATTAATAAAGAGGCATTTTTATTGTTATTGGATAATTTTAATATTATCCTTGATTAGTTAATTCTAACTAAGGTCATCAAGTATGTGATTTGATAGTAAAACTCTTGGGGGATACTAAGATCATTGTTGTGGGAACAACAATGAATAAAGACTAGTATGAGGTTGACATATGATTATGTTTTGCTAATCATGTATATGAGATATTAAGTCAAACTCATAGGTACATATTTAGAGAAATGATGTACTGGATCGACTCACTATGGATAATTATCATAAGTAATTCTCATTATAGTAGTATTATTTAAGTCATTTGACTTGAAATCACCATGGTTTCTTATATAATGAGTTATGTACTTTGAAACATCCCTACATCATCTTTAACTGGATGGTAAAATAGGTTATGATTGGATATAGAATGAGTTATGTAAGGAACGCGAGTGATTAAGATGAAAATTGTCCCTCAATTATTTTGAAAACATATATGTGGGCCTTTAGATATGTTAGATTGAACAGAAATGTAAACTAAAGAGAAATGCATGGCCATGCTAGAATGTATTGATAAAGAGTTATCAATGCAAGATAAAAAGTTGTTAGTGTCAATCTAGTTGGGATCAATAGACAATATAATTGAACTATATAAAAATGACATAAACCATACATTATGCTTAATTAAGATATCACGTGACAAAAGGACTATAATACACGCTATAGATTAGGTTGTGTTAGATTATTAGCCTTCACACAAGTTGGGTAGTTATAATATCTTGTTAGAGGCCACTTATGAATTATAGGTTAAATGAGAATTTTAGGCCTACTACCAATGCTATATGAACCTACAGGGTCACACACTTAGAATAGACTCAAAGCATACTTAGGTTAATTAACCCAGTAATAATCTCTCTGAATATATATATATATATATATATATATATATATATATATATATATATATATATATATATATATATATATATATATATATATATATATATATATATATATATGAGTCATCTAAATAAATAAGGAATAATTCTAGTTTGGAATTAGAATTAAAGTATAAAAGGAAGTCTTATCTTACCAAAACTATTTTGGTAAGTAAGTGGTTAAAAAAACCCTAGATGGGATCTCTATATATACATCTCTTTCTCTAGGATTTTCTATAGTCTCATTCTCCTCCTCCTCCTTCTACTTCTTTTATGAAAAGAAAAACACAAAGAGAGAAAAATAAAAGTGGCACTATAAAGGTGCTAGCACACCAACATTGCTTTGGTCACCTTGATCATGTGGATACCGATAGAAGGCGTGGCTTTATTGGTAGTGTCTTGATCTGACAAAACCTACATAAAAAGCTCAAGGTAATATGTCACTAGAGTGAACCCCCTCTCTTCCTTCCAACCATCTTGCCATAAGATTATTTTAGTAAGTTTTTGGAATCCCTCTTTAATATATTTATTCGAATTACATGTATCCTATGAGGGTTTCATGATTAAAATTTTTATTTTCCTACATGTACGAATTATGGAAATCCAACAATGGTAGCCTTAGAGGTATACTATATTGATGACACTATAAAGCCATGAGCTTTCTGCCATGAGTTTTAGGCTGTCTTGAATGGAGTGTCAGGCTTTCCATCATGTCTTCCACTTTGTCAATTAGTGGAAGTTAAATAGTGTCTTATCGTGTAATAATTCCATTTACAACTCATCACTTGTCAATATTTTTTGTCCAATATACCATCTTTCCTACTAAGTCTTAATAATGGAAACCTCAGCCCCATCCTTAAGGAGTGATAGAGTCAAATGGCATACTGACTGAAGGAGGTGGGGATTACTTAACAAAATAGTCAAATTTCCCTGACAGTTGGCCAAGAAGATTATAAACTCCATTTGTTGTAAGGACATTTCCTAGAAAATAGTAATAAATTTTTATTAAAACACTTTTTTTTACTTACAACCGTAACTTTTTCATGAGTTGTCCTTATGGATTTTCAATCCATTAGTCTTATTATATATATAGTAGTACAAGAGGTTATCATATATTTTTTAGCTGGACTTTAACAATATAAAGTTTTAACATATATCACCTACCACATAACTAAGCTTATAGACCCATCAGTTTTATTGAAGAAAGAATTCCAAAGTAATAATCTTCATTGTCATTACCTAAATCCACTAAGGGTTTTGAATCTTCGAACGTGTTGGAATTTGGTGAAGGAGTAGTCCTTGAATGTATTAAGTAACCATTAAAATTAAAACTTTGTTTTAACATGCAACGAGAATTTTGATGATGATGATGATGATGATGATGATGATGATGATGATGATGATAATAATAATAATAATAATAATAATAATAATTTCTTGAAAAATGTATGTGAGGTATAACTAATAACTATTATTATTAACAATGGAGTTTAGCTTGAAAGATTCATAAAACTTCGCTACTTATGGGAACTAGGAACGATATATATATATATGGCAAAGCATGTAACATTGATCTCATTCTGGAGAATCTAGTTGGTTAAAAGATTAAAGGTTCTCGAATCAAAATTTAATTAAATATATGCTCAATATTATAAAAGAAATTAAGTTATTAGTTTTTAAAAATAAAAATTGTGAGTAATTAAAATATGTTATATCAAATAAATTTTAATCAATCCACAATTAAATTTGGTGAAATTTTAATATAACATAATTCTAAAATTTATAATAATTAAATTTGATAATAATTTTAACTTTTAATATATGTATTGGTGTTGAAAAAACAAAGATTTGTCCAACTTGATACAACTCACTTATAATTTAAAATTGTTCGGTGAAATCATTATAAAATATCTTAGGATAAGTCAATACAAAAGCAATCACTTTACCTGTTGAAAAAGCAATTGCAACATCTTAGTACTTAGATTATCAACAGTTGTTGTATATGAGAATGTTGAGTACATAATAAACATCAACATTTATCAAACTTAATATTTTACAAAATAACCTAAAAATATAATCCACAAAATAGTAAACAAATAGAAAGATAGTAACTATTACCTTTTTTTAGCCATGTAGGATTTAATCTTTTTATATGCAGGAAATAGAATTGCAACATGACTTATTCCAGCCAAGGACAGCACAACGCCACTGTTTCACCCCAAGAAAAAATATAAAATAATATATGTATTGATTAACATTTTAAAAACATCAAAATTTTAGAAATAATGGTTGCAAGACATTCCAAGAAAAGCTTGCTCAATCACTATATGCCATTGCATCAAAAGTTAATTCTCTGACCACTAAAGACCAAGTCCAAGTTCAAAATTCACACTAACCTATACAACCCTCTTATGCCTTCCTCATGAAATCAAAATATTTATTTTTAAATTTAATTAAATAAATTTTAGTTAATTAATTAAGTAACATTTTAGTTAATTAATTGCATAATATTAAAGTACTCTTCTCATATTTTATCTATTACAAATAGGGCACTAGCATAAGACTTTTAGGCGAGGAAATTGGACCGTGCATGAGTATTTCCAAGAAACCCATGCTTCTGAAGCCATTAACTCATTACAGGTTTTGAGATTTGATATGGAATTTTATAAGAATTTCACCATTTTACCTTAAATCTTCTTTGAAGAGCTACCATCCTATCATTGAAATAGTAGTCAAAATTCCATTGAGTTACTTAAAGGATAAAACAATTAGAACAATAGAGACATAACATGGGGAACTTTTTCTCTAGGGGAGGAGGTATATAATGGGTTTTGAAGCATTCATATCCTTCATGAATATCTAGGGGAATTATATTAGGAATAGGTCCATAATTATTCAACCACTTAGAAAACCATGTTGCAAATTTTGAGATATCAGAATGATCAATGAGAAAGAATAACCAAGAATGGGTTCTTTTGTTATTTTGGATGAGGAAAGTATTAAACGATGGCTATTCATAATCGTAATAGGAAAATGTTTAGCAAAAGTTTAATTTGGTTTTGAAGTTTATCAAGAAGGCTTTTAGTTTGAAGAGTTCCTATTCCCATTCTGAAGGGTGAATAACTTTAAGAACTTTAAAGGTGGAGTAGGAAGGATAATGGTAGTCTTTATGAAAGAAATGTTTGAACTTTATAGAACCTATGTATTTTAAAATTGTTTGATAATACTCTTGGGGTTTTGTTAAATCCTAAGGCTTATAAAACTAACTTTTTGGAAAATGATTTTGCATCGCTAAAAATGGATCTTTGTTATAAAATCTTCTTCAACAGTCAAAATATTTTGAACATTGGACTTTAGCAAAATTCAAAAGTTTTAACAATCTTTGATTGAGATAAAATAATCCGTGAGCTACTTTGGGTAGCCATAAGATTTAAATATATTTGAGAAAAGGTTTTTAAAGAAGAAGATTCTCCTTTATCCATTTTTAAAATTAGTTAAGAGGATCTCCTTATGATACATTATACATCTAGAGCTTTTGAATACTATACATCTGAGAGCTTTAACAAACTCTGAATTACCTTTAAGAGTTTTAGCAATAGATTCAACCCATTATTGAATCTATTTAGCTTTATCGGTTTTGGCTTTATCTATATTATATGGATTAACAATATCATACTAGGATTCTCTTAATATTCTAGGATTCTCTTAATATTTTTATCAAAGAGGGGAAGAGGGTTTTGTGAGTCTTTAACAGTTTTAACTTTTTCTTTATCTTCCTTATTTTGAGGCATCTTTATCTATTTTGCAAGAATTCTCTAGTCAAGAAGTTTGGTAAAGAATTTGTTTCTCTTTTCAAAGATACTCAAAATAGCTTGCCATCTTGCAAAAATTTATTTTGATGCAATTTTTTGAAGAATTTCCTTAGCTGATTTACAATCAATACGGAGTAAAAAAATTTTATTTGAAACATCCGATTGAAATTTTGTAATGCATAAAACAATGGAAATAATTTCTTTTGTATTAGTTGTGTAGTTTTTCACTATATCATTTAAGCGTCCTGAAGTGTACTGAATTACTACTTCTCACTTATTTTGAACTTGTTTCAAAATATCACCATAACATATGTCACTAGCATATCTCTCAACCACTTTGGGGAGACTGGGATTAGTTACGTAATGTGTTTCTTTATTTGCTGGATGAGTCCTATATGTTCATTAGTCTAAAGATCTAGATTTTTCTTTAACTTATCATGGAGAGACTTGCCAATTTTATTAATGTTTGAAAAAAAGTCTAATACATAATTGAGACTACCTAAGAACCCTTACAACTAGGTTTTCTCTATAATTTTATTAGGAAACTTATTAGCAAATTCTAAGGACCTATATATAGGAACAATTGTACCATAATAAATATAATATTCTAGGAATCTAATTTTGGTTAGAATAGAAAGAAAAGCTGCTTAATTGAATTTGGAAAAAATAAGCACAAAATTTAGAATAAGGATTGAAAATATCATTCATTATTCTTTGAAATTATAATGGTGCATTTTTCAAACCACATGACATTACATTCCACTCATATTGATCGAATGGAACTATGAATGTTGTTTTATAATGATGCCATTTATCAATTTATATTTGCCAAAATCCAGATTTTATATCAAATTTGGAAAACACAAATGTAGAATGAAAATTTTACAAAAGATCCATTTTATTAGGAATAAGATACCTTATCCCTTTTAAAGCCTTATTCAAATGTTTGTAATTAATTACAAGCTTAGTTATGCCTCTTTCTATTTTTAAAGCTTTATTAATATAGAAAGTTGCACAACTCTAAGGGGACCTTGATTTGGAGATTAATCCTTTGGATTCTAGATCTTGGATTTCCTTCCTACAGTGTTGTCCTAATTAAACATTCATCTAAATTGGTCTAGCTTTAGTAGAAATATTTTTCTCATCAAATTTTGGTTTATAAAGAAAATTAATAATGTGTTGTTTCATATTCTAGAGCATTTGGTAAATCAAAATAAATTTCTTTTATAATAATATCTTAAAATTTAGCAATTTTTCTTTTCACTAGATCTAACTTTAGTTGTTGTTCAATTCTTTGAAAATGAACATTTTGCTTTAAATCAAACAAATAAGTTTCTTTACCTTTTATTAAAGCATTCATCTCATTATTATAGATTGAATGAGCTTTAACAATATTAAGATATCTTGTTATGGAGTTTTCTAAAAAAAAGGAAAAAATAGTTTTTCCTTTTTATGTTTAAAATCAATTGAGTTATAAGTGACCGTGTAGGGAGTTATCAAATTAATGGATGGCATCCCTCTAATCATTGTATAACCGATATTAGATGCCAGAACAAGAGAAGTTTTCAATAAAAACTTATTGTTTAAAATACTAGCCTTTATTTTTCCTTTTATATGCATTTTTTATTTATATATAGAGGAAAGTTTTTGTCTAGTTTTTTCTTGAAAGCGATTTGGCATAACACTTATCTTTACACAATTTAAATAAGCTCTTATGTCAAACAAAGCAATTGTATTAAGTTGGAAATCTTTGTAAAAAATAAGAGTAATTTTTTAGAATATAACAAGGGCAATTTTAATGATATATTTTATTAAAGTGATTGTCTTTAACACATAAAGAAAATCTATAAGGACTTTCTCTATGTTTTCTAAGAATTATAGTTCTAAATCTCTTGTCTCATCATTATCACTAGAATCTTTTGGTAGTTTAGTAATAAGAAATTGGATAAGATTAGAATCCTTTTCATGTTTATCTTTTAACTACTTTATCTCTGATTTTATAGTCTTTATTTCTATTTGAAGTTCCTAAATATCTCTTAAGGGATTTTTACTGGGCCTCTTTATACTAAGAATGGTAGTAAGATCATACATACATGTATTAATGAAAGGTAACTTAGAGGTCTTAGGTTTTGAATCCTCTTCTAGAGATTGCCTAAGTTGTTCTAAGTATTTTTTCTACACATCAAGTTATTTATATGTTGAATAACATATAGAACCAATGTTTATTCTCTAATGAATATTTTTAACTGTTTCTCTTTAGAATTGGATTTTGATTCAGATTTTGATAAGGAAGTGGTTCCTATTTCATCAATTTAAGGTTGCTTGATATTTGAAAATTCTTCAAAGTTAGTATCAAACTTAGAAGTTTCTACCAGTAAGGTTGTAAATTTGCTTATGGTTTTTTCTTCTATGCTAAGTTCTTGAAGCTTTCTAGAGATTTTACAATATTTAGAAATATGACCCTTTTTACCACATTTATAGCAGGTGACATCCTTCATACAACTTTTTATTGGTGCCAAATTACATATAGATTTATGAATCATTATATCATGCATTCATTCATTTTAGGTATCATTTAGTATATGTTAACATATGGAAATACAAAATTTTATATTTTGTTTTGATTTCTAAGGAAAAGTAGTGTTTGAGATGTTTGGTGGTGTTTAAGAGTGAAAGAGACAAGAACATAGTAGAGGAAGTAGAGTAATATCACTATTGCAATTGTGGATTGAAGCACAAGCACGAATTGATCAACCCAGATAGACAATTCTAGGTCGATGCTCTATGGTGATCATGCCAAAACAATGATCGCAGCTTCCTTATAGTTAGGTCTTTTATGGTGAGCATGCCTAAGTAGCGATCGCTACCCTTTCACCAAAGGCCCTTTTACCCGATCATGACCTTTACATTTCTAGTGCAGAATATGTTGAAGTGGACAATTTTAAAGAGTAAATATAGGGAAGGTGAAAGGATTTTCTAGAAGGAGGCTATAAAAAGACCTGAACCATGATTTTAGAGGGAGATCATCTTTAAAGAACTAACCTATAACAACTAAAAGAGAGACAAGGAGAAAGAGGAAGCCCCTATTAAAGTCCCATAAGCTTCTTGATAATAATCTCAGCCTTCTTTGCTTATTTAATTCTTATTTTATTATTCTTTTGGGTTGTTATTAAATATTGAATTATGGATAGGGAAGCTTATTTAATAAATATTTTATTATCCTTTGCTTATTTAATTATCCATTTGATTCAAGCTTATTTAATAAATTTCCTTTTTATTTGAATTGCATATTATATTTGTTGAGATTGTTGTGTGTTGTATTATGGCCAAGTATAACCTTAATATAGATATATACATTGAGAGATGGTAGATCTAGTAAAACCATAAATGCATGTTAAATTAATCAAATGACTTGAGAAAACTTGATTCAATTCAATTCTCTATAAGTTAGCTTATTGCCTTGCATGTTTTATGTTGTCTTATGTTATGGTGATGATAAGAGATAGGGCATAATTTTGAGATTTAATTAATGCAAGTTTGTAGAGTTTAGCATTACTTGAGAGAGAGTGCTAAATGATTATTGAAAACTTAAAATATGTTATTAACTTGAATGGATCTATCATTTAGCTTGATGAAAATGTGGTGTACAATTCCCCAACAACATGTTTCTCAATTTAATCAAAATCTGAATTAAGTAGCCATAGTTAACTTAAATTGCATTTTGTTATTTGCTTGCTATTTAGCTTATTCATTACCCTGTTTAAATTCACTTCCTAAAGCTCTAAATAAATTAAACTAGATCTAATAGATGCTTAGTCCACAATCTTCATGGGAATGATACTTTACTCATTACTTTATTAATTATTAACTCGTATATTTGTAGAGTTGAATCAATAAGTTTTTGGCACCAATGTCGGGGATTGACGGAGCTAACATCATAATTAATGATAGTTCATATGGATTACAGAACATTTTCTTTTAGTACACTATTTTTAATTCTATTTTATTTTATTTTAGGTGCTTTTGTTATTGTGTATGCACAATACTAGACATACTTGAAAATAACCTTTGATTTTCATCCTGTACTTGTCTATATTTAAGAAGGAAAATCATAAGAGATCAAAGAGTGCAAATAAGGAGATGCAGCACAACAAGGAGCAGCTAAATGAACTCTTTTAGAGTTTGCCATGTCAGGTCTAGAAAGAGCTCAAAAGAGCATAACAAGGCCAAATGACCAAGCTAACAGTTTTGAGATCAAGCTTACACTTCTATAAATTATCTAGTCCATGGTTTAGTTTTATGACTTGCCTTTTGAAGATCCCAATGCATATATAATGAACTTCCTAGAGATATTTGATACCTTTAAATGCAATGGTGTATTGAACGATGCAATATGCCTTCATTTATTCCCTTTCACTCTCAAGGATAGTGCACTTCTATAAATTATCTAGTCCATGGTTTAGTTTTATGACTTGCCTTTTGAAGATCCCAATGCATATATAATGAACTTCCTAGAGATATTTGATACCTTTAAATGCAATGGTGTATTGAACGATGCAATATGCCTTCATTTATTCCCTTTCACTCTCAAGGATAGTGCAAAAGCTTGTGTAGATAGTAGGGTTTAGCATGCATCTAAGATTTTAGCAACCGTAACATTTTTTGAGCTTAGGGCTCTAGAGAACACACTGACCACTGTCACAAAGACATGGCGTGGAGATGAGGAGTTGCCACCTAGGGTAATAACTGGGATAAATTGAAAATGGTGGTACTTGATTCTCTAAAAGAAAGCCAGCATCATAACCAGGAGGTTCTGGATACAGAATAATAACTTCTTTCAGTCTTATGTTCATTTAGAATTACTTTATGAATAACTATCTTACCCTATATT
Source organism: Mallotus nudiflorus (assembly GCA_947683625.1). Taxonomy (NCBI): domain Eukaryota; kingdom Viridiplantae; phylum Streptophyta; class Magnoliopsida; order Malpighiales; family Euphorbiaceae; genus Mallotus; species Mallotus nudiflorus. The sequence goes on along the minus strand of CANTUR010000585.1, from coordinate 557,218 downwards.
TGCATGCAATTTCATATAAACCCTTATTTAAACAATTAACTCTAGGCAAACTAGTCAGGAAAAATAAATGTAAACAATGTATTCATTTAAATTCAAAATCCCTAACTTAGTCTAATATATATTGATTTTAATTAAATGGACTAAATCTACATGTTTTAATTTACAAGTGATTCAAAAAGCTAATGGGCCTAACTCATACTCAATTTTAATTAAGTGAACCTAAGTCTACTTATTTTAATTCTAAAAGTGGGCCTAAATCTACAAATTATGAAGTATTTAAAATTAGTGGGCCTAAGTGTACATGTTTTAATTCTAGAATGATCTTAAATCCACAAGTTACAAAAAATGCTTTAATTTAATAGGATAAGTCTAAATTAATTTTAATTAACCTAGATAGGCCTATATCTAATTAACTAAATGAGCCTAAGTTATCTTTAACCTAATTTCTATTTAATTATGGGCCTAAAATGCATTTTGATTAAAATCTATACTTAATTAAATGAAATGAGCTAATTAAAAGATAGGCCAAAAGAACTACTTAGACCTAAAATTAACTAAAGGGGTTAGAACCTAACATAGGCTTAGGGGCCCAAAAACACATAAAAAGTAAACAAGCCCGAAAATAATAAAAAAAATTAAAACAATCAAATAAAAGATCAAATAATCAACTAAATTTATTTCTTTTAAAAAATATAATTTAATTAAAGTGACCTTGACAAGCAACCCTAATTCTATCCACTTAACTCTAATTCAATTTTAATTTTTTTTTTAAAAAACCTAATTATCTATATAGCCATTAATTTAATTAATCATCCAATTAAAACCCTAATCTTCCTACCCAATTAATTAAAATAAATGCACAACCACACACATGATTTCATTATTCCCACTATTGGGGCTATTATAATGATCTACTGAAAATAATAAGAAAATAAAAATTGATACAACCCTAAAAAAAAGCTAAATAATAGTACACAATCTAGAACAACCAAAAAAATAATAATAAATAAAAAAATAAAAAATCCTAGAAACTATATTCGGCTACAAAATTCAATCCATGACATTTCATGAATCTTCATGGATTTTGTTCTCTAAGTGAACCCATCATGTAACTCTCTTTGTAATCACCAACAAAAACACAAAAATAAAAAATAATTAGTGAATAAATAAAATAACAATAAAAATTAAATAGAACCAAATAATTAAATAAAAAATATAAGAAAGTAAGGGAGAAGATGATGGTATGGATGCAGTATTGATTTGCTACTCAAACTAGTATAAATCACCATTGCTTTTAAATTGGTCTTCAATGGTTGATGTTCTTTCAAAAGTCTACTACTTCTCACTCAAAGAACAAATACTTTATAAAAAAGTATTTTTAATTAAACACTGCGTAAGAAAAAAGGAAAAGCCTCGAAAAAAGGAAAAGCCTTAAACAAAGGTCTAAGAGCTAGCCCCCTTTTAGGAGAGTTTGAACTAGGTTTATATAAAAAACCCTAACTAAAAGAAATATTATACTGTGACTTCCTCTCTTTTTGATTTCCTAAAAAATTTGGATAAATCGTAGAAAAGGGATTTATCAAATTATATGACCAATCAGAATTCAGAAAATAAAGTTTTTTTTTATTTACTGGAAAATAAAAAATAGACGAAAAGCATTTAATCCCAATCAGGATTATATAATTCTAGTCTAAATTACATAATTTTGATCAGTTTTATTTAATTATGATCAGAATTATATAATTTCGATCGGAATTATAGAATTTTGATTTTTTTAATTGTTAATTACAAAAAGACCCTTGAAAGACTTTACACTTTTCAATTAGGTCCTTAAAGAAAACATCATAATTAAGTCCTTTAAAAAAACCAATTAAACTGTTTTGGAAATGCATTTAGACTTTTGAGGTTTCAAACTTGAAGTGTTGAAGACCCTTTCATAATATTTTCATCATTGAAGTCCTTTATCGTATACACACTTCATCATCCCAAAATTGGGTGCTTATGGCTGCCCCTTTGTCGTTGTTTTCTTAACAAATTACAACAAAGCAAATGAGCACACAATTTCTTAGGAACAAAAGTTTGGATACTTACTTATGCTCCTTGAGGCTTCTACTAGTAAGTGATCATCGGCTCATGATGAATGCTTATGTTACTATACAACACCAGGCAGAGTACTAAAACATATGAGAATACACCATACTTGGATGTATAATGTTGATAGAAGAGATACATCATACTCGGTCGTATAACATTAGTTGTACTTAATCATATAATACTGATTGAAAAGATACATTATACTTGGTTGTATAATGTTTATTATACTTGTACATATAGTGTTCATTGAAAAGATACATCATACTCGGTCATATGATATTGACTACACTTGGTCATATAGTGTTGATTAAAATGATACATTATGCTTGATCTTATAATGTTAACTATACTTGGATGTATAGTGCTAATTGAAAAGATACATTATAGTCAGTCATATAATGTTGACTATACTCGATCGTATGTGTAGATTTGAAAAGATACACTATACTCAGTCGTATAATATTAACTATACTCGGATGTATAGTGCTGATTTAAAAAGATACATTATAATCAATTGTATAATGTTGACTATATTTGGATGTATAGTATTGATTGAAAAGATACATCATACTTGGTTGTATAGTACTAATTAAAGGGATACATTATACTAGATTGTATAATGTTGACTATACTCTATCGTATAGTGTTAATTGAAGAGATACATTATACTCGGTCATATAATGTTGACTATAGTAGGTCGTATAGTGTTGATTTGAAAAGATACAACATACTCGATTGTATGATGTTGACTATACTTGGACATATAGTATTGATTGAAAGGACACATTATACTCGGTCGTATAATGTTGACTATATTTAGATGTATAGTGCTGATTGAAGGGATACATTATACTTATTCTTATAATGTTGATTATACTCGGATGTATAGTGTTGATTGAAAAGATACATTATACTCAGTCATATAATGGTGACAATACTCAATCGTATAGTGTTGATTAAAAAGATACATTACACTCAGTTGTATAATGTTGACTATACTCGATCGTATAGTGCTAATTTGAAAAGATACATTATACTTGATCATAAAATGTTGACTATACTCAGATTTATGGTGCTGATTTGAAAAGATACATTATACTTGGTCGCATAATGTTGACTATAATCAGACATATAGTATTGATTAAAAAGATACATCATACTCAGTCGTATGATGTTGAATATACTCGATCGTATAGTATTGATTAAAGGGATACATTATACTCGATCGTATAATATTGACTATACTCAGTCATATAGTATTGATTGTAAGGATACATTATACTCGGGTGTATAATGTTGACTATACTAGGTCGTATAGTGTTGATTTAAAAAGGTACATCATACTCGATCATATGATGTTGACTATACTCAGATGTATAGTACTGATTGAAAAGATACATTATACTCAGTCTTATAATGTTAACTATACTTGGACGTATAGTGCTACTTGAAGGGATACATTATACTCGATTGTAAAATGTTGATTATACTTGAATGTATAGTGATGATTAAAAAGTCAAATAATGATGGCAGTTATGGATAAGATCAAGACAACTTTCATCATAGAATGGGAGACATATTGGTACAAGGTTATGCCTTTCGAGTTAAAAAATGCAGGTGCAACATATTAAAGGGCAGCTACTACTCTTTTCCATGACATGATGCATAAGTAAGTGGAGGTATATATGGATGATATGATGGTCAAGTTAGAAACAAGAGAGGGACACTTTGAAGCTCTAAATAAGTTCTTGGCTCGAATTGAGAGGTATAATCTAAGGCTCAACCTGAAGAAGTGCATTTTTGGGGTTACTTCAGGAAAATTATTAGGGCATATAGTTAGTAACTGAGGAATTGAAGTGGATCTAGATAAAGTGAAAGCGATTCAGGAAATGCTAGTATTGAAGATAAAGAAAGAAGTAAGAGGATTCATTGGTAGGTTACAATATATTAGCAGGTTTATCGTAAGGCTTACTAATATTTGTGACCGTATCTTCAAACTCTTGAGAAAAAACCAGCCAGTGAAGTGGAACGATGATTATCAGAAGGAATTTGAAATGATTAAAGAATATCTCATCAATTTTCATGAATTGAAGCCATTGAGACAAGGTAAGTCATTGATCTTGTACTTAGCCTTAGAGGACAATGCAATGGGGGTAATGCTAGCACAAGAAGGGGTAGATAGGATAGAGCATGTAGTGTATTATCTCAATAAGAAGTTCCTAACATATAAGGAAAAGTATGACTTAGTTAAGAAGACGTGTTTAATCATGATATGGGAAATAAGAAAATTGAGGCACTACTTTTAGCCCTATAGGGTTCAAGGTATTTCAAAGATGGATCCCTTAAGGTACTTATTTCAGGTGCCTGCTTTAACTGGAAGGATGTCTCAATCATATAATGTTAAGTACACTCGGTCGTATAGTGGTAACTTGAAAAGATACATTATACTCGATCATATAATGTTGACTATACTCAGAAGTATAGTGCTGATTTGAAAAAAATACATTATACTCGGTAGTATAATGTTGACTATACTCGGATGTATAGTATAGATTGAAAAGATACATTGTACTCAGTCATATGATGTTAATTAAACTTGATTATACAGTACTAATTAAAGGGATACATTATACTCAATCGTATAATGTTGACTATACTTAGTCATATAGTGCTTAGTTGACTATACTCGATCATATAGTGTTGATTGAAGGGATACATTATACTAGGTCGTATAATGTTGACTATACTCGGACATATAGTGTTCATTGAAAAGATACATCATACTCGGTCGTATGATGTTGACTATACTTGATTATATAATGTTGATTTATGAATACACTGCACTTAGACATGTAGTGTTGCTTTCTTTTATGCTGATAATTTAATAATTCAATGAATTATTAAATCATGTAGCATTGCAATTTAGGATTAAATTATAATAAAAATGTTAGACTTAAATGCAAACAAAGTTAAGGAACTAAAATGGACATTTTCCACTTTAATATAAACCTTTTTCTTTTCCTTTTGCCAATTCATTTCTCATTTCCATATCCCTTTCATTCCTTTGTTTTTCTTTTTCTTTCTATTGATTTTTAAATCTTCTTTCTTTAATTATTCTTTCACTTGACCTCCAATTTGAAATCCGTCTGATCCTATGGTTCACCCATAACAAAAACTATGTAAAATTAGCTCTAGACAATTAGATATGGTAATTTCACAGCTACATTTTCCTTAAAAAAATTTGGGACTTAATAAAGGGGAAGATGTACTCCCTTTGACTTGCTTGCACCTTCATAGATGCTCCCAGGCTGAAGATAATGTTGAATTTTCTTCTGTCTTTGATTCTGCAAAAAATATATTCCTATCAATATATAAATTAACATATTCATTCATGCAATTATAGAATATTTTCTATATAAAATTATAGGAAACTGTTAACTTAAAAATAAAATTTTGCAAAATTGGTATTAGCATGTCATAGGGGACTAGCAAAATTCCAGTCAAACTCCTAGATTTTTGGTTAAAAATCTAGATTATGGATCAAAATTTTGGATTTTTGTTTAGGAATCTAGAAATCCGATCAAAAATTTGGACTTCTAATTAAAAATCTAGAAATCTGATCAGAATTCTAGATTTCTGATAGAAAATCCAGTCTTCTGATCATTTTTTTAAACTCTTATGTTTTGTTTTTCCTTTAAGTCTTTATGCTTTATAATAAAGATAGAATATAAAATATCCGACAAAAATTCCATTTCAATTTTATTCATTAATTAGGGTCAAAATGAGTACATTTATTACATCACACGACATAACTCCTATTATCAGCTAGTCTTTTCGGATTTTCTAACTAATCATTTTTCTCTCACTTTTATTTCCTTAATTTCTACCTGACCAACCCTTTACTAGTTTTCTAATAAGTGAGAATGTCTTAATTTTTATCTGACTAGCCTTTTCATGTTTTCTAGCCAGTGGACCCTCTATTTTTTTAAAGGTAGTATTTTTTGAGGTGATCTAGGTTGATTGGCTCAATGAACTCATTCCCTTCTAGATCTAATATCTTTGTAGTTCCCTTAGGTAGAATTATCTTGACTAAATATGGTCCTTTCCAATTTGGTCTGAATTGTCCTCTTGGATCTAACACCATTGCCCTTGACTGCTTTAATACCATATCCCCAACCTTTATCTTTCTAGGTTTAACCTTCTTGTTAAAGGCTCTTAATATTCTTCACTAGTAAATCTAAGTGTGAAATAAAGCATCCATCCTTTTCTTATTTAGAGATACGAGGTGATCATATCTCTTTTGTATCCATTCACTCTCAGAGATTTTTGCTTCCATAACAACCCTCAAGGATTTGATTTCTATCTTTATAGGCAAAACTACTTCACAACGATATACTAATAAGAGTGGTGTCTGTCCTATAGTGGTATGCATTATAGTTCTATATCCCCATAAGGAAAAAGGGATATACTCAGACCAATTTATACATTTTCACCATCTTAGAGAGGATTCTTTTTATATTCTTATTAACTGCTTGAATTACACCATTAGACTGAGGCTGATAAGGTGAAGATTTATGATGCTCAATCTTATATCTCTGCAACAACTTAGTCATCTCTACATGAAATTGAACACTATTATTTACCACAACATGATGTGGGATCCCATATCTGCAAATGAGATTCTTCTTAATGAGCCTTTCCATTTGTCTAGCCTTCAAAGTACTAAAGGATTATGCTTTTATCCATTTAGAGAAATAGTCAATCACATCCACTATATATTTATGCCCATTTGAGGTAGTTGATCTTATCTACCCTATTATATTTATCCCCATGCGACAAAAGACCATGGAGATGATAAACTATTTAACATTGTAGGGGGAAGATGATTGAGATTCCTATGTATCTAGCATTGATGACGTTGTCTCACTATTTGGATACAATCTTTTTCCATGCTCATCCAACAGTACCCTTGTCAAATTATTTTCTTTACTAGAATTATCCCATTGATGTAAGATCCACAAACCCTTGCATAAATTTGTCTCATCTCTTATTATGTTTTGTCCTTCTTAAGACATCTCAATGGCACTCCATTTGGCATTCTTCTTTATAACACCCCCATCATAACTTGCATAGTGGCATGTAAGAACGTGAAGAGCATATTTTTCTTTTGAAGTCACTTCATCTGGGTACTTCCTTTTCTTAATGAATCTCTAGATGTCAGAAAACCATGGCTTTTCTTCTGGCCCTGTTTGAATATTCATAATTAGTTTTTCACTATAACATGGAGCTTTTATTTTCATTATCACCAAAGGTTTCATCATCGACCATATCAGTTTATTCGATATTGAAGAAAGTATTGCCAAGGCATCCACCATTTAATTCTCTTCTCTTGGTAAATGTATGAAGAGACATTTAGTGAAGTTTCTCATTAACATCTTCAAATAATAGATGTAAGGTTTCAACCTCTCTTCTTTCACATCCCACTCCTCGTTAGCCTAACTAATGACTAGCGGAGAATCCCTGTAAACTATTAGGTCTTTAGCTCCAACTGCTAGTGCTGCTTCTACCCCATAGATACATGCCTCATACTCAACCATGTTGTTTGTAACTTTGAAGTCTAATTTTTTAGCCATTAGGATAGTTTATCCTCTTGGTGTGACAAGAATTACCCCTAACCTTGCTCCATCAAAATAAAGCTTTCATTCACGTTGTTCTATTACCGCTAAGTTCTCATCTAGAAATAATAAATTCCACTATTTATTTCCTTCGACTACATTTTATGCTAGGAATTCTGCTACTGCTCTTCTTTTGATGACCTTGGTAGTGATGTACTCTATATCAAACTCAGTCAAAAGTACCAACCATGGGGACATTTTTCCAATTAAAGCTAGTGCTTAAAATAAGTACCTTAAAGGATCTAGCTTTGAAATGGCTTGTACTTGTAAGATTAGAAATAATGCCTTAGCTTCCTTGTAGCCAATATCATGATCAAACATGTCTTCTCTATAAGATCATATTTCTCTTCATATGGTAGCAAATTTTTACTAAGATAATACATTGTGTACTCTACCCCTTCTGGTCCTTTTTGCACTAGCATTAGCCCTATTGCTTTTTCCTCAAAAGCTAAATATAAGATTAAGGGTTTACCTTAGCTTGGTGGTCTCAACATAGGCATATTAGTAAGGTATAATTTAATCTTATTAAAGGCTTTTTGACATTCTTCATTCCATTCAACTGGCTGATTCTTCCTTAAGATCTTGAAGATTGGGTCATAAACCATGGTAAGGTTCACAATAAACCTACTAATGTACTATATTTTCCCAATAAACCCTCATACTTTTTTCTCTATCCTTGGTGTTGGCATCTCCTAAATGGCTTTGATCTTGTCTGGATCAACTTTTATTCCCTTATTATTGACTATGTGTCCTAACAATTTTCTAGAGGTGACCCCAAAGATACATTTCTTTGTATTAAGCCTTAGGTTGTATCTTTCCATTCTTGCCAAAAACTTATTTAAAGCCTTAAAATGTCCTTCTCTTATTTTTGACTTCAACAACATATCATCGACGTAGACTTCCATATATTTATGCATCATATCATGAAATAGAGTGGTTGCCACTCTTTAATAGGTTGCTTCTGCATTCTTTAATCTGAAGGGCATCACTTTGTAGCAATATGTCCCCTATTCTATGATAAAAGTAGTTTTGATCTTGTCTATAACTGCCATCATTATCTGATTATAACCTAAGAACCTATCCATAAAAGAGTACATTGCATTAGATGCTACGTTATCAGCAATCACATCAATATATGGTAAAGGAAAGTCATCCTTTATTCAAATCTCTAAAACTTTTCCATCTTTCTTGGGAACTAGTAGTATATATGCTAACCATTAATGGCACTCTAACTCTTCCGATGTGTAAATTATTTACATGTCTTAGAGTTGAATTTTAATAAGTTTTAAATAGATAATAACTTAATTAATGTTTTTTTTGGTATAATCAGGACATTAGAATAGTTTAAGGACTTATTTGTGCTTTTTAGTTTATTAATGTGCTTTTAGTGGAATTTTACTAATTTATGGTTTTTATCTTTTAGTGGGCCCCAAGACTTTGAATTTGATGGGCTAAAGAACAAAGGAATATGGTTGAATGAAATAGGAGGAAGAAAGCTAAATTGAGCCCAAGTCCAAGCCATATTCCAAGTCATGAAAGCAAGAAAATTGAAGAACATGTCATGACTTGCACAAGAATTTTTCATGACTTGTGTGATGTCATGTCAAGTGTACCTAAGAAGTAGTGAATCGCACAGCATGGGAACACACCCATGACACCAAGTCATGCCATGGAGATTGTTCCCAATTCCACATGTTTTAAGGAATTAGATGATCTCAAGGACTCCTAAGCTACCCTAAGTCATATAGAAGGAAAATAACATAACTTTGCTAACAAAAAAAGATGAATCAAGATACTGAATAGGTAGATAATTTTCCAAGAGATTGAGCTCACCACTTTTCAATGTTCATTAGTCTTATACTGTTTCTTTTATTATTCATGGATTTTTTCCTAGCCATTAGTGGCTAGTTTTATTTATAGAGTCTCAGTTAGGAGTAGTTATTCCATGACATGATTTGAATTCTTATTTTTAATTATAATTGACTTGGTTTTCAGTTAATTCTTTGTGTTTCAATAATTGTCATTTGATTCATTCTAGGCCGATTTGAGTTGCATATTAATGGACAATTTCACCATTGAGAGTTAAGGGAAATTGTTAGCTTAGTGCATAAAGAACTTTGACCACTTGACCATGAGAGTAGGCAAGCTCTTTAGGGAGTCACGATTGTAGAGATATGGTGGCAAATAATTGCTAAAGAACTTAATAAGTTTGGATTAGAATTTTAATCACAAGAATAGGTTAAATCCTTATGTTTGCATGCTTAATTGAACTCGAGAGTGGCTTTAGGTAAATTAGAGTAATTGCCCTTAACTAAATTCTAGGTTAATTAAATTAATGTTGTATTCATGATTTGATTGGAATAGTAAAACTAGACATAGACTCTGTGCTTGTAATTAATTGATTTTACTTCTTAAAGCTATTAGTCATTTTTTTCTTTTACCCAATTCACTAAGTTGATTTGCTAACTAAGATAATAAGTAAGCATTTTTGGTAATCAATAGTCAATCCCTATGGGAACGATAATTCTTTACACTACAACCATAACTATTCACTTGTGGGTGTTTAAAATGCAACTAGTTTTTGGCACCATTGCTGGGGATTGAAATTATTGATATTAATTTAATATTTGCTTTTCTTAGACTAGTATTCTTTATTTCTTAATTAAATTGTTTTTATCTTTATTTGGCAAGTACTTTATAGTGTATGAACACTCGGTCTAAAGGAGAAAACTTGGTAAAGCTTAATCCTAAGATTAAAAAATCCTATAAAAAGAACCATAAAGAAAAAAGGGAAAAAGATAAGAAAATCGTGGAAGAGGATCAAGTGGTTCAACAAGTTAGGAATCGTGCCCTTCAAGAGTACACGATGCCTAACTTTGGAGACAATCTGAGTAGCATTGTCAGGCCAAACATGGATGCTAACAATTTTGAAATTAAGCCTGCAATCATCCATATGATTTCTCAATTTTAGTTCGGAGGGCTTTCAACTGAAGATCCCAACGCTCACTTAGCTCATTTCCTAGAAATATGCAACACATTCAAGATGAATAGGGTTAGTTCATATGCTATTAAGCTAATGTTATTTCCCTTTTCTCTAAGGGACAAGACTAACTTATGGTTGTACTCCCTTGCACCATAATCAATTACTTCTTAGGATTTGCTGTCTAGGGCATTTTTGAGCAAATATTTCCCATTTATGAAGACAGCTAAATTCATACAAGAAATTACAATCTCCGTCCAACACAATGGTGAATCTCTTTATGAGGCTTGGGAGCATTTCAAAGACTTGTAGAGATAGTGCCTACACCATGGTGTTCTCCAATGGCTGCATATTCAAACTTTCTATCAAGGACTTATAGAGTCAATGAGGATTACCATTAATGCTACAACACAAGGATCGTTTATGAGTAAGACGGCAGAGGCTACTTATGGCATCGAATAACTACCAATGGCATGGAGATCGAAGTGCACCGAAGAAGGTAGCATGGATGCATGAATTGGATAGTTGGAACCTTTTTAATGATAAGATAGACATGTTTACAAAGAATTTGGAGGCTTAAAAAAAAGTGACCAACCTTATGGCAGTTTATTCATGTGAGTATTGTGGAGGAGGGCATTCTACCTTAGAGTTTTTCACAGGAGACATCAATTGAGCAACTCAATGCGGTCAATAACTTCCAAAAAAACCAAGGTAACCCCTACTCTAATACCTACAATCCGAGTTGGCACAACCATCCCAACTTCTCATGGTCTAACCAAGGAGGGGTGCAGAACGATCACCTCAAATTCAAGCCACCACCTCTTAGGTTCCAATAACAAGCAATTTTTCCTCAATAAGGAGAACAAAAACCAAATTTGGAAGATATGATGGAAAAAATTTTAAAGGACCAGGAAGAACAAAAAGAGGCAATAAAGAACCTGAATGCTCAAATGGGCCAACTATAGACCCATGATAAGATGCTAGAGAATCAAATTGCCCCTCAAGCCTCGAGTTCAAGGCTAGCTGGGATGTTGCCTAGTCAACCACAAAATCCTAAGGAGCAAGCAAAAGCAGTCACCTTGAGAAGTGGCAAGCAAATTCCTAAAGTTGAACCTGAAGAGAAAAAAGTGGTGCTTGAAACTGATACAAAGGAGAAGTAGACTAAGCCTTTACAAGCAAAGCATAAGGAAAAAAAGGTCACACCTACCTTGACACTGCCACTGCCTTTTACCCAAAGGCAATAAAAATCCAAGTTGGATAGATAATTTAAGAAGTTTATGAAATCGTTCCAACAACTTAAGCTTAACATACCTCTCCTGGATTTCATAAACACCATGCTTGCGTACTCCAAATTTTTGAAGGACATCATGTCACGCAAAAGATGGTGGGAGGACCATAAGACCATCCCCATTAACAAGAGTGTAGTGCTATCATCCAAAATAAGCTTCCCCAAAAGCTTAAAGATCCAGGGAGTATTACTATCCCTTATACCATTGGAATTGAATTTATAAGAAAATCTCTTTGTGATCTTATTGCAAGTGTAAGTATAATTCCACTCTCTTTTTACAAGAGGTTGAACATTAGTAAGCCCAGCCAACCACTGTGTCCTTGCAACTTATTGGCAAGTCCATTATATATCCCTATGGGATTTTGGAGGATGTTCCAATTAAAGTGGGAAATTACAATGTCCCAGGAGACTTCATTATCCTGGAAATGGAAGAGGACACCCACATCCTAATAATTCTAGGGTGTCCATTCTTGGCTACAACATGAGCTATTATAGATGTGAAAAGAGGAAATATACTCTTGGAGATTAGAGACAATAAGGTAGAGTTCGATGTGTTCAAGATGGCAAAATAATCACCAACAATGGAGTTTTGTTTTTGAGTGGATACAAAACTGTATGGAGGAGACCTTCAAAAAGCAGCTCACCTGAGACCTATTAGAGGCATGCCTAACACATGATGCAGAAGAGGATGAATTGGACGAAGAGGCAACAAGGTATGAGCATTACATCACTGTAAATCCTACACTTAACAAGAGCAAATAATCCAAGTATGAACCCTTGCCTTCTCCTATGAAAAGTCTTTGAAAATTGAGGAGGAAAGTGCACCCAAAGTGGAGCTTAAAGCTCTACTTTCATCCCTCAAGTATGCTTTCCTTAGCCCTAACTGCACCTACCCTATTATTGTGAATGTTAAGTTAATTGATAGTCAAGTGGATGCATTTCTTAGGAGAGTTAGACCCCATAGGAAAATCATTGGTTACAATGTATATGACCTTAAGGGAATTCGTTCCTCAATTTTTATGCATAGAATTCACATGGAGGATGAGGCAAAACCCACCATAGAACACCAAAGAAGGTTAAACCTTAATATAAAAGAGGTGGTAAAAAAGGAAATTATGAAATTGGTTTATGCAGGGATTATATATACTATTTCAAATAGCCAATGGGTTAGTCCCATACATATGGTCCCTAATAAGGGGGTATGATTATAGTCCAAAATGAGCATAATGAACTTATACCTACTACGATTATGATAGGGTGGTGCATATGCATATATTACAAAAAATTTAATAAAGCCACCATGAAGGATCACTTCCCTCTCCCTTTTATTAATCAACTCCTAGAAAGAGTAGAAAACCACTTATTTTTGCTATCTAAATGGCTACTCATAATTCTTTCAAATCCCTATCCATCCTGATGATCAGGAAAAGACCACCTTTACTAGCCCTAATAGAACATATGCATATAGGAGAATGCCTTTCGAGTTGTGTAATGCACTCACTACTTTTCAAAGATGCATGATGTCAATCTTTTTATATTTTATAAAAGATATAATGGAGGTCTTTATGGATGATTTTTTTTATGTATGGTAGTTCTTTTGATGCTTGTCTAGATAATCTTTCTAAGGTGTTGCAATGTTGTAAAGAGACAAATCTAGTGCTTAACTAGGAGAAGTGTCACTTTATGGTGGCTAAGGGAGTATTTCCAGGCCATATCATGTCTCAGAAGGGAATTGAGTTGGAAAAGGCAAAAATAGAAGTCATTGAGAAGCTTCCACCTCCTACCTCCATTAAAGGAATAAGGATTTTCTTAGGCCATGTAAGGTTCTATAGTCAGTTCATCAAAGAATTTTTTGAGATTGCCAAACCCCTAACCAATCTTCTTACAAAAGATGTTCCTTTTGAATTTTCTGATAAGTGTCTTTGTGCTTTTTATAGGTTAAAGGAGGCCCTGATTTCAGCTCCTATTTTACAGCCACCAGATTGGAACCTTCCCTTTGAGATCATATGCGATGTAAGTGACTTTGTTATGGGAGTAGTGTTGGGACAATAGAGAGATACGTAGGCATATCCAATCTACTACATAAGCCACACTCTCGATAAAGCTCAAGTGAACTATGCCATAGCTAAAAATGAGCTCCTTGTAATGGTTTATACTATGGACAAGTTTTATTTATACTTAGTGGGAAGCTAGGTCCTTATTTATACATACCATTTGGCCTTAAAATACCTTTTAGCAATAAAGGATGCCAAACCAAAACTCTTATGGTGGATCCTTCTTCTTTAAGAGTTTGATTTCGAAGTTTAAGAACAAAAGGGAATAGAGAACTTAGTTGCTAACCACTTGTCTTGCTTAGAAAAGATTTCCTATTCAGACCCTTTTCCCATTGCAAATGACCTCCCAGGTAAGCAACTAATGAAAATTTAAGAGAATGTGCCCTGGTATGCTAACTTAGTAAACTATCTAGCATGTGGTCGCCTTCCACCTAACATGGATTACCATCAAAAGAAAAAATTCCTATGGGACTCTAGGTAGTACTTTTGGGATGAGCCTTACTTACAAGAAATGTGGGGAAGGATTGCTATGGAGATGCATTCTAGATGAGCAAATATTATAATTCCTCATGCATTGTCACTTGCTTGAGTGTGGGGACATGCAAGTTCAAACAAAACAATAGCTAAAGTGCTTTAGAGTGGGTTTTATTAGCCCTCTCTTTTTAAGGATGCAAGGCAATTCATAATCAAATGTGATCATTGTCAAAGAACAGGAAATATTAGCAAGCAAATGAAATGCCACTCACTAACATCATTAAGATCAAATTATTTAATGTATGGGGCATAGATTTCATGGGACCTTTCCTAAGCTCCTATAGAAATAAGTACATAGTGGCTGGGGTTGATTGCATTTCCAAGTAGGTCGAAGCAATAGCTTTACTAATCAATGATGCTAAGGTGGTTACCAAGTTCCTAAGAAGAAATGTGTTCACTCATTTTGGTACCTTGAGCGCTATAATTAGCGATGGTGGTTCTCATTTCTGCAATCATTAATTTGTATCTCTGTTAGTAAAATATGGGGTCAAGCATAAGGTAGCTACACCATACCACCCTCAGATAAGTGGACAAGTGGAAATCTTAAATAGAGAACTGAAAGCTATTCTAGAGAAGACAGTCAATGCTTCGAGAAAGGATTGGTCCACTCAATTAAATAATGCACTTTGGGCATACATAATAGCCTATAAAACTCTAATAGGGACTTCACCATTCAAATTGGTTTATGGTAAATCTTGTCATCTTTCGATTGAGTTAGAACACAAAGCATTATGGGCTACTCAGTTTCTTAATTTTGATCAAGCAAAGGCTGGTGTTAAAAGATTACTTCAATTAAATGAACTTGAAGAATTTCAACTTAATGCTTATGAGAATGCCAAGATTTACAAAAAGAAAACAAAAGATGGCATGACAAAAGTTTGCAAAAGAAAGAGTTTCAAAAAGGAGATTTAGTATTGTTGTTTAACTCCATATTGAAGCTATTTTTAGGAAATTAAAGTCTCAATGGTTTGGACTATTCAAAATTACATAAGTTTTTCCACATGGAGAAGTCGAGCTTGTAAATAGAGTAAATGAAACTTTTAAGGTCAATGGGCAACGTCTCAAGCCCTACTTTATGGAGGAAGCTAGTCTAAAAAGTGTCTCTTATACACTCATGGATCCAACAACCTAAATTCATTAAGGGATAGTCAAGCTATTGACTTTAAACTAGCACTAGTTAGGAGGCAACCCAATTTTTTTTCTCTTTAGTATTATCTCATTTAAATTTAATTTTCATTTTTAGTTTTTATTTACTTTATCTTTCTTTCATAGGTTGACAAACGATGAGCAATAATTTATTGATTTTAAGAGTAAAGTTATGATCACAGGGGATTAAACACGATCATGTCCCAACCAGTGTCAAGGTACACAACTTCATTTGATACATTTATAAACACCACACAACTTCTTGACACGACATAAACTATGTTGTGTCCTTAATTCATATTTGATCTAGAAGCTAAAATGACATGGAAGCATGGCTTACGAGCCATGTGCCCTATACCATGCTTAATCAATGAAGTCATGTCATAATATAATTGACACAGAATGAAACCATGTCACAAACCAAATGACACAGCATGAAGCCATGTCACCTATCCATTGATGTGGCATGACACATGTCGTGTCTTAGCCTTCAATGCACCAGTCAACAACATGGCATTTAAGTATGGTTTTGCAAAACCATGTCCCTAACCCGTGCGCTTTTCTATCCATTTAAACCCCTCTACTTCCACTCTTCTCAATTTCATTTCAACTCCTTCTCATTTAGTTCCTCTCAATTTTCTTTCCATCCTCTACCCCTCACTTTATTTTCTTCACTAATCATGGAAAAATCCAAATCTACTAGAAAGTCGACTTCATCATTATCCAAGAGGACTCATAGCACATCCTTGCCTCCACCATCTCATCCTCAATGTTCAAGAGCGCCTTCTACTAATACCCCCTCATCTTCAAGGCATGTGCCTCCAAGTCAATCGAGTATGTCACACCCCAATCTTTAATTCACAAATTCTAATTACAAAAAGGCATGCACTAATTTATTTTCCTTTCATATTCACCCGTCATACCATATTATGTTAGAGGACCTTACTACTGTAGGATTACGCGAGTCAGTATTAGGAATGATTAATGCCTTTAGATGGGAGCAATTTATGCAAATTGAGGAACTTGTATTTCATGAATTATTTGTAGAGTTCCTATCCACTTTCATTTTTAATCCCAGTGATATTATTAATTATAAAAAGAGACATATGGTGTTGTTTCAGCTAGGGGAAAATGATTTTCTTTCTCTTTTAATGAATTTGTAGTATAGTGTGGTTTTTATGATTCTTTATCTATCACTAGTGGTACAATGGATAATGCACAATCCATTCTTGGACCTATCAATTTTTTACAGTATTGGAGAGAGATAATTCATGTAGGAGCGAGCCAACAAAATTATGATCCTAGGCTCAGCAAAAGCACCAATATACCCTAACCCGAATTGAGATATTTGCAACGACTTATCACAAGCACTATTTATTATCGGAGAGAGAGCACTGGCTGTGTTAGCCTTAGGGACTTATTTTATCTAAGATGTTTTGATAACATTTTGGTACCATATTTAGGTTTTGGATTTTCCTTCTATATGAATAATATGTTGAGGAAATCTATGGGAGCCTTGTGTAGAGGTTCATATATCACTAGGCTTGCTAAGAATTTATAGGTGTTTGATTCCCTAACCAACTTGACTCAGATTTGCACAACTCTACCATTTAGTATCACTATTATGAAGAAGATTAAGGTGGTCACACTTAGTGATGGTCAGTATGTCTTGATCACTAACCCAGCTAAGTTAGGAGCTGACGTGCCTTAGTCACCACTACAGCAAAGGCAGAGGCACACTTCTACACCCCTACCTCCTTAGGATTCAACAGTAGCAAGACTGTCATCCTACTCATTTCCTTCACATCTTGAAACTACCTTGCACTATCATATAGACCATATGTACTGGATGGTTGAAGGTATTTCACACCTATGCCAAATTCATGGTGTCACGCTTCCTCCAAAACCTGTCTTCCCTGGTTCCACCTATACTGCTGCTATAGAGGAGCTTCATAATAAAATCGACCCGCTAGATGACATTGATGTTGCATCGAATGATATAGCTCCTATAGAAGATTGATGATGATTTTATTTTCCAATTCTCTATGTTCTTTATTTTGTTTTGAATTTTTTGGAGTTTATGTTTATGTTCAAATATTATGACTGTTATTTTCTTTTTTTTTTCTTATGTTTTTTTGCTTTTGTTTATCTATTTTTGATATCTTCTGGGCGCTTGCACGAATAAAGGAAGTATCCTTTTCACCCTTCTATCTCTTTTATGGTTTTACTTTTTATTTTTTATCATTAAGGACAATGCCATGGTTAGTGTTGGGGGGGGGGAGGGGGGGGGAGAGTACTCTCATTGATTGATTTAAATGTCTATTTTAGTAAAAATTAAAAAAAAATTGTGATGATTTTATTTTTTTTGTTTAAAATTTATTAACCTTAAACTCATTTCCCCATATTAATGATTTGTTTGTCCTAAAATTATTTTTATTCAAATTTTTTTTAGACTTAATCATACTAGGATATATATTGGTGGATAAGCTTGATATTTGGTTTGATCACTGAACTATCGAATGGTTTATTAATTAAGAAGGTTGAACATAATCTTTATGTATGAGTATTTTAGTTTTTATAACCTAAGCATAATCCTAGTGATTGAGATTGAGTATGATTCTAAGAAGGATTGCATTATGGTTTACTGTTTTTTTAAGAAAAAAAATAACACACACTCTCTCATTCCAAGAGTTGTACTTATATCAAATTCTTATACACTCTAAATTCTACTCCAATGCTCTAAATAGGGTATGAGTATCCATAAGACCCAGTCTATGGTATCTACGCTTAGTAGTATAGGAATGGTGGGGGATTGCTTTGAGTGGAAAGGTAAATTGAGAAGAATAAAAATAAAAAATTGGTAAGATGGAGCATAAAATGCACTTACTGGGAAAATTATGTATCCTAAGTTAAAGAACTGATAATTTTAATGTTTTTCTTTTTGGAGTTATGCTTGGTTAATTTCAAAAGGGTGAATGCTTAGGTTGTGATTAGTAAATTGCTTGTATATATTGTATTTTTTTCTAGTTATCTTCTTCAGTAAGTAGGTTTTGGTCTCAGTGATTGTCAAGAATCAATTCTTAGAACCTAGTTGACTGTAGTGTGATTTGAGTTTATTATTGTTCAAACTTGATTTTTGCTTGAAGATAAGCAAACCTTTAGTGTGGGGGAATTTGATGTGTAAATTATTTATGTGTCTTAGAGTTGAATTTTAATAAGTTTTAAATAGATAATAACTTAATTAATGTTGTTTTTGGGTACAATTAGGACATTACAATAGTTTAGGGACTTTTTGTGCTTTTGGTGGAATTTTACTAATTTATGGTTTTATCTTTTAGTGGGCCCTGAGACTTTGAATTTGATGGGCTAAAGAGCAAGGGAATATGGTTGAACGGAAAAAGAGGAAGAAAGCTAAATTGAGCCCAAGTCCAAGCCATATTCTAAGCCATGAAAGCATCAAAATTAAAGAACATGTCACGGCTTGCACACGAACTTTTCACGACTTGCATGATGTCGTGTCAAGTGTACCTAAGAAGTAGTGAATTGCACAGCATGGCAACATGCCCATGACACTAAGCCACGCCATGAAGATTGTTCCACCAAGCCTTTCCATGAAGATCATTCTCGATTCCACATATTTTAAGGAATTAGATTATCTCAAGGACTCCTGAGCTACCCTAAGTCATATAAAAGGAAAACAACATATTTAGGGTTACTAACAAGGAAAGATGGATCAAGATACTGAAGAGGTGGATAATTTTCCAAGAGATTGAGCTCACTACTTTTCAGTGTTTATTAGTCTTATCTTGTGTCTTTTATTATTCATGGATTTTGTCCTAGCCATGAGTGGCTAGTTTTATTTACAAAGTCTCAATTAAGAGTAGTTATTCCATAATATGATTTGAATACTTATTCTTAATTGTAATTGACTTGGTTTTCAGTTAATTCTTCATATTTCAATAATTGTCTTGTGATTCATTCGAGGCCTATTTGAGTTGCATATTAATGGATAATTTCACCAACGAGAGTTAAGGTAAATTGTTAGCTTAAGATATAAAGAACTTAGACCACTTGACCACAAGAGTTGGTGAGCTCTTTAGGGAGTCACGACTATAGAGATATGGTGGCAAATAATTGCTAAAGAACTTAATGAGTTTGGATTAGAATTTTAATCATGAGAGTAGCTTACATCCTAATCTTTGCATGCTTAATTGAACTCAAGAGAGGCTTTAGGTAAATTAGAGCAATTACCCTTAACTGAATTCTAGGTTAATTAAATTAATGTTGTATTCATGATTTGATTGGAATAGTGAAACTAGACCTTGACTTTGTGTTTGCAATTAATTGATTTTACTTCTTAAAGCTATTAGAAATTTTTTTTTCTTTTACCCAATTTCCTATGTTGATTTGCTAGCTAAGATAATAAGTAAAAATTGTTGATAATCAATAGTCAATCCATATGGGTATTTAAAACGCAACAACTTTTACAAAATTAACCTGAATTTGCTTAATAATTTCTTCCCTTATCTTTTTGGTCCACTATGGTCTTAACCTATGAAGTTTTTTCTTGACAGGTTTAGCTTCTAGATATATTGGAATGTAATGTTCTATAATTTCCCTATCTAAACCTGGCATATCCTCATAAGACTAAGCAAAAACTACCTTTCTTTTTATTAGTATTCTCTTAAAATTTTCCCTCTCTTTAGGAGTTAAATCATGTGATATAGGAATGTAATTTGGTTGTTCATTTATGCCCATGTTTAATGAATCTAATTGAATTGAATTAATTTCAAACATGCATAAACGATCATTATTAAAATGCACAAGACCATCAGGATCAACATCACACAAATAAGCCAAACTAGAGTTCATATCATTAACCACAAGAAAAATAGATTTTTCATCCTCAAATAAATCAGATGTTATTACATAAGTTTCTTTATTAAAAAAACATTACTAAAACTATTAATAATAATGCTTGTTAAATCCTATAGTGGTTCTTCATTAAGTGGCAGACAAAACAGCTCTTCAATGGCCTCAATCCCTATCTTCTCAGTGACTTTCTTCATCACCTCATCTTTATTATCTTACACCAAACTGTCAATTTTTTATTGATTGAAGATCTCAAACCTAGGAATATTCACACTAGCTACTTGGATAGATTCTCTTTCACCTAGGTAGAGCTTCTTTTTCCTTTCTTTGACAAAGCTATCCTTAAGTGGCCCCACATGCTTTAGGAGGTTATTCTCATTGAAAAACCTTCTTCTAGCTATTTTTACTACCAAATCCAACACCTGTATAGCCCAATCCTCTTGTATTATCTTGGCTTTTAAAATCTAGGAGTTCTAGACTTCATTGCTCATTCTTTCTCAGCCCTTGTCTAGGCCGATAATTCATTTTCTTAATCATGCTTACAACTCTTAGGTCCATTTTAATTCCATAAGAGATTATGGCTATTTGGAAACTAAGAGGGGTAACTATCTACTTCTAACTATCTATAACTGCAGACACAGTCTTGTTCATATTGGCATCTAAAGTCACAACTTCTTCATCAAGTAGGAATTTCACCTTTTGATGCATAATTGAAGGAACTCCTCCCAAAATATGATACCAAGGCCTACCCAAAAGTAAGGCGTAGGTGATAAGGATATCTAGCACAGTGAATTCCATGATTGCTTCTATAGGTTCGATCTTCACAGGAGCCATAAATATTCCCTCTACATTTATTGTGTTGTCTCATTAGCTCTAATTACGAGGTCTAGCTTTGTTAAATCCTCTACCTTCATTCTTAGATTAGGCAAGATTTATAGTAGGAAAACATTAATTGTAGACCCATAAGCCACTATCACATAATTGGTCCTTTTCCCTCTTATCTCAGCTAGAATGAACAAGGCTTTATTATGATTCCTCCCTTCTATAGATAAATCCTCATCAAAAAAAAGTAGTAACACTATGCTTTTTCTCAGTAACCTTGGCCCCTCAAGGGTTGCATTATTTTCAATGGTCATATTGGCTAGAGGCTTAACTAGGGCCTTCCTATGGCTACTTGAGTGCATCAAGAGCTCCCAAATGCTCACATTTGTTTTTGCCTTCTTAAGATATTCAAGAATTAAGTCATCACCATGTTCATCTGAGTTTTCTCTTTTAGCAACTTCTTCTCTCTCTATAGTTTTCTCCATCAGTTTATAACCCTTACCACTTTTAGTAACTTAACTGACTTCCGGATTATCAACCCATACATTGTAGCCTTCAGTGCCTTCTTCATCAAAGTTGTACCAGATGTCAATAACCCTAATATTCCAATCCTTCTATCCATATTTCCACACCTCAACCATGCATTTTTATTTCTTATCTAGCATCTTTTGTCTTCAAATTCATCACCCCACCCTGAAGGCATAATTGACTCAATGGCTATATCAAAAGAAGGTGGTTTGGAATAAAACACCTTATAGCCGAACTTGCCTAAAGGTTGTCCTAACAAGTCTTATACTCTTTTCCCATCTTTAGGTTCATTTGGAGATCTCTCATTGGTTTTAAGATCTAGGTTCTCAAAGGACTTTAACACTTCTTCCTTGCTTCTCCTGAGTTAATCATCATAGTCGTTGGGGGTGGCATATTTTGGTAATTTGGGAATGGGTTATTTTTGGTGTTTGGGTTTGGATTTGATTTCTTAAGGTCTGTGATATTTATAGAGTCTATGAGGTCTTTGAATTTTATGTTTAAGGCACATGCAAGAGTCAGTGGAGTGGCCAATAACTTGGTGAAATATGCGGTAACTATTTAGGTTAAAGCCAGAGAGATTTAGGTTTGGCGGTCTAGAGGGGGTTAAGGGTCTAAGGAGGTCTTTTTGGATCAAATGGTCGAGGACTTTAGATAAGGGTTGGTTAAAATTTGAGAATCTCTTGGTTTGTTGAATAGCATAAACTCCTATAACCCGACTAGCATTTCCTTGTTGTGTGCCCCTAGTTGGGTAGTTCCTTGCCCATGTGTTTCTAACAATATTCTTTTTCTCATTTTTGATCTCCTTGACTTGCAATCCATCATCATAAAGGTCTATGAATGTCTTAGGGTTTAACATATATAGCCTCTCAACCAAATTAGGTGACACATTTCGAATAATCATCCTAACCTGATCCTTTTCAGCTAGCTTGTTTTTAATTAATCCTGCCTTATTCATGAACCTAGTTACAAAATCTAAAATCAATTCATTAGGCTTCTGCTTGGTCAATTCTAAAATCTTAATAGACACTTCAAGCCTGTTATTTAGTCATACTATTTTAAAAAGGTAGTACACAATTCTGTTAAGTCCGCTCGAAAAGACTTCTCCAACCTATGATACTAATTAATAGCCATACCCTCTAAGGATAGTACAAAAAACTTGGTAACTCCAGTTAATAGAGCCTTAATGGTGCTTATAGTGGTTGTATATTGAGTAAGGTGAATCCTTGGTCGTAGTACCATCAAACTTATCAATTGTGGCATCTTGAACTCATAAGGTATCTTATCTTCCTCAAATTTCATTACATCATCAAAGTCAAACCAATATGCAATGCCCTATCCTTTTATCAATTCTACCATTTTAAATATCTTCTAAGTCAGTGCTTTCATCTACATGGATTCCAGTTCCTGAACTTGCTCAAGGGATTCCCTTCTTGCTTTAGTTCTCAATATCCTCTAATTTCATTTCTATAGTAGGTACATTCTTGACTACATTTAAAGGTTGCCCCCTACCATTGTCATTATTAGCAAGTGGTGTGCCCATAATAGGTGGATTGGCCACAACTGGAGGTGCAACAACATGTGGTGGCATTAACCCAACTAAATCTTTTCTTAATTAATCTTGCATCATTGCTCTCATGTCATCCATCAAAGCTCCTTTGAACTCCTCTAGGTTCTAGTTTCCCCCCTTATGTTATTCCATTTCTTCTACTTGTTTAGTTAAAGCTTATGTATCTTCTAGATAGAGTGGATTGATGGGACTCCTTTATAGTCTACTAAGGATCTCTTTTACAATTAATTGCGGGCCTAAATCTAATCTCACTAGTCTATCACCTTTTTTACTCCAAACACATTAAAACCTAGATGAATCTATGATAGCTAAAAAGTAAAGTGTTAGTATGATGCATGAAATGCATGTATACATGATGCACGTGCCATACAAGAAGTAGCAAGTCAAGTCAAGTGTACATACATCCTTCCAACCTTATTCCTCCCATACACATATTCAATGGTGAGTCTCCTTTCCTAAGATTTTTGTCCTTGGCCTTAATATCAACAGAGGATATCAAAAACTGATGTGCATGAAAAATCTCTTAAAGCAGTAAAACATAAAAATAGTATTTCTAAGTATAAAAGATTAGCACAATCTTTATTAACCAAATAGGCTTCTAAATTTTATGCTTAGGCCTTTATAGATAAAAATACCTCATGGCAATAAACACAAATAATTTGGGTAATCCTAAGGGAAGTTACTAAGCCACTACATGAGCTGAGTCTAGTGAAAAGGTCAAGGTTCCCTTAGCACAATGCCCTCCTTTAAGACTTGAGTTACGGGCCAAGGTTAAAGGAGCCTGGCATCCTTTGCAAACTTGAGAGAAGACTACCCCCTTTTAAGGGCTTGGGTTACAAACTCTGGTCAGATGAGCGCAACAATCTCTCTTGGACCAAGTTAAGGCTAAGAGTGATGGTTAGCCAATTTATAATCCCATGAAGGTAGTGGAATCATGGAACCATAAACCAATGCCATCAGTTAATAGGGACATACAAAATGAATGCAAAAAAAAATTAATAAAATAATTTTAAAGAACATAAGTAGGGTCAGTATCTCTTATCCCTAGTGGAGTGGCCACTATAGATGCGGGGTTCAGTGCACTTCCAAGATTTTAACAACCATGACACTTTTTTGAGCTCAGGACTCTGGAGAACATAATAACCACTATCACAAAGGCATGGTTTGGCGATAAGGAGTCGCCACCCAGGATAATAATTGGGATAAATTGAAAATAATGGTACTCAATTCTCTAAAAGAAAGCTAGCACCACAACTAGGAGATTCTAGATACGAAATACTAACTTCTTTCAGTCTTGTGTTCATTTAGAATTACTTTATGAATTACTATCTTACCCTCTATTTACATGCAATTTTATATAAACCCTCTTTTAAACAATTAACTCCATGCAAACTAGTCATGAGAAATACATGCAATTAATGTATTCATTTAAATTCACAATCCCTAAGTTAGTCTAATCTACATTGATTTTAATTAAATGGACTAAATCTACATGTTTTAATTTACAAGTGAGTTAAAAACCTAATTAACCTAACTCCTACTCAATTTTAATTAAGTGAACCTAAGTATACTTATTTTAATCTAAAAGTGGGCCTAAATCTACAAATTATGAAGTATTTAAAATTAGTGGCCTAATTCTACATGTTTTAATTCTAGAATGATATTAAATCTACAAGTTACGAAAAATGCTTTAATTTAATGAGCTAAGTCTAAATTAATTTAATTTGCAACACCTTACCACCCATAAATTAATGGTCAAGCAGAAATCACAAACAGAGCTTTAAAGTAAATCCTTAAGAAAATGGTAGGGAATTTAAGAAAAGATTGGGCCACTAAGCTTGATGATGCTTTATAGGCTTACCAAAAATCATTTAAAACACCAATAGGCATGTCCTCATATCTATTGGTGTATGGAAAAGCATGTCATCTACCAGTTAAGCTCGAGCAAATAGCATATTGGGTAATTAAGGCTCTTAGCTTTAACATGAATGTAGTAGGGAGGAAAAGGTTATTGCAAATTCAAGAACTTAAAGAACTTCTACACTTAGCCTATAAAAATGCCAAATTGTACAAGGAATGAACCAAAAGATAGCATGATAAAAGGATCTTCCATAAAACATTTTAAGAGGGAGACTTGGTTTTGCTATTCAACTCTCGACTTTGATTATTTCTAGGCAAACTCAAATCCAAGTGTAGTGGGGCCTTCAAGATTGCCAAAGTATATCCTCATGGTTCTTTTGATTTGGAAAATGCTAGTAGGGAGAGGTTTAGGGTCAATGGTCAGAGATGCAAACCATAATATGGTGAAGATTAAGGAGGCACTTCCTCTTCACCTCAATAACTAAATGCCCTCTTGATAGTCAAGCTATAGACTTACAATTTAGCATGTTTTTCTTTTCATTATTTTTATTTTATGTTATCTTTGTGCTCTTCTTAATGGTTACTATTTTATTTGTTTATACTAGTAATTTAAGACTGCTCATTTTGTAAGTAGTAGTTCTAGATTTAAAAGTTTGGCAAAGTAGAGCATTGTGCTTTCACTTGTTATAGCAATTGCTATAAGTTTGTGATTGTGTTATCATCTGCAACCACTATTCCTCTCACTATATGTTAAGCTAACATTATGTTGTGATCACTACTTACCCATAATTTTAACTCCTTTTAAGTCTTTTCTTTTATCGCGATTGAATTTACATGTGACCACTACACCCCCGACACCCTCAATTTATTAAATGATTGTTCTCATCTATGATCACTAACATGTCATGCCTGCTAATCCCATTCGTTTTAAATTTTCTATCACGAGCATTACTTATCTGTTATTGTAACTTTAGCCTAACTTAAAAGTAGCATTAATCCCATTCCTTTCCATTTGAAATTTTATTCTTCAAATTCTCTCCTCTCCTCACTAAACCCTAGCAGCTCAATCTTCTCACCCTTCTCATTATTCACTAAAATTATTTCCTATCCTCTCCTTTGCTAGTGATATACACTAGGTTAATCATGTTTGACTATGTTTTGACTTTATCATTTTATTAATAAAGAAGCATTTTCATTATCATTTTTTGTTATGATAATTAATTGAATAGTTAATTCTTCCTAAGGTTATTAAGTATGTGACTTGATAATAAACCCTTTAATCAAATATGAGTTCTATTTAAATCATCCCTAGTGATTATAATGTATGAAGGCTAGTACGGTGTTGAATGAAGATTATGTTTTACTAATCATGAATATGAGATATTAAGTTAGCTCATAGGTATGTATTTGAGAAATGATGTATTGGATTGACCCATCATGAGAATACTATATAGATAATTGTCATAAGTAATTCTCATCACAATAATATTGTTTTAGTCCTTTGACCTTGAAATCACTATGGATTTTTATACAACCATTTTGTATTTTGACACAATCTAATATTATTTTTAATTGGATGATAAAATAGATTGTTATTGGATATGAAATGAGTTAAATCAGCAATGTGAGTTATTTAGAAGGAATTTGTTCCTCATTTAATATGAGTAACATATCTATATACCCCTTGATAAAATCGAGTGAGGAAAGTGCATGGCCATGCTAAAAGGAATTAATAAAGAGTTATCATTCTCAGTCTACTTGGAATTAAGAAATAATATAATTGAATTGGATAAGGATGACAGAAATTATGTCTTACATTCAATTAAGATATCATGTGATAAAAGGACTACAATATTCACCATAAATTAGGTTATGTCAGATTATTGATCTTCACATGACTTTGGTAGTCATAATGTCTTACTAGGGGCCACTTATGACTTGTAGGCCTAAATAAGGATTTCAAGCCCATTACCAATGTCATGTGAACCAATAGGGTCACACACTTATATTAGGCCCAAATATATATATATATATATATATATATATATATATATATATATATAAGTAATGGTTATCTTAAATAAATAAGAAATTATTTCTAATTTAGTTTTTGAATAAAATTAGAATTAGAATTAATGGAATATACCAAAAACATTTTGGTAAGTGAGGAATTTCCAAAATTCATTTTGGTAAGTGAAACCCTAATTAAGGGGTTTATAAATATGATATATTTTCTAGGGTTTCACATACTAATCATGCTGCCAGTTAAATTTCATTTTCTCTCCTCTTAAGAAAATAAAACACTGAGTTCTTTATTTTTTTGAGTAACCTAACATCCTTTACCATGCCACCATAAGTAAAGGTCACTCACTGCCTACCATTTAGGAAAGGTAAGGAGCCGATGGAAGAAAAAGACCCACCAATGAGGGAGGACCACTACTCACCACTGCTATCTCCGCTCTAATATCCTCCTCTTCAGACTAATTTTTTTGGTAAGTATAATGCTCCTTTTCCTATTACTTCTATTAATGAAGGAAACATGTATGTTTCTCTATCTTATTGAAAAATTATAACTTGTAAATTCCTTGATGATGCGCTCTTACAATCTTTAGGTTTGTGGGGAACCCTAGAAAATTTGTGCACTAGATTGGGTTTAGAAAAATTTTCAACCATGAAACATGATACTTATAAATAGTTAGGTCTTGAATTTTGCACTACTCTTCAACCCAAAGACTTGAGCCACACAGCATTCACTTGTCATTCCTTCGTAAATCCATATGAAATTGATTATAAAGTTTAAGGTGTTTAGATTTCCAAAGGAAGGGTTGAAAGTGTTCTTTAATCATTTTGACATTGCACACTTTCAGAGAATTCTCTCCAGGTTACCTAACTACCCAAGGAGTGATACAACTCTGAGTGGTTTTATTTGGGACCACTGTTATCTCATCTTACATTATTTCATGAGCTCTACCATTTTTGTCAAAAATGAAAATAGTCATGTTTCTAAGTAAGAAATGCTTGTTACATGGACATTGCACACACAAAACCTAATTTCCACCACCCACTTCATTTTCCAAACCTTGCTCAATATCATCACAAACCCAAAGACTAGGATAGACATAAGATATATTATCATAGCCATTGCATAGCACTTTCATGTTTTTATTTTCGCATGGACATACATGACTTTGATAAAATTGGTATCAATTAACCATGATTTTCTCTTTTCTATTGAATAATAAGATGGAGCTATACTAGCAACAAACAAGAATATGCTATACAACGTCGCTCAATTTGAACCTTCCTAGGGGGTAATTCGAAGAATTCATCCTTATCCTTAAGGGGCTCGATAAGGATGTACCTAATGACTTGATACCACAAGATACTCCACATTAACCTTACCCTAGCAGAAGACAAGTGTTGAATAAATTAGACCAAATGGAGCAAAAGGAAAAGAGAAGATATTGAAGAATCAAAATGGATGTTAACTCCATCAAAACCATGCTTCAAGATTATTTCCAAGCCACTGGCTATGGCATCTCTTTGTCATCACCCACCTCATAACCTTCGGACTCCCCTCTAAAGGAGTGACTTCCTTTCCCTAGTTTATCTTTTTATTTTTATTTTTTAAAATTTACTTCAATCACTTTCATGCATTTCATATTTATATTTTCTTGATTTGGAATTTATTTTATTTTTAAGATTGCTTATGCATATTATGTTTTCATGTCCAATGAGGATCCTTAACACACATTGAGGACAATATGCATGTTAAGTGTGGGGGGGGGGGGGGGAATTTTGCATTTTTGCATATCATGTGTATATTTTGATATAGCATAAATTACATTTAAATTTGTGTAAATATTAGCCCAATTTTGATGCTTATAAATTTAAATTTTTGAAATTTATCAATTTGATGAACTTTATGTATGTTTGTGGTTTTGTTAAGCATAAGTTGTTAATCTTATATTAATGGTTGGTTTGAGTTCATTTTAAGCTTTGTTAGCACTTTAAGTTGAGAATTTTGAACTTTTAATCTAGTTAATGTATGTTGTGTTCATTTAATCCTATTGTGAGTTGATGTATTGGGAATTAGTATAGTGAATGAACTACACTTCTCCCTAAGGTTGCTTTTGGTTGTATGTGAAAGGAATTGTAAAAACACTCTCTTCCAACTATATATATATATAGTGCTAGGAACTTAAATTCTATCTACTTTAATGCTCTTGCAAAAAGTATGAGTATTTAAAGAACCCTTTCAACGATGTTCTTTTTGAGTATTTCAAGAAAGACAGGGAACTACTTAAAGATGGAAGAAAAGCACAAAGTAAAAAATAAATAAAGAGGAAATAGTTAATTTTCTCATGCCAAATTGAGAGCCACCTTAGTTTAAAGTCCTTTTCATTCATTTGTAATTTTCTTAATATTTTGATTCATGATTGTGTGATTCTGAATAGACAACATGCTTTTCACTTAGTAATATATGTTTCTTGACTTAATTTGTTAACTTTGTTTTTAAGAATTGTAAGCTAATTATTAAAAAAAATTGAGATGTGAGCTTAATGAAAGTTGAGCATAAACTTTTTTTATTATTTGATGCTTATTATTCTTAAGTTTACATAAAGACAAGTAAAGATTCAAGTGTGGGGGTATTTATTAGTGCCAAATTAGATATAGATTTATGACTCATTTAGCATGCATTCATTCATTTTAGGTAGCATTTTAGTATAGGTTAACACATAGAAATATAAAATTTTATATTTTTTTTATATGGAAAAGGAGTGTTAGAGGTATTTGGCAGTGTTTAAGAGCAAAAGAGATAAGAATAAAGTAGTGGGAGTAGAGCAATGACACTATCGTGATCATAGATTAAAGCACGAGTATGGATTGATCGACCCAGACAAGCAATTCCAGGTCAAGGTTCTATAATGATTGCATTACAATAGTGATTTTGGGTTCTTTAAAACTAAGTCCTCTATGGCAAGCACACCTAAGTAGTGATTACTACCCTCTCACTAAAGGCTTAAAGTGCAATCGCAGCTTAAAGTGCAATCACATCACGACTTAAAGGACGATCGTGGCCTTCACATTTCTAGGACAAAACATGTTAAGCTGGATAATTTTAAAGAGCAAATCTCGGGGAGGTGAAAGGACATTCTAGAAGGAGGCTATAAAAAGACCAAGACCACAATTTTGGAAGGAGATCATCTCTGGAGAACTAACCTATAATAACTAAGATAGAACAAAAGAAAGAGGAGAAAAAAAGTTAGACAAAAGCCACAATTGAAGAACCATAAGCTTTTTGATAATAATCTCAGCCTCTTTTGCTTATTTAGTTCTTATTTTATTATTCTCTTGGGTTGTTATTAAATAATGAATGATGGATAGTGAAGCCATGTTTGGCTAGTTTTATTTGTGATGTTGGGATTTTAGAAACCCATTTGATTCAAAGTTATTTAATATATCTCTTTCCTATTTAAATTGCTTATTGTGTTTATTGAGATTGTTATATGTTGTGTTATGGCCAAATACAACCTTGTTCTAGATCTATACATTAAGAAATGGTAGATTTAGTAGACCCACAAATGCATATTAAATTAATTAAATGATTTAAGAAAGCTTGATTCAATTCAATTCTCTATAAGTTTGCTTATTACCTTACATGTTTGATGTTGTCTTATATTATATTGATGATGAGAGTTAATCTGTAATTTTGAGATTTAATTGATGCACATTTATAAGTTTAGCATTACTTAAGAGAGAGTGCTAAATGATTATTGTAAACTTGAGATATGTTGTTAACTTGAATGGATCTATCATTTAACTTAATGAAAATGTGTGTACAATTCCCCAAAAACATGTTTACCATTTTAATCAAATTCTTAATTAAGTAGCCATAGTTAGCTTAAATTGCATTTTATTATTTGCTTGCTATTTAGTTTATTCATTGCCTTGTTTAAATTCACTCATTTAAGTTTTAACTAAATTAATCTATATTTAATAGGTGCTTAGTCCACAATCCTCGTGGGAATGATACTTTACTCAATACTTTTTTACTTGTTAACCCCTATACTTATCGAGTTAAATCAACACTTTTCTTAGGTTTAATGGCTTTAACATTCCTAGAGGATTTCGTATAAGGTCTCTATAGTAAAGTTCTTCTAGATTTTTTCTACTAGGATATTTTCTATTTTTCCTAGAAAATCTCCAGGATGAATACTTCTTACCAAATTCTCCCTTACAAGTCAGGTTTTAGGTGAAGCTACAGTCAAATTATTTACAAAAGGATCTTAATTCTTGTCTTGTCTTTCTTAACTCCCATTTTAAATGTTTTTGGAGTTTTAGATATTGATAGATTTTAAGACCTTCCTTTTGAGTAATCCTAATAAACTCACCATAAGTAAGTTAGTAATAAGGAATAATATAGGTACATAAGGATTGTTTTATGTTTATTTCTGACTCTTTCTACTAAAGGGTGGAAGTCCTATAAGGAATATTTCTTTCTAGAAAGGTTGGTTAGAATCTTCCCTAAGTATAAACCTAGTGAGGAAAGTTGATTTATACCATTAGAAGTTACTTAGTTTTATGCATCTAAGGTTTGATAATATATCAAAATTTTTATCTTTCAGATGAGATGAATCTCCTATAAAATGCAATGTTATGGTCAATATTAGGGTAGACATTGCATCTTGGATAGGATTACCAAGTTGGTCTAATATGGGTATGCCTTCAACATCAATTTGGATAACATTCAATATATTTAGCTATTATTGCTTTGTGAGATGATAATCTCACCAGTCTTTTAGTTGTCCTATGAATCATGCTATGATAAGTTTAGCTATTGTACTATCAGAGGTTCCTGTTTGGGGTTTATATGCATTATATGTCATTATCATTTGTTTTAAGAAATTCAGGATTTGGTACTCAGTCATTCCATCTATGTTCCATTAATAAACAAAACTAGCACTGAACTTAGGTTGGACTAGAGTATTAGGTCAATTTCCTAACTCTAGTTTTGGTAATCTATTTTAGACATATTTTAAGTAAGATGGATGGACAATTAGCTAATGGAGTTTAGTAATTTCAGCAGATTATTCCTGAAATATGTCATCTTCAAAAGCAAACTTTAGGGCTTTATTTAAGACACTAGGGCTTTGGTTAATAGACTGTGGAGTGTTAGATGTTATAGGGATCCTAGTAGAACTAGATGGCTTTAATCTACTAAGTTATTCCCTTATAGCATGCATAAATTTAGTCTTATATTTCTTGTTAGGCAGGGCTCCATATCTGATATGGTTTGAATATGGGGTTTTTTAATCATTTATTAACCACTCCTATAGTTCCAAAGGAATCTATAGGTTTCTAAGCTTGACCTTTTATCTTGGAAAGTTGTTTATCTATACTATTGAGATGAGTATTGGTAAAATTATTTTGGGCCACTATATTCTTAATATTTTATGACTCACTATCTTAGGGTTTTTTGTATGAACAAGCATCCACAATCTCATTTCCTATAGGGACTTTAATCAACCTAGGAGGGGGATGTTCTAACTCTATGCTTTAACCATTAGTTGTTTCCCAAATTGTTACCTTTTTATGAAAGTGACAGTGTTTATGGTTTTAAAAGGATTATAGATATTGTTTTCTGATGCATATATCTCAAACCATTCAAAAAATAATACACTAATCTTATTTTTATGTGCAAAATCATAAAAATAATTTTGAATGATTTTTCTCTTATTTATACAATGTTTAAAGAAACCATGTTCTATTTTCTAAATTATGAGATGCATAAAAATATTGATACAAGTGAGCTTTATCTAATTCAAAATATTTTTCTATAACATTTAACTCATGGGCTATAATTTCTATTATATTAGAAGCAGTAGGAAAAGTAGGAGGATAAGGAGATTTAATACTAAATTAAGGTTCAATGTAGACTGGTCTGAGCACGTTGATACTATAGTCTACATTTTTTAGTAAGGTAGAAGGTAAATCTAAGGTTGAATATCTAGCTAGAGTTGTGTAGGGCAAGTTTATAACATGTTGTATATTTGGGTGAAGATCTGCCTAATCTGTGTAGGGTAGGTTAATAACCATTGGCAGATTCGAGTGTTGGTCTATCTATGGTTCTCTTTTTTATAAAAGATTTGTAACAGAAGGTATTTGAGATTCTCTTCCTAGATTTATGGATTCTAATGATGAAGCATAAAAAAACCTAGAACTATATTCTCTTTTATCAAAACTAATTTTTACCCTTCCATCCTAGAATTAGTTGACATGTTGTATATAGGTGTTTGGAACATGTATTTTAAGTTTTTCTAGTTCTGGCTTAGTAGCTCCTTCCAAGATCTATTCTTGGGGAAGGGTTATTTGATTCCACTCAATGAGTTTTTGTATAATAACATTTGATTTGGTCATATCTATTTGAAGAAGCAAGGTTTCTCCCTTTTTGCTATAGAATTTACTCTTAGTATTAAAAGAGGACATCATAGCTTTATAATGCACTTTAAATATTAATGTAATGAGAATTTATCCTTCAAGCATATGATTATTATGGGTTTGAATTTGCAAAACTAAGGACTTAAAGAAATAGTATAATTTGGATAACAATTAAATGATACCAAACCTTTACAAAGACCGAGAATTCTATAGTCCTTAATAGAGAGTCTTTATATATATATATATAACCATATTTTTCACACGTGAACAAAATATTTACTTGACTCATGATAAATAAATAAATAAATAATAATAATAATAATAATAATAATAATAATAATAATATTATTATTATTATTATTATTATTATTATTATTATTAAATAAAAATTTTAAAATAATAACAGTGTTATTTATTTATATAACAATTTGATATTAACTTAATATAGTTATAATTCATTACAATTTTCATAAAATTTTTTATTTAAATAATTATATGATGTTACTTTAATATTTTTTATAATTAAGTTTTCTCAACTTTAGAACTAATTTCATATATATATATATATATATATATATATATATATATATATATATATATATATATATATATATATATATATATATATTACAATATAATGAATCATATTTTTAATTATTAAATTAGATATAGATTTTAAAGTGTTAAATATTATTATTATTATTATTATTATTATTATTATTATTATTATTATTATTATTATTATTGTTGTTGTTGTTGTTGTTGTTGTTGTTGTTGTTGTTGTTGTTGTTGTTGTTGTTGTTGTTATTGTTGTTGTTGTTGTTATTGTTATTGTTATTGTTATTGTCATTACTCAAATCGGGAGTCATGACCGGCGTTAGAGAATGAGAATTATTTCGAATTCGTAACCTGTAGCAAACCTTAAAAATAAAAGCATGCAATAAATAAATAAAATGGGCAGCATAATTAAAATCTTAAATCAATATAATAATAAAAAATTTTGTCATATCATATAATAAAAAATATTTCATACAATATTCAAAGAAATGCCTATGAAATTACAACCAACATTCTACAAATACAAAGTACAACTACTACTGCAGTTTTCTGGAATACAATAAAATCAAGTAAATAATTTACATAGACAAGCCAGGACAGAAGAAGTCTGGCAAATGGTCCTACTGCTAAGGTCTAAAGAAGAAGAATCTTCTGCAAAAATCAATAACTGAGGGGAGTTAGACCTCACTGAATTGTTATATTATATATACATGCACCTCCTAATGTCATATGCAATCAATCATCCGTATATATAATAAATATATATACAAGCAATTTATACAGATGCTGAAATCACTTTAAATAATAAATATTGGAAAACATTTGTTTTGATGAAAGATCAAATAGAACCTTATTTAATTGCAACCTCAAATAAAAACATCACTCTAGCCATACATGCTCACTTAATTCCAAATTAATTCTCTTATTTCATTTTGGATAGTAGACTGGCCCTGAGAAACTAAGTTAATCGAGCTCCAACAGTCTCACTATCAATGTGATTGCCCCGAGACACTAGGTCAACCGAGCTCTAACAACCACACTAATCACTCATATCAAACTCAAATCAATTAATTAATCAATCATATATCACCTCAAGTGATTCATAACTCAGCCCTAAATCTATCACACCGGTACGTACATGGTTCTAATGAGCAGCATTAGGTAGCACGTTCTATCGATATCCTTCAATTAAAATTTAACATACATATGGGAAAATAAATAATGCATAATAACAAAATAATAACAAAATAAATCATATATATACTAGAAATATACCTAAAATAAACTAAGTATATTTCAAGTATATATATGTTAAATAAATTCGAAATAACCATAAAAATATGCCAAATAAAACAAATAACATACTAAAAACATTCTAAGTATATATCAAAAATATAACATGTGTTTATTTTAAAATATGTCAACAATATACTAAAACTATACTAAACATTTAATAAAATAATTCATGAATAAGTAAATATTAAAACATGAATATTCTAAATCATGCATCCTAAAGGCAATGTATATATAAGATAACAATTCACAAGTTTGTGCTCCTCGAGATTGGCTCAACAGGCAAAGTCCGATAGGCCTTGGTCCCAATGCAACAAAAAATAAAATAAAATAATAATAACAATCATAATAAACCTAACTTATACT
Source organism: Mallotus nudiflorus (assembly GCA_947683625.1). Taxonomy (NCBI): domain Eukaryota; kingdom Viridiplantae; phylum Streptophyta; class Magnoliopsida; order Malpighiales; family Euphorbiaceae; genus Mallotus; species Mallotus nudiflorus. The sequence goes on along the minus strand of CANTUR010000585.1, from coordinate 521,139 downwards.
TCTAAAGAGACTCGATGTAGGAATACGAAACGCAAACAAACACAAGAACTAAAGATCGATCCGATATCATGTTTTACGAGAATTCTATCAAAATTTTGGCAAAGTCTCCTCTGTAAAACAAGCATTTCTCAACTAAAAAGTAGAGTCGATCCTGCAGGAAAAATACATTTTTAGCACAAATAACACAACACCTTCTGTTGGGATCCCGAACTGTACAATTTCCCAACTGAGATTTAAAATTCACCAATAATCAAAAATTTATCATAATATTTTAAAAATCATTAAAATTCAGAAATATCAATAAAACACCAAAATATAATATATTTAAACATTAAAACGCTAAATATAATTATTTCTCCACAATTAAATAAAATCTCAAATAATAATATAATATTATCAAAAATCCAATTTCTCAATTATTTAGCATAAAATAATAAAATTCACCTTATTATACTTAAATAACTTAATTATATAATAAAAGTAATTAAAAATCCATTTAATCACCAAAATAGTAAATAATATATTATTTGAATATCATTTTTGAAAATCAGTATTAATTAGTTAAAAATAGTAAATAATTTATAAAAATTCTTTTAATACCCTATAAAATCATAAAATCATATAAAATATATTATTTAACAATAATTTCCAAAAAAACCCACAATTAACTTATAAAATCAAAATTTACATAATACTAATAATTTTCCCAAAAATTTATATAAAATCTCAAAAATTATTTTATCACCATATATTATACCAAAATTATCTAAAACATATAATTAAACAATATTTTCAACAAAAATGCTTATTTAACCGAAAATCCCAAAATTCCCATAATACAAAAATATTTCTAAAAATTATATAATATTTCCAAAAATTATTTTCTCAACACTAAAATTAATAATATAATATACTAACACTAAATTAATCAAATTTATAATTAAAATAATTAATTAATGAAAATTCAATAATTTATAATAAAATTAACCAAAATTCCAAAAAATTCCAAAAAATTTTAAAAAAATATTTCTAGGAAGACTAAGCTACTAGGATCAATATTAGTGAAGGAATTTTCCAAGAATCAATAGGATTCAATTTAAAAAAAATTGAAAAGCCTAATAGCCATAAACCAAAAATTTTACAAAACTCACAAATGATCAAGTTTGAGCTTGAAAGGAGGTTGGGATCGACTTCACCAAAGCTCAAGGAGTTTAATGGCACCGAAATGGCGTGCTTATGTGGCCAGAGGAGGGAGCGACGATGAAGAAGCTCACCCTGCTGTCATTGCAACTCCAGGCGATTTGGCGAGCTTCTGGCAGTCGGATGACATCGGGGAGGGAGAGGGAAGAGGGAGGAAGAACATGGCGGTGGCTGGTGGCGGTGAGAGGCGGTCTGGCAGTGGAGAAGGGGGAGGTACAGTGACTGTGTTGGAATTGGGAAGGGAGATGGTGTTAATAATATAATATTAACATTTAAAAATAATAATATTAATAATACTAGTGAAATAATTTAATAATAAAAATAATGCTCACAATAATATCAAACAACAAAAATAATAATAAGGTACTTAAAGTATTAATATTAAAAATAACACCATTAATAATAACCCTAATATTTAAATAATAAACTTCTACAAAAATATTTTACGTAAATAATTCTTTTAAAATAAAATATGTAATTAACGATAATAATACACAATTAAACTTTAAAATTATTAATACTGCATATTCCAAAATATATTTTTATAATTTAAAATATCGGGTCATAACATTATTATTATTATTATTATTATTATTATTATTATTATTATTATTATTATTATTGATGTTGTTATTGTTGTTGTTGTTGTTATTGTTGTTGTTGTTGCTATTGTTGTTGTTGTTGTTGTTACTATTATTATTGGTGTTATAAATATATGTATGTATATATGTGTATGTGTGTATATATATATATATATTTGTTTAAAAAAAAAGGATCATGGGAAATGGACATGTGGGTGTCCATCCCCATTAAAAAGGAGAAAGAAGTCCGCAATGGGAGGGGAACGAAGAGGAAGAACTCGTTTAATAAGTTTTGGGTGATTAAATACCTTTTAATACCAATACTTTTCTTTTTCATTATTTAACCTCCAAATGAACTCCAATCGACCTCAAATTTGAACCATAGACTTGTCTTGTTCCCCTCTTCATTCTAGTAGCTTTGTCTTCATGAGAAAGTACCCAAAAATTCAAAGAAACATTCAACCTTTTTTACAATTTTCTACTATTCCAGTGGGTTTAAGGCGACGGGGTTGCCTTCATTACGTCCCCCTTGTCGTCAGAAGTCTATTGGCAAATATTTTTAGGTAAATTTGGTTTTTATTTCAATTGTTTTATTCAATACATATTTTAGGTTGTTTGAGGCTATTTTTGTGTTCAAGTAATTTTTACGAACATTTTGGTATATTTAGTTTTGTCGGTGTGACACTTTTTTAGTGAAAAATTCAGTGGATCCCACCTAAAGTCTGGTGAATGAACAGTATTGACCTCAAGATAAATGAATGAAACTATTTTTAATAAATATTATAAATTATAATGATCAATTTTCATTAATGGATTTTAATCTAATTCTTTATGTATTTTGAGAAATAAATTCCAGAAGCGTTTTGGGGGAAATTTTTTTATATTTTTAATAAATTCTTTTAATTATTTAGATTATACTTTGTGAAGAAAGTTTTGTGAAATTCCTTATAGAATTTTAATTATGAATTCTTGTAGTTTATGTCTAAATATGTGTTTTTAGAAATCATTGGAATTTAGTAAATTATTTGATTTTAATTGAAATTGTTGTTAATTATTCGGTTTTACATTATTTTTTATTAATAAATGTATGAAAAATAATTTTTATAATTAATTCTTGATTTTAATTTATAAGTGTTAATTTTGGGAAAATATATGAAAAAGAAATTTATTTATTATTCTTGAGCTTAAATGGGCATTTTATTATTTTTATGATGTTAATAAGTGATTTTGATAATTATTTGCAATTTATGCTAATTTAATTGTAAAATGGGAATTTTATTACATTTATGGATTTTATTAGCAAATATTATTTAAAAACTAGAATTTTATTATTTATTTGAAAAATAAAGGTTTTTAATATTTTTACAAGATATTTTGGTGATTTAAGAAATTATTATTATTATTATTATTATTATTATTATTATTATTATTATTATTATTATTATTATTATTATTATATTGTGATGGTGGTTCTCAATTGGGCGTGATTTGTAGTTCAAGGGCCCAATCTAAGATGTTGAGCCTTGAAATATTTTGAAGTGTGTTTGCATGCAGGTTTGGCTCTACTTTTATTAGAGAAACATTCGTTTTACAAAGAAAATTCTACCAAATTTTCGATAGATTTCTCATAAAACATGACATTGGGTCTATGTCAATTTTTAAGGTTTTAGAGTTAAATCTTAGATCAAGTTCCTTTAGAATATTTAAGATTAGGATTTTAATCCTAATTATTTACTTATTATTTTTCCTATAGCTGCATCGAGACCAAGGTCTACTTTTATTAATATATATATGAATATTAATTGTGATTAATCGATGTTGTCATATTTTATTATGAATCTCATTATTTTATTTATGATATAAATATTTTTTAGGATAGTCATAGAACGTGTTACCTAGTGGGCTACACAAGGATTGTTGCATAATAATACGCTAGATATAAGGGTATGAATTTTAATTGATCTGAGATATAAATATATGATTATTGTGAGTTGTGGATAGAGAGTGGTATGATTGCGGAACCTCAGTTAACCTGCAATGTACTCAGGGCCAATCCATTGCCAAAATTGGAGAAAATAAATATTTTTGGATTTGAGGAAAGCCTGCTAGCTAATGAAATGCAATGATTGAGGTTACAAATATTATTAGGGTTCTACCCCGATCCTCTATCTAAATCTTTCTAAATTTATTTTTTTTATCATAAAAAGTGATTTTGAACATCTAGATGAAATGCATGTATAAAATTAATAAATATAAATATATAATTATTATATACTAATGCTTGAATGTCTGTGTTTTTAGGTTGCTTGCATATATATAATAATAATTCACTTAATGAGGTTTGATCCCCTTCAATTATTTTTTTCAGGACTCTTTACTTCAAACCTCCCCTGTTAATTCTATTTGTCGGACCCTTTCTTCATCGGCTGACTTATGTAAATTTTAAACTATACTTTTTTAGTACTTAATAGACACTGTAGTATTATTACATACTTCATGTATTTAGTTATGTTGTTATTGACTGAAGTTTTGTATTTGAATATTTGTAAGAAAATATTTTGTGATGATATGATTTGGAGATTTCTTTATATGATTTAAAAAGTTTTAATTATGAGCAAAATTAGTTTTTATTTTTGGTGTTAAGTTGTAGTTTAGGTTTGCTATGGGTTTTGGATTTATGTGAATTCTCATTCTCTAGCTTCGGTCATGGCTCCCAAGTTTGGGTCGTGACATATATTATGGTCATAATTAATCATAAGGTAATAAAAAACATGAGTTATTGGTTAATAAAAAATTTTAAAGTAATAAAAGTTATATTTTCTTTATATAACAATTTAAACATTGCAACCCCATTAAACTTATAATTTATTAAAATTTTAGTAAATTTTTTTATTTGAGTTATGACATTTTATTTCTTCAATATTTTTAATATTAATACTTTTATTTATACAAAAATTAATTTGATGTAATTTTTTAAGTTCAACTAATAATTAATGATAAATATTAATTAATTTAATTTTAACTCTTTTTTGTTAAATTTTATAAAAATATGTAAAAATGATAATTATACTACTTTACAAAAAATATACTTACAAACAAATTATATGCCTTATTTTTTTATTAATTGTTAATTTATAAAAATATCTACTTTTGAAATTAATTATATACTTTTCCTATTTTAATAAAATTTATTAATTTTTTTAATTATTTATTTATTAAATTTAATATAATAAGACTTATAAAATTATATTATCTAATTTGATTTATATTAGAAAAAAATATAAGTAAACCTAATTAAAATAGAAAAAATATATTTTTAACAAAATTATCACTAACATTTTAATTAATTTAATTTTTTAGAGATAAAAAAGAAATTAACATAATTAAAATACAAAAAATACTTTCAATTAAATTAGAATAATATGTTAATTAAGTTTATTTTTATTACAGATAAAATATAAGTTAACCTAATCAAAATAAGAAATATAATTTCAATTAAATTAGAATTGCATTTTAATTAATTTAATTTAATTTAACTTTTTAGAGATAAAATAGAACTTAATTGAATTAAAATAAGAAACACAATTAAAATAAAAAAAACATACTTTCAATTATATTAGGATTATATTTTAATTAAATTAATTTTTATTTGAGATAAAATAGATGTTAACATAATTAGAATAGAAAATATACTTCTTGATGTTGTCGGTCCATGTCCAAGTGGTTGAATGAGCATACAAAATGGAAACTAGTGAAAGTGAGGTCACAACAAACCCTCTCTGATGGTTAAATTAGAGAAGAGAGAATGGAGAGCTTAATGGGAGAGAATAGGGTTTTTGTAGTTTTTTTTTTTTTTTTTTTTTTTTTTACCTCCTTTCTCGTTTCTATGCATGGGTATATATATTCTTACCTGGTACCATGTGTCATTTGATGAGTTGCCAAGAGAACTGTTCACATGCTTTGTGTCTCCATTCTTAAGCCATATACATCTTTGCTAGCTGGTGTTGGATGAGCTAGCAAGGTTTGGGCACACACGAGAGCGAATTGCCTTTATCGTGGAGGCCTGCCAAGTGTGATGTTAGCATAGTGTGGGTGTCTTTAAGTGTTGCCATAAAATCTTCATGTAAGCATGCATGGGTGATTTTGGTTGTATGAGCTAGGCTAATGTGTCCATTTCTTGTTGGGTTACTGGTTTCATTTATTTCCTATCACTATCACCTTTTAATGAATTTTTCCTTCTAGTGCAAGCATGCAGAGGTGAAGGGTGATGAAGAAGATGATCTTAGGTTTTGGCTTTTTGGGCTTGCTCCATTTTCCTAGCTTGGATCCAAGCTTTGGTATCAGGGTCCCCCCTGTGCTAAGTGTTGATCAATTATGTTTAACTTCTGTATGAAGCATCATCTCAAAGTGTCCATTCAATGCGACTTTAATTTGACACATGCCATGTGGTTTTTGGAGAGCAGTTTAGGTAATACTAACTACCATTTTATGTCTCTTAGTAGCATCCTTTAAGCGGCCACTTCCCCCCATTTCCGTGATTTTCAAAATTTTACCAGATATGGCTCACGTCATCAAATAGGGCTCATCTTGAGGCTTATTAATATCTACCAACTCTTTTCCTTTTTGTGTTTTTCCTTTCTTTCTTCTAGGGTAAGTTCTTTTTTTCTATTGCTTCTGCTTATTCTTTCCTAGAGGCTTTTTTTATTTTTATGTTTTGTTACTCATTATTGTTGTTTGCGTCTATGTCATCACTTGTTCTTTTCATCCTTATTGCTATATTAAACATCCATGGCATTGAGGAAAGGTACTGTCTTTCTTGTTCTCTTTCTTTTTTCTCTATTTTTTATTTCACTTAGTTTTGTTTCAATTGTTGATGATTCTCACAAATAGGTATTTGTTAATGAAGCTACTGTTTGTCATTGTCGTCCTTCCTGCCCTTTACTTGCTATTATTTATTGCATATGTTTACTGCTTATTGTTGTCGTGCTATTATTTTTTCTTCTATTGTTTTCATGTTTTTTTATGTTGATTTTTGTGTGATATGTTGACATTTACTATAGTGAGTCATTCTGGTGTAAATATCGCTAAAAATTTTATAGAGGTAGGAGGGGGATCAGCCCCCTGTGACTCCCACTCTGATGTGTCCCATGCTTCCCAAAGCCAGGCATCATCTCACTGCCTTCATCGGTAAGGTAACACTCCCACTAAGGATGATGATAGTGGAGATGTGAATCAAGGGGTATTAGAAGTTTCTCTGGTAAACTTGACTTGCTCTAACACTCTGCTAAGTTGGTTGGCTGAGTTAAAAGAGGAGTATTGTATTATAGAGGAATATGATCTGACTATTCCTAAAGGGTGTCAGGAAAATTCTATTTTGGAAAATAAACATATGGTGATTTATGAAGTCTTTCTCTAGGCTGGGCTTCAGTTTCCCATACATCCCTTTGTGGTGACCTTCCTTATGATGTACAGAGTATACATGAACCAGGTTACTCCCAACAGCTACATGCTCCTCACTTGCTTCATCCTTATGTACAAACAAGCCAACATTCAGCTAGATCTAAATCTTTTTTAGTACCTATTCATGTTCAGTAAGAAGAGCTAGTATTGGCACCTTTCTGGTCATCCTAACATGGCCTTATTTATGGGGCTTCCTAAGGTTAGGAATTCGTGGTTCAATAGTTTTTTTATGGTGAATAACCCAAATGGATGGGTTGATTTTCCTCATATATGGGTTGATGACACTTTCAAAGGAGATGGCAAGATTAAGCTGACAGATAAAGAAAAAGAGAAACTTAAAATTTTACAATTGTGCACTAAAGGGGAATACTTTGACTATGGGTAGATATTTGAGTGTTTAAAGGGTCCGTCAGATATGTCATTATGATTTGTCTCTATATTTGTTTTCTAGTTGTAACATCATTTATTTTGGGTGTGCAGGAAAATCGTTAAAGGATCTACAGAAAGGACCTTATACTCAAGACTTGGAAACTATGGAAATCAAGTCTGCCCCCCAAGTTGCTAAATAAAACATTGAGTCGCTTAGAGATTCCTCCAAAGTGGTGATGTTCGAATCTTCATCCCAAGATAACCTCTTAGCAAATGCCTTCGTGCGGGATCTATCCCTCTTTATGTTCATCCTGAAGGTCCATTTGGCACAAATCTAGAGGACCTTGTATCTCAAGTAATCAACGAGCTGCATGTAACTTGTCAAGAAGCACGAAAAGTTTAGTGCCTACTCAATTCAATCTCCTAGGTTTAGTACCAATTTGGCATGGTTATGCCTTCTTCCTAGCGATGAGGACTTGCGAAGCCCTATGAAGCTTGATATTGATTTTGGGCGCTACTAATGTCTTGTTGCTATTCAGGTATATATACTTATTAAGAGATTACCTTTATTCCTTTTTTTTTACTTTATGATTTAATCTCTTTTGTTTTCTTTTCTTACTAAATGGAACTATCTTTGCATATGGATGATTTCCTAGTTTCTCTTCATAAAAAGATTGCTTCCTTGTATGTGTAAATTTCAGATTTAGAAGGGGAACCTACTCGTTTGAAAAAACAACATGCTAGGGAGGTTGAAGGAATTAACAAGGTGAATCAAAATTGCACTTCTACCTTAGAATCATAAGTTGAGGCATTAGAGGGATATAACCTTTCATTTATTAACAAGAACAAGAATTTAGAGTCAAAGAGGGAATCACTTGAATGCTCTCTTCAAGTATGCAAGGCAACAAAAATTGAGTTGGAAGTTGATTTTGATAGGATAGTAATTGAATCAAAGACCCTATACGAGGATGCTAAAAAGCAATTTACTAAAAAGTTGGAGAAGAACATTCCAGAGGTGGACCGCTCAAGGATTTTAGGCCTGGAGCCATATTGATTTTTTTTCTTCTTATTATGAATAATTATGGTAGCTTTTATTCGTTTGGTATAGCGAATTTGAAAAACTTAATGTTTTTTTTAACTTCATAAGGGTGGAGATGTAAGGATATTATCTCACTTCTTTTTTTGGCATGTAGATGGTTATCTGTGAATTTTTTTTGGCATTTTAATAATCCTTTATTATTTTAGTATTTCCATACTAAATTGTTTATATTATTACTTCAAAAAAAGATTTTTTTCTTTTTGGTGGTGATATGTCGTCATGTTTATGCTACCGATGCATTACTGCCATTTGTGTAGGTGGTTTGATATGTTGCTTTGTAAGTGATTTGACTGGTTTGAATTTTTTACAGATGTTCTATCAATGCAATTCACTTAGAATGACTAGTCATGTTTATTGTCATGGTGGAATTTGGGAGCTCCTTTTAGGTTTGTTATGCTAAGGGTCTGTATTAAATGCATGCATTTTTATTTTTGGAGGATTATATGTTGAGGTCCTATTGGTAGGTTCCTCTTAGGTGATTCGTTGTTTCAAAGTGCCCTATATGAGGCTATTTATAAACGAATTGTTATTACAAGTGAAACTCCTCCTAGATGATGTATTGCTCTGAGGGGTTCATTTGTATAAAGAACTCATCTTAGGTGATGCATCGCTTGAAGAAGTTTGATTTGTTGGAGAACTCCTCTCAGGCAATGCGTTGCTTTGAGGGTTTTGCTTTATTAGAGAAATAGATGCAACATATGGCTTTATGCCTTCATTTCATTACCTTTCATTGAAATAATTCTTTACAAACATAAAAGTAAATGAAATGTAAAAATGTAATGAAAAAGAATAAGTGTAGCATTGCTACTTTATTGATAATACTTCTTCAAGTTTTGGGCATTCCAAGTCCTAGGCATGCATTTGCCATTGGTTTCATCCAGCTTATAAGTGGTTGATTCTAAGGCTCGAGCTACCTTGTATGGTCCTTACCAATTATGCTCCAGCTTACAAACCCATGTGTTTCCCTTGGTGATATCTGCATGGATTAGTATCAGGTCTCCAAGGAGGAAACATCTTTCTTTGACTCTTCTATTATGGAAATGGCCTATTTTTTACTTACAAGCTGCCATTTTAATTTTTTTGTCTTCCTTATCTCTTCTAATAAGTCAAGATTCATGCAAAGAGCTTTATGGTTGCCCTCTTCATTACATGCAATGATTTGGTAGCTGGGAAAGCCTATCTCCATCAGTACCACTACCTTTGTACTGTACACTAATTTAAAAGGGGTTTCTTTGGTGCTCTCCCTCAGCATTGTATGATAGGACCATAAGACACTATAAAGCTTCTCAGCCCATTCTCCCTTAGTTTGATCCAACCTTTTCTTGATGCTTTATAGTAAGGTTCAATTTGCCACCTCTGTCATTCCATTGGTTTAGGGGCATTACTAAGGTGAAGTGTAAGTCAATATGGAAGCCTTAGCAAAATTCTTTGAACTCTTTACAGTCAAACTATTTTCCATTGTCTATCACTAGCCTTTTGGGCATTCTGAATCTATATAATACATTCTTCTAGAAGAAACTCGTTATCTTTGCTTAAGTGATCGATGCTACAAGCTCTACTTCCACCCATTTAGTAAAATGATCTATGGAAACAATAAAAAAACTTCCTCTACCCTTTCACTAGAGGAAATGGACTAAGGATATCCATTCCCCATTATGTTAATAGCCAAACCACACCCAAAGGCTATTGTTGTGCTAGCAACAGGTGGTTATACTTTCCATAATATTGACATTTATCACATTTTACTACCAACTCTTTGTTGTCTGCCTATATGGTTGGCTATTAATAGCCTTATAACAGTGCTTTTTGAACCACCGTACTTACTACTTCATGAGCTCCTCTAATCCCCTCATTGATTTCCCTCAGCACATTGAGATATTTTGATGATCTCTTATAAAGAATGTCCCCATTAATAATATATGCTAATGTGATTCTTCATACTTTCCTAACTTTTACCTTATTTTCTAGGAGCACACTTGAGTCTAACCACTCAATAATAGTCTTCATCTAATAAGTTGTTTTAATATTTAGCATATTTTAGTTGGCTTCATCAATTCTTCAATGAGTACCCCCTTTGGTAAGTCGTACCCCTCATATGCTAGTTTGGAAAGTGCATCTGCTTCCTGGTTAGACTCTCTTAGGATTTGCTTGAGCATAAGATTTTTTTCTACCTCCTTAAGTTTCTTTGCCATCCCTTTTACTACTGTTAAATATTTGGGCATATCCCTATCTTTTGCTGTGAATCAGCCATCCATCTAGTTGATCATAAGTAAAGAGTCATTATGGACAATTAAGGCTTCAAGCTTGATTTCTTTAGCTAAGTTCAAACCACCTATCATGGCCTTATATTTTTTTATATTGTTGGAGGCTTGGAACCGTATCTTAAGAGCATACTCTAGTTTAATTCCCCTAGGCCTTTGAGTACTACTTCTGTACTAACACCCATTAGACCCGTAGCTCCATCCACATACAATAGATATAAGGAAGGTTTTACACCAGTTGGCTTACCCTGATCTTCTCCACACTCAACCATTAAGAAAGCTAAGGTCTAAGCTTTTAGGGATTTCCTCATATCATACTTGACTCCATAACTCCTTATTTTTTATGCCCATTCTACAATCCTCCTAAACATCTTAGCCTTTTATGGTATTTTTTATAATGGCTGGTCCATTCTTACTATTATCTTATGTGCTTCAAAGTACTACCTCAGATGTCTGGCTGATATTACCAAAGTGAATGCCATTTTGTCAATATTATGGTATTTGGTTTATGCACCCTTTAGTGTTTTACTAACGTAATACACAAGGAATTTCTCTTATCCTTCTTCTCTTACTAGTACTGAAGCTATTGTCTCATTTGACATTGCGAAGTAAAGGTATAGGGGTTTGCCCTATTTTGGTTTACTAAGTAAGGAAAGGGAGCTCATAAAAGACTTTAGTTCTTTAATGGTCTTTTCACATTGATCCATTCATTTAAAATTCTTCAAGCATAGAGACATCTCTTGGTGGAACAAGAAATGAAGTGTCCTAAGGTTGTGATGTACTTGTTCAAATTCACTTCCCTAATGAATTGTGAGGGTTTCATCTCCATTACTGCCTGTATTTTTTTTGGATTCACCTCAATTCCCCTTTATGAGATCATGAACCCAAGGAATTTCCTTGCTTTTACCCTAGAAACATATTTTTCTAGATTGAGCTTCATGTCAAATTTATCCAGTACCCCTAGTGCTTCTTTTAAGTCCCTTGTATAGTTGCTTCCCTTCTCATTTTTTACTATCATATCATTGATGTACACCTCCACCTTTTTCCTAATTTTCACTTTAAACATTCAATTTACCAATCTTTGATAAGAGGCTCTATCATTTTTCAAACCGAACAACATTACACTATAGCAGAATGTCCCCCTATTATGATGAAGGAGGTTTTCTCTTCATCCCATATATCCATTACGATATGATGATATTCAACATATGCATCCATGAAGCCATATATCTCGTACCTTGCTATGGAATCCATAAGCTATTCAATTCTTGGCAATGAATAACTTTCTTTTGGGTAAACCTTATTAAGATCAGTAAAATCAACACACATTCTCCATTTTCCACTAGACTTATTTACCAACACAATATTAGAAAGCCAATTAGGATAGCATACTTCCTTGATAAATCCTGCTTTGAAAAGCTTGTCCACTTCATAAAAAATGGTGATTTGTCTCTCTGGTGCGTGCCTCCTCTTCTTTTGTGTTATTGGCTTCACAAATGGATGCACATTTAGTTTTTGAGTCATGACCTTGAGATTGATTTAATGGATATCCTCTAAAGACTAAGTGAAAGAACTCTCTTTTTCCTCCAAAACCAAAAGTACCTCTTGACCCATCGACTCTTTCATGTCTGCCCCCATCTTAACTTTCCTTTAACCAGAAAATTCACATTCATGCACCCCTTATAATGGTTCTAATCTGTCTTCCCTTTCTCATACTCAAGAGTTTCCATAGGGAGTGCTTCTACTACTCCTCTTAAAGCTAACATGCATGCTTCCTAGGAAGCCTTCTAATTACCCCTTACACAAAGCTCTCCTCAAATGGTGGGGATCTTTATAGTGAGATATCTTATGCACATACGGGCCCCTGTATTATAGAGAAAAGGTCTACCTAATATTGCATTATAGGCAAAAGGGATATCCACCACCATGAATGTTATCGAGAAATCCTTATAACGCACCCTATCTCTCAACTACATTATTAACCTAGCCAAACCCTTTACTAGTACTAAATTTCCCCTTAGGCCCACTAATAGAGTAGACACTCTTTTAAGGTTAGTGGGTGATTTGTTCAATGCTTTGAATATACTTAAAGTCATCAAGTTTACTGCACTTTCATTATCTACCAACATCCATTTTAGGAGGGTGTTCCCAATCCTATCATCAACTACCAATGCATCTTTATGTGGTCCATTTAGTCAGTCCCCATCTTAAGGTGAGAAGGTGGCATGCTAGTTAGGCTTGAGATATAAAGTACAATCCCCTTCTTCTTTTTCTGCTAGATCCTTCCTCTTTAAGCGAACCCCCGAGGATTACATTAATTACAATGACAAGCTCAACCCTCTACCTTTTATGTTCTCCATCTTTCCTTTTATATTTATTTTCCCTTTGGGCTAAAGCCTCCCATCACTAACTAACCTATTGGTGAACCTCTGTAAATGGCCAATACGAATCAGGCATTGTATTTCATCTTTTAGTTGCACACATTCCTTTGTATTATGACATGTTCCCTTATAAAACTCACAATATCTATTTCTATTATCTAGGAGACTTGGAATCAATCTTCCTTAGCTAATTAACTCTTTCTCAGAATTACTTGATCCATATCAGGATTCCCCTCCTTGAGGTGTTAATAAGGGTATACTTACGTTGTAGATAAGGGTTCATTTGAAACATATGATGCCTAAAACTCCTATCAATCCTCCTCTCATCCCCATCTCTCTTTTAGGATCCAAGCTCATACTCCTTCATTACCATCTGATCATATGACCCCTCCTCCTTCTCTCACCCCTTAGAGAGAAGGGCTATGGGCTTATGCCTATCTAGTTTGTTTTAATCTATAATAAAAGACTCTTTAAGTCGTATATGTTGGGAGGCTCTGGCCATCAACATAGGGAAAATTGATGGTGGTAGTAAGGTCAAAAGTCATAAAGGGGCTTGCAAGTGATCCCCACTACTAGTGCCTTAATGGCAATAATGACATCCAGATCATCTACTTGGATCACTTCTTTGTTAAACCTCTCTATGAAGTCTCTCAATAACTCTGTATCCTTTTATGATAGCTTTTAAAGATCCGTAGAGACTTATAGAAGGGGAATACATATGATGAACCGAGCTATGAAAGCTTAAGAAAGTTAAGCAAAATTAGAAACACACTCACTATCTAACCATTGATACCACTTATGCACCACGCCCTTCAAGGTAGTGGGGAACACTTTACGTAGGACCAAATCCTTGGTGGACTGTAAATGGATAGTGGTTCTATATGTATTAACATGGATGATAGGATTCATCGATCCATTGTAGGAGCTTAAAGGTCGCATCTTAAATTTATTAGGGAAAAGGTCATTATGATTGCATTAGAGAGTGGGAAAATGTCTCTGAGATTGAACCCTTTACTCTCTCCATTCAGCTTCATGCTCTTTACCACTTTTTGGATCATTTGGAGAAGTTATTCTTAATTCATGTAAGTTTTGATGTTTCCTGTGAACCCTGAGGGATCTTCCTTGTCCATCAATACCTTCTCATTACCTTTAAACTTGTATACGTCTCGGGCTTAGGCCTTAATGTCAGCATCTAATTGCCTAGTGCCCTCCTGCCCAGCTCTATCTTTTGTAAGAAGTGTCGCCCTACTAGCCTCCTCTTCTATGTCGGTTCTGTCTATATCTACTCCTGCTCAACCTTTCCTTCCCATTATATTCTTTATCAGATTCTCAATGGCAGTTATGAGTTTTTGGAGGATAGCCATAACTGTAGCGGTCTCCGAGTTCCATGTTTGGTTGGTGTTTAGGATGAGTTGTGTAACATGCTAATTTTATGATGTTCCAATAATATTGGTGGTTAGTGGGGGGTGGTCGATATTTAGTAAGGTTAAAAGATTTATAAGTGGTGTATCGAGGGGTCTTGGTCTGCTAAGTGTTGCAAATGGTGTTTCTTGGCATGAAGTATCTCTATTTTTCTCCATTGTTACCATCATAATCCATGCTCACCATACCAATGATACTTCAGTTCCATTTCCAAGTGGTTGAATGAGCTTACAAAATAGAAACCAGTGAAAGAGCTTGCTAGGCAAGGTCCTAAAAAACCCTCTCTAATAGTTAAGTTAAAGAAGAGAGAATAGAGAGATTAATCAAAGAAATAGGGTTTTTGTAGGATTTTTTTGTTACCTCCTTTCTCATTTCTATGCATGGGTATATATATTCTTACCTGGTGCCATATGTCATTTGATGAGTTGCAAAGAGTATTGTTCACATTCCCTATGTCAACATTCTTTGGCCATGTACATCTTTGCTAGCTGGCGAGGTTTGGGCAAATGCTAGAGAGCATCGTCTTTATTACAGAGACTTGCTAGTACATAACCTTAGCAGAGTGTAGGTGTTTTTGGGCATTACCATAGAATCTTCGCATGGGCATACATGGGTAATTTTAGTTGTAAGACCTAGGATAACATGTCCATTTCTTGTTGGCTTACTGGTTTCATTTGTATCCTACCCCTATCACCTTCTATTGGATTTTCCTTCAAGTGCAGGCATGCAGAGGTGAAGGGTGATAAAAAAGATGATTTTTGGGTTTTGGGCCTCATGGACTTGCTCCAATTGCCTGGGCTAGATCTAGGCTCTGGTATCACTTCTTATATCTTCAAAAAGGGGAATATGGTGGTGGATTCTCTAGCCAAGCATGGTGTCCAAGCTTCTTCTTTCTTATGGTGGGATTCTTCTCCTGACTTGAGTAATTTGGCCATCTTTAAAGATTTTAGTAGGACGGTTTCTTTTCATTTTTGTTAGCTCTTTTGAGCTTTTTGGTTTTCTTGGTTAGATGTTTGTAATCTTTTTTATTTTAATAATATTTTCCATGGATCCTAAAAGTTTGATGTTTACGCTAAGAGTGTGTCAACCTAGTTGAGATGCTCAGGTGCATTCCTAATTTCTGGTCTCCAATATTTTACTAAAAAAATTATATTAGAATTTTTATTAGAGATAAGATAGAAGTTAACCTAATTAAAATAGAAAATATACTTTCAATTAAATTAGAATTATATTTTAGTTAATTTAATTTTTATTAGACATAAAATAAAAGTTCACCTAATTAAGATAGGAAATAGACTTTCTATCAAATTAAAATTATATTTTAATTAATTTAACTTTACTTTTATTAGTAAATAACTAAATTATCCAATTTTTATATAATAATAAGTAAAGATTTTTTTTTTGTAATTTTGTCTATCTTTCCTTGTATACAGCAGTAACACCATCCACTTCAACTGACAACTTAGAGATGCCCATTGTTAATTAAATTTGTTTTCAATATTTCAAAATAGACACTTGAGTGAGCTATTAATGAGAGTTGTGTATGTGATGCTAGTATGATTTTATTAGCTTTCAAGCAATGGTGTATGTATATATATACAACAATAACTAAAAGAATAACAAATCTAACAGTAACGTAATAGAATACAACCAAGGCTAATCTCAACACCTCCCCCCCCCCCCCGCGCAAATCCATGGCATCACGTAGAGCAAGCTGAGAAAATAGATTCCAAAATTGAGCAGATGGTAAGGATTTGGTGAATAGATTAGCAAGCTGATCTTATCTTGTAACAAAATTAAAGTGAAGAAACCCCAAAGGTACTTGTTCATGAATAAAGTGATAGTCCAATTCGATGTGTTTCATTCAAGCATAAAACACTCGGATTGGAACTGAGATAAAAAAGAGATGCTTTAGAAATTGGATGGCTAATTTCTTAAAGAAGCCTACGTAGCTAAATAAATTCAGAAGTAGCATTGGCGATAGCTTTGTACTCACTCTCTGTAAATGATCGAGCAACTGTGGGTTGCTTCCTTGCAAGCCAAAAAATAAAATAAGAGCCCAGGTAGATAGCATAGCCTGATGTAAACATCCTATCATTCAGATCCCCACCCCAATCACTGTTTATATAGCATTGAAAAGTAGGAGAAGTAGTTGCGGAATAAAACAATCTAATATGCTTAGTACCTTGGATGTAGCAAAGTAGACATTTAAGGGATTTCCAATGCACATCTATGGAACTGTGCATGAATTGGCAAAGCTTGGTAACACTGTAGGTAATATATAGTCAAGTAATAGTGGCATATTGAAGTGCGGCCATAATTTTTCTATATGTGTCTCATTTAGGTAGAAGGATGCCATCAAATTTAGATATGGTGGTGGATACTTGCACCGAGGTGGAGCATGGATTGCAATCGACCATACCATGCATGTGAAGTATGTCAATAAGATATCATATATAGGTGAGAAGAGTGCCATCATGTTAGTGTTGTAACTCTAAGCTAAAGAAGTAGTGTAGAGAACCTAAATCATGGATTGGGAATTCCTATTGAAGTGACTTAATGACTATACGAACAAGCTTAGAATAAAAACCTGTAACAAAAATATCATTTATATAGACTAATAAGAAAATAATGTTAGTTTCATGTTTGAGAATAAAGAAAGAATGATCAGCCTAGGAGGAGATAAAATTTAACTTGTGAAGACAAGAATTAAGGCAGGCAAACCAAGCTCTAGGGACCTGCTTAAGGCCATAGAGAGATTTGTTCAATTTACAAACATGGGTGGGATGGGTGGCGTCAATGTATCCAGGGAGTTGTGATGTGTAAAGATTCACTTTAACATGGCCATGAAGAAATGCATTGGAGACATCAAGCTGATGCATTGGTCAGTGATGCATTGTGGCAAGAGCTATGACAACTCGAATAGTGGTAGCTTTGATAATAGGGCTAAAGGTTTCTTTATAATCCACACTTGAAATTTATGTAAACCCCTTAATGACAAGACGTGCTTTGTAGCAATTGACAGTGCCATCTGAATTTATCTTAATGCAAAAAATCCACTTATTGGCAATGATGTTAGCATTTAATAGAGTAGAGATAAGAGTCCATGTATTTGTGGATTGAAGAGCACTGATTTCATCATCCATGGCCATTCTCCATTCTTTGTATTAGACATCATCTTTAAAAAATAATGGTTCATGTTACAAATAATTCAAGTGGTTATTTTTAGAAAGTGCGATGTGTGCTTGGCGTTTGGCTAGAGTGTAAGGGCAAAGAGTCATAAGGTGTGTGCGAGATAGTGGGGAAAGTGATAGGTTTGATGGGATGTCGGGTTAGGAGTCTTTAGAAAAATAAAAAATTAAATGGAGGCCAACAGAATTAAAGGGATGGGAAGATGAGGTGGTTCAAGTGAGGATGGGAGAATATTGTTGAAGAGGGGATGAGGTCAAAAGGGAGGTTTGTTATAGTAAGGGATTAAGTTATTGATAGATATCATGCAACAGTTTAATTATGCATGGACAAGATGATGTGGAGTGAGAAGAATTGGAAGGTGAGTTGTTAAATGAGATAGGTCCATAATGAGATAAAGATATAGTAATTTGGGTAGGTAGTGGAGATTTGTTTAGTTGGGATATAGATGAGGTGTGGGTTGTTGCAGGTAGTTATGGGAATGGATTATTGGATAAAGATGGGACTAGAGTGAGGGATAAAGGTGATAGAATTGTAGTGGAATTAGGTATGGGGTCAGCTAATAAACCAAGAGACGATAAAGACATACCTGTAGAGGAGGCTGAAGTGAATGGTGCATCCTATGTGAGCCACAGGTCTGCATGGGAATGTGAAGATGGAGTAGGGTTGGTAACATGCGAAAAAGGAAAGTGTTTCTCATTAAATTGAGCATTTCGCATAGTGTAAATTTTATTAGAGGATGGGTCAAAACAATCAAAGCCAACATGATTATAAGAATTGCCTAAATAAACACATTATTTACTCCTAAAAGAAAATTTGTGTTTATTATATGGACGAAGGTTAGGAAATATGGCACACTTAAAAAATTTTATTTCTAAGTATTTGGTAGATGTATGAAATAATATTTGAAATGGAGATTCATTATTTAAAATAGGAGTGGGTAATGCATTAATTAAATTTATGGCTGTACGAAAAGCATAAGTCCAAAAACAAAACGGTACATGAGAATGGGCTAACAATGTCAAATTGATGTCAGTAATATAACAAATTTTGCGTTCATATAACCCATTATGTTCATGTGTATATGGGCAAGTGATGCAGTGAACAATGTCATTTATATTAAAGTACTTATGTAATTTTTAAAATTCACCTCCCCAATTGAGTGAAAAGCTTTGATTTTGGTATTGAATTTACTATGTACATAAGATTCAAAATTAAGAAACAAAGAATGAGCATCACTTTTATTTGTAAGAAAATAAATCCAAGTGAATCTAGTGAAATCATCAACAAATAAAATAAAGTAACGGAAACCATGATAGGAAGGGACTGGGGAAGGACCCAAAATGTCTGAATGAATTATTTGAAAAGGAGCATTTATGGTATGCTTAACATTGGCAAAAGGTAATTTAGCTAATTTGCCTAAACGACTTGAAGAACAACTAGAATTTATAGAATTGGAAATAGGTAAATTATGATCTCTAATAATTTTGGAAACAATGCGATGTTATGGATGGCCCAAGCTGGCATGCCAGTTTGTAAAGGAGGTGGACTCAGTGAGAAGTGCTTGTTTTGGTGGAATACAAGATGGTGGCATCACATATAGCCCATTTTCAGTCCAACCTCATAACAGGGTTGCCCTGGTGTTCTGATCCTTAATAGAAAAATGGTTAGGCCAAAATTTAAAAAAGTAAGAATTGCCAATAGTGAATTTTTGGATAGAGAGTAAAGATTTCTGAATGTTTGGAACATGAAGAACATTTTTAAAAATGAAATCCTTATAAGAGTATGGAGAATGATGGAATGACTTACCAGTATGTGTGATAGGAAGGGTCTGACTATTGCCAACAATAATTTTATCATGACGAGTATAAGGAATTGAATGGACAATATGAGAGGAATAAAATGTCATGTGATGGGAAGCACCAGTATCCGAGTGCCAAGGGTTGGAGTGAAATGTAACATTGTAGGGAGATGATGAATCGCCGAGACTATAGTAATGAATCAGACCTATGTTCGCATAATGAGCTTGGGGAGATGAGGCTTGATTATGAGGTTCATAGCAACGACGACACTTGTCAGTTGTATTATTATGAAATCCGCATATCTGACATTATTAAGATCGGTTTCAGCGAAAGGAGAATGAAGTTCTCTTATTATTGGGAAAGGCCAAAGGTGGCAATGTCATGGGAGGTCGGGGTCAAGAAAAAGAACCAGAGAATTGTTGCCTTACAATGTGAGCAGTGGGTGGTTCATGAATATTTTTTATGGGAATTTCATGAGCCACCAATATCCCATGGAGTTCTTGGAATGTGATTGGTGTGGGTCACTGATTTAAGGCTGTAATAATGCTATGAAATTCATAGTCAAGATTGCGATAGATAATTGCATTGAATTCTGTAAGAGAAAGAGATCGACCTACTGCTCCGAGTTCATCAGCTAAAGCTTTGGCTTTTTGCAAGTACTAAGTGAATGATAAGTCATTTTTCTTCAATTCTTGGAGTTCAATGTGGAGTTGTAATTGACAGTTCTAAGATGCATAACCAAAAGCACTTTCTAGTGCGTTCCAAGCAACAAAGGATGTTGTCATGCCAATAACATAAGGGAAGACTTCTTCAGAAAGAGTAGAAAATCCATGAGAGTAAAAGCTAGTCTTTTTTATGCCATTTGGCATATTCTGGATTTGGAGTAGGAGGATCGGTTGTAGTTGTAGTTGTAGTTGATGGTGCTACAATGGAGCCATCAATAAAGTCTGTAAGTTTGTGAGGAAATTTCGAGAGGTTAATTTGATGGACAAATTGTGATTTGTGGTAGTAGCTATTGGAAGTGAAGAGGAAGAAGAAGAATAATAGGTGGGAATAATTTGTCCTGCCATTTTTACAACTCTGATACCATCTGAAGTTTTTGATTTTATTATATATTGTAAAATGAGTACAATGTTGTATATATATAATGATACAGGTTGTTGAGATAAATACAACAATAACTAAAAGAATAATAAGTCTAACAGTAATGTAACAGAATACAACCAAGGCTAACAACGTTTTATCTCAACACACAGCAGATGTAGGTCTTTTCATATCTTGCACTGTATATATATATATATATATATATATATATAATCAGAAATTAATTTTGTGGCTACTTTAAAAACAGAGACTTATCTCATATATACAGTGCAAGATATGGAAAGACCTACATCTACTGTGTACTCTATCTTTGTTTAGAGTGGAAAGCTATTGCACAGCTAGTCCTTTATATTTCGAAACAAAAAATTGGGCATAGACATTCATATGAGAGAAGAAGCTTTTCTTTTGCATTTCGTACGTTGTTACTATTATTCAACACGAAATATTATTCCTACGAAGCTGCTTATATATCTTGCAGAGAGCAACTCAAGTACTTTCCATTGCAATGGCCTCCTCGACTAGTGCTTGATCTCAGAGGAGATAGAGCTTGAGTTTCTGATAGAATCCTATGTTATCCGAGTGCTTGATGGTGCTCCAGGAGGTCAGACAGGCCCATCTAAAATCCCTGATCAACCCTTTCGTAAATGTGAAAAGGGGTATGCATATAATGCTGATAAAGATAGATGTTGCAAAACTGTGTACAAATGCGAATAGTAAGTGCTGCTAAATTATTCTTTTATATATAATGCCACGGTCTCATCTCATGTTGTTAAGCTCATTATCAAAAATATAAATAAATTTTTTAGTTGTTAAAATTAATTTTTAGCTACTTTAAAAAGAGAGAATCATTTCACACTTTGAAAGGTATATATTTACATCCAAAAAACAATTTTTTTTTAAAAGTAAACTTATCTTTGTTTACAGTGGAAAGCTATTAATGGACAGCTAGTCCTGCCTTTACTAAAAGCAAAGAAGATAAGCAGGATATGGCAGCAACTTGATACCTAAAGTTAAGAGGAAGATGGTAGACATTAGATAACTTTTGCAGACAAGTATATTATTGTGTGGGTTCTACTTAGAAAAGCTTCAAAGTAATGCAATTAAAGAAAGACTACGTAGACCAACAGCCAGATACTGGTAGTTCACTCTAAAAGAAGAAAGACTACTTAGATGTAGAAATCTTTGTAATTTTTTTCTTTAGTTTTTATATATTTCTATCACCTTCTGTGTTTTTTAAAAAATATATATATAATAAAAAATTACAATAAATGATAATTTTAAAAATAATTTAGTGATTATTTTTTCAAAAAAAAATATGCAGATTTAATATTCAAATTCTAGTCTCATCAAAATTATTATTTTCATAGAATTTATCTTTATATTAGATTATTTATTTTTTTTAATTTACTTTGCCATTAATTTGGATCTATCTGAATTGAATAAATATTTAGAAATTAATCTTCAAATTTATGTTAAAAGTTACAAAATTAGAATTTAAAAATATTTACTTAAATTTTATTTTATTTTTCTTATAGAAAAAAGAGGATAAAAAATTCAATAAGCATCAAATTTATTTTATTGGAATTTAAAATTAATTTTTGAAAATACAATTAGGTTTTCCAAATAAAATTAAATCGAATTAACACAATTCATAAAGTTAAAGGAACAAATTGAAATGACATAAAATTATAAAAATATGATTCAATTGATAATTAATATAAAATTAAGGATAGAACTGATAGTTTTCCATAGAATTTACTTAGATTATTTATTTTTTTAATTTACTTTACCACTATTTATTCTATCCGAATTGAATTAAATTAATTACACTTCAATAAATATTAAATTCCAATTAATTTAGTGTTTACTAATAAAAATCATTTAAACAATTAATTTATCCATTATTTGGTTTAATTTTATTATAAATTTTATTTTATTTCCAAATAAATTTCAAATATAATTTATTTTCATATGATTTTTAAATTCATTTAAAATTAAATATATTTTATTAATAAAAATTAATTTAATTTTAAATAATTAAAAAAAATTAAAAAATTAAAATTCAAAATAAATTTCATAAAATTTTTATTTAAATCAAACATGTTAAAATTTTTATAAAATTTATTTAAACCAAATAAACCTTTAATATAGTTCCGTCGGTTGAAAATTTCATTTAGTCGTGGACGAGCTAACCATTTCTATATATAATTTACACAATTTATTGGTGGGTCTAGCTCCATGGGAACGGGACAAGATCAATCCAACTTAAAAGGCTCTGCACCAGGTCGTCCGCTTCACACTACAACAACTTCCAATACTCGACTTTGTTAAAGACGTTAATAAAAAAGTTAGCTACAAAAGCTTTTAGCTTTTAAGATGCTTTGAATATCCTGAGACTCTCACAGACCAAAACTTACAATTCCAGCTTTCAGACTGAGCTTTTCCTCTACTTCCCATTGATCATCTTGCAATATATATACACACAACACAACTCAAGCTCCAATAAGCCCAGCCAAAAAATATATATATATATATATTATAATAAAGATTCGTGTAACCCTTTTCTTCTTTTTCTCTTCTTCTTTTCACTTATTTCGCGTCCATGAACAACTTCTTGATCCTTAAACCTGCCTACTTGTCCTTTTTTGTGCTCTGCTTCTTCTATGGAACTGCCTCTGCCGTCTCCAAGCCTCCTTACACTCCAATAAACCCCATCTTTATCAACTGTGGTTCCAGTGACAACAACATTTTAATTCATGGTCTTAACTGGACTTCAGACCTGAACTCAGATTTCGGTCTCATTGAACAACCTGATAAAAAATCAACAACTGCTAAAGCAGGCTCCCAGGGCAGCTCTGTCAGCGATGTCCCTTACATGACTGCTCGTATCTCTCGATCCCAATTCACATACAGCTTCCCTGTCACTCCTGGTCAGAAGTTTATCAGACTGTATTTTTATCCTGCTTCATATCAGGGTGGATTTAATAGGTCTAACGACTTTTTCGATGTTAAAATTGAGCCTTACACATTACTCAGGAATTTTAGTGCTTCCCTCTATGCTGATGATTGGCGGGTACAAACTTTCTCGAGAGAATTCTGCGTAAATGTTGATCAACACCAGCAGCGGCTGAATATTACTTTTGCTTCCAATTTGGTTGATTCAAATGAATCTTATGTTTTCATCAATGGAATAGAGATCATGCCGATGCCGACCCATCTTTATTACACTCCATCAGATGGTCCTGGAATCAAATTCCTTGGCCAGAACAGGACTCTCAGGGTCCAGAACAACACAGCACTTTTAATGGTTTGTCGGTTAAATGCTGGGGGAAATTACATATCACCCCCAGATGACACTGGCATGTACAGATCATGGAACGACGACATCTTTTATATGATATCAGCCTCCTTGGTTTCAGCAAGACCAAATGATTCTCTCAATTATTCAAAAACACAAGCTTACATAGCACCTGATGATGTCTACACGTCGGGCCGATCAATGGGAGAAGCAACTAAAGACAATTTGACATGGGAGGTACTACTTGATCCTGGATACAGGTATCTGGTAAGACTCCACTTCTGTGAATATTTTTCAGAAGTGAAGATAAATGAAAGGCGATTCAACATCTTTATCGACAACCTGATGGCTGAAGAAGGTCTTGATGTTATCGAATCAAGCGGTGGTAACCTGATTCCCATTTACAAGGATTATATCGTCCATGCTGGGAAGCAAGGAGAGACCACATATTACCCGCTTCACATAACGATTCGTGCAAATGCACTTAGTGAGCTTCCTGATGGTTTCTTGAATGGAATGGAAATTTTCAGATTGAACAACACCGATGGCGACCTTGCTGGACCTAACTCACCATCATCTATACCTCCACCACCACCACCATTACCATTGCTTCAGCCATTGCCAACTAAGAAGTCTGGTAGGATAAGAACTTTGCTTATTGCGATTTTTTGTAGTGTGAGTGGTTTGGTGGTAGTTCTCTCTTTGTTCTGTTTTGTTGTCTTTTGGCGAATGAGAAAAAGGAAGAAGCATAATGGTACTTATCACAAATTATTATCCTGTTGTGGATGGTTGAATGCTCACAAAGGGCAATCAACTAGGACATCAGCTTCTTCATTGCCGAAAGAACTATGCCGCCAATTTTCACTAGATGAAATTAGAGCTGCAACAAACAATTTCGATGAAAGCTTGATCATTGGCAAAGGTGGATTTGGAAATGTTTACAAAGGTGATGTTGATGACGGAGCCGTGACCGTTGCAATCAAACGCTTACATCAAAGGTCTAGACAAGGCGCACATGAATTCAAGACAGAGATTGAGATGTTGTCTCAACTCCGCCATGTCCATCTTGTTTCTTTGATTGGTTACTGCAACGATGAAGGAGAAATGATCCTTGTGTATGACTATATGATCAATGGAACTCTTACAGAACATCTGTATGACACCAACAATGATCCTCTTCCATGGATGAAAAGGCTAGAAATTTGCCTTGGAGCGGCTCGTGGATTGGACTACCTTCATTCTGGCGCTGCGAATACTATAATCCATCGAGACATCAAGACGACCAATATTTTGTTAGATGAAAATTGGACAGCTAAAGTCTCGGATTTTGGTTTGTCAAAAATTGGTGTGAATAACACAGCAATAAGCACCGTTGTGAAGGGCACATTAGGTTATTGGGATCCTGAATACGCAAGAACAAGCCAATTGACAGAAAAATCTGATGTATACTCATTTGGTGTGGTGTTGTTTGAAGTATTATGTGCTCGAAAAGCAGTTGATAGAAAGTTGGAGGAGGGACAGTGGAATCTAGCAAAATGGGCACGGAACTGCATCCAGAATGGAACGATTCATCAAGTAATTGATCCATATCTGATGGGAAAAATATCTCCCGAATGTTTCAATAAATTCGTGGAGATTGCAGAAAGTTGTGTGCGTGATAATGGGATGGAAAGGCCTTCGACGCATGATGTAATGGAAAAGCTTGAGTTTGCGTTGGAACTTCAACAAGCTGCAGATGTTGAGAAGAAGGAAACTAATCCTGACGGCGTATATATGTATCCTGAGGTATCGTTTCAAGCAAATAGATACGCCGCTGCGGATATATCTGGTCAATCAACGTATAATTCAAGCAATGCAAGTGGATCAAGTGCTTGGATGGATACAAATACTACCGCAGTGACGTTTCTCAGTAGTCTTCCATCTGGTAGCACAGCATTAAGGAAGACATCCTTTCTCTGATACCAAAAATTCTGCTTGTGGAACAAAATGTTTTCTGTTGTAAGATATCTTGCTAAGTGTAACAAATGTTTAATATTGTTATCTTCTTATTTTATGGGTTAAAACGCTAAAGTTTCAAGGTAGTGTACGTCTTCAGATTAAATATTGTATTGCTGTTCTTCTTGATGTTGGTGCCATGTCTCTTATGGCTAGCTAACTGGGCATGGTCTGTTACACGAACTGGAAAAATTAGACCTTCTCTAATGATTGTCTTTAATTTTTTTTCCCTTTCAGTGTTAAGAAATTACGATTGAAAAATTGTAATTACTAATTAAATTAAACTTTTGGCTCTGACTTGTTGAAAGCTGAAAAGATATTCATTCAATTATTGAAGGTGATATTTCCTAAAAAAAAAAATTAATATTGAAGGTGATAAGGTTGGACATGCTCAGGAATCTATTATTGTTGTGTGCCTCAGAGCTCATGGCCTTTATCAAGTAATAACTTTATAGATCGTACGAAAACATCGTGAGTATTATAGCCCTCTATTCCACCTTGGAAGCTAGTCAAAAGTAAACAAACGTGACATGATTAGCTTTATGTTGTCCAATAATCTACATGCACAATTGATCTGTGTCTGTGCTACAGAATGCCAAATCAACCAAGAACACTGTAGATATCTCACCTATCCGAAGTTGAAGGCTCAGAGAGAGAGAAAAAAAAGTGAGAACTGAACTTCATTTGGTCTTCCCCGAGCCTGATCAATATAGCTTTAATGATTTTTCATGTTCACGTGTCCGAAGTCTAACTCTCATATTAACTACTTAATCAATTCGCTTGGCAAAGACTCCGACTTCAGCTTGTATTAATCTCTACTTAATTACCCAGTTCTTATTAGTGACCGCCTCCTTCTCCATGCTAATTTCAGGCCAAATTTTCAGATTTTCCCTCTTGATCTTTCTCTCGTTTCTTGCGCTCATAGTCTCTAGCCACTTGCCACAGGTCTTCCACCCCACCGAAAACATCCTCGTTAATTGTGGTGAGACAGGCAACTCAACCGGCCTAGATGGTCGTGCGTGGACTGGAGATAATGAGTCCAACTTAGCTTCATCACCTGTATCAAACGATGCCAATAAAACCCTTGATCTACCAGCCTCCAGTGATCCTGTCCCACATGAAACTGTCAGAATTTTTCATTCTCCATTGACTTACTCTTTTCCTGTTAGTCCAGGACAAAAATTTACAAGGTTGTACTTCAATCCAAATTCAGCCGAGGGGTTCAATAGGTCTAAGGTCATCTTCAGTGTTACAATTAGTCCCTTCACTCTCCTTAGCAACTTCATCCCTTCCCCTTCTGCAAATTTTTTCGTTAAGGAATTCTCCTTGAGTATAGAATATGCTCAGCTTTTGAACATAACCTTTACTCCAGGCAATTTAAATGGTGCTTATGGGTTTATCAATGGAATCGAGGTTCTGTCGATGCCTAGTAATCTTTATTATACGTTTTCAGGACATATGGGTATACAACTCATTGGTCAATACAACCGATTCTTTCTTCAGAACAACACAGCTCTTGAGATGGTTCATTGATTAAATGTCGGGGGGAGCTCCATATTACCGGTAAATGACTCGGGCATGTTCCGGACTTGGTCTGAGGACAACAATTTAGTATCGAATTGGAGTTGCACACATACAAATAGAACTACTAGCATCAACTTTACAACAATTCCTTCTTATGCTGCTCCTAGGGAGGTTTTTCAATCTGCCAGGTCCGCAAGCAAGGAGATGAATCTTCCATGGAACCTGAAGAATAAAATTCAGAGAAAAAGAGAGAAAATTCAAAAGAAATATTTTTCCATAATATTCAAAGACAGGTTATATCTCTTATATATACACACAGGAATCTTAATCTTAACCTAATTAGGAATAAAATAACATCTTAAATAGAATACAACTTTATTCCTAATTGTATACAAATATTTACTTCCTAATATATACAATAAAAATATTTACTTCCTCAATACTCCCCCTCAAATTGGTGAATGTATGTCAATCATTCCCAACTTATCAGTGAGTTGTAGAATGTTTTTCCGGATACAGTCTTTGTGAGGATGTCAGTTAGTTGAGTCTGAGAAGAAACATATGGAAGATCAATTTTTCCTTGGTTCAGATGATCCTTTATGAAATGTCTGTCAACCTCTACATGCTTAGTCCGATCATGTTGAACCGGATTATTTGCAATTGCTATGGCTACCCTGTTATCACAATGTAACATCATACGCTTCAGATGTTTTAATCCCAGATCTTGAACAATTCGCCTTACCCAGAGCAACTCACATACTCTATGAGCCATTCCTTTAAACTCAGCTTCAGCAGTTGACCTTGCTACAACTTTCTATTTCTTGCTTCTCCAAGTGACTAAATTATTTCCAACAAAACGTAAAGTACCCGGATGTTGATTTTCGATCAGTCCGATCTCCAGCCCAATCAGCATCAGTATAGCCAGTAATTTCATAATCCTTATTCCTCCCAAAGAATAACCCTTTACCTGGAGAAGAATTTAGATATCTTAATACTCGGTATATTGCATCAATATGTTCTTTACTCAGAGAATGCATAAACTAATTTATAACACTTACTACATAAGCAATATCTTACCGAGTATGAGATAGGTAAATCAACCTTCCTACCAACCTTTGATACTGATAAATCAACCTTCCTACCAACCTTTGATACTAATCCTTATCAGTTGGAACTTGATCTACTAGGACTGAAAGTCCATGGTTGACTTCAATTGGAGTTTCAGCTGGCTTACAATCAAGCATGTCCATCTCTGTCAGTAGGTCCATTACGTAATTTCATTGGCAGAGGGAAATTCCTTGAGCTGATCTTGCAACTTCAATTCCTAAAAAATTCTTTAAGTTACCCAACTCCTTAAGTTCAAACTGGGATGCTAACTGTCTTTACAAGATTGTTGTTTCACTCTAATCATTTCCAGTGACCACCATATCATCAATATAAACAATAAGCGCGGTGAATTTATCTAACTTTTGTTTGATGAATAGAGTATGATCAGCATCACTTTGCTTATATTTGAGCTTCCTCATAAAAGTTGAGAGTTGTCCAAATCATCCTCGAGGCAATTGCTTGAGTCCATACAATGCCCTTTTTAGTTTGCATACTCGATCAGTACATTTAGTTCCGGGTGGTGGATTCATATATACTTCTTCATCTATGGTTCCATTTAAAAATACATTCTTCACATCAAATTGTCACAGTGGCCGGTCCAAGTTGGCAACTAAGGAAATAAGGACTCGGATGGTGTTCATTTTTGCTACTGGGGCAAATGTATCTTCATAGTCAATTTCATACTTCTAAGTATACCCCTTTTCTACCAACCGAGCTTTATACTGATTTATGCTTCCATCTAAATTGAGTTTAACAGTGAATATCCACATGCACCCCACTGTTTTCTTTCATCTGAAAGAGGAACAATATCCCATGTCTGATTCTTCTACAATGCCTCCATTTCATCATTCATAGCTTTCTTCCAATCTGGATCATCTAAAGCTTCCTACACATTACTCGGAATGGATATAGTAGATAATTGATTTATAGTAAGTGTATGTAAGTTAGACAAACGATTGGTTGATATGAAGTGGTTGATAGGGTATTTAGTTTTGGTATGAAGTTCTGGATCATATTGTTCTTTCGGAACCCCTCTATTGATTCTAGAAGGATAACGAGGCTCAGTATTTGGAGTTACTAAAGGAAACAAGTTTTCCTTATTGTGTACATTCGCATCCAGAGTTTCTTCAGCTTCTGGTATGGGTTGGGAAGATGTACTATCTTGATTACTCAGATTTTCTTCTATGATCTATCCGGGTGAGATGCTCGGACTCAAAACATCAAATGTCTATGAGATGCTCGAAACATTTGGGATACTCAGAGATGTTTGTAAAATGCTCGGAACATTTAGGATACTCATAGATTTCTATAAGATGCTACTCGAAACACTCAGAATGCTATCTTCAAATTCAAAGAGGTTTGAATTTTTCTCCCCATGAAGAGAGCACTTGGTGTTAGAGAAGAAAGGAAAATTTTCATAAAATCGAACATCTTGAGTGACATACATCTTCTTTGCAGTTGGATCATAACATCGATATACTTTTTGTAGATCCGCATAACCAATAAAGATACACCAGATAGCGCGAGGGTTTAATTTACTGATTGTCTGATGAACATATGTCGAGCATCCAAAGACTTGTGGCTCGAGATTATTAAGGGGTGGAGATATGAAAAGTTCCTGAAGTTTCTGAAAAGGGGTTTTAAAATCAAGTACTCTTGATGGTGTCCAATTTATGAGGTACGCAGCATATCAAACAACCTCTCCCCAATATTCTCGAGGAACATTCATGTCAAATAATAATGCTCGGATAACTTCCAATAACTCTCGGTTCTTCCATTCAGCTATACCATTTTGTTGAGGAGTGCCGACACAGGATGTTTAGTGGCAAATGTCCTTCTTGTGTTAGAAATCATTTAGAATTGAGTTAACATACTCCCCACCATTGTCAGACTTCAAGACTCGGATTTTACTCTGGTATTATGTAGCCACCATTTTGTACAGGTCCCAGAACTTGGAGCACACATATCCTTTATTTGAAAGTAGTGATACCCACGTCATCCGGGTACATTCATCAATAAAAGTTACAAAATATTGAGCATTAGATAAAGTAGGAATCCGAGCAGATCCCCATACATCAGAATGAATGGTCATAAATAGAATTAAATTTTTATTATAACTCGGTACATAAGAAATTCGATGGCCTTTTGCCAATTCATAAATATCACACTTAAATTCCGAGTCTATAATATTCAAAAATAAATCTAGTTTTATTTTTCTAAGATAATAAAAGAAAGATTACCAAGATGAGGATGCCATAAGATTACTTGGTCTTTACTCGAGCAACTTCTATTAACCCTATTAACTTGGCTTGACTTCCGACTTGAATCATCATGCAACTCAAGATAGTACAACTTTCCACGTTTAACACCATAGCCAAGAATTCGGTGTGTTGCAATGTCCTAAAATATACAATAATTAGGCCAAAATTTGACAGTGCAATTCAAGTTTTTAGTGATTTGGCCAATAGATAGTAAATTATAAGAAAGACATGGAACAACAAGAACAGTATCTAGATTAAGAGAGTCGGAGTTAGATACTGATCCTTAATGAGTAACCGGTGCTATGCCTCAATCAACAGTCATAATATTTTGCTGGGTTGATGGGCGAATGGATGTAAGATGGTGTGTGGAGTTTGTCATATGATCAGTAGCACCTGTATCAATAATCCATGTATTATTTCAAGTAAGATTTGTCATACCTGATATTGCATCAAGATCACTACTTGGTTTAGTACCATTAGAGGTGGCAATTGCAGGCTTTCCAAGCTTCTTACGAGGCTTTCTATTGAAATCCCACCATTCCGAATATCCCACAATTTTATAGCACAGTTCTTTGGAGTGTCCAACTTCACCACAATGAGTACAAGTGTATGTGATGGACTTACTCGGTATTTTCTCTTTGAACTAGG
The DNA here is from genome assembly GCA_947683625.1 of Mallotus nudiflorus. Classification (NCBI taxonomy): domain Eukaryota; kingdom Viridiplantae; phylum Streptophyta; class Magnoliopsida; order Malpighiales; family Euphorbiaceae; genus Mallotus; species Mallotus nudiflorus. Next base: position 489,438 of record CANTUR010000585.1, on the reverse strand, counting down.
GATGAGTCTGAGCTGCTACAAGTACAGAATGGTCTAGTAGTATCTTCAACTCTTCCATAGTATGTCGTTGGTTGTGGTCCCTTCGTACATATGCATAACTCGACTCGAGATCAAAAGGTGGATCCTTCCGAAGTATTTCACTCCGAGCATTATTAAATTTCAAATCAAACCCAGCTAGGAAAATATGTATTCGAAGTCGGTAATATGTTTATGGAGTGATACTACTCCATTAACATCATCCCCTTGTGCACACATCCGGGCATCGATTTCCTGAAATATTCCAATCAATTCATTATAGTATGCAGGTAATGGCTTACCATTCTAACGTGTTGTGAATGATTTCTGGTTCAATTCAAATAACTAAGTTTCTTTATATCCATTATAGAAGGTTTTTGAGACAGCATCTCATATCTCCTTTGTTGTTGGAAGACGAATGAATCTTTACATAAATGTCGGACTCATTGAGTCAATCAGCCAACTTTTGACTCAATTATTATTAAGGAGCCAGGTCTCCAACGCTTTATCTCCTGCTGGTGGCTTTGGCGTAGTGCCATTAAGAAAGCCAGATTTATTTATGGCTCCAATTCGCATCTCCATGATCTGTGACCATAGAGTATAGTTCGTATCATCAAGAATAATTCCTGTGAGAAAGGGAGAATTATCTTGAAGGGTTTGAATAAAATTGGATGTTCCATGAGATATGATGGATGTGTTTTCGGTGGTCATGATTTTGAATATTCAAATAATTTAAAAGAAAAAAGAAAAAATATGATTTCAAGAATTCAACAAAAAATTCGGTTTCAATGGATATGCTCTGATACCATAAAGAATAAAATTTAGAGAAAAAGAGAGAAAATTCAAAGGAAATATTTTTCCATGATATTCAAAGACGGGTTACACCCCTTATATATACATATAGGAATTTTAATCTCAACCTAATTAGGAATAGAATAATATCCTAAATATAATAAAATTTTATTTCTAATTGTATATAAATATTTACTTCCTAATATATACAATAAAAATATTTACTTTCTCAACATAACCTAACTGTAGATGCAGGATTCAAGTATCTAGTAAGATTCCTTTTCTGTGAGTTGCAACAGAAAATAAAAGGGGAGACAGGAAGTTTCAAATTTTTATTGCAAATCAGATGGCTGAAACTTCTGCTGAGATAATTAGTGGGGCTGGTGGCACCGGAATTCCAGTGTTCAAAGACTATGTCGTGATGATTCCAAATAAAAGCACTATCCAGAATAACAACCTCTCTATTTCACTTCATTCTACAGGCAAATCAGGCCCAATCTTGAATGGACTGGTGCTGTTCAAGATTAAAAGCACCGATGGCAATCTTGATGAACACATCCATGAAGCTTCAGTTCCTGCAGCAATAGCCAAACTACCAAATACCCAAGCCAAGAAATGGAGGCACTCGAAGACGGTAATCGCTGCAGTTACCGGAGGTCTAACTGGCCTGATCATGGTGTTAATCCTCGTTGGCTTCACAATTTTCTGGTATTGTAGAAGAGCAAGATTGAGCAAGAAGAGCACTAAGCACCTGCCTGAAGGAATTTGTCGTCTATTCAAAGCCGAAGAGATTAGAAATGCCACGAACGACTTTGACAGAGATCTGGTAATTGGCGATGGTGGTTTCGGTAGAGTGTTCAAAGGATACATTGACAGTGAAAAAACACCAGTAGCCATAAAAGCTCTGAAGCCAACTTAAAGCCAAGGGTCTCGTGAATTCTGGGCAGAGATTGATATGCTTTCAAAGCTCCGTAACAGCCACCTAGTATCTCTGAATGGTTACTGCAACGATCAACATCTCATGATCCTCGTGTATGACTATATGGCGAAAGGAACGCTTCGTGATCACCTTTATCATAACCATAATCCTCCAATACCCTGGAGACGAAGGCTGGAGATTTGCATTGGTGCAGCTCGAGGAATAAAATACCTTCATACAGGTACAGATCACTGTATCATCCATCGCGATATAAAGAGCTCAAACATTTTACTTGATCAGAATTGGGTGCCTAAGGTTTCTGATTTCGGACTGTCAATATTAGGCCCTGCAAGCCTATCTCGAAGCCATGTAACCACAGAAGTGAAGGGTACATTTGGGTATCTAGATCCGGACTACTATTTCACTAACCATCTAAGTGTGAAATCTGATGTATTTAGCTTTGGCGTATTGTTATTTGAAGTGTTATGTGCTAGACCAGCAGTTGATATGAAGCTAGAAGAGGAACAGCATAGCTTGGTTATGTGGGCTAGACAACATTTTAAAGAAGGTACACTTGATCAAATCATTGATCCCAATTTGATTGGTGAATTTGCGCCAGAATGTTTGAAGGTATATTCAAAGATTGCAGTAAAATGTCTGCGTGATCGCAGGGATGAACGGCCAACAATATCAAATGTATTAAAGAAACTTAAGCTTGCACTGAAGCTGCAGGAATGCGCTGATTTTGCTGCAGAGCAGGGAACAGCAAGTAGTGGGTCTGAAAACGAAGCAGAGGAAATTTCTCTTCGTGGGAGCGGTAACAGTAGCGGATGTTTAGCGCATTCATGTCCAACATTTGGCAGAAAACTTTATCTTCTAATAAGAGGACTCTCAAGTTTTTCAGTGACAGGGCAAGAGTGAAGAGAAAATTGGCTAATAAACCACCTTCTTTACGTGGGCTCAGGGGTGTATTTTTTGCTTTTTTTGCATATAGGTCTTTACCGAAGGATCAAGGGCAACACTGATTCAAGTTCCTGTGAGCCAGATTTAACATCAGAGGAGATGTTAATAGAAATTATGGCAAATCCTCAAGGATCGTGATGGTTTTGTTTTGTCAATAGAAAATGGATATTTCAATCAAATATGTAGGCGTTTAAAATTAGTCCTAATAATAGTACCATTAAGTTCGTATTTTGTGATAGTTTCTTTTCATTACATCTATATCTGATTGTGTCAAGCTGAAGTTACATGCTTATGTAGAATTACAATTGTACTTTTTGGGAACAAAAAAAAAAGTATTCATGATGTGCAAAACCACTAATTGATCTCAAAACTTACCATTTTGATCTTTAAAAAACTTAGCAATTTCAGTTTTAACAATATGCATACATTCTTATTACTCATCTATCAAAAAATGTACAAGTGTATTTCTGTTTAAAGTTCAAACATTTGTTGCACCAACTTTCTATTGTCATCATCTATACACTGTTCGGTAAAATTCTTACATAAAAACCTCTGAAACTATATATATATATATATATATTGCAATATAGACTAAGGGTCCATCACATTTGTGAAAAAATATGCTCTTTTTTTTTTGTTGCGGTTTCTTCTTCTTCTTCTTCTTCTTCTTCTTCTTCTTCTTCTTCATATATTATTTTTTTTTAATTTGTTGTAATCTCTGCATCCGCATTGCTTTCGACAGATCAATGTATATTTCCTCAGTCCTAATGTTTCTTTGGTAAAAATTGACATAATTATCATGTAAAACAAACATCATCATCATTACGGGACCTTAAATAAATAATTTGTTACATAAAATAGAATATAAAAATGTTTGATGCAGAATTCATCATAATTGTAGAGAGACTTAAATTAAATTGGGTGTTCGATAGTTTCCTGGTTAAAACTGGTTTCTTTCCCTTAACCTTAATTCTTCACGTAGTAGAGAATTACATGGATTTTAGTCTACTAACCCAATAGGTGAAGAAAGGACCAATTTATATATGTGGATAACTTTTAATTTAGTACATCAAATAACAAATTATATGTGGATAACTTTTAATTTAGTACATCTATCAAATAACAAAATTTATTTCACGATTAAATAGGAAACCTAACTTCAATGCAAATATGGCGCTAAACTTTCATACCACATCTAATATTCTCCCACTTGGTCCGATAGTTCATGATGTTAGTATTTAAGAGTGTAAACAGTAGGCGCGCATAATTAAATTTCATAATGTCACTCTTCCATCATGATTAACCTTAACATAATAAATTATATAACGAGTGCTATGGTAGTCATACACTTTCAAATTGCATACTCCCTTCCATATACTATGACACTAGTAACATATCAAGTTAGGTCATATAAGTTATATATAAATAATTTAATGTCCACTTAATTGTCTTAAAGACATATTAATTTTCTTGTTCAAAACATCAAGCGTATACAAACATAAGGAACAAAAAATAATTTGATAAATTTAAAAACGAAACACATTAATGAGCTCAAGAGTGTCATAACATCATCATAATCAATCTTCAATACAACCAAGACCCATTCTATGTGCATGTTCTTTAAATGTCTTTGGCTGTAAGCCTTCAGTTAAAGGATTTTGAAAGAGCCTTAAAGGGGGTGTGAATACGGCTAATGACAGTTTTACCAAAATAAAAATTATTTTAAGGAATTAAACAAGAATTTAATGAATGTTGAAAAGGAAAAATGAAGAACATGATGATTTAAGGAGTTCAAATTCAACAATATTATTACATCTCCACCTAACTTATCCCCAAGTTAGGATTTTCAATTATCCACAATCTTATTCACAAGACTGAGATTACACAAGAGTTTTATGGCTCACTCTTACAACCTTACAACTTGAGTTTTCAAAGCTCACTCAAAAACTAAATCCCAAGTTTTTTAATGGACAACACTTAAGCCAATTCCTTTTAGAATAGAATCTCATTTTCCATTTTCTTAATCCTAGACAATAGAAGAACAAGAATGTCTGTTCTAACACTCACCAACTCTCACAAGAGTTACACGAATACAAAAATTGTTTAAGAGGAAATTTGAGAGCTTAATTGAATGCTTAAAAGAGAATGAATAATAAACAAGTTTCTTAAACCTTCAATTGAACTCTATGGAGTGTTTATATCGATAAACACTCAAAAATATGGTTGTTGGATGTATCAAACATGCCTCCAATGTCTATAATTGATTTTTGAATTAATCTTGGACCTTTGCAACATAAATGATGCTCACAATTGTGAGGAAGATATTCTGGCTCGTAAGCATCAGTTTAAGGATTGTTGCATTCAAAAATTTATGTTGAATGTTGTTAAAGGTGTCCTCACAAATTGATTTCAACTCCTCAATCGTGAGGAGCACTGGCAATTTTGCTAAAAATAAGCTCCTTAGGCACTATTCAAGGTCAGCTCATGACCGACTTATGAGATTCTCGTGAGTGGGACTGAAGATGATTAAATAAGCCTAAAATTTCTTCATAAAAGTTATAGATAATTATCTTATCTTTCCATATCACTTTGAATCACCTCATTGAACCTTTGTAGCTCAAGATATTATTGAAATACTAATAAATACTAAGAGCTATGTAACCTGATATAAAAGCTGCATATGCGAAATTCGATTCAAGATTTGTATACAAAAATGAGCTCAGATTTTGACAAGTAAATTCAATTCAAAAAGCTTAAGATGTCTACTTCAAAAGTAAATAAGATCATTTTCTCATTATAGGGCTTTAAAATTATCAAAAAGCCTCATTGTATCTCAAAGATCGAATTAGCCCAAAAACCGCTATATATCAAAAATATTTTTTTTTTGTATATAATTTCCTACACACTTAGTTGAAATCATTGGTATCAAAATTGTTTGCCTAAATCCAAAATTAAGAGTTTGATCATGCCAATGGTCAACAATCTCGCTCTTTTTGGCTTTGACAAACAATTTGTTAAGATAATAAATAAAGTGTGTGAGTGTCAAAAATAAATGACATGAATAAGTATGCATTGTATAGAATAGCTCCCTTTCTCAAATTAAATTGATGCATTATGTGAACAATTTTTCTCCCCCTTAATATATGCATAAAATTTAAAAGAATACACCATGTATCAGGGCATAAAAGTAATTGAATTAACATGGAATATATAAGAGATAGAAAATTTTTCTTTTATATTTCTTTATTTGCTCCCATTTTATAGATATGATAAGAAATATAAATTTATTTTATTCCCCCCTTTTTGTCAAAAATAAAGACAACATAATCATGTTATCAAGAACATAGTCTAACATAACTAATGTGTTAAAAACATAATAACATGATGACAACATGATCATTAAAATAAATTGTTAAGCAATTTGAAGGAAATAATTTCAAACATATATGCATGTAGTACTACTAAAATGCATCATAAAATAGTACATATAGCACTATATTGAAACCTAAAAACTTAACTATCGTATGATCATATAGAGCTTAGCTAGTTAATGATCATGTGGCACTTAGCATATTACATATAGAGCTTCTTCTCCCTCTTTGTCAAAGACTAAAAGAAAAAGATATATAAATGGAAATGAACCTTAAGGAACCAAAAATTATAGAGGGAATAAAAGGTCACAAACCAAAACAATAAAAACAATGAAAACAAAGATATTGTCACGACCCAAAACAGGGGCCATGACCGGCTCTAGGGAACGGGAATTCTTTCGAATCCGGAACCCGTAGCAAGCCTAAAAATATAAAATAAAATAAAACATGCAATAGTAATAATAACAATATTAAATGCAGCGGAAATAAAAATCATAAATATCACAATAGCATTAGCACCAACTGGATTTAAATTAAATACTCATCTCATATATATATATGAATCTTTTAATATAAATCCAGTTCAAATACATAATACAACATCTCTTTAAATATTTAATGACTACTGCAGTGTCTAGATAAAATAAAACCCAAGACTCAGAGAAGCAGTTTACACAAAGAAGCCGGGGCGGAAGAAATCCGGCGTACAGGCTTGCTACTGAGGTCTGAAGATGATGACTCTCCTGAAAAAATTAGTCAACGGAGGGGAGTCAGACTTCACTGAGTAAATTACTATAGTATATATACATGCATACTAAATGACAATGCATACAGTCATCAGTATATATCTAATATGTATATATACAGGCAAATACACACAGATGCAATAAAATCATTTTATATATATTTCATTGAAAATCATCGTTTATGAAGGATTAAATAGAACCCTATGATATCACAACCTCAAACAGTGTTAGACAACACTCTAGCCATACAGGCTCACTTATTCCAAATATATTCACTTATTCCATTTAGACAGTAGACTGGCCCTGAGACACTAAGTCAACCGAGCTCCAGCAGTCTGACTGTCAGTGTGATTGGCCCCGAGACACTTAGTCAACCGAGCTCTAGCAATCACACCCAAATCACATCTTACATATCAAATAATCATATTCCATCAATATCCACAAATGGTTAGTAATATAGCCTCTCGGCTATAAGCGCACCGGTACGTACTCGGTCCTAGTGCTGCCCACTAGGTAGCACTTTCTATCGATATCCTTCATTAATAAATATAAAACATTCATTCACAAATAAATGATGCATGAATTTAAATAAAATAACAATATAAACCATATATATACTGGAAATATACCAAAAGTAAACCAGGTATATTTCGAGTATATATACGTCAAATAAATCCAATTAAATTACAAATTAAACTAGAAATATATTTAAAAACATTTTAAATATAATTTATTAATAAAACATGCATATAATTTAATATATACCAAAAATATACTTAAATACAAATCACATAATTTATGCATATTTAATCAAAATAAAATATATATTTCTAAAATCATGCATCCTAAAGCACATATATATAAAATAGTAACTCACACTTAATGCGCACCTCGAGATGGATCCAACAGGCCTGGTCTACTAGGCCTCGGTCTCGGCGCAACTAAACAAACAATAACGATAGAAATCAAAATAAACCTAACAGAAAATCTTAGAACTCGATCTAGAATATTAAACACAGAAACAGGGTTAGAGTTCGACTGGACATCACGTTTTACGAGAATTCTACCAAAAATTCGGTAGAACCTCCCCTGTAAAATGGACATCTCTCTACTCAAAGAGTAGAGCCGACCTTGCAAAGAAACACACTTCAAAAAACAAGCTCAAAACAAATCCACAACCCCTCGGTTGGACTCCAAACTACAGTCTACCGACCGGGGTCCACAAACACAGAACAATTTCAGAAATACCAATAATACTCTTATAACATAGTAATACATTTTATATGTAGAAATTACATAATTAACCTTTAAACACATTAAAAACCGATAAAAACTCATTTTATTAGTAAAATCGTATATTATATATATAATTGAAAATAATTCACGAAAATTAGTTTTAATTAGTTAAAAATACTAAATAATTTGTAGAAATCATTTTTATACCTTAAATAACTATTAAAACCAATTAAATTACATTTTTTGCCAATTTTGTGTAAAATTACCAAAATACCCCTATATATATAAATATACTAAAATTACTTCAAAAATTCACCAAAAATAGTATAATTATCCAAAATTAATTTTCTCAACATATTTATCAAGAATATCAATAATTAAACTCAATTTACCAACTAATTTCAATTAAAAACACATTTAACCCAAATTTTCAAAATTACATAAACTTAAATAATTCAAAATAAATACTTAGAAATTCATAAAAATTCCAAATAAATTTCTATAATTCATTTCAACACCTATATTTATCATAAAACACAATTTCATAATTTATTTAATTAATTTCTGAAAATTAGAAAATAATATTAAAATATTCAAAAAAACCCAAAAATCAAAATAATCTCCAAAAATTCCACAAAAATTCATACATGTAGATTAAGCTATTAGTATCAACATTTGTGAAGGGATTTTTCATGAATCAATCAATTCGAAGTTCAAAAAAATCAACAACCTTAATATGGCCGAAATCAAAAATTCGAAACCTAAGCAAATCAAGACCAATTAAGCTCAAATCAAAGCTAGAATCACACTCACTGGAGCTCAAGGAGAAGAAAGGGACTGGTGGTGTCAAAAATGGTGGCCAGAAAGTTGGTGAACGGCGAGGAGGGAAGTTTCAGCCAAAATGGGTAAAATGGGAGCTAGCCGACGCCGAGGAAGGAGCTAGGGGCGGCAGAGCAGCTGGCTGAGGAAGGCGGAGCTGCTGGCGGCACACCAATGGTAGGTGGTCGGAAGTTGCAGTGGGAGGGGAGAAGGAACGGGCTCGGGAAGAAGAAAGGAGAAGAAGAAAAGAAAAGAAAAGGAAAAGAAAAGAAAAAGAAAAAGAAAAAGAAAAAAGAAAAAGAAAAAAATAATTTTAAAAAAAATATTTGGGAAAAATCTCACACCACACATTATTATAATAATTTACAATTTAATAATAAATAAAATAATTAAATAACAATAAAATTAATAAACAAATAATAAAATATTAGGGTAATAAATTAAACCCTAATTAAATAAATATATATACACATAGGCTTTATTTAGTAATTTAAAAATACGTATGAGTTCATGCAAGTTCGTAAATATATTTAAAATAATTAATAATAAATTATTTAAGTGAAAATTTCCCCGAAAATGAAAGTTTCAGGAAGATTTTACGTAAAGCACTGTAAATAATACATAATAATTAAAATAAGTTTTAAATACATATCAACTCATAAAAATATCATAATATATATACAAAAATTATTAACACTGTATATCCCGCTACAATATTAAAATATTTAAAAACACGGGATATTACAGATACACAAAATCTTTATAAAAACTTATGTCATACTTAAACAAAGTAAGCAAAACAATGTCTTTTATCAAATATAATATATGACAAAACTAGCCACACTTACAATGTTACTATGCATTCATAAACAAAATTATGTAATATAAATTCAAATAATTTTCTCCCCCTATTTCAAATTAAAAAAAAATAGAATAAGGTCTGGATTAAAAAACATTGATATTAAAGACACGCTATCACATAGTTATGTTAGTAACATAAACACATCTTTGTAAAAAAAAATTCTCTCCCTTAAAAGAAATTAACTAAATACTAATGTAAACTCAATTATTTCTTCCCCTTTGTCAAAAGTAAAGATATACCAAATCTTAAAAATATTCATGTCTTATCAAAAATCAAAACAATTTCTAAGAAGAATTTATACCTGAATAAATTAAACATGAATTTTGCATGTATAAACACAATAAAAAAAAATCATGCATAAACACAATAAATAATAAATTAAACAAACTCAAATATTTCTCCCTCTTTGTAAACAAATGCAAAAAAAATCATTAAAAAATAATTGCATTAAAAAGGATAGAGTTAAAATGATAGTAAGATATCAATTATAGACATGACATAATATTAACAGCTTATGGCTTATATCCAGAAAATAAGCCAAACCTAAACTGACATAAAATAATCATAAAAATAAAATATTAGCTCAAAGCTTAGATGCGGAAAATATAATGAAAATAAACCAAATAGAAATTGATGAAAAACACACAAAAATATAAAGAAAATAATTAGTCTTGTTGAGGAGAAGAACAAAGCGAACAATTTTGCTAAAATAAAATAATTATTTAATTGAATTTAACTCAATAATTGAATATTAAATAGAAAAAAAATGTAAGATCAAAATCAAAAGTAATAACCAAAACAATTAATAAGCACATCACGATTTCACATGAAAATAGTTCAACCATCAATCAATATAGCATAAAATTAAGACACACTAGAACCATAAATCATATCAAGCTCATGCATAATTAAATTCATTCTTTCCTTACAAAGAGCCTTGGTAAAAATGTTAGCTAATTGATGATTAGTATAAACAAATTCAAGAAAAATATCACCATTTTGCACATGATCATGCAAGAAATGATGTCTAATATCTATATGTTTAGATCAAGAGTGCTGAATAAGATTCTTGCTAAGGTCTATAGCACTTATATTATCACATTTAATAGGAATGTAATTAATATCAATGTCATAGTCTAAAATTTGTTATTTTTGCCATAAAACTTGTGTGCAACAACAACTAGCCACCACATATTCTGCTTTAGCGGTGGACAAGGCAATCGAAACTTATTTCTTGCTAAACCCAAAAACTAAGCAATTACTAAAATTTGACAAGTTTTGAAAGTGTTTTTTCTATTTAGTAAACTACAAGTAAATTTTGCATCCGAATAACTAATTAAGTTAAAGGAAGAACTCTTAGGGTACCAAAGTCCTAAATGCATTGCACCATAAAGATATTTGAAAATTCTTTTGATAACATTCAAATAAGACTCTCTAGGAATTCATTGAAATCTAGCACATAAGCAAGTAGCAAATATAATATTAGGTCTACTAATAGTTAAATAAAGAAGGGATCTGATCATACCTCTAAATCGCTTTTCATTAACCGATTTGCCATTCTCATCCTTATTAAGTTTAGTTATGGTGCTCATTGGAGTTTTGCTTAATTTAGCTCCATCCATACCAAACTTCTTAAGAAATTCTCTTGTATATTTAGTTTGATTAATGAAAATCTCATCTTTACATTGTTTGATTTGAAGTCCAAGAAAGAACTTGAGTTCTCCTATCATACTCATCTCAAATTCTCCTTGCATTAACTTTAAGAATTCCTCACACAAGCATGGTTAGTAGCATCAAAAATAATATCATCAACATATATTTGAACAATTAATAAATCATGCTTAGATTTCTTTATGAAAAGAGTTATGTTAACTTTTCCTTTAGAGAACCCTTTCTCTAATAAGAAGTTGTTCAATCTTTCATACTAAGCTCTTAGAGCTTGTTTCAATCCATACAATGCTTTTGAAAATTTAAAAACATAATTTGGAGTATCAAAATTTTCAAAACCTAGAGGTTGCTCAACATATACCTCTTCTTCACTGAAATATTTAGAAATGCACTTTTAACATCCATTTGATAAAGTTTAAAATCCATGAATAATGAAAATGCAAGTAGCATCCTAATAGCTTCTAACCTTGCAACTGAGGTAAAGGTTTCATTATAATCAATGTCTTCCTCTTGATTATAACCTTTAACTACTAGTCTAGCTTTGTTCCTATTTATGACACCTTGTTCATTCATCTTATTTCTAAACACCTATTTGGTGCCTATAATAGGATGACGTTTAAGTCTAGGAACCAAGGTCCAAACCTTGCTTCTCTCAAATTGATTTAACTCCTCTTGCATAGCAAGGACCTAAAATTCATCACATAAAGCATTATCAACATTTTTGGGTTCAATTTGAGAAATGAAGGTTAGATTAACAATAGACTTTATTTTAAATCTAATAGTTACCCCTTTTATAGTGTTACCTATAATGAGATCTTAAGGATGAGCTTTCTTGAATTGCCAATCCTTTGGAAGTTCATCCTTCAATGTAGGTTAAGATATCTTCTCATTATCCTCCTTACTTGGACCTTCAAGTTCCAAAGGCTTATTAGCGCATTTTCTTCCTATGTATTCACAATCTCATTGTCACCTTTAAGATCATCAACACTACAAACATCTTTTATAAGATTAAGTGAGTTTGATTTATTAAATACAATATGCATTGACTTTTCAACTACTAGAGTTCTCTTATTAAAGACTCTTTATGCTTTACTAGAAATAGAATAACCTAGGAAATTCCTTCATTAGCTTTGGAAACCAATTTTCCAAGATTATCCTTGATGTTTAATAGAAAGCACTTACATCCAAATACTCTTAGATATGAGATTTTGGGCTTTCTATTATTTAATATCTTATACGAAGTTTTATTTAAAATTGGTCTTTTGAAAACTCTATTTGAAATATAACAAGACCTGTTAACAGCTTCCACCCAAAAGTACAAAAGTAAATTGTACTCATGAAGCATTATTCTAGCCATTTCCACATAAGTTTTATTTTTCCTTTTAACTACCCTATTTTGTTGAGGAGTTCAAGGAGATGAAAATGTATATGAAATACCATTTTCATTACAAAAGGTTTTGAAGAATTCATTTTCAAATTTGGTTCCATGATCACTTCTAATGGATGAAAGATAAAATCCTTTTTTCTTTTTTAACTCTCTTAGCAAAATTTTTAAAAGCTTTAAAAGCATCATTCTTATGAGCAAAAAAAACACACCTAAGTAAATCTAGAATAGTCATCATTAATACATATGCATAGTGCATTCTACTAAGACTAACAACTCTAATTGGTCCAAATAAATTCATATGTATAAGTTCAAGTGGTCTAGAAGTGGACACTATATTTTGGAGCTTAAATGAGGACTTGGATTGTTTTCCCTTTTAGTACACATCATAAGGTTTATCCTTAGTGAATTCAAGCTCAGGTAAACCAATCACAAGTTCATGTTTACAAAGATCATTCAATTTGCATGTCCTAACCTTCTATGCCATGTCCATGTGTCATGGGAAATAGGCATAAAGCATTTAATGTTTTTATTATCAATCTTATTCAAATCAATAACATAGACATAAACATTAATGCCTATTTCCCATATGTCATTGGAAATAGGCATTAAGCATTTGATATTTTTGTTATCAATCTTATTCAAATCAATAACATAAACATTATCTACTTTTTCACCATTAAAAATTACTTTGTCTTCATTAAGACTACTAACAAAGCAATTTCTAGGATAGAAAGTTACTTGTCATATAATTGACTTATACTTAGCAAATTATGTTTATGACCATCAACAAATTACATATGATGTATAGATAAGGATTAAGGATTACTAATTTATCTAATGATAATAATCTTTCTTTTTGCATTGTCTCCAAATGTGATATATCCTCCATCCTTAGCATCAAGCTTGTTGAATTACTCTTTATTTCTCATCATATGCCTTGAACATCCACTATCAAGATACCATTTGATTTTTAGTCTTGTGTATTTCAAGCACACCTATGTAGAATAAATTAAGTGTTCTTTTAAACCCAAACCTTTCTTAGTCGAGGTTGGTTAGTTTCAAGATAATCCAAAGGAAGCAAATTCATGTGTAGTCTTTTATATAAGCACACATTACTAGTACATCCTTTGATCATTTAATATGAATATACAATAATTTCAAATTTATTTCTCCTAGGATGATATGTTTTTCTAATGTGTAAAGCATGTCTTTCATTTTGTGTTGGTGTGTACTTCTTATAACTCTTTTGAGTAATAGTGTGAGACATACAATGACAATGACAATGTGTATTTTGATATGTTTTTGCAACATGTTTATGTGCATTGTGTTGTATAGAATGCCTAATATGATTGTGTCTAGTGTAGAGATAAGCATGTTTGGGTTAAAGTGCTCTAGTTTGAGCCTGACCTCTTTGTGTCAATGAAGGATAAGTCTTATGAGATTTCCCTTATTGTTTAGTTTATGAGATCTATTAGCTTTGAAAGCTTCAGTCTTAGTTGGTTTATAGGCAGAATGAATGGAATTGCATGATGCTTTAATAAATTTAATATATGATGATGATGAAAATGAGGCCATTCCATTAGTATATCCAATTTTATGAGTATTTCCATAAAAATTTTTAGAGTCAAGAAAATTATCTAAACTCTCCTTTCCTTTTTAGAATTTAAAAATGGAATTCTTTAATTCTAATATCTCAATATAAAGCTTATGATTTTCATCACTTGCTTTCTTGAGTTGCTCTTCTAAAGAATTTAAAGATTTTAAATCACAAGAAAGTTTTTTGTTTGATTTAACAAGCTTATTAAAATCATTCTTCAAACTTTTAAATTCTTTGGTCAAGCTAGCTAACTCATGCTTATAATGCTTCTTCTTAGATAATAAGCTTTTGCATTTAAGTAAGAGTTTGCTCATAATAGAGCTCTCAACTTCATCATCATCATCATCATATTCATCATAAGCACAATACTCGTCACAAGAAGAGTTAGAAGTATATGGTACCTCTTTTTCATCTTTAAAAGCCATGAAGCAAATATTAGCCACTTCTTATTGTTCCTCTTCTTTTTTGGATTCAGAGGAATAATCATGTGAAGTAGCTTTGAAGGCCTTCTTTTTATCTTTTGCTCTTTTGTTCTTGAATTTAAGTTTGGGGCACTCACTTCTAATGTGTCCTAATTTCTTGCATTCATAGCAAGTAACCTCTTTGGTTTTCTTCTTACCTTCTCTTTCATACTTCTTATTGAAGTCTCTTGTTCTTGAGCAATTTTTCTTTTTCAAAAATGTTTTGAAATTTATAGTGAGCATGGCAATATCACCATCTTCATCGCTAGAATCTTTAATGTTTTCCTCTTCACTACCTTCTTGAAGAGTTTTTAGTGAAATGCTCTTTTTCTTTTCTTCATTTTCTTATTGCTCTTCACCTATTTACTTAATTGTAACCTCATGTGTTAGGAGCTTTTTAATAAGCACATCAGTTAAAAGGTTAAAGAGGTCTTGAGCTTCCTCAATTGAAGTGACTTGAGATTCCTAATCCTTCTTAGGTAGGATTCTTAGAATCTTATTGTTCACCTCTTCCTTAGAGAAATGTTTGTCAAGTTTCTTGAGGGTTGTGAGGAGAGCATTGAGAAGCTTTGTCATCTCCGTGATTGATTCTTGAGGCTTCATTTTAAAGAATTCATATTCATGCATATAAAGTTGAACCATATTACTTCTTACTTATACATTGCCTTCATAATGGTTCTCTAAGGTCTCCCACATTTTCTTCGCTAAAATGCAATATTGAAGCTTGCCTCCTTCTTCTCTTATCATGAAAGATAGTAGAGTGATCATAGCTTTCTCATTTTTATAGTTTTCTTCCTTTTGATCATTGCTCCAATCACTTCTTGAAAGAGTAGTTTGTACACCATCAATGGTAGTTTTTGATGGTTACCAACCTTTAGGAACAACTTCCCAAAGTCTAATGGAATCGCAATCTAGATATAGCTCTCTATTTTGAACTTCCAATGAGGATAGTCACTACCATCAAAGAATGGTCTAATTAAAGAAAAATTTTAAAGTTCACTCTCTATGATCTTGTATTCTAGCAATTAAGTTCCTAGAATCCAAGCTCTGATACTAATTAAAGGAGCCTTAGAGGGGGGTGAATAAAGCTAATGAGGGTTTTAGTTAAATGATTTTAAGGAATTAAACAAGAATTGAATGAATGTTAAGAAGGAAGAAAAAAGAACACAATGATTTAAGGAGTTTGGATTCAATAATAATCCTACATCTCCACATAACTTATCCCCAATTTATAATTTTGAATCACCCATAATCTTATTCACAAGATTAAGATTATATAAGAGTTTTATGGCTCACTTTTACAACTTTACAACTTGAGTTTTCAAGGCTCACTCAAAAACTAAATCCCAAGTGTTTTAATGGACAACACTTAAACTAATTCCTTTTAGAATAGAATCTCACTTTCCATTTTCTTAATCCTAAAAAATAGAAAAACAATAATTTCTATTCTAACACTCACTAACTCTCACAAGAGTTACATAAATACAAAAAGTATTTAACAAAGAATTTGAGAGCTTAATTGAATGCTTAAGAGAGAATGAATTATAAACAAGTTTTTTAAATCTTCAATTGAACTTTATGGAGTGTTTATATAGATAAACATTCAAAACTATGGTTGTTTGATGTATTAAACATGTCTCCAATGACTATAATTTATTTTTGAATTAATCATGGACTTTTGTAGCATAAATGATGCTCACAATCTTGAAGAAGACATTTTGGCTTATAAACATCAGTTTGAGGATTGTTGCATTTAAAAATGTCCATTGAATGCTTCTAGAGGTTTCCCCACAAGCTGATCTTGGCTCTTTATAATCATGAGGAGCACTCGTGAGGAGCACTAGCCATTTTACTGAAAAAGAGCTCCTGAGGCACTATTCAAGGTTAGCTCGTGACCAGCTCATAAGATGCTCATGAGTGGGATTTAAGATGATTGAATCAACCTAAACTTTCTTTATAAAATTTATAGATAATTGTCTTATATTTCCATATCACTTGAATCATGTTAATGTAACCTCTGTAGCTTAAGATATTACTGAAATACTAAGCACTGCACAACCTAAAATAAAAGTTCCATATGCTAACTTCAACTCAAGATTTGCATACCCAAATGACTTGGGTTTTGACAAGTAAGCTCAATATAGAAAGTTAAGATGTCTAATTCAAAAGTAAAGAAGATCATTTTCTCATTATAGAGCTCTAAAGATATAAAAAATCCTCCTTGAATCTCAAAGATTGAATTAGCGCAAAAACCACTGTATATCAAAAGTGTATATTTTTTGTGTATAATTTCCTACACACTTAGTTGAAATCATTAATATAAAAATTATTTGTCTAAGTCCATAATTAAGAGTTTGATCATGTAAATAGTCAACAGATCTATAATCATAAGATTCATGGTAATATGTTCAATACACACTCTTTGTTTCTGAACCTGCTCCTTGATAGCAAAGTACTTTAATTCCATATATTTAGCACCTCTTGAATATTTGTCATTTTTTAGAAGAAAAATACTATAAAATTATCATAATAAATTTTTAATGGCTTGGTAATGGTGTCAACAACCTTAAGTCCTGAAATAAAGTTTCGCAGCTATAATGCATGAATTGTAGCTTCATAACAAGCTATAAACTTTGCTTCCATAGTGAATGAGGCAATGATAGACTGTTTGGAACTTTTCTGTGAAATTTCCCCTTCTCCTAACAGGAACAAATAGCCAAAAGCTAACTTTCTACTATCAACACATCTAGCAAAATCTGAATCTGAATATCCAATCACTTCTAACTTATCAGACCTCCTAAATGTGAGAATATAATCCTTAGTTCCTTGAAGGTATCTCATCACTTTCTTTACAGCTTTCCAATGATTAATACCAAGGTTACTTTGATATCGGCCTAGCATTCCAACCACAAAGCTAATATTAGGTCTTATGTAAGTTTGCAAATACATCAAGCTACCCATAATAAAAGCATATGGAATAGATTTCATTTGCTTACGTTCCACAACATTCTTTGGACATTGCATAAGAATAAATTTATCCCTTTTTATATTGGGACAATACTTGTTGAATAGTTATTTATATTAAACCTCTTAAGAATTTTCTCAATGTAAGCTTTCTGAGACAATCCTAACAATCCTTATGATCTCTTTCTCAATATTGAAATTCCAATCATATAATATGCCTCTCCCATATCCTTCATCTTAAAATTCTTAGAGAAAAAACTTTTAGTCTCATATAGGATGCCAAAATCATTAGTAACAAGCAAAATAGCATGAACATATAAAACCAAAAATATAAACTTACTCCTAATCTTTCTGTAAATTCACCGAAAGATATAATAGTATCATTGAACTTAAGATACCATTGCCTGGAAGCTTGTTTAAGTCCATATATTGATTTCTTAAGTTCACACACCATATGATCCTTACCTTCTATACAAAAACCTTTAGGTTGATCCATATAAATTTCTTCCTCTATGCCCCTATTAAGAAAGGTTGTTTTCACTTCCATTTGATGTAACTCTAAATCATATTAAGCTACCAAATCCATAATGATTCTTAATGAATCTTTTTGGGAAATAGGTGAAAATGTCTCTTTATAATCAATGTCATCCTTCTAAGTATAACCCTTAGCGACAAGCCTAACTTTAAATTGTTTGATATTACCATTTGAGTCACGTTTAGTCCTAAAGACCCATTTACGCCCAACTCATTTAAAACCTTCTGGCAATTTGACAAAATCCTAGACATTATTTTCAACCATTGATTTTAACTCTTTTTATAATATTGATCCATTTATTAGACTTATCATAGTTAATGGCTTGTGAAAAGGAAATAGGATCTTCATTAATGCCACAATCAAAATCTGACTCTTGTAAATAAACCAAATAATCATCTGAAATAGTTCTTACCTTTACAGGTTTACTTAAAGCTATTCCATGTGGTTCATTTGTATCAGTTGGTAGTAGGTTAGGTTCTTCATAGGGTACTTCTTCATTCAAATATTGTTCATTATTATTTTGTTCTTACAAATTTAGAATAATATTTGGAACAATTGTGGATGCAGGAACATTTATAGGTAATGGAACATTAACCTTTATTTCATTAATATCCACAATTTTATCAGCACTCCCACTAACTTCACCATTCTCAATAAATTTGGCATTGCTTTCTCAATAATTCTAGAATATGGTTTTGACAATAAAAACTATACCCTTTGGAATTCTCTGGGTAACCAATAAAGTAACCATAAAAATTTTGAGAATCCAATTTTTTTTCATGTGGATTATACACCCGTGCTTTTACTGGACAACCCCAAACATGCAGGTGTCTTAAACTAGGTTTCCTTCTAGTCTATTACTCAAAAGGAGTTTGAGGAACTGCCTTACTAGGAATTTTATTCAGCAAATATACTACAATTTGAAGTGCATATTTCCACAAAGATTTGGGTAATATGAGGAATTACTTATCATACTCCTAACCATATCCATTAATGTTTTATTTTTCCTTTTTGCCACACCATTTTGTTGACATGCGCTTGGCATAGTATACTATGCACATATGCCATATCTTTCCAGGAACTTTGTAAATGGACCTGGATTTTTTTCTAATTCTCCATGTTTTCTATAGTATTCACCACCTCTATCAGACCTTATTATTTTCACTTTTCTATCTAGTTGCCTTTTCACCTCTTTAAAAAATACCTTAAGGTTATTTACAGCTTGAGATTTTTCATTAATAATTAGACATATCCATAACATGAAAAATCATTTATAAAGGTGTTAAAATACTTCTCCACCAAAAGATGGAGCATCAATAAGTCCACATATATCAATGTGTATAACTTCAAGAAGCTCAGTACTTCTTGTGGCTCTTTTTTTGTTATGTTTAGTTTGCTTTCCCTTAATGCAATCCACATATAAACCAAAGTTAGTAAAATCTACATTTGGTAGAATCTCATTATTGTCTAATCTTTGTAGCCTTTCTTTGGATATATGACCCAAATGTTTATGCTATAAGTAAGCAGAGTTTTCATTTGCCAGACTATGTTTAATTCCAATATTTTGATGAACACATATCAGGGATACAGAGAAATTAACATAATGTTTCAATCTATATAAACAAGAATTCCAAAACCATTAAAGGAATCATATTTATTAAATAAATTGAAACATCCTTTTCCAATCTTAAAACTAAACCCATTAACATCAAGTTTTAATACATAACTAAATTTCTTGAAAGTGAAGGTACATAGAGTGTTTGTGGTAGATCCAGGTGATACTCGGTATCTAAAATAAGATGATAAGTCCCTATGCCTTTAATTAGGGCCTTCTTTTGGTTCCCCATGAATAAGAACTTCTCATTTAGGTCTATGCTCTGGATTGTAAAGAATCTCTACATCATATTAGAAACATGAGTAGTGGTACTACAATCCAACCACCAAGTATTAGAAGGAAATTTAGATAAGTTTAATTCAAAAATTGGAGAAGCATAATGAAAGATACCTTTCTTTTTGAACCAAGCTTTATGTTTCAGGCACTCTTTCTGATAAGGTCCTTCTTTATTACAGAAGTGACATTTATCTACTTTCCTTTCCTTCTTATCATCATCAGTTACCTATGCTATTTTAGCTAGTCCTTTTTTTTTTAATTTCTTGGATTTTGGTTTGATAACTTTACTAGCTCTTTAACCCACTAGGTTTATTGAATAAACCCCTTATGCCTTTAATCTCATTTGCTCTTAAGTAAGCTTATTGGCCAATTCATTAACATTATACTTATCCTTAATAGTGTTATAATTAATTTAAAAAGGCCCATACTCTTGAGGCAATAGGTTCAAAATGAATTTTACCAAAAATGAGTTATCCACAGTCATTCCTAGGGTCTTAAATCTTGCTACAATATTAGTTATATTAAGGACATATTGTTGTATACTTCATGACCCATCATACTTCATGGTCATGAGTTCAACCATTAGTGTCCCTACAAGTGACTTATTAGTGGAATGAAAGTGCTCTTCTGCAAGCTTAAGATATTCTTTAGCAGTTACACTTTCTAGAAGAGTAGACTTCATGTTATTAGTAATTGTCATTCATATGAAACTAAGGCATAATTTGTTAGATCTATCCCATGCCTTATGCTTTGAATTCTCACCCTTACTGCTCATATTAGTAATGTCAATAGGATTTTATTCTAATAGTGTTAAGTCAAGATCCAAGACACCGGAATAGAAATTGACTTGTTAACACCATTCAGGGAAGTTTACACCATTAAAGATAGTAACAGCAGAAGCATACGAATGAAAGGAAATAGCTGCAAATATATAAATGCTCACGAAATTAAGAAATTTAAATAATTAAACTAATAAACACAACAATATATATGCTTCATCATCATAATTACAATGCTATTCAAACTTTATAAGGTAATTAATATACTTTATCAAATATATTGACCATTTACATGATCAAACTCCTAATTTTGAACTTTGACAAACAATTTAGATTCTAATAATTTAATTTTAAGTGTGTAGGGAGTTGATCTATCATCAAAATTAATTTTTCAATGATTGGAGACAATGAGATAGTCCTTAAAAGAGTATTAATATGTATTTCAATGAAGTATCTCAACTTATGCAAGTCCCCAATCTTTGAGAAGCAATTACACACCAAAAATAAAAAATTTTGGTCTTACAATGGTCTACTCATGAGCACCTCATGAGCTAACCTTGTATAGTACTTTAGGAGCTCATTTTTACTAAAAACCTCAATGGTCCTCATAATCATAAGGAGTAGGCTTTAGCTCATGAGGGCAGCCCTGATAGCATTCAACAGATATTTTTAAATGTAACAATCCTTAAACTAACATTCATGAACCAGGGTTTGCTCCTCAAGACTATGAGTGATGTTCTAGTAAAAATAAGTCCAAGATGATTCAAAAATTAATAAAAGACATTAGAGACATAATCAATGCATCCAATAGCCATAATTTAAGTTGTTTATCTATATAAATAACTCCTGGAGTTCAATTGAAAGTTTAAGAAAGTTGTTTATTCATTATACTTTTTTGAGCATTCAGTTAAGCTCTCAAAATTCTCCTTAAATTTATTTCATATTTGTATAAATCTTATAAGAGTTAGAGAGTGTTAAAATATATATTCTTTTTTTTCTATTTTTTGGCTTTAGAAAATGGGAAGTGATATTATATTCTAAAAAGAATTGGTTTAAGTGTTTAACCATTAAAACACTTAGAAATTTGGTTTTTTAGTAAGCCTTGAAAACTTAAGTTGTAAGGTTGAAAGAGTGATCCTCAATCTTATGAATAAGATTACGGGAATTGAAAATCCTAACTTGGGGATAAGTTAAGTAAAGACGTAAGATTGTTAAGAATCCGATCTCTTTAAATTCTTATATTCATCATTCTTCCTTCTCAACATTCTTTCAATTCTTGCAAAAAATTCTTTTAATTTATGTTTATTATTCATTTGCCTTATTCACCACCCTCAGGCATTTTTATTTAGTGTCAGAGCTTGAATTCTTACAACTTAATTGCTAGAATACAAGATC
Organism: Mallotus nudiflorus; assembly: GCA_947683625.1. Lineage (NCBI taxonomy): Eukaryota > Viridiplantae > Streptophyta > Magnoliopsida > Malpighiales > Euphorbiaceae > Mallotus > Mallotus nudiflorus. Next base: position 467,038 of record CANTUR010000585.1, on the reverse strand, counting down.
ATGGTAACTGAAATTCAACACATCTCTTCTCTAAGACCATTCTTTGATGGAAGTGATTATCTACAATGAAAATTCAAAATGGAACTCTATCTTGATAGTGATTCTATTAAATTATAAGACATCATTTCAGATGGTTATGAACTTGCTAAAGCCAAAATTGATGATGTAGAAGTGGTTCTCAAAAAAAGTCAATGGAATCAAACTCCAAAAGATGAGAATCATAAAAATAAAAGATGGTTGGGAACTTACTACTCTCTTTTATGTCTAAAGAAGAAGGTGGCAAGGTACAACATTGCTAATCTATAAATGAAGTATGGGAGACACTTAAAAATCATTATGAAAGAAACATTCAAGTGAGAAGCAAGAAGTTTCAACTCCATATGTATGAGTATGAACTCTTCAAAATGAAACCATAAGACTCAGTTGTAGAAATGATAAACCGTCTCAATGCTCTTCTCATAACCCTTCATAAGTTTGGTAAGCATTTCACCAAAGAAGAAGTAAACAACAAGATTCTAAGAATCCTGCCTAAGAAGGATTAGGAATCTTGGGTTACTTTAATTAAGGAAGCTCAAGACCTCTCTACTCACTCCATCGATGTGCTTATTGGAAAGCTTCTAACACATGAGCTTATAATCAAGCAAAAAGGAGAAGAATAAGAAGAAAAGGAAAATAAGAAGAACATTAAAGTAAAAGCTTCACAAGATGATAGTGAAGATGAAAGTCTTGAAGATTCTAGTGATAAAGATGGTGATGTTGCCATAATTATAAGAAACTTCTAGAAATTCTAAAGAAAGAAAATTTTCTTAATAACTAAAAACTTTAACAAGAACCATAAAGGAAAAAGTAAAGAGAAAACTAAAAAGGTTACTTGCTATGAATACAAGAAACCAAGACACATTAGAAGTGAGTGCCCTAAACTCAAATATAAGAATAAATAAGCAAAGATAAGAAGAAGGCCTTCAAAGCTACTTGGGATGACTCCTCTGAATCTGAAAACGAAGAGGAACAATAAGAAGTGGTCAACCTTTGCTTCATGGCTCTTTAAGATGAAAAAGAGGTACCATATATTGCTAAATCTTCTTATGAAGAGTATTGTGCTTATAATGAAAATTATGATAATAATGATGTTGAGAGTTATATTATAAGCAAAGTCTTGCTTAAGTGCAAAAGCCTACTTTCTAAAAAGAAGTATTATAAGCATGAGTTAACTAGTTTAATTAAGGAATTTAAAAATTTAAGAAATGAATTTTCTAGTCTTGTTAAATCAAATCATAGACTTTCTAATGATTTAAAATCTTCTAATTCCTTGGAAGAGAAACTTAAGAAAGCAAATGATGAAAATTATAAACTTTCTAATGAGGTAGTAGAGTTAAAAAAACTCCATATCCAAATTTCAAAAAGGAAAAAAGAGTTTAGATAATTTACTTAACTCTCAAACATTTTATGGAAATACTTATGGAACTAGATATGTTAATGGAATGCCCTCTTCTTCTTCATCATCACATATTAAATTTGTTAAAGAATCATGCAATTCTGTTCATTCTACCTCTAAACTAATTAAGACTCAAGCTTTCAAAGCTAATAAGCCTCATGTGTCAAATAATAAAGTGAAGTCTTATAAGACTCAATCTTATATGACACAAAGGGGTAAGTCTCATACTAGAAAAGCACAACCTAAACATGCTTACATGTACACTAGACACAACACTCATAAGCATGTTGCACAATATAATGCACCTAAACATGTTGCACAAACCTATCAAAATACATATTGTCATTATCAATGCATGTCTCACACTATAACTTAAAATAATAAGAGACACACACCGCCATAACATCAAAGGCATGTTTCATTTACTAAAAAATCATATAATCTTAGAAGAAATAAGTTTACAAATGTTGTATGTTCATATTGCATGATCAATGGACACACCAATAATGTGTACTTCTATAGAATACTACATATAAATTTGAGTCCTTCAAATTATCTTGAAACTAACCAACCTAGACTAAGAAAGGTTTGGGTTCAAAAGAACACTTAAATTATCTTGTGTCGGTGTGCTTGAAATCCATAAGAGCAAAAAGAAAGTGGTATCTTAATAGTAGATGTTCAAGGCACATGGAAAGACATAAGGAGCAATTCAACAAGTTTTATGGAAAGGATGGAGGATATATCACATTCAAAGGCAATGCCTAAGAAAAGATAGTAGGAATTAAAGGAGTTGGTAATCCTTAATTCTTATCTATATGTCTTGCATTATTTGTTAATGGTCTTAAACATTTACTTAGTATAAGACAATTATGTGATATTGGAAATAAGGTAACTTTCTATCCTATAAATTGCTTTGTTATTAGTCTTGATGAAAACAAAGTAATTTTTAATGGTAAAAGAATAGATAATGTTTATGTTATTGATTTAAATAAAATTTATAACAAAGACATCAAATGCTTAATGTCTATTTCCCATTACACACAAACATGGCATAAAAGGTTAGGACATGCAAACTTTAAGCTTTTAAATAATCTTTGTAAACATGAACTTATAATTGGTTTACCTAAGCTTGAATTCGCTAAGGATAGACCTTATGATGCTTGCCAAAAGGGAAAAAAATCCAAGTCTTCAAGCTTAGGTAAACAATCCAAGTCCTATTTAATAAATCACTTTGGGATAAACTTGAACAACACTTCTTCCATTCCTCCTTATTTCCTTGATGATAACTTTTTGAGAAACTCTAGGCAATTCAAGCTTATTAGAAATTCTTGGATTAGAAAAGACGAAGTAAGAGATGAAGATGTTAATGAGGAGCTAGAACAAGATTTAGAAGACATTGAACACATTAGCACTCATGGTCTTAAAGGTGTTCAAATTAAAGAAGAAATCCTCAAGAGCATATTCCTCCTCAATCTCAAAGAAAAAAGGCAAGAGGACATTCTACCTCTTAAAGTGTTGATGAAGAACCTGATTCAGTTAAAGGATTTTTTTTATCATCTCTCCATTATTAAATCCAACTTCAACAATAGGTTTGATCAAGTGGACACAAGACTTGATCATTTTGAGAATAGAATGGATCACATGGAATATGATATTCATCAATTGTATGCTCATCACAACATACAATGCACTTAGCCTTATGCTCATTCTCCTCTACCACCTCTACAAGACTGTACTCTTTTTATGTTTTTTTGTTTTTTTTTTCATCAGTTTACGTTTGGTTTATTTTCTATATATTTTTAGTTTTTTAAGCCTTGAGATGCTAGTTTATTTCTTGTCTTATGTTTCTTTTTAGTTTACAATTGATATTTTAAAATCATTATAACTCTATTCTTTTCATTAATGCAATTTATATTTTATTAAAATTTCCTTTTGCATTTTGGTCAATGGTGAGAAACATTTGAAATTTTTTTTATCCATACATTATAGCATTGTAAGTGTGGCTAGTTTTGTCCTATTTAATAAATCATGTTTTCATAATTGTGATAAAGAGCCTTATTTTGCTTACTTTGTTTATATGTATGTATATGTGATACTTGCCAAAATGGACATTTTTTTTAAAGATTTGGTCTACGTTTGATCTCATTATTTTGGATCTTAGTCCTTTATTCCCTCTAGGATTTTTAGTTCCTTTAGGTTTAATTCCCCTTATATCTCTTTTTTTTTCTTTTTGTCTTTGACAAAAGGGAAGAAAAAGCTATGGATATGTATAATATGCTATGTGCCACATGAGCATATGTTATTATTTTTAGCTAACTTTACATGATCATGTGATAATGCACTATTTTTGTGATGCATTGTATATATGTTTGAAATTATTTCCTTCATATTGCCTATCATTTATTTAAATGATCATGTTATCTTGTTTTTATGTTTTTAATACATTTTTCATGTTAGGCCATGTTTCTTTTTATCCCTCATGTTAAATTTTATGTTGTTTTTATTTTTTAATGAAAAGGGAACAAAATATTAAATTTATATTTCTTATTATGTCAAAAAAGGGAGAAATAAAGAAATATATTTTTATATAACGGAGAAATGTTTTTAAAAAAACCTTTTTCAAATGGTATCAATTTTTATCTCCTTTATGATTATTTGATATTTTCTAAAAACATGTTGTCATCTTTATATATGCTATAATGATTCCAATTTTTTATGATATGATACATAATGCATTTTTATTGAATTTATGCATATATTAAGGGGGAGAAAAATATTTTCATATATTGCATCTATTTAAGTTAAGAGAGGAAGTTATTTTATACTTATTCATGTTATTTATTCCTGACACACACACACACACCTTATTTATTATCTTATCAAATTAGTTGTCAAAGTCAAAAAGGGGGAGATTGTTGACCATTTACATGATCAAAGTCCTAATTTTGAACTGTGACAAACAATTTAGATTTTAATAATTTCATTTAAGTGTGTAGGGAGTTGATATATCATCAAAATTAATTGTTTAATGATTTAAGACAAGGAAATATTCCTTAAAAGAGTATTAATAGGCATTTCGATAAAGTATCTCAACCTATGCAAGTCCCCAATCTTTCAGAAGCAATTATACACCAACAATAAACAATTTTGGTCTTACAGCGGTCTGCTCACGAGCACCTCATGAGCTAACCTTGTACTGTGCTTTAGGAGCTCATTTTTGTAAAAAAACCTTAATGCTCCTCATAAGCTGCCTTCACGATCATGAGGAGCAGGCTTTAGCTTGTGAGGGCAATTTTGATAGCATTCAATGGATATTTTTGAATGCAATGGTCCTCAAACTGACGCTCATGAGCCAAGGTTTGCTCCTCATGACCGTGAGCAACGTTCTAATAGAAATAAGTCCAAGATGATTCAAAAATCAACAAGAGACATTAGAGACACAATCAATGCATCCAACAACCATAATCTAAGTTGTTTATCTATATAAACAACTCTTAGAGTTCAATTGAAAGTTTAAGAAACTTGTTTATTCATTACACTCTCTTAAGCATTCAATTAAGCTCTCAAAACTCTCCTCAAATTCATGTCATATTTGTATAAATCTTGTGAGAATTTGTGAGTGCTAGAATAGATATTCTTATTTTTCTATTTTTTGGGTTTAGAAAATAGGAAGTGAGAGTCTATTCTAAAAAGAATTGGTTTAAGTGTTTAGTCATCAAAACACTTGGAAATTTGGTTTTTTAGTAAGCCTTGAAAACTCAAGTTGTAAGGTTAAAAGAGTGAGTCTCAAACTCTTGTGTAATGTCAATTTTGTGAATAAGATTGTGGGAATTGAAAATCTTAACGTAAGTATAAGTTAGGTGGAGAAGTAGGATTATTGAGAATCCGAACTTCTTAAATTATTGTGTTCATCATTCTTCTTTCTCAACAGATATCCACATTATATTTGACAAGAGAATATTAAATTTCCTTATTTATGTTTATTAGTTATAGAATATCAATTCAGCTTTGGATAAATCCTTAATTTTTAACAATTAATAAATCTTAATTATTTAAATAGTAGCATTCTATAAAATTTCAAAAATTATATTACCATATATTAAAACTAGTTTGGCCACTTTGGTGACTAACTAACGAATTTTAATCTTAGTGCCATATAACTGACTAATTATACTATTAAAATAATTAATATATCATAAGCGAACTAAATAATTATGTCAAGAATCAAAAGCCAACAATACATAAACAATTCATACAGCCCATACTACAAAACTTCAATTGATAAGAAAAAACCATCTTTTCTAATTCATACGACTATTTAAAAAAAAAAAAAAAAAAAAAACTAATGGCCAACAACACATTCGGCAAGACTTGGAATTTCATTAACAATTCATACAATACATCGGCCAAAACTAAGAAGCTCATAATCAAGCCAATTAATGCCGAAATTGTTTTTTTAAATGATTTCTTTGCCCAAGACTTAAAACATGCATTCGGCAAACAATATTATGAAACACTTAAACAATTGAAGCAGCACCCATTAATCAGAAACATAAAATAATAATTAATCTTAATGCATAATCAATCAATCAATCATAATATATGAACAAATTATTTATTCAATACTTATGCTCTGATACCACCTGTAAAAATTAACATAATCATCATGTAAAACAAACATCATCATCATTTTAGGATCTTAAATAAATAATTTGTTACATAAAGTAGAATATAAAAATACTTACTTGATATGGAATTCATCATAATTGTAGAGAGATTTGAATCAAATTGGGTGTTCAATAGTTTTCTGGTTAAAACTGATTTCTCTCCCTTAACCTTAGTTCTTCACATAGCAAAGAATTAGATGAATTTTAGTATGCTAACTCTAATAGGTGGAGAGATGACCAATTTATATATGTGGATAACTTTAAATCTGGTATGTCCATCAAATACCAAAATTGTTGGCGTATATTTATTTCATTATTAAATAGGAACCCTAACCAAATAGGAAATATAAACTAAATATTAAATATGACCCTAAACTTTTGAACCACATCTAACATCTTCACCATCAAACCCATCTTTATTAATTCATGCATCTCCTTTCCCCACCCTAGAACCTTATCTCCTTCTTGTAGTAAGAATATATGTTATATATTTAGTACTAGGCCTAGCTAATAGTAACCTAAAGAAGAGTATCACATGGCTGAAGATATGACTGACTAAGTCCCATAATAAGATTCGAAGCAGGTTACTGTACCATTTTATAAGTTGTTCTCCTTCGTTCACTCACTCGACGTTCTATTCATACTTATTGGCACCATTGCTACTTTGGGAAATGGAATCTGCATGCCTCTTATGACCTTAATGTTTGGACAAGTCATTGATTTCATTGGCCAGTTTGCATCTGCAACCACGTCTATGGTCTTGTTGGAGGATAAAAGAAAGAGAACAATGAAATTTATTTGTTTGAGTGTGCATTTTTTGTGTTTATTTTGTTTGTTTTTTAAAGTTATAACTTTAAATATATTAGTTTATTCATATAAATTCATTAGTTGTAATGTAAAAGTTCATGTGTTATTGATTAGAGTTTTATTTGTTATTAATTAAAAAAATACCTTTTAATTTTTTTAATAAGATTGAAAGTGAATCTGTAAGTAAAGGTTAATGATCTTGCAAGTGGAGATCAATGAACATACAGGTGAATATCTATGAATTTGCATCATACTTATTGATTTTCACCTATAGGTTGGTGTGATCCTCAATGAATATACAAGTGAACATCCATGAACCTACGCAAAAAAAAAATTTGCATATATTTTTTTGTTATCTCACAAGAATAATAACCCTTGGTCCATAGTGTACTATGGACAAGTGTCCACGATATAATATATATATATATATATATATATATATATATATATATATTAACCATTTTAATAACTTAGCTTAATTGGATAAGCTACACAGTTTTGGTCTAAGCGAATTTTATATAATTATATGAAATTTGTTTGCAAATTTAAATAAGTGTATTTGGTTGAAATGAAAATTTTGTAAAGTATATTTTTAATTCCAACTTTTAAATATTGTGCAATTACTTGTTACTAAATGAAATTTTTTAAATTTACAAATGAATTCATTTTATAAAATATTTATTTAAATTAAATACACTACATTAACAATAATTCATTTTCAAATAGAACCCAATAAGGGATAGTAAGTGCAGATTGAGAGAACGTGAGGATTGACAAATTTCCGAAACCTTACCAAATTTTTGGAGATCTTGAAAATTAAATTTTCAATATTGTACCAAATTTAAAAAATCTCCATATTGTGCCTTCTCGTTTTTCTAATATGGTTTGATTCAAAAATTCGATTCTTTTTTAAATAATTTGGTATGGTATGGATCAAAATAAAAATTTAAAAATTTAAACATTTCAATATTAAAAATCTATATTTTATATAAGAAAATAAGGATGATTTTTAAAAATTATAAGATAAAAATAATTCATCTGAATTACAAATTGAACTATACAATCAATTTATATTTATGGATATTAAATTTTTAAAAATGTATATCCTAGTATGTTATTTTTCATTAAATTAGTATTAAATAGGTATTTTAATATGTAAATCTCAATATTTTGAACACCGTAAATTCAGTTTTCGATATTGATTTCAATTTTTGATCCAAAAATGTATAAAAGATTAAAACCGTGTTAAAGTTTTCATCTAATTCAATTTAATTCAATCTGAAACTAAAATTATTTAATTTAGTATGATTTTGATGCAATTTAATTCAAAATTTTAATATAGTTCGATATGTTTTTATCCCGTAATAAACCCTAAGTAACATTCACACATTATATCAACACTGTCAATAACCTTCTTAAGGAGTTTATTGTTGCAGTTAATTTAAACTATTCACATATCGACGTGTTGCGCATACTACATATTAATAAATTATTTATTTATATTTTAATATATTTTATTAGTAAAAAAAATAAATTATAGGATGTATATATATATATAAATAACACAATTTACATAAAAGGTTTATATAGATTGAAAAATAATATAATAAAAAATTTTAGCATAAATAAATAATATAAAAAATTCATATTAACAGTATAATAAATAGTATAGAGGTTTATTCTTAGGTTTAATGATATTATACATAAAATTTTAGGAGTGAATATCAAAATATAAAATTAGTTATAAATTTAATTTTTGTTACTATAATTTTTTAGTTATAATAACATTAGTTTTTAAAATTATAGTATTAGTACTAAAGTATATATAGTAGTGTTTTAGTTGAAAAATAATACTAAATAATTATTATATTATTATATTTAAAAAAAATTAAAAAAACTCTAATGGTTTGAAAAAATATATTTGAGTGATTTAAGGTAGAAAAATATGTAGTATATAAATATCTTTAGAATTTAAGTAATATTAAGATATGTATAATAGTTTTTTAATTAGTTACAAAATAATACTAAATAAATATGGTAAATATTTTATTTTTAATAAAAAATTATGATTTTTAATAATTTGACATATTAGTTTTTAAAGTAAATATTCAAATATGAAGATAAACACTTATCAAATTTTTGGCTTAATGACTTTATGGCTCAAGATTTAATATATATGTAAATTAAAAAATTAATTACATAATAAGTGATTAATATTGTTTTTTTTTTTTTCATATATTTTCCAAAATCAGAGCTCAAGGGTCTAACACATCCGACTATTTGGTAGCCTTCCCATCACTTTATTATAATAAAAGCTCAAGCGGTTAATAAAAGGATAAAAACAATTTAATTAAGTAAAGTTAATGAAATTAAAAACTGATTATACAAGGTTCAATTGAGCATCAATTATTAGATTTCTAATTAATTGTACAAAAAAAAAACAGTCCTAGAGGAGGTGAATAGGACTATTAAATAAAAATGAGAAATTAAAAAAATTTTTTGCAAGAATTGAATGAAAGTTGAGAATAAATAATGAAGAACACAAAAATTTAAGGAGTTCAAATTCAACAACAATCTTATGTCTCTACCTAACTTATCCTCAAGTTAGGATTTTCAATCACCCACAATCTTATTCACAAGATTGAGATTACACAAAAGTTTCATGGCTCACTCTTACAACATTACAACTTGAGTTTTCAAGGCTCACTCAAAAAATCAAAACCCAAGTGTTTCAATGGATAACACTTAATAAATCTCACTTCCTTTCTAATCTAATCCAAGATTTAAGATGAATGGAAATTGTATTTCTAACACACAACCAACTCTCACAAGAGTTATATAAATAAAGAATTGTTTAAGAGAATTTGAGAGCTCAATGAATGCTTAAGAAAGAATGAATAATAAACAAATTTCTTGACTTCCATTCAACTCTATAGGTGTTTATATAGATAAAAACTCAAAAATATTGTTGTTGGAGGTGCAAATAATGTGTCCAATGTCTATATTTTGAATCATTGAAAGTGATGTTGTCAAACATTTATTCATGGATTGAAACCATGATTGGCTACTCAATACGTTTGAATTTGTGCAAACTTTCTTCATAAAAGCTGTAGATATTTGAATTATCTATCCATATCATTTTAAATCACCTAAATTAGACTTTTGTAACTCAAGATATGTCCAAAATACTAAGAGCTATGCAATTTGAGATGCATACTACTATCAAACCGCTATACCCAAGTTGAAGCCATGATTCGCTATTAAATAAGTTTGTATTTGCCTCTACTTTCTTCATAAAAGTTGTATATATTTTACTTATATTTTCATATCATTTTCAATCATCTAAATTGGACTTCTGTAATTCAAGATATATCTAAAATACCAAGAGCTGTGAAATTTGAGATGCAGACTACTATGAGACTGCTATACCCAAGTTGAAGCTATGATTTGCTATTGAAGAAGTATAAATTTTTCATACTTTCTTCATGAAAGTTTTAGATATTTGACTTATATTTTCATATCGTTTTGAATCACCTAAATTTGACTTCTGTAACTCAAGATATGTCAAAATACTAAGAGCTATACAATCTGATATGCAAACTACTATCAAACAACTATACCCAATTGAACTTGGATTTTGACAAGCAAGCTCAATTCAAAAAGCTCAAGATGTCTACTTCAAATGTGAAGAAGATAACTTTCTCATTATAAAACTCTAAGGATGTCAAAAGCCTCCTTGAATCTCAGAGGTTGAATCAGCCCAAGATAAACATACTTTATTTTAACTTCCAATGGAGTGCTAACTTATACACACTTAAATAAGCAAATTAAATGTTAAAAATTAAGTTTGTTAAGATCAAAATTAAGATTGATTATTGCTAAGGTCAACAATCTCCCCCTTTTTTTATTTTGACAAACTTATTTTGAGTTTGATAAAAAAAATAATACAAAGTAAAGTGTATGATAATATTTGTGACAATAATGATACCAAATGAAATAAAATATATTTCTTTATTTATCCCCCTATAAATATGGACATGATAAAAATATAAATTTATAGATTATTTCCCTTGGCAAAAAATAAAAATAAAAACAACATAAAATATAGGAAGAGAGATAAAAAAAAACATGGAATTCTTATGACAAATGTATTAAAAACATAAAATATGATAACATGATCATCTAAATAAATGTTAAGCAATGTAAGGAAATAATTTCAAACATATATGCATATAGTGCCACTAAAATGCATTACAAAAATAGTACATATAATAATAATGTTGATGCTAGACATGCTTAATTATCGTATGATCATATAGAGCTTAGTTAGCTAATCAATTATGTAGCACTTAGCATATAAAAAAAATAAACACAAATTGTTCATAACATATTTTCCTCTTTTTGTATGAAGGCAAAAGGAAAAAAGAGAGATATAATGGGAAATGAACATAAAAGGATGAAAATTCCTATAGGAATAAAGAAAAGATACACCAAATCTTTGTAAAAATATTCATGTCTTATTAAATATCAAAATAATTCCTAAGATGATATTCATGTCATATGAAAGATTAAAACAATTTCTAAGAAGATTTTATACATGAATTATGCAAAGATCAAAACAATTCCTAAGAAGATATTCATGTCTAATTAAAGATTAAAACAATTCCTAAGAATATTTTATACATGAATTATGCATGTATAAACAATTCCTATCTTATCAAAGATTAAAAAAATTCCTAAGAAGATTTTATACATGAATTATGCATCTATAAACAATTCCTACCTTATCAAAGATTAAAACAGTTCCTAATAAGATTTTATACATGAATTATGCATGTATAAACACAATAATAAAATATTATACACATATATTGTAATATATTCATGCCTAATCAAAGATTAAAATAATTCTTAAGAAGATTTTATACATGAATTATGCATGTATAAACACAATAATAAAATATTATACACATGTATAGTAACAAATAACAAACTCAAATATATTTCTCCCCCTTTGTCAAAAGCAAAAAGAAAAGAGAGAGATTTAAGGGAAAATGAAAACAAAGATACACAAAATATTTATAAAATATGTGTTATACATAAACAAAGTAAGCACAACAAGGTCTTTTGTCACTTATGATATATGACAAAATTAACCATACTTATAATGTTAATATGCATGCAAAAAATTTAAATAAATTCCCCCCCCCCCTATCAAACAAAAATATAATATGTCACTAACATAAACTCATTTTTTAAGGGAGTTTTAAAATTAAAAAGAAATATACATGTTAAAAAAATTAACTAGGTACACATGCAAACTCAAATGATTTCTTCTCCTTTGACAAAATGCAAAAAGAAATTTAAAAAGATAAATCTAATATAAACTGACAACTACAAAAAAAGTTTAAGATCAAAATCAAAATATTTATCAATTAAAGTAATCAATAAGCACAACATGATTTCACATTAAAACAGTTCAACCATCAATTAAACATAAAATCAAGATAAACTATAACCATCAATCATACAAAGTTCATGCTTATTGAAATTTAATCTCTCTTCATTGAGAAGTTTGGTGAAGATATCTGCAAGTTGATTATTTGTATCAATAAATTCAAGTGAGATATCTCTAATTTGGACATGATCGCGTAAGAAATGATGTCTAATGTCTATATGCTTAGTTCTAAAATGCTAAATGGGATTTTTGCTAAGGTTGATAGCACTTTTATTGTCACATTTAATTGGAATGTGATCAAGTTTTACACCATAGTCTAAAAATTGTTGTTTTTACCATAAAACTTGTGAACAATAGAGACTTACTGCAATATATTCAGCTTCAGCAGCGGATAAGGCCACTGAAACTTATTTCTTGCTAAACCAAGAAACTAAACATTGTCCTAAAAATTGACAAGTTCTGGAAGTACTTTTTCTATCTAGTAAACTCTCGGCAAAGTTCGCATCAGAATAACTAATCAAGTCAAAGGATGAACTCCTCAGATACCAAAGTCCTAAATGCATTTTGCCATAAAGATATTTGAAAATTCTTTTGATAGCATTCAAATGAGACTCTTTAGGACTAGATTGAAATCTAGCACATAAGCAAGTAGCAAACATAATGTCAGGTTTACTAGCAGTTAAATAAAGAAATGATCCAATCATACCTCTAAATCGCTTTTCATCAACTGGTTTGACATTCTCATCTTTATTAAGTTTGGTTGTGGTGTTGATTAGAGTTTTACTTATCTTAGCTCCATCCATGCCAAATTTCTTGAGAACTTCTCTTGCATACTTGGTTTGATTAATGAAAATCTCATTTTTGCATTGCTTGATTTGTAGTCTAAGAAAGAATTAGATGTCACGACCCGAACCCAAGGGCACGTGACCGGCACTAGGGAATGGGTAGGCATAAGGCCCCCGAAACCCGTAGTAAGCCTAAAAGAAAAGAAAAGTAAACCTTTCAATTTTTATACTTTAATTCATAATGGAACATATTATCAAACTGATTTTTCTTAAAAATAAACAAATTTAAGTGCTTAATAAAAATGTGCTTCAACGTCACATATTATAAATCAAATTTAAATCTTTATACATATGCATGGTTTGTATAATTAAATCACACAAAAATACTTAAACCATACAATTCTTAGTATATATACTACTGCAGCACCCTAGAATAATACAACAGTAAAGCTTACAATGACCTATATAAAATAGTCGGTGATAAAGAAACCCAACGTGGAGGTAGTCTGAGGTCGAACTCCTAAGCTCCTGAAAAAAATAAATTGAGGGGAATCAGACCTCACTGAGTAAGTCAATAAAAAGAGCTGTACAGTTTGAAAATCTTTTTGAAACTATATATTTATAGTGAAAATAATTTATAGTGTATAGGTATAGCTTTTTGAAAAATCTCGGTAGAACCCTAAACCCAAAAAAAAACTAAATGGCCAACTGGGCCTACTTATTCCAACTAGACTACCGGTCCCCGAGAGCAAAGGCATCAACCAAGGCACCAAGTCGTAGTCATTCACTTAATCCAAATATATGGCATTGGCGGTCCCCAAGAGCAAAGGCATCGATCGAGGCACCCATCCCAGTTTATTATCAACCTTACAATCACTGGCGGTCCTAGAGAGCAAAGGCTTCCACCGAGGCACCCGTCCCAATTTAACATTCACCAATCATATATATTACGGATCCATATCTCAATCTCTACTATGTGCACATAGTCCTGGTGAAGCCCACCAGGTAGCCCGTTCTACCAAAATTTCTCAAAATCGATTTTAAATAAATAAAATGCATTTAAATCTTAAATAACAACATTAAATTAAATAAAGCATATAATCAATATAATAAAAATACGAGCACATGCATTCTTTAAATAAACACACGCACAGATCATTCTATTGACTTACAAGAAGAATGCGAAGGTTGACGACCACGCGTCTGCCTCGGTCTCATAGCTTCTGCTCCGATATGCTCTAAAAGAAAAATAACAAATCGACTTTTAAAATATGACTATGGAATTGAAATCAAAAATCAATAGAACAATGAAAATTCCAGGCTGACTCGAGGAAAACCGGACAACACTCGATAGACAGGATAGAACCTAACTAACGGTAGAAATTATTACAAATATCACGTTTTACAAGAAAATCTACCAAAATTTCGACAGAGTCTCCTCTGTAAAACGGACATCTCTCTACCAAAGGTAGAGCCATACCTGCATAGAGAATGCACTTCTAATAACCACAGACATCCACACTCGAGTCGGGCTCCCAAAACTACATTTAACCCCGACTGAGATCACAACTCAATAAAACATCAAGAATTAATATCATTTATTTTCCAAAATACATATTACACATACATATATACTAAAAATATAAAATCTCAATTATTCAAAAATTAAACAACTCAATTTGCATTTCGTTATCAAAATATAATTAAAGCCTAAATTAAAACCATTATATTCAACTTTTATTACCAAAATAATGTATTATAAATATATATATAATATTTGGAATTAATATTTAAAATTAACACTACTTAAGTAAAAATATCAATTAATTTATAAAAATTCTCTAAAACCCTTAATTATTAATAAAACTAACTAAAATATATATTTAACTATAATTAGCATAAAATTACATTTTTACCCCTAAATAAATAAATTACAAGAGGTATTATTAGTACTAAAAAAAATTCCTTAAAATTATTTAATCATCCCAAAAATTATTTTTCTCAAAATTAATCTTCCTAATATAATTAAAACATAAAATCAACCAATAATTTTTCTAAAAATATAATTTAACTTAAAATCACATTTGACATAAACTCAAAAATATTTATAAAAATAGTATAAAAATCACAAAAATTATAATTTGAGTTCTAAAATTAATAACATTCAATAATAACTTCAATTATTAAAATTTCATAATTTTTTAACAATAAAATTCGAAATTAACATAAATACCAATTAAATACCTAAAATTTATATAAACCTCTAATTAACACCAAAATTCTAAAACCTTAAAATCAACCCAAAACCTTACAAAATATAATCTTAATTACTCTAAATTCACTAATTAACCCAAAGAAAATCCAATAAATTCAACTAAAAAATTAAACAAAATATACAAAAATTCTATAAATTAAGAAAAATTTAGAAAAATGCTTAAAAATTCGACTTGAAACAACTAAGTGGCATAATTCAACATTTAACTAAGAACAACCTAAAATCAACATCAAATTTCAATCAACAACTAGAAAACGACCTAAGAGCAACTCACCTTCAACCTCCAATTCCGACGCCGGAGGTGAGTTACAGCGGCGGTTCCTGGCTTGGACAGACGCCTGAGAGGATGAAGGACGTTGGGGAAGCTTTGGTGGCGCCAGATCAGACTCCAACAGTAACGAGAAAGCTTCGACCGAGAGTGGAAGGAGATAGGGCGCTGGAAATGGAAGAAAGGGAGGAGGAAGAAGAAGAAGCTAGCGACGGCAATGGCAGCTCCAGCAGGTCGAAACACGCCGGAGGGAGGGGAAAAGTGACAGTGACGGTGATGAACAGGGAGGAGGGGCTGAGGTTTTTAGGTGGTCTTCATTTCTCTGTTGCTTTCTTTCTTTCTTTTGTCTTGTTGTTTTCGTTTTGGTCCTTTTCTATACATATATATATATATATATAAACTATTAATATATTAATATATAATTATGCATATATGTGTATATGTAAATATTGGTGTATGTACTCATATACTACATACACATATACATATATATACACAAGCTATTTTAATGCACACACACGTAAAATAATAATTAACCCTAAATATATATAAGTATGAATATATATATATATATATATATATATATATATATATATATAGCCATAAAGTTAATATAGTTTAAAATATTAGTAATAATAATAATAATAATAATAATAACAAACAATGAAATTTTAGACAATAAATAAATAATACCCACATATATAATCATTTCATAAATTAATAACCCTAAAAATAATATTAACAATTGTATAATATGATTCAAAAGTAATTATTAATAACACTATTTGAAAATTCCTTTATTTAAATAAAAATATAGGGTATTACATTAGAGTTCACCCATTATACTCATCTCAAATTCTCTTTGTATTACATTAGAGGCTTTCTCACATAAGTAATGGTTAGTGGCAATGATATCAACATATATTTGAACAATTAATAAATCATGCTTGCATTTTTTTATGAAAAGAGTTGTATAAACTTTTCCTTGAGAGAAACTTTTCTCTAATAAGAAGTGACTCAATCTTTCATACCAAGCTCTATGAGCTTATTTCAATCCATATAATGCTTTGGAAAGTTTGAATACATGATTTGGAAAATCAAAGCTTTCAAAACCTTGAGGTTGTTCAACATACACCTCTTCTTCATTAAAAACCATTTAAAATGCACTTTTAACATCTATTTGATAAAGTTTGAAATCCATGAATGATACAAATGTAAGTAGCATCCTAATAGCTTCTAACCTTCCGACGCAGGCAAAGGTTTCATCATAATCAATGTCTTCCTCTTAATTATAACCTTTAGCTACTAGTATCGCTTTGTTCCTAATTATAACACCTTGTTCATTTATCTTATTTATAAACACTCATTTGGTGTCTATAATAGGATGATGTTTAGGTCTAGGAACCAACGTCCAAACCTTATTTCTCTCAAATTGATTTAACTCTTCTTGTATAGTAAGGACCCAAAATTTATCACACAAAGCATCATCAATATTTTTAGGTTTAATTTGAGAAATGAAGGCTAAATTAACAATAGATTTTAATTGAGATCTAGTAGTTACCCCTTTTGTAGTGTCACTTATAATGAGGTCTTGAGGGTGAGCTTTCTTGAATTACCAATCCTTTAGAAGTTCATCCTTCAAGGTAGGTTGAGATGTCTCCTCATTTTCCTCCTTACTTGGATCTTCAAGTTCCAAAGGTTTACTAGCATTTTCTTTTTATGTTTTCACAATCTCATTGTCACCTACAAGATCATCAATACTACAAACATTCTTTCTAGGATCAAGTGAGTTTGATTCATCAAATACAACATGTATTGACTCTTGAACTACTAGAGTTCTCTTATTAAAAACCTTATATCCTTTACTAGAAATAGAATAGCCCAGAAGAATTCCTTCATCGATTTTAGAATCAAATTTTTCAAGATTTTCCTTAGTGTTCAATATAAAACACTTACATCCAAATACTTCTAGATATGAGATTTTAGGTTTTCTATTGTTCCATAGCTCATAAGATGTTTTATTTAAAATTGGTCTTTTAAAAACTCGATTTGAAATATAACAAGATGTGTTAATGGCTTCTGCCCAAAAGTATAGAGGCAAATTACACTCATGAAGCATTGTTCTAGCCATTTCCACAAGAGTTCTATTTTTCCTTTCAATTACCCCATTTTGTTGAGGAGTTCTAGGAGATGAAAATGTATGAGAAATGTCATTTTCATTACAATAGTTTTTGAAAAATTCATTTTCAAATTCGATTCCATAATCACTTCTAATAGATGAAATATAAAAGTCTTTTTCTTTTTTAACTCTTTTTGAAAAAATTTTAAAAACTTTAAATGCATCATTCTTATGAGCAAGAAAACATACCAAAGTAAATCTAAAGTAATCATCAACTAATAAATATGCATAGTGCATTCCACTAAGACTAACAACTCTAGTTGGTCCAAAAAAAATCCATATGTATAAATTCAAGTGGCCAAGAGGTGGACACTACATTTTTTAGCTTAAATGAGGAATTGGATTATTTTCCTTTTTGGCAAGCATCACAAGGTTTATCCTTAGTAAATTCAAGCTTAGGTAAACTAATCACAAGTTTATGTTTACAAAGATCATTCAAAAGCTCAAATTTTCATGTCCTAACCTTCTATGCCATGTTCATGTGTCATAGGAGATAAACACTAAGCATTTTATGTTTTTATTATCAATTTTATTCAAATCAATGATAGAAACATTATCTACTCTTTCACCACTAAAAATAACTTTGTTTTCATCAAAACTACTAATAAAACAATTTTTAGGATAGAAAGTTACTTTATTTCCTATATCATATAATTGACTTATACTAAGCAAATTATGTTTAAGACCATCAAAAAACAACACATGATGTATAAATAAGGATTAAGGATTAAGGATTACCTATTTCTCCAATGCCAATAATTTTTCCTTTTGCATTTTCTCCGAAAGTAGCGTGTCCTCCATCTTTAGCATTAAGTTTATTAAATTGCTCTTTATGTCCCATCATGTGCCTTGAACATCCACTATCGAGATACCACTTGCTTTTAGTTCTTATGGATTTTAAGCACATCTACATAAAATAATTTAAGTATTCTTTTGGACCCAAACCTTTTTTGGTCTAAGTTGGTTAGTTTTAAGATAATCCATAGGAAGTAAATTTATGTGTAGTCTTCTATAGAAGCACACATTATTAGTATTTCCTTTGATCATGCAATAAGAACATACAATATTTTTGAATTTATTCCTCCTAGGATGAAATGCTTTCTTAGTATGTGCAACATGTCTTTGGTATTGTGTGTATCTCTTATTATTTTGTGTCATTAAATGAGACATGCATTGGCAATGGTGATGTGTATTTTGATAATTTTGTGCAACATGTTTATGTGCATTATATTATATAGAATGCCTATTATAATTGTGTCTAATGTACATAAAAGCATGCTTGGGTTGAGGTGCTCTAGTTTGAACCTTACCTCTTTGTGTTAATAAAGGATGAATCTTATGAGACTTTTTCTTGCTATTTAACACATGAGATCTTTTAGCTTTGAAATTTTGAGTCTCATTTGATTTAGAGGTTGGAGGAGTGGAATCATGTAAAGCTTTTACAAAATTAATAAATGATGAAGATGATGAAGACATTCCATTCTTATATCCAATTCCATGGGTATCTCCATGAAATTTTTGAGAGTCAAGAAGGCTGTATAAAGTTTCTTTTCCTCCTTTAAATTTAGCAATGAAATTATTTAATTCTAAGACCTCCTTAGAAAGCTTATGATTTTCATCATTTGCTTTCTTAAGTTTATCTTCCAAAGAATTAGAAGATTTTGCATCACTAACAAGTTTTTCATTTAATTCAACAATTTTAGCAAAATTAATTTTTAAATTTTCTGATTCTCTATTTAAGGTATCTAATTCATGTTTATAATATTTCTTCTTAGATAATAAACTTTTGCATTTAATAAGTAATTTGCTCACAATAGAGCTCTCATCATCATCATCATCACAATAATTATCACAATCATCAAAAGAAGAATAAAAAGTAGATGGCACCTCATTTTCATTTTTAAGGGCCATGAAGCAAAGATTGGAAACTTTTTATTATTTCTCTTTCTTAAGTAGCTTTGAACGTCTTCTTCTTGTCTTTTGCTCCCTTATTCTTGAATTTGAGTTTGGGACACTCACTTCTAATATATCCTAATTTCTTGCATTTATAGCAATTAACCTCCTTAATTTTCTTCTTTCCATCTACTTTGAACTTCTTGTTGAAGTCTCTTATTCTTGAGAAGTTTTTCTTTCTCGAAAACTTTTTAAAGTTCCTAGTGAGCATAGCAATGTCACTATCTTCATCACTAGAATCTTTAATGCTTTCATCTTCACTATCTTCTTGAAGAGCTTTCAGAGTAATGCTATTTTTCTTTTCTTCTTTCTCTTTTTATTCTTCACCTCTTTACTTGATAGTGAGTTCATGTGTTAAGAGCTTACCAATGAGCACATCGGTTGATAGAGTGGAGAGATCTTGAGCTTCCTAAGTTAAAGTAACATGAGATTCCCAATTCTTCTTAGGTAGGATTCTTAGAATCTTATTATTTACCTCTTTCTTGGAGAAATGTTTTCCAAGTTTCTTGAGGGTTGTGAGGAGAGCATTGAGATAGTTTGTCATCTCCGTGATTGATTCATGAGGCTTCATTTTGAAGAGTTCATATTCATATTTATGAAGTTGAACCTTCTTACTTCTTACTTGAATGTTGTTGTCATAGTGGTTTTCTAAGGTATCCCACATTTCTTTAGCCGACATACAATGTTAAAGCTTGCCTCCTTCTTCTCTTATCATTGAAGGGACTAGAGTAATCATAGCTTGTTTATTTTTATGATTTTCTTCCTTTTGATCAATACTTCATTGGCTTCTTGTAAGATTAGTTACCACACTATTAATGATAGTTATGGATGGTTCCCAACCTCTTAGGACAATGTCCTAAAGTTTGATGGAATCACAATCAAGATATAATTCCATTTTGAATTTCCAATGTACATAGTCACTACTATCAAAGAATAACCAAAAAGAAGAGATGTTTTGTGATTCACTCCATATGATCTTGTACTCTAGCAATGAAATACCTAGAATCCAAGCTATGATACCAATTAAAAAAATTCCTAGAGGGGGGTGAATAAGACTATCAAATAAAAATGAGAAATTAAAAGAATTCTTTACAAGAATTGAATGGAACTTGAGAAGGAAGAATGAAGAAACATAAAAATTTAAGGAGTTTGGATTCAACAATAATCCTATGTCTCCACATAACTTATCTTCAAGTTAGGATTTTCAATCACCCATAATCTTAGTCATAAGATTGAGATTACACAAGAGTTTTATGGCTCACTCTTACAACCTTACAACTTGAGTTTTCAAGGCTCACTTAAAAAACTAAAACCCAAGTGTTTCAATGTACAATAATTAAACCAATTCCTTTATAAATAAATCTCACTTCCCTTATAATCTAACCCAAGATTTAAGATGAAAAGAAATTCTATTTCTAACACACAACCAACTCTCACAAGATTTATATAAACAAACAATTATTTAAGAGAGTTTGAGAGCTCAATGAATGCTTAAAAAAGAATGAATGATAAATAAGTTTCTTGACTTCCATTTAGCTCTAGAGGAGTTTATATAGATCAACACTCAAAAATATTATTGTTAGAGGTGCAAATAATGTGTCCAACATTTATATTTTGAATCATTGAAAGTAATGTTGTCAGATAGTTATTCATGGATTAAAACCATGATTGGCTACTACTTAAGACATTTGAATTTACTCAAACCTTATTCATAAAAACCTTAGATATTTGAATTATATTTCCATATCATTTAAATCACCTAAATTGGACTTCTGTAACTCAAGATATGTTCAAAATACTAAGAGTTGTGCAATTTGAGATGTAGACTACTATTAGACAACTATACCCAAGTTGAAGCCATGATTTTCTATTGAAGAAGTTTGAATTTGCCTATACTTTCTTCATGAAAGTTCTATAAATTTGACTTATCTTTCCGTATGATTTTGAATCACCTAAATTGGGCTTTTGTAACTTAAGATATGTCCAAAATACTAAGAGTTGTGCACTTTAAAATGCAAACTACTGTCAAACAGCTATACCCAAGTTGAAGCCATGATTTTCTATTGAAGAAGTTTGAATTTGCCCATACTTTCTTAATGAAAGTTGTAGATATTTGACTTATATTTTTATATCATTTTGAATCACCTAAATTGGACTTCTGTAACTCAAAATATGTCCAAAATACTAAGAGCTATGCAATCTGAGATGTTGTAATGACTCTTGTTTTAAATTATTAAAATATATTTCGGGATATGCAGTATTAATTATTTTAAATTTTAATTGTGTATTATTATTGTTAATTACTAATGTTAATTATGTATTTTATTTTTAGATAATTATTTATGTAAAAATAAATTAATTTACGTGAGATTTTTATTTTTTATTTTTTTGTTAATATCATTGTATTTATTATTATTGCTAATAATAATAATAATAATAATAATAATAATAATAATAATAATAATAATATTATTATTATTATTATTATTATTATTATTATTATTATTATTATTATTATTATTATTATTATTATTATTATTATTATTATTAATTTAAATGGAGGGCAATTTGGTAATTTCACATAAAAAGTACAAAAATTGATTTTCTTTCGGGTCCCTCTCTCTTTTCTTTCTCCTCTTCTTCTTCTTCTTCTTCTTCTTCTTCTTCTTCTTCCTCCTAAAACTCTCAGCAACTTCCACCCCAGCTCGTCTAGAGCCGCCCAGCGGCCACCGAGCACCGCCACCATTTCCCCTTCCCTCAAGCACGTCGGAACACCGCCTACACTGCCGAACACCATTGGAGGCTGAAAGTGAAGCTCTTGGTCACCGGTGATGAATCCGGTCACCTCAGCTCACACCGCTGGTCTCTTTCAACTTCTTAAGCTCCGGTAATCACGATTTTAAGCTCTTTTCAAGCTCAATCCTCCTAGTTTGTGAGTTATTCCAACTTTTAGTTTTTATGTTTTAGGGTTTTTGAATTTTTTTAAGCTCTATTATGTTTGATTTATTCAAAGTTTCTTAACAAATGTTGTTTTTTATAGCTCAAGCTTCTCAAATATATTTTTTATGAATTTTTTTTTAATTAATTTGAATTTTGGTTAATTTTTTATTATTTTAATATTAAATATTGAATTATTGATAATTATGTTACTTAATTATTTTTATTGAAAATTTATTTAAATTGGTGTTTATAATGTGAGTTAATAATTTTAGAATATTTAAAATAATTTTTGGTGAATTATATAATTTTTAGGAATATTAATTATATTATGTATATTTTGATTTATTAAGTTAATTGTGTAATTTTGTGATAATTATAGCTAAATAATATGTTTTAAATGGTTTTAGAATTATTCAAGGTATTAAAATGATTTTTATAAATTATTTACTATTTTTAACTAATTAATACTAATTTTCAAAAATTATTTTCAAATAATATATTATTTACTAATATGGTGATTAAATGAGTTTTTAATTATTTTTAATACATATTTAGGCTATTTAAGCTATTTGAATATATAAAGTGAATTTTTATTATTTTTAGTTAAATTATTGAAAATTTGGATTTTTATTAATATTATATTATTATTTGAGATTTTTAGTTAATAATTGTGAAAATAATTGTATTTGGTGTTTTATTATTATATTTTGATATTTTGAGGATATTTGTGGAAATTATTGATTTTTAATATATTTATTATATTAAATGTATTTTTGATGAATTTATGAACCTCGGTTGGGAAATTGTGCAATTCAATGTCCCAACCGGAGGTGTTGAGTTATCAGTGTTAGAAGTGTATTTTTCTTATAGGATCGGCTCTACTTTCTAGTAGAAAGATACCTATTTTATAGAGGAGGTTCTACCGAATTTTCGATAGAATTCTCATAAAACATAATGTTGAGCCAATCCTGAGTTTATGTGTTTTATCTGAGTTTTGTACTTCTAGATCGAGTCTCTTTTAGAAGTATAAGTTAGAAATTTATTCTGATTCATTATTATTTTATTTTCTAGTTGGGCCGAAATCGAGGCCTATTGGACTGAGTCAATCTCGTGGAGCACAGCATTGTGAGTTATTACTTATATATACATCACTTTTAGGATGCATGATTTAGAATATTCATGTTTTAGTATGTATTTATTCATAAATTTTTTTATTAAATGTTTAGTATATGTTTAGAATATTTTTAGTATATTTTTTATACATTTCAAAATAAACGCATGATATATTTTCAATATATACTTAGAATGTTTTTAGTATATTATTGGTTTCTAATTGGTATATTTTTATAATTGATTTCGAATTTATTTAGCATATATATATATACTTGAAATATACTTAGTATATTTTAGGTATATTTCTGGTATGTATATGGTTTATTTTGTTATTATGCATTATTGATTTTCCCATATGCATGTTTAACTTGATTTGAAGGATATCGATAGAACGTGCTACCTAGTGGGCAACACTATGACCATATATGTACCAGTGCGATAGATTTAGGGTTGAGTTGTGAATCACTTGAGGTGATATTTGATTGATTGATTTTGAGATTGATATGATTGAATAGTGTGGTTGCTGGAGCTCGGTTGAGCTAGTGTCTCGGGGCCAATCACACTGACAGTGAGACTGTTGGAGCTCAGTTGACTTAGTATCTCAGGACCAGTCTAATGTCCAAATGAAATAAGTGAATTAATTTGGAATTAAGTGAGTCTGTATGGCTAGAGAGATATTATTGATTGAGGTTGCGATTAAATAGGATTCTATTTGATCCTTCACTAAAATAAATATTTTCCAACATTTATTAGATAAAGTGAATTCAGCATCTATGTGAAATACTTGTATATATTTATTAGATATACTTGATGATTGATTGCATATGACAATAGGAGATGTATGTATATATAATATAATAATTTACTCAGTGAGGTATGACTCCCCTCAGTTATTGATTTTTCAAGAGATTCTTCTCCCTCAGACCTTAGTAGTAGGTCCATCCGCCGGATTTCTTTAGCCCCAGCTAATCTATGTAAATTAATTTCCTAATTTCTTTTGTACTCTAGAAAACTGCAGTAGTAGTTGTATTTTATATCTGTAGAATGGTTTTTTAATATCAGAGGTCTTTCTCTGAATATTGTATGTAAATTTTTTTATTATATGATATGACCGAAGTTTTATTATTATATTGATTTAAGATTTTAATTCTGGTGCATATTTTATTTATTTATTGCCTGCTTTTTATTTTTAAGACTTGCTATGAGTTCCAGATTCAAAAGAATTCTCATTCCCTAGCGCTAGTCATGACTCCTGATTTAGATTGTGATAGATGCAAACAACTATCAGACAGCTATACTCAAATGACCTCGGATTTTTACAAGCAAACCCAATTCAGAAAACTCAAGATGTCTACTTCAAATGTGAAGAAGATAACTTTCGCAGTATAACACTCTAAAGATGTCAAAAGTCTCCTTAAATCTCAGAAGTCGAATCAGTCTAAGATAAACATACTTCATTTTAACTTTCAATGGAGTCCTAACTTATACACACTTAAATAAACAAATTAAATACTTTAAATTAAGTTTCTTAAAATCAAAATTAAAATTGATTATTGCTAAGATCAACAATAAGTTATTACATTTAACTTATCTAAAAGTAACAACTAGTATAATAGGTGAAAATTCTACTTGGTATAAAGTAATTACAATATTATTTTATCATCATCATCATCTAATAACTATTTCTAGTATGTAGCCAAATTCATTTCTCATAAACAATAATTATTCATTTTTTTTAAACTTTATAGACCTTTTTTTAATTGAGAAATAGTCAATATATAAAAAAAAATATTATTACATACAAATATAAAACTTTTTACTTTGAATGAAAATAGTATTTGGAAAAAATATTTATAAATTAGAAGTGAAAGCATATTAAAGTGGTAATTTTTTTCTATAAATATTATATGGTGTAAAATTCAATAATTATTATCGTCAATTTAAAGAAATATATAGCATTTCAATAAGGAATGATTACTGTATTACTCGTCAGATTTGACTATAATTCTTACTCTCGTCTTTTCTTTTTTAAAAGTGAATTAATGACCTTTTCAATTTTAATTCCGTAAACTATTTTCTCTTTCTGTAAAAAGGAGTTAAATAACACAAAAGACATTTTTATCCCTAATATATTTCTCTTCGTGAAGCAGAAGAAATTTCTCATCGTGGGAGTGGTAACAATAGTTGATGTTTAACGTATTCATGTCCAACACTTTGGCAGAAAACTTTATCTTCTAATAAACCACCTTCAGGTTTTCCAGTGAAAGGGCAACAATGAACAGAAAACTGGCTAATAAACCACCTTCTTTACGTGGGCTCAGTTGTTTATTTTTTGCAATTTTGGCATACAGGTCTTTGCCAAAGGAACAAGAGCAGTCCACTGATTCAAGTTCCTGCGAACCAGATTTAACATCAGAGAAGAAGTTGATAGAGATCATGGCCCCTCAATAAATGTGAAGAGTTCTTGTTTTGTTAATTGAAAATGGATGTTTCTCATGTAAACAACTAATGCGTAATGTGTAAAGGTGTTGATAGTAGTTTCACTTGTAGTACTCCAACCTAAAAGTCTCCATATTTCAATTTTTATTTTTAAATCTATCTACTAACAACACTATCAACTTCGTTCTTCTCAATAAAAAAGAAAAACTATTAACTTCATAAATTTGTCACTGATGTTGAATATGAAAAACAATGTAAAATTATGAATATGACTATATTGGTGGGATAATTAAAGTTATTTTTTCTTCAGTGATCTTTCTAAGTTAGATGCAATGCTAATCACCCATATTTGCATTTGTTGCTGTTTGAATTCTAAATTTTGATTTGTTTTCTTTTGATAACTTAACTTTACTTTATTTCAGAAATGGTAATGGTAAAAATTTTTAGTCCTCGTAATTTTTCTTTAGAACTTTTTTAGTCCTTAATTTTTTATCTTTTAATTTAGTCCTAAAATTACAAAGAATTTTAAAATTAAAAATTTATAAAATCTTTTTTCAAAGTCTTGATACCATTTAAGGTGAGCTTATTGTTCGTTTTCCTTGTTAAGCTTATGATGAATCAAGAAAATATGAACTTATTTACTAATTTTCTTCAATTATTGACTAAACTGGTAATACAAGATTATTTGGGGACTAAAAACTTTTGTAAGTAACTGTAAGATTCTGGTATCAAAAAATATACAAATCAAAGTTTCAGTAACTGAGTTTAAAAAAAAACAAACAAAATTTGGTAACTCACAAATAAGAGAATAGTTTTTATTCCATGAGTATAAGCAAGAGCCTATAAAAACAAGAAACACAAAACATAATTCCTTATTTCAATGTGGATGGGGAACTTACATGGAGTTGTCCAATTAAATTCAATTACATAATGTTTGAATACAAATATTTTATTTGAAATCTTAAATTTCAAATATAAAAATTTAAAATAACATATAATTATATGTCATTTCAAATTATTATTAAACAAACTTTTAAATTTATTGTAAATTTATTTCAAATTCTTTTATATATAAATTCATATAATTCTTTTTTTTTCCTTCACTTTGGAATAAAATAAATAAATTCTCCACCACAACCATCACTGCTATGGTCACCGTCCATCTCCTCCAAAACAATCGTACCCAAAAACTACCCAGATTCAATTGACTCAATGCAGCCCTCTTGCACAACTGTAAAAGAAAAAATTGCCTCCACCACCGTAACCACTACTCCAGTCACCATTCCCACCCTCTCAAACACAGCTTACCAAACTCAATCAAATTCTCACCATGCTCTTTTTTAAATGTAGTAATATTTTATTAGATCAGGTTACCCAAAAAAAAAAACCTAAAAAATTTAAATCTCAATAACTGGATTTCTAAAAATGAGTGTTTTTTATGAATGGGTAATTTAAAAATGTGTTTTTCCTTTTTAAACGTTATTGATTTTATGTGTTGCTATTTATGATGCTATTGCTGATTTTCATATATTATTGTTGTTGATTTTATCATTATCGAGCATCTCACTTTCTCAACTAAGTATGCGTAGTACACTCTTTTTACTTTAGAATCAATTGTCCAATCTTAATTTTTAGGGGCTAATCAGTCCCAAAAAAAATTAATGTTAGAGTTAATCGCACTTTAAAGTTCAAATGATAGTTCAAAGATAAATTGATACATAAATAATATATATATATATAAAAAGGGTTATACTTTTTATCACATTATATTTTAATATTGGAATAACTCATATTTTGCCCCCTATATTTTTATTTTTTCTTTATTTACCCCTCTATTTTTATTTGTATAGTTTGAGTCTTTACACTTTTATTTTTTCTTGATTTACTCCCTTCACTTTTATTTTCATTCACATTAACCCCTTATACTTTTATTTGTGTAAACACTAAGTCTTTTTACTTTTATTTTAGTAAGATTAACCCCTTCAATAAATATAATTCTAAAAATTTTCATCAACTGTATTATAATTTAATTACTTATATTTTATTTTAATAAAAAATTATAAAAATACTATTTTATTTAAATTTAATTTATATAATTTCAATAAATTAAAATAAAATTTAGTATAATCTTACTTAAGTTTTTATTTTTATAATATTAGATACAATTTTTGTTAACCAATAAATTACAATTATAAAATAAGTTTTTATTTTTATAATATTAGATACAATTTTTGTTAACCAATAAATTACAATTATAAAATTTAAATTTAATTTTCATAAAAATACTTGGCACTATAATTTACATTTAATTTTCATAAAAATATTTGGCACTTAATAGGATTTTTATAATCTTTATATTAAATTATAATATAGTTTATTAAAATTTTTGAAATTATATTTATTGAAGAGATTAATAAAAGTACAAAAGTTTGATGTGAATAAAAATAAAAGTGCGAGAACTCAATTTATACAAATAAAAATAGAAAAGTAAATTGAAAAAAAAAATAAAGGCACAAAAAGCAAAATATAGATTATTCCTTTAATATTCCAGTGACCATTGTCAATCTCTTTTATTAGTTTTTATAATATACTATTAACAAAAAAAATAAAATTTTGTTAATATTTAAACAATGAGATGTCAAATCATTATAAAAATTTTAGTCAAATCATTATAAAAATTTTATTACTAAAATTTCTTTTTTTTTGTTATATTATATTATAAAATGTAGAAAAAATTACACAATTAGTGTTCCAACTTTGTAATTTTTGCTATTTTTATTTTGTCGGATTTTCTTTTTTATAATTAAATGTTTGAATTTTTTATTTTTGTATCAATTAAATGGTTCTAACTGGTGAGTGATGATCGGAGTGCTAACTAAGCATGAGTGAGACTTTTTTTTTTCGTGAAATTAGACACTTGACATGCCACATATGCAGACAATTTGATTTGTCTAAGATACCCATAACTCATCATTCTTCTCCGAAAAGAGGAATTAGGAAAAAAAAAAAAAAAACAATTGCATCTGCTATCATCAGTGTCGTAAAAAATTGAAGGCCTTCCTCATCACCCTTACTTCACCAAATTTGATGTCAAAGAAACGTAAAAGAAAGAACCCACAATGCAAAGAACAACGAAAAACAAGGCTCCAAATATATAGAGAATAAGAAAATGCATTTTGATGTTCAAGAACAGTAAAGGAAAAAAAAAAGAAGAAAATAATGAGCAAACAAATAATCAGCTTGTGTCATAACTGTCTTGTGCATTTTGTGTGTTGGTGCAAAATTGATTTGATGTTTTTTTTTTTTTAAAAAAAAAAAAGAAGAAGGGAAGCCAATTCCTACTAGCTTTGAAATAAAGAGGTTGCTCTTCACCAAGAAATTGACATCAAAATAAGAACATTGCTGGTAAAGTTTTAATTACTATTTTTTTATACTCGGGGTTAAATTGATTGTAATGGGTATTTGCTAATTTGTGTCGGGTGATATTTTTTTTTTAGTTCAAAAGAGTCATATTGATGATGAGTATGCAAATGCCACTAAAAGAGATACTAAAATTTCACTTACTAGCAATCCAAGTGCTCATCATATTCAGTTTGTAAAGGATCATATCTGAATCATAATTGTTTTATTTTATTTATATGTTTTCGTGCATTTTGCCGGGTCTTTGATTCTAGTTCGTTGCTTATTAATTTTGTAGGAGTTAAAATTTGTCTTTCCCTAATCAATTATGTGGTCAGGTTAGTCTTTAAAGAAAAACTGTAGCTAAGCTGAAGATTTTTTTTTATAAGACATGCTTGTAGGAAACATAAGACAGCTATGACACAGGTTGATTATTTGTTTGCTCATTATTTTCTTTTTTCTTGACTGTTCTTGAACATCAAAATGAATTTTCCTGTTCTTTATATCTTCGGTGACTTGTGTTCTGTTGTTCGTTGCGTTGTGGGTTCTTTCTTGTACGTTTCTTTGACATCAAATTGGTGGAGTAAGGGAGATGAGGAAGGTCTTCAATTTTTTATGAGCTTATTATAGCAGATGCAATTGTTTTTTTTTTTTTTTTTTTTTGCCCTAATTCCTCTTTTTGGAGGAGAAGGATGAGTTATGGGTATTTTAGACAAATCAAATTACTTATATACGCGGCATGTCAAGCATCTATTTACACATAAAAATGGGCCCATTGCTTAGTTAGCACTCTAACCACCACTCATCAGTCATAATCACTTAATTGATACATAAATAAAGAGTTCAAACACTTAATTATAAAAATAATAACAACTAAAATAACAAAAGTTAAACACCAATTATGCAATTTTTCCTAAAATGTATAATTAATGATGGGACCATTTCCGTTGCCATCAAACGGTTAAATTCGAGATTGAAACAGAGAGCAAATCAATTCACGACGGAGAGTGAGATGCTCTCTCAACTACGATACCTCCACTTGGTCTCCTTAATTGGTTATCGCTGTGAAGATGGTGAGATGATCCTAGTCTCAGGGGACACTTCGTGATCAACTCTGTAAGACCGATAATCCTCCACTACCATGGATTTAGAGACTAGAAATTTGCATTGGTGCAACACGTGAATTACAGTACCTTCATTAATCGTGATGTGAAGACAACAAATATCTTATTGAACGAGAAATGGGTGGCCAAGGTTTCAGATTTCGGATTGTCCAAAATAGGACCCAACAGCATGTCAAAACGGCACATCAGCACAGTGGTGACAAGCAGTTTTGGATACTTAGATCCTGAATATTATCGTCTACAAAGATTGACAGAAAAATTGGATGTCTACTCTTTTGGGGTGGTGTTATGTGAAGTATTGTCCGCTAGACCGCCAGTGAGTAAGTCATCGTTTAACAACCCAGTAAGCCTAGCAGAATGGGCTAGGCAATGCTACCGCAACAGAATGCTCAATGACATTGTTGATCCATATCTGAAAGGCAAGATCTCACTAGACTGTCTGAAAAAATTCTCTAAGCTTGCAGTGAGTTGCTTGTTTGACAATGGAACTGACGGACCATCAATGAGTGATGTGGTTTGGGGGCTCGAATTCACATTGCAACTGTGATGCAGAGCAATAAATTTTGAAATGAATTTGCAAAGCAATTGATAGTAGATATAATTTATTATTATTATTATTATTATTATTATTATTAGGATTTGATTTTATTTTAATTTAGTATTGATTAGAAATTAACTTTTCTATATTATTAGGGATTTGATTTACTACCTTAGTCAGAATTATCTTTATTTTTATTTCCTAAATAAAAATTAGGGTTGATAGGTTTGTACCACCTTATAAATTTGTAAGCCTTAGGGCTATGTGAGATAGTTTTTGTTAAATTGATAATTATATTTCTATTTTTCCAATTTTCGATATTCTTTTGTGTGAATCAACGAATATTGATGCCTATATCCTATTATTTGTGCACAAATCAATAGGTTGTAGAAGATTGATTTCTAGCATTCGTGCACGAATCAACAGATTTCAATATTTATCTTTTGTTGTTTTTCGGTATTTGTGCACAAATCAACGGATTACAATATTTATCTCTTTGTTCTTTTATTTTATTCTTATTTTTATTTCTTTAAAACTTCCACTACATCATTTGGTATCAAAACCGAATTGATCCTTATTAATCATGCTGATAGAGTATTATAAAGAGAGCTTATTCTATGATACTGATGACGATGAGGATGAAGATGCATTTATTGGAGATGAGCCAATATTTTGATGAAGAGGATGAGGGCGATGTTGAATATATTGACTTCATTGGTATTGACAAAATTTTTTACTCTTGTGTTCCTTTAATTTTTATTTTGAAGGAATTACAAGTTGAAGACAAATTTATGATGTTTTTATAGAAAATTTGTTTCTAAATATTTGGGCAAAATTCAAGGGTGAATTTTCTCTACCCTGGAGGGAATGATGTAGAGCAACAAGCGTTGGAATGAGTTTGTAGAACAATTGATAGCAGATATAATTTATTATTATTATTATTGTTGATCATTTGCATGATCAAACTCTTAATTTTGGAATTTGACAAACAATTTTTATACTAATAATTTCAATTAAGTGTGTAGGGAATTATATACCAAACATATACCAAGCATATACACTTTTGGGTGAATAATGACTGTTCGGGCTGATTGAACCTCTGAGATTGAAGAAGGATTATGACATATTTAGATCTCTTAAATGATAAAATCAGCTTCTTCACTTTTTAAGTATACATCTTAAGCTTTCCATATTGTTCTTGCTTATCAAAATCCAAGTTCATTTGGGTATGCAAATCTTCAGTCGAAATTAGCATATGCAGCTTGCATTTTAGTTTGCATAGCTCTTAGTATTTTAGTAATATCTTGAGCTAAAGATGTCCAAATGAGGTGATTCAAAGTTTTATGGAAAGATAAGACAATTATCTACAATTTTTATACGGAACTTTTTGGCTGAATCGATCTTTTTTAGTTCTGTTTATGAGCATCTTTCAAAGTGGTCACGAGCTATCCTTCAATGCAGCCTTTGAAGCACATTTTTGCCAAAAATTGGCAGCACCACTCACGAGCTCTCCTCACAAGCTGGTGGCTTATGATATGCTCTTGAGCAAACCCCTGACAGCATTCCAACGGAATTTTTGAATGCAACAGCTATAATTTCACCCCTCACGAGCACTGTTCACTCGTGAGCAACCCTTGAGCTGCCAAAAGTCCTAGAATTGATTCAAAATCAATTCTAAACGTTGGAGACATGATTGATGCATTCAACAACTACATTTTTAAGTGTTTTTCTATATAAACACAACTTAGAATTCAATTGAAAGGTTAAGAAAACTTGTTTATCATTCATCATTTTCTTAAACATTCAATTAAGCTCTTAAACTTTCTTTTAAACAAATTCTTTCTATATAACTCTTGTGAGAATTGGTGAGTGATTAGAATAGACATTCTTATTCTTCTATTTTCTGGGTTTAGAAAATAGGAAGTGAGATTCTATTCTAAAGGAATTGGTTTAAGTGCTTAGCCATTAAAACACTTGGGAATTTGGTTTTTGAGTAAGCCTTGAAAACTCAAGATTGTAAGGTTGTAAGAGTGAGCCATAAAACTCTTGTGTATTCTCAATCTTGTGAATAAGATTATGGATGATTAAAAATCCTATCTTGGGGATAAGTTAGGTGGAGACGTAGGATTATTGTTGAATCCGAACTCCTTAAATATTTGTGTTCTTCATTCTTCCTTCTCAACTCTTACTCAATCCTTGTAAAGAATTCCTTTAATTTTTCATTTTTTTCGATAGTCCTATTCACCCTCCCTCTAGGACTCTTTCATTTGGTATCAGAGCATGAGTTCTAGGTACTTCATTGCTAGAATACAAGATCATAGGGAGTGAATCTCAAAACATCTCTTCTCTTAGACCATTCTTTGATGGTAGTGACTATCCACATTGGAAATTCAAAATGGAATTATATCTTGATTATGATTCCATCAAACTTTGGGATATTGTCCTAAGAGGCTATGATTATTCTAGTCTCCTCCATGACAAGAGAAGAAGGAGGCAAGCTTCAATATTGCATTTCGGCTAAAGAAATATAGGAGACCTTAAAGAATCACTATGAAGGCAACATTCAAGTAAGAAGCAAGAAGGTTCAACTTCATATGTATGAATATGGACTCTTTAAAATGAAGCCTCAAGAATCAATCATGGAGGTGACAAACCGTCTCAATGCTCTCCTCACAACCCTCAAGAAACTTGGAAAACATTTCTCCAAGGAAGAGATAAATAACAAGATTCTAAGAATCCTACCTAAGAAGGATTGGGAATCTCGTGTTACCTCAATTAAGGAAGCTCAAGACCTCTCTACTCTATCAACCGATGTGCTCATTGGTAAGCTCTTGACATATAAGCTCACCATCAAGCAAAGAGGTGAAGAACAAGAAGAGAAAGAAGAAAGAAAAAAGAGCATTGCTCTAAAAGCTCTTCAACAAGATAGTGAAAAGGAAAGCATCAAAGATTTTAGTGATGAAGATGGTGATATTGCTATACTCACTAGGAACTTCAAGAAGTTCTTAAGAAAGAAAAATTTCTCAAGAACAAGGGACTTCAACAAGAAATTCGAAGGAGATAGGAGGAAGAAAATAAAAGAGGTTACTTACTATGAATGCAAGAAACTGGGACACATTAGAAGTGAATGTCCTAAAATCAAATTTAAGAGCAAGGGAGCAAAAGATAAAAAGAAAGCATTCAAAGCTACTTAGGATGATTCCTTTGAATCCAAAGAGGAAGAGGAATAACAAGAAGTTGTCAATCTTTGCTTCATGGCCATTGAAAATGAAAATGAGGTACCATCCACTTCTTACTCTTCCTTTGATGATTGTGATGAATATTGTGATGATGATGATGATGATGATGATAATGAGAGCTCTATTGTGAGCAAATTACTTGTTAAATGCAAAAGTTTGTTATCCAAGAAGAAAAAATATAAACATGAGTTGGCTAGCTTAAATAAGGATTTTGAATGTTTAAAAATTGATTTTGCTAAACTTGTTGCATCAAATGAAAAACTTGTTAGTGATGCTAAATCTTTTAATTCCTTGGAAGACCAACTTAAGAAAGCAAATGATGAAAATCATAAGCTTTCTAAGGAAGTCTTAGAATTTAAAAATTCCATTACTAAATTTAAGAGAGGAAAAGAAAATTTAGATAATCTTATTGACTCTCAAAAATTTCATGGAGATACCCATGGAATTGGATATAAAAATGGAATGTCTTCATCATCCTCATCACATATTACTTTTGTTAAAGCTTTACATGATTCTACTCCTTCAGCCTCAAATGAGATTCAAGCTAAAAAATCTCATGTGTTAAATAGAAAGGCAAAGTCTCATAAGATTAACCCTTCATTAACACAAAGGGGTAAGCCTCAAACTAGAGCACCTTAACCTAAGCATGCTTATATGTACACTAGACATAATTATAATAAGTATGTTGCACAACACAATGCATAAACTTATCGAAATGCTCATCACCATTGCCAATGTATGTCTTACTCAATGTCACAAAACAATAAATATACAAAACACCAAAGGCATGCTGCACATACTAGGAAAGTATTTCATTCTAGGAGAAATAAATTTAAAAATGTTGTATGTTCATGTTGCATGATCAAAGGACATACCAATAATATGTGCTTCTATAGAAAACTGCACATGAATTTGCTTCCTTTGGATTATCTTGAAACTAACCAACCTAGACCAAGAAAGGTTTGGATTCAAAAGAACATTTAAAATGCTTTATGTGGGTGTGCTTGAAATTTGCAAAAACAAAAAGAAAGTGGTATCTCAATAGTGGATGTTCAAGGCACATGATAGGAGACAAGGAGCAATTCAATAAACTTTATGCTAAGGATGGAGGACATGTTACCTTCAGTGATAATACAAAAGGAAAAATTATTGGCATTAGAGAAATAGTTAATCCTCAATCCTTATCTATACATCATGTGTTGTTTATTGATGGTCTTAAACTTAATTTGCTAAGTATAAGTCAATTATGTGATATGGGAAATAAGGTGACTTTCTATTCTAAAAATTGCTTTGTTAGTAGTCTTGATGAAGACAAAATAATTTTTAGTGGTGAAAGAGTATATAACGTTTATGTTATTGATTTGAATAAAATTGATAACAAAGACATAAAATGCTTAATGTCAATTTCCCATGACACATGGACATGGCATAGAAGGTTAGGACATGCAAATTTTGAGCTAATGAATGATCTTTGTAAACATGAACTTGTGATTGGTTTACCTAAACTTAAATTCACTAAGGATAAACCTTATGATGCTTATCAAAAGGGAAAATAATCTAAGTCTTCATTTAAGCTAAAAAATGTAGTGTCCACTTCTAGGCCACTTGAATTTATACATATGGATTTGTTTAGACCAACTAGAGTTGCTAGTCTTGGTGGAATGCACTATGCTTATGTATTGGTTGATGATTACTCTAGATACACTTCGGTGTATTTTCTTTCTCATAAGAATGATGCATTTAAAGCTTTTGAAAAATTTTTCAAAAAGAGTTTAAAAAGAAAAAGGATTTTGTATTTCATCCATTAGAAGTGATCATGGAACCGAATTTGAAAATGAATTTTTCAAAAACTATTATAATGAATATGGTATTTCTCATACATTTTCATCTCCTAGAACTCCTCAACAAAATGGGGTAGTTGAAAGGAAAAATAGAACTCTTGTGGAAATGGCTAGAATAATGCTTCATGAGTATAATTTGCCTCTATACTTTTGGGCGGAAGCTGTTAACACATCTTATTATATTTCAAACTATGTTTTTAAAAGACCAATTTTAAATAAAACATCTTATGAGCTATGGAACAATAGAAAATCCAAAATCTCATATTTAAGAGTATTTGGATGCAAGTGTTTTATATTGAACACCAAGGATAATCTTGGGAAATTTGATTCCAAAGCCGATGAAGGAATTTTCCTAGGCTATTCCATCTCTAACAAAGCATATAGAGTCTTTAATAAGAGAACTCTAGTAGTTGAAGAGTCAATGCATGTGGTATTTAATGAATCAAACTCACTTGATCGTAGAAAGGATGTTTGTAGTGTTGATGATCTTGTAGGTGACAATGAGATTGTGGAAACATAAGAAGAAAATGCTAGTAAGCCTTTGAAACTTAAAGATCCAAGCAAAAAGGAAAATAAGGAGATACCTCAACCTACCTTGAAGGATGAACTTCCAAAGGATTTGCAATTCAAGAAAGCTCACCCTCAAGACCTCATTATAGGTGACACTACAAAAGGGATAACTACTAGATCTAAACTCAAGTATATTGTTAATTTAACTTTCATTTCTTAAATTGAACCCAAAAATGTTGATGATGCATTGAGTGATGAATTTTGGGTCCTTGCTATGCAAGAAGAGTTAAATCAATTTGAGAGAAACAAGGTTTGGACCTTGGTTCCTAGACCTAAACATCATCCTATTATTGGCACCAAATGGGTGTTTAGAAATAAGATGAATGAACAAGGTGTCATAACTAAGAACAAAGCTAGACTAGTAGCTAAAGGTTATAATCAAGAGGAAGGAATTGATTATGATGAAACCTTTGCCCCCGTTGTAAGGTTAGAAGCTATTAGGATGTTACTTGCATTTGCATCATACATGGATTTTAAACTTTATCAAATGGATGTTAAAAGTGCATTTTTAAATGGTTTTATTGAAGAGGAGGTATATGTTGAACAACCTCCGGGTTTTGAAAATTTTGACTCTCCAAATCATGTTTTTAAATTATCAAAAGCATTGTATGGATTGAAATAAGCTCCAAGAGCTTGGTATGAGAGATTGAGTAACTTTTTACTAGAGAAAGGTTTCTCTAAAGGAAAGGTTGACACAACTCTTTTCATAAAGAAATCCAAGCATGATTTATTAATTATTCAAATTTATGTTGATGATATTATTTTTGGTGCTACTAACCATTGCTTGTGTGAGGAATTTTCTAAACTAATGCAAGGAGAATTTGAGATGAGTATGATAGGTGAACTTAAGTTTTTTCATGGACTTCAAATCAAGCAATGTAAAGATAGGATTTTCATCAATCAAACCAAATATGCAAGGGACATTCTCAAGAAGTTTGGAATGGAAGGAGCTAAATTAAGCAAAACTCCAATAAGCACCACAACCAAACTCAACAAGGATGAGAATGGCAAACCGATTGATGAAAAGCGATTTAGAGGTATGATTGGATCCCTTCTTTATTTAACCGCTAGTAGACCTGATATTATGTTTGCTACTTACTTGTGTGCTAGATTTCAATCAAGTCCTAGAGAGTCTCATTTGAATGCTATCAAAAGAATTTTTAAATATCTTTGTGGTACAATGCATTTAGGACTTTGGTATCCTATGAGTTCTTCTTTTGAGTTGATTAGCTATTCTGATGCTGATTTTGCTGATAGCCTACTAGATAGAAAAAGCACTTCTAGAACTTATCAAATTTTAGGAAATTGCTTAGTTTCTTAGTTTAGTAAGAAATAAGTTTTTGTTGCCTTGTCCACCGCTGAAGCAAAATATGTGGCAACTAGTTGTTGTTGCATCCAAGTTCTATGGCAAAAATAATAACTTTTGGACTATGGCATTGATATTAATCACATTCCAATTAAGTGCGATAATACAAGTGCTATAAACCTTAGTAAAAATCTCATTCAACATTCTAGAACTAAGCATATTGATATTAGAGATCATTTCTTGCGTGATCATGTGCAAAATGGGTGATATTTTTCTTGATTTTGTAGATACTAATCATCAATTAGCAGACATCTTTACCAAGCCTCTTTGTGAGGAAAGATTGAATTTTATCAAGCATGAACTTGGTATGATTGATGGGTCAAGCTTGTCTTGATCACTTGCTAAATTGATGTATTGATGTTTGAACTTTTATGTGATCATGTCTTTAGAAAAAAAATTTTTAATAGCCCTCCTATTTTTGCAAATTAATAATTAATTATTGAGCTAAATTCAATTAATTAATTATTTTAATTTTTGCATAATATTTCTCCTCAACAAAATATTTTTTGTGTATTTTTATGTCAATTTTATGTTCGGTTTATTTTCTGAATATTTCTGGATATAAACCTTAAGCTGTAAATTCATGCTTTGTATATTTTTTATTTATTTTTAATGTCATTTTTTAAAAATAATAATAAATAAAATAATAAAATTTATTTTTATTCAATAAAAATAATAATTTTTATTTATTTATTTATTTCAAAAATTATTTGTTTTAAGTATCATTTAGTTTGATTATATAATTAATTTTATGGTCAAGGACCTATTTGTCAGCTTTTTTGGACTCAATTGCAACAAATTTGAAAGTACAAGGACCAATCGATAATTTTTGTCACGAGCCGTTGAGCTTATGACCGTTGCAGTATGGGCATCCAGAACTACTCACGAGCGAACCGCTCGTGAGGAGCGGTCTGGACAAAGCCAGTGCCGATCACGAGCGACGCTCACAAGCGGACCGCTCATGAGCAGTGATCTAGTTGCCCATTCCCTATTTTTTTAATTTTTTTCATTTTCTTTGATTTTTTTCCAAACAGTAACCTGCCATTTTCTTTTTTTTTTTAATTCTTTATATTATTTTTGTGTATAAATACCCCCTTCCCTCATATGCAATTACATCTTCAATCAAATTCTTTTAATTCTCAAAATTCTTTCAAGTTCTTCTTCCAAATTCTTTCAATTCTCAAAATTCTTTCAATTTTTTTTAACCTTGCCCTTACCATGGCCTCAAATTTTGCTTAAGGTGCTTCTTCCTCCTCTAGAAGAGCTACTAAAGATCAACCTAAGAAACAACCTCCTCTCTCATACACTCAATCTCAATTTAGGGAAAGACTTGCTCATTTCAAGGAAAGGAAAATCATTCCATCTAAATATATGTCTCAAGCTACTTTGGAAAAGATAGGCTGTTTCAATGAAGTTAGAAATTTACTTGAGAATGTAGGTTCATATGATTTTGCTTTCAATGATTTTTCTACCTATCCTACCTTAGTTCATGAATTCCTTGCCTCCTATTATTTAAGAACTCATTCTTTTAGTGAGCAAAATCCTTTGAATAGCATGAGATTTAAATTGGGTGGGAAAGATAGATTTCTTACCTCTCAAGCCTTTGATGACATCTTCAACTTTATACAAGGAGGTTTAACTTCTCCTACTTCAACTTGGTCCCCTAATCTTTTTTGGTCTCAACATTCTAAACCTCATACAAGTATCTTTGAAGTTGGACACACTAAAGCGTCTAGTTTAGCTTCAAAATCTCTTTGGTATATACATAGGTTTATTACCTACTCTTTTCATGCTAGAGGCTTGAGTAATGAAACTATTTCCTTTGATGATCTTTTCCTTCTTAGGTGTCTTATTGAAGGAATAGATGTTGAGCTTGGAAGATGGCTTCACTGGAGGTTTTGGTTAGCTAGTGATAGTGTGAGTGGTGCCTTATGTATAAGAGGTTTTATCACTAAGATCGCTATTTTCTTTGGGATTAATTTGAAAAATATTCCTTCATTACCTCCATCTTTTCTTGATGATAAATTCTTGAGAAATTCTAGGCAATTCAAACTTGTTTGAAATTTTTGGTTTTGGAAAGACGAAGTAGAAGATGAAGATGTTAATGTAGAGCAAGAACAAATTTTTGAGCATTTGGACATCTTTCTATTGGAGAAGAATTACCTCAAGAGGATACTAGACTTGATCATTTTGAGCAAAGAATGGATCACATGGAATAAGATATTCATCAATTGTATGACTA
The DNA here is from genome assembly GCA_947683625.1 of Mallotus nudiflorus. NCBI lineage: Eukaryota > Viridiplantae > Streptophyta > Magnoliopsida > Malpighiales > Euphorbiaceae > Mallotus > Mallotus nudiflorus. Next base: position 426,400 of record CANTUR010000585.1, on the reverse strand, counting down.
TCATAATATTCAATGGTCTTGGCCACCACCTCCTCCTCCTCCTCCTCCTTCTTCATAAGACTAATATTTTTTCTTCTCTTTTGTTATTCTTTTTCATATATTTTTCGTATTTAAGACTTAAGAATTGTTGGTGTATCTCTTTCTCATCATTGTATTTCTTTTATAACTATTAATTGAGCTTATTCATGCAAAATTCATGTATACATTTTTTTGGAATGGTTTTTATCTTTTAAAATGACATGAATTTTATAAAGATTTTGAATATTTTTTCTTGAATTATTTTGGTTCTTGATCTTTTATTCCCTCTAGTATTTTTGGCTCCCTTATGTCGATTTCCCCTTATATCTCTCTATTTTCTTTTTGTCTTTGATAAAAGCGGATAAGAAGCTATGAGCTTAGGGTATAAATAATTGTGTTTAAGATATGCTAAGTACCACATGATTATATATGATTGATTGACTAGTTAAACTCTACATGATCATGTGATGTTTTAATATAGCATGCATACTATCTTGTGATGTATTATAGTAACACTATATGCATATATGTTTGAAATTATTTCCTTCATGTTGTCTAACATTTTTAATAATCATGTTATCATCATTTGTTATGTTAGGCCATATTTTTGATAACTTGTTATATTTGTCTTTATTTTTTACAAGAAGGATAATAAAATTTATTTATATTTCTTATAATGTCCAATAAGGAGGAGAAATAAAGAAATATATTTTTGTTAAAGGAATATATTTGTTAAACCTTTATACATGCTATGATAATTCATGTATTTATATGCTCTGATGCATGATAAATACTAAATTTATACACATGTTAAGGGGGAGCAAAATATTTTATCTTTTTGCATCTATTTAATTTGAAAGGGGGAGCTATTTTTATTTAATGTAATTATGCATGTTATTTATTTTTTACACACACACACATATTATTTATCATCTTTTCAAATTGGTTGTCAAAGCCAAAAAAAGGGGAGATTGTTGAGCATTTGCATGATCAAACTCCTAATTTTGGACTTTGACAAACAATTTTTATACTAATAATTTCAATTAAGTGTGTAGGGAATTATATACCAAACATATACACTTTTGGGTGAATAGTGACTTTTCGGGCTAATTGAACCTCTGAGATTAAAGAAGGCTTTTGACATATTTAAAACTCTTAAATGACAAAATGAGCTTCTTCACTTTTCAAGTAGACATCTTAAGATTTCCAGATTGTGCTTGTTTATCAAAATCCAAGTTCATTTGGGTATGCAAATCTTCAGTCGAAGTCAGCATATGCAGCTTGCATTTTAGTTTACACAGCTCTTGGTATTTCAGCAATATCTTGAGCTACAGATGTCTAAATGAGGTGATTCAAAGTTTTATGGAAATATAAGACAATTATCTACAACTTTTATAAGGAACATTTTGGCTAAATGGATCTTTTTCAGTTCCGTTCATGAGCATATTTTGAAGTGGTCACAAGTTGTCCTTCAATGCAGCCTTTGAAGCACATTTTTGCCAAAAATTGGCAGCACCCCTCACGAGCTGGTGGCTCATGACCTGCTCATAAGCAGACCTCTAAAAGCATTCCAATGGGAATTTTTGAATGCAACGGCTATAATTTCACCCCTCACAAGCACTGTTCATTCGTGAGGCATTCGTGAGCAACCTTTGAGCTGCCAAAAGTCCTAAAATTGATTCAAAATCAATTCTAAATGTTGGAGACATGATTGATACATCCAACAACTACATTTTTAAGTATTTTTCTATATAAACACAACTTAGAATTCAATTGAAAAGTTAAGAAAACTTGTTTATCATTCATCATTTTCTTAAACATTCAATTGAGCTCTTAAACTTTCTTTTAAACAAATTCTTTCTCTATAACTCTTATGAGAGTTGATGAGTAATTAGAATAGACATTCTTATTCTTCTATTTTCTAGGTTTAGAAAATGGGAAGTGAGATTCTATTCTAAAGGAATTGGTTTAAGTGTTTAGCCATTAAAACACTTGGGAATTTGAATTTGGTTTTTGAGTAAGCCTTGAAAACTCAAGATTGTAAGGTTGTAAGAGTGAGCCATAAAACTCTTGTGTATTCTTAATCTTGTGAATAAGATTGTGGGTGATTAAAAATCCTAACTTAAGGATAAGTTAGGTGGAGACATAGGATTATTGTTGAATCCGAACTCCTTAAATATTTGTGTTCTTCATTCTTTCTTCTCAACGCTTACTCAATCCTTGCAAAGAATTCCTTTAATTTCTCATTTTTGTTCGATAATCCTATTCACCCCCCCCCCCCCTTTATGACTCTTTCAATTATTATTATTATTATTATTATTATTAGGATTTGATTTTGATTTTTATTTTAATTTAGTATTGATTAGAAATTGACTTTCCTATATTGTTAGGGATTTAATTTCCTACCTTAGCTAGAATTGTCTTTATTTTTATTTCCTAAATAAAAATTAGAGTTGGTAGGTTTGTGCCACCTTATAAATATGTAAACCTTAGGGCTATGTGAGATAGTTTTTGTTGAATTGATAATCATATTTCTATTTTTCTAATTTTTGGTATTCCTTTGTGTGAATTAACGAATATTGATGCCTATATTATGGTATTTGTGCGCAAATCAATAAGTTGTAGAAGATTAACTGGCATTCGTGCACGAATCAACAGACTTCAATATTTATCTTTTATTTTTTTCGGTATTTATGCACAAATCAACATACTACAATATTTATCCTTTTGTTCTTTTATTTTATTCTTATTTTTATTTCTTTAAAGCTTCTGCTACATCAAACTGCAAGAAACTGCAGTCCAGCAGGGCATATTATAAACTAAAACAGATGCAGTCCAGCAGGGCATATTATAAACTAAAACAGACATTAATGATGATGAAAGCCCACTAATGAAAGGGTCCTCTGCCAATGATAGCAGTGATAATATGCTCAGTTCTGACAATGCACTCGTAATAGGTTCCAGGCTTAGCAGAATGACACTAACAAGCAGCATTGATGATCAAAGTTTTCTTAGTAACAGTTCTGATCATAAAGTAATGTCCGGTGCTGTATTTTCCCAGATTATGAAGCCCTAAGGGTGATGAGAGACACAATTATTAATTAGCTTTCTATAAGTTTTAGAGCTTGATGATAATTTTGCCAAGTTTGATGTTATAAGGTTTCATTTTGATAATTATGTTATGTTTTATGTTTTGTACAATTATTTTCTGAATCAAATATATACAGATAGTACTGATACTACCTCTAATGCTATAAACGGGCCAAATGCACATAAGGGTACTAAACTTTATTTCAATTCAGTTATCAAACTTCAATTTATATTTTTTAGATACCAAACTCCTATTTCATTTCATAATAGTCACTAAAAATTTTTTTTGTACCTTAACAATTTAGAATTACTATTTTAATTCAAAATTAAAGATTTTTTTTTGCAAATAAGTCTATATTTTTCAATACATTTATAAGAAATAAGGAACAAATTAAAAATTATTTTGATTTGACCTACTAAGAGCAAACTCATTTTGAATTGTATCAAAGTTTATAAGAAGTAAATTTTCAAACTTTTTATAATTTTATAACTAAATTAAAAAGATAAAGAGATTGAGAAATTAAAATGGCTTTTAAGTGAAATTTAGAGAATTAAAAATTTTTGACAATACCATTTTTGAAACAAAATTAAAGCTAGATAATTCTAAAGAAACAAATTGAAGTTTAATACTTAAATTGCAATAAGTGTAAAGTTTGGCAACTACCTTTACATTTAACCTGCTATAAAATGAGCATTATTTTCTTTCATAAAACTAACTCTTACATTCGATAGTTTTAAATTTTCTTTTTTTAATAAGAAAGTTTTATAGTATAAATTTTAATGGATTATATAATATTAATAACAGTAAAAATTAAATTTTACACTTTAATATACTTTTGAAAAAGAAGTTACTACTTGATTGCTCATTAACTAAATAATAATCATAAAAGTTGTATTTAATTTGAATTTATCTAAGTAGATTTTGTGAAAAGATTGCATGTTGGTAAAGAAACATTATTTTTAAGTTTCTTATGGGTAATTAGAAAGGAAGCAGAAACGTATTCTCTTGAGATTTTTCATTAAAGAATACAGGGGTTACGTACATAATTGTTGCTTTGAACATTCTTCCCTAAAGTACAAAAAAATAAATTAGAAGAAGAGAACAGGAAAATCTTTTTGGGACCAATTGGACCGTCGTCACTTGTCAGTGGCCTATCATATGTGTAAATGATAGTGACATGAGTGTCGTTTTGATGAGAAAATTCTACCTTCAAAGATTCCAAAAGATATTTTCATCGTGTCCCCATCCTTTATAAGCAACTACTGAGTTAGCTCCACTATATCAACAATAGAAGTGAACGAAAAACCCCCCCAGTATAAGCCAAAAGTTACCTGATAATCACATATAATTTTCTAAGAAATTAATTATTTAAATATTTAATTTATAATATTTTTCCAATTAATATGAGTTATCAGAATTTTAAATTTTTAACTAATTACTAAAATTAAAAAATATATTTATTTTCAAAATATTACATTCAACAACCAATTTATAATACATATATAAAAAAATGTAGTTATTATGAATGTGAATGAACAATATATTGCTTGTGAATGAACAATATATTGTTTGTGAGAGAATAGTTCTCAAATAGTGAAAAGAAAATCTCTATATAAAGAGATTGAAATTCATTAATGAGAATGTTAAAAAGAAAAAAAATAGATTACTCTCCAAATTCTTTCAATATTATAGTTCACCAAATTCTCTCAAAACTCTCTCTAAATTCTCTTAATATCATTCCACTATAAAATATTTTTCTTCTAATTGAATAATACGAAATTCAAGTTTAGTTCTATAACAAACTAAACAATTCAATTTTTATTTCACAACACGTTATCTGCACGATGAGCTCTCGATCAAAACAATAAGGTACATATTTCTTAATATTTAATATTTATGAATATATTATTTGATTATATATTATCATGGATGACTATGGCTCCTACTAATTTATATATTTATATTTATTTCTTCAATCTAACTTTATATTAATTGTTATTTTTATTTTACTAACTACACCATTGATACAAATATTGCTATAAATGGTTCTAAACTTATGGATGGCTATGCCTTCTATCAATTTATATTTATGCACATTTATTTTTTTTATTATTTATGTTAATGGAAGACTATACCCCATTTTATATTAATGGACGATTTTTCCCCATATTTATACATATCGTTATGTTAACTCAATTGCTATAAATAATCATATCAACATTATTTATTGATTTTACTTTATATAATTTATTTCTCAATATATTATATTAAAAAAAATTCTAACGGCTATATTTTTATTACCAACGGTAACATAACGGTAATAAACAGCTATATTTTTCATTATAAATAGATGAGCTATAAATTTTATTTATTCACACAAATTCATATATATTCTCTTTCTCTCTTTACTCTAAATTGTAAACATGATTTGGTATATTTATATTTGTGTTTTGATCATGACTATTATAATAGTTTTAGGAATAATTCATATGGAAGATGATTTTCTATTTGATATAATTTTAAGTATTATTGTATCATTTTTTGTACCACTATTATTTCTTGCAATATTCATTCATGACATAATTAATTACTAAATTCTGATCATGTTTGATTTTTTTTAGTAGTCATCAAATTTATGAATTCTAATTGAGTTATATTTTTTTTATTATTAGTTATCATAATGACAAATCTAGAAAAGCTTGAGTTCGTTGCTCTTGACATCACGGGAAAAAATTATATGTCTTGGATTCTAGATGTAGAAATGCATCTTCAATCAATGGATACCATAAAAGAAAATAATAACACCTCATTGCAAGATAAGGCCAAGTCTATAATTTTTCTCCGTCGTCATCTTGATGAAGGATTAAAATGTGAATATTTGACTGTCAAAGATCCAAGTGTTCTTTGGAAGGATCTAAAAGACAGATATAATCATCAAAGAGATGTAATACTACCAGTAGTTACTGATGAATGGAGAGCTTTACGCTTTCAAGATTTCAAAAAAGTAAGTGACTATAATTCTGCAATGTTCAGAATAGTGTCACAATTAAAATTCTGTGGACAGACAGTCACAAATAAGGATATGCTGGAGAAAACTTACTCCACATTTCATGCATCAGATGTTACACTGCAACAACAATACAGGATGCAAAGATTTAAAAAATATTCTGAACTAATTTTATGCCTACTGGTAGCTGAGAAAAATAATGAACTCTTGATGAAAAATCATCAGTCCCGTCCCATTGGCTCAATAGCATTTCCATAAGCAAATGCTACAAATTATTCCAGATATAAAAATTACAATAGCCATGGACGTGGGAGAGGTAGAGGTCGTGGACATGGAAGAGGTCAATTCTTTGGCCATGGTCATGGAAATAAATATAATAATACTCCATAACAAACTCAGACTCAACCTCAAAAGAAGTTAAAATCAGTCATCAGTGGTGTTCAAGAAAGGCCTCAACATAAGTCTGAAACTGTGTGTTTCAGATGTGGTAGTAAAGGACACTGGTCACAAGTTTATCGAACACCACCACATCTTTGCCAACTTTATAAGGCATCATTGAAAGGCAAAGAAAAGGAAATAAACTTCAATGAGCATCATACTCATGTTAATGATACAACTCATCTAGATGTTTCTAATTTTACTGATGATTTTACTGACAATGGAAATTGAGGCATCTATAATTTTAAGTATATTGTTATTACTTATTTGATTCTGAAGAATATGTTATTGTTATGTATGTTATTTTTAAATTAAATAAAATGTCCTACTTTACAATTATTTTATGTTTTTACCTTAATTGATTAATTTTGTATTTATCTATTTTGAAGTTTAATATGGATTGTACTTAACATAAAGATAATATTGGAGATCTCTGCATACCAGATAGTGGTACTACACATACTATCTTGAAAAATAGAGATTATTTCTCTAAAATAAAGCCCACAAAGGCAGTTGTAAAAAGAATATCAGGTCCTGTAGATCTGATTGAAGGAATTGGCAAAGCTAAATTTATGTTACCAAATGGAACAAAGTTTATAATTGATGAAGCTTTGTTTTCACCAAAATCAATAAGAAATTTATTGAGTTTTGATGACATATATCGAAATGGGTGTGATACCCAATCTATTACTATAAATGGTAACAAATATTTAAATATAGTTTCCTATGAATCAGGAAAAATACAAGTATTGGAAAGACTGTCAAAACTCCCTACTGGATTGCATTACATGCATATACATGTAATTGAATCAAATATGGTAGTAAAAGAAAAATCTTATGATCCTTCAATAATAAATTTATGGCATGACAGATTAGGTCATCCTGGATCAGTAATGATGCGAAGGATAATTGAGAATTCACATAGGCATCCCTTGAAGGGGCAAAGAATTCCTCAATCAAATGAAATGTCATGTACAACTTGTTCTCTCAGAAAATTAATCTTGAGACCTTCACCATCTAAAATTCAAAATGAATCACCTATGTTTCTTGAAAGAATTCAAGGTGATATATGTGGGCCAATTCACCCACCATGTGGACCATTCAGATATTTTATGGTATTAATTGATGCATCTAGTAGATGGTCACATGTTTGTCTATTGTCAACTCGTAATGTTTTTTTGCAAGGTTGCTTGCTGAAATTATTAAATTACGAGCACAATTCCCTGATTATACAATCAAGAGGGTAAGACTTGATAATGCTGGTGAATTTACATCTCAAGCATTCAATGATTATTGTGTGTCTACTGGGATCATTGTTGAACATCCTGTTGCCATTGTACATACTCAAAATGGTTTAGCTAAATCATTGATTAAACGCCTTCAGCTTATTGCTAGACCATTAATAATGAGAACAAAGCTTCCCATTTCAGTTTGGGGTCATGCAATCCTATATGCTGCTTCATTAATTCGCATTAGACCTAGTGCATATCATAAATACTCCCCACTACAATTGGCATTTGGTCAAAAGCCAAATATTTTCCATCTCAAAATTTTTGGTTATGCAGTATATGTACCCATTACGCCACCTCAACGCACAAAAATGGGTCCTCAACGAAGATTGGGAATTTATGTTGGGTTTGAAACACCCTCAATTATTAGATATCTTGAACCTTTAACTGATGATATTTTTACAGCACGTTTTGCTGATTGCCAATTTAATGAGGTTATTTTCCCAACATTAGGAAAAGCGGAGAAAGAAGGGAAAAAGGATATTTCATGGAATGAACCATCATTATTGCATTTGGATCCTCACACAAAACAATGTGAATTAGAAGTGCAAAAGATTGTGCACTTACAAGCAATTGCAAATCAATTACCAGATGCATTTATTGATACAAAAAGAGTGACTAAATCATACATACCAGCAGCCAATGCTCCTACTCGTATTGAAATTCCAGAAATAAAACCTGAGAATAAAGACACTCATGAGTCTAAAACACGCCAGAAGCGTGGAAGACCAATTGGTTCTAAGGATAAAAATCCTTGAAAGAGAAAGGGAGTAGATAATCATATTGATAGCGAGAAAAATATCCCTGAAGAAATAAAAAATAAAGAAAGTCATGAAACATTGTCATATACTATTGCATGTGAAATCATAAATGACAAAGATGATCCTGAACCAAAATCAGTCATGGAATGTCAAAATAGGCATGATTGGATAAAATGGAAAGATGCTATGCAGGCTGAATTGGACTCACTAAACAAACGAAATGTTTTTGGGCCAATTATTCCTATGCCTAAAACTGTGAAACCTGTAGAATACAAGTGGGTCTTTGTACGAAAGAGAAATGAGAAAAATGAAATAATAAGGTACAAAGCTAGACTTATAGCTCAAGGTTTTTCACAAAGGCCAAGAATTGATTATCATGAAACGTATTCTCTTGTTATGGATGCAATTACGTTCAGGTATCTGATTAGCCTAGTAGTTTCTAAGAAATTAGAAATATGTCTTATGGATGTTGTGACTGCTTATTTGTATGAATCACTTGATAGTGACATTTATATGAAAATCCCTGAAGGATTTAAAATGCCTGAAGCATTAAGTACAAAACCCAAAGAAATGTATTCGATCAAGCTCCAGAGATCTTTATATGGGTTAAAACAGTCTGGGCGTATGTGGTATAATCGTTTAAGCGATTATTTGATTAATAAAGGATATGTGAGTAATATTATCTGCCCATGCATTTTTATTAAGAAAATAATATCCGGATTTGTGATTATAGCTGTATATGTTGATGATTTGAATATCATTGGAACAAAAAATGAGATCCATGAAGCAACAGTATACTTAAAGGAAGAATTTAAAATGAAAGATCTTGGAAAAATCAAGTATTGTCTTGGTTTACAAATTGAGCAAATGCACAATGGGATATTCGTGCATCAATCAAATTACACAGAAAAGATCTTGAAACGCTTTAATATGGATAAAGCAAATCCTTTAAGTACTCAAATGGTTGTTAGATCACTCAATATTGAAACTGATCCATTTCGACCCTGTGAAGAAAATGAAGAAATTCTTGGTCCTAAATTTTCATATCTCAGTGCCATTGGAGCTCTAATGTATCTTGCTAATTGTACTAGACCTGACATTTCTTTTGCAGTCAATTTATTAGTAAGGTTCAGTTCAGCTCCAACAAAAAGGCATTGGAAATGGGTCAAATATATACTTCGATACCTTCGAGGAAATGTTGATTTGGGTTTATTTTATTCTAACAATTCAAAACAAGAATTGATTGGTTATGCAGATGCAGGGCATTTATCTGATCCTCATAAAGCAAAATCTCAAACAGGCTATGTGTTCACAAATAATGGAACTGCAATTTCTTGGCGTTCCCATAAACAAACGCTTGTCACTACTTCCTCAAATCATTCTGAAATTATTGCACTACATGAAGCAAGTAGAGAGTGTGTGTGGCTTAGATCAATGACACATCATATTGAAGAATCTTGTGGTTTTCCAGTCAACAAAAGTTCAACAATTTTATATGAAGATAATGCAGCATGCATTGCACAATTAAGGGAAGGATATATCAAAAGTGATAAAACCAAACATATACCTCCAAGATTCTTTTCATACACTCAAGAGTTAATAAAAGACAATCATATAGATATCAAGTATATTCAGTCTAGCCATAATTCAGCTGATCTTTTCACAAAGGCACTTCTAACTATAATCTTTAGAAAGCACGTTCACGATATTGGAATGCGACATCTGCATACTATGGGAAGGAAGATTGTACATATCAACTTGAGGGGGAGAAAATCATGCACTGTACTCTTTTTTCTTAAGCTAAAGTTTTTCCCACTGGGTTTTATTTAGTAAGATTTTAATGAGGCAGTTGCAAAATATTATTATTCAAGGGGGAGTATTATGAATGTGAATGAACAATATATTGCTTGTAAATGAACAATATATTGCTTGTAAATGAACAATATATTGCTTTTGAGAGAATAGTTCTCAAATAGTGAAAAGAAAATCTCTATATAAAGGGATTGAAATTCATTAATGAGAATGTTAAAAAGAAGAAGAAAAAGATAGATTACTCTCCAAATTCTTTCAATATTATAGTTCACCAAATTCTCTCAAAACTCTCTCTAAATTCTCTTAATATCATTCTACTATAAAATATTTTTCTTCTAATTGAATACTACTAAATTCAAGTTTAGTTCTATAACAAACTAAATAATTCAATCTTTATTTCACAACAGTAGTATATTTTTTAATTTATAACCAATTTATATTTATTTAATTACTAAAATTAAAAAATATATTTATTTTAAAAATATTACATTCAATTACCAATTTATAATACATATATCAAATATTTTACACATAAATATAAAATGTCCATATGTATTGCAAATATAACTATTAAATATAATATACTTAGAATTTTGTGTACTTTTAAAATATTATATTCATTGTTGAATATTTAATATATATTTAAAATTTTACATTTAGTTAATAAATTATATAAATCTAATTATTAAATAAAAATAATAGAAATTTTTTTGGCTTTCCTTTCTACGCTTCAAATGTATTTAATTTGTTAGGAGGAAAGCGTTTTTTTTTTTTATTTTTCTCACAACAGGAGGAAAGTGTTGGTGAAGACATTTACAAGTCTCATAGGATAAGCATCAATGTATATGCTTATCCAACCGACGACGATGAACATGGTCCATGACTTTTGCAAGTCTCATAGGATAATTTTGCATGGTCCATGACTTTTCTATCCATCAGCTTTTTTTTTTTTTTTTTTTTTTAAGCACTGCATTACCTATAAAAGATGGCACCTACCCACGCAATACTAGGGACAAACTTATGTCTTTCCAAACTTTTTGTGTAAAGACAGCAACCACGAAATTATTATATCATGTAACTTTATATATATATTATAATATGGATAACTGCTCATTACACGTATAAGATTAAAAAAATATTTTTTTTTACTTATATTAAATATAATTTTTTTTATATATTCATTAATTTTTATCTACATAATTATTAAAAATTAAATAAATATATAAATAAAGATCAATTAATATATTATAATTTCATTAACGTTTACTTATAAATTCATTTAATTTTTAATGAACGTGAAATTTCAGCTCAATGAAGTTATAATAGATTTATTGACCTTTATTAGTATGTTTATTTACTATCACATACAGATTTATTGACTTTTTTTGTAAGTTTATTTGTAATTTCATTAAAAAATTTAAAATATATTTTTTAATTAATAATAATAAATCTTCAATCAATAATAAATGAATCTCTATATTACAAGTTATAAGTTTAAAAAATAAACATAAAAATATGCACACTCAAACTAATGAATTCCACTTCTCTCCACATTTTTTCCTTTCTTTTACACTCTAACAAGATAAGGGCCTGTTCTTCTTATTCTTCTTTTTGATTCTTGGTTTTGTTATTGTTTTTTGCTTACCTTTTTTTTCTTTTTTTTTTATCTTAGTTATTATCAAATTTAATTTAAATGAGATAAAAAAAATAAAAAAAGCTAGAGATTGCACCAATGATGAAAAAAAAATTAAAAAATAAAAACAAAAAATGGTGCGTGAGAATAAGAATAAAAAATAAATAAATTTTTAAATTTGATTTAAAAAAAAAAGAGTTAAAAGATTGCAGCAATCCTAAGAAAAGATGTAAAAGAAGACCGGAAAAAGAAGAAAAAGAAAGCATAGAAAAAAAAAAAAGGAAAAGAAAACATGACGTTTAAGGTACACGTGTAAAATCTAAAGAGATACACATAGCACCCTGAACACAGGAGTCATGATAAAAATTGCGCCAAACATGTGCACAATCTTTATGGCAATTGTTGCAAGCTGTAGTAGGGTCCCATTCCCCTAAAACTTTTACATAATTCCATAGATTTAACCCTATAACTTTTACATAATTACATAATTCCATAGATTTTTTATTGTAATAGATAAATTGAATTAAATTAAATAATAAATATTTAGAATTTTTTAGTTAAATCACTAATATTTAAAATTACTCAATCTGACAAGATTATAAAATTAGTAAAAAAATTTTAATAATTAATTTCACTGATTATATGCACTATAATTTAAAATTAAAATATCAATTAAGTGAAAATGATCCTCTAATCTTAACGTTGTTACTAAATTACTTATATTTTAAATCATCATCCATCTGCCCTAATAGTATGATCTGAGGAAGAAACAGAATGAAGCACATGCATCCACATAATGACCTGTAATTATTTTATACTCAGTAAAAAGTTTGTCGGCTGTCATTTTTATTATTGACTGACAGACACAAAAAAGGGTACTATATGTCAATTTTTCATATATTAACTTGGATTATTTGATGTTACCATGATTTGGTAAGAAATCAGAAGCTAGAATATTAAGTTATTTGACATTTCTATTAACTAAAAAGATATTGTTCTAATACTTGAATATTTAATTTTGAATTCTTAAAGCTAGCTCAAGGCTTAATATGGAAAATGAAAGAAATCTTTTTGTGTTGTCCATAAAATAAAATAAAATAAATAAATAAAAGAAAACCCGTCTTGTAGAGTTTTGTAAATATAAAACATCTAGTGACTTTCTCAAGTCTTCACTCTTCTACTTGTCCCATTAATCACGGGCTCAAATTCTCCACCAACTATGCCCTACGCTTTGTTGGAACATTATACATATATAGAGTACCTTCATTGGCTTTTGGCCAAAAATTAAATTTCATTTGCTAACGATTTATCATCATCTTAACTGCCTGTTTGGTCTACTTTTGATCCTTTGGAAAATTTTATAAAATAATTTTAAAATTAAAAAATAAAAATATAAAAGACGATGAATAAGTGGGTTCTTGGAAGGACTCTTGTTGTGTTGAAAAGGACTTGATGTTAAAGACTCATCCTATAGAGGTTTAGGAAGATGGTTTTCTCAAGAGAAACCAACTTTCCGAATGGTGACAAGAATTGATAGAAGACATATTTATTTATTTATTTATTTATTATTATTATTATTATTAGGATTTAATTTTTATTACTTTTTTAACATGAATTAAAATTTAACTTTTTTATATTATTAGTGATTTAATTTCTCATCTTAATTAAAATTATCTTTATTTTATTTTCTAATTAAAATTATGATTGAAAGTTTGAGTCACTTTATAAATATGTAAATATGTAAACTTTAGGGTTATGTGAGTTATCTTTAATTGAATGGAATAGAAACTTTTCTCTAATTTTCAAATTTTTAGAATTCTTTAAAATCAATAAATATTTTATGCCTATTTTGTGGAATTCTTATTAAATTAACAAATTGTAAAAGATTGATTTTTTACATTCTTGTGCTGAGTCAAAAACTTCAATATTTAACCCTTTGGTATTCTATTTTATTCATTGAAATTCCAGCTATGTCAATTCTTTTACTGTTCTTTCCTTCATATGGTAGGAGTCTACTGTTTCGGTCCAGTTCCAAAGGGAAATTTTGTTACAAAAGATTTTTTTTTTTATTTGCATAGGTTCTTTAAAAAAAAAAAAAAAAGACCTGCAAGACTAACTCAAATAATTAGAATAGGTCGATAAGACGTAGGGGAATACATCCTAAAAATTGTCATATATATATATATATATATATATATATATATATATATATATATTGAATTGATGCACAAATCGAATAAAAAATACCAGTGAAAAAATTTAACTCTAGCTAAGTTTTTTTTCCTTTGAATCTACTCTATAGCTAAATTTTGAGGAAGGAAATTAAATCATAGCAAAATTAAATAATTGGATTAATTGCAATAAGTTATGAGTTTGACAATATCTATATTAAACTTGTAAAGATTTACAATCTTGGTTAAAAAATATTTATTGTTAAATAATACATTTAGTTTCTTATCACAATTTTTGTTATATTTTAAATTTTTTAGCTATTAGTACATGGGGAGAAGTGGAATCGATCCCGAATGAGATTATATGCCCATGGCGGGGTTGCCATTAGGTCCAACTGTGCAAACTACTATATTTTAATTAGTTTACAATATCTTTGTAATTTTTATTAAATTATAATTTTTAGTATTCAGTCCTAATTAAAATATGAATTTTTTTTTCTATGTATAGCTACAAATATGGAAGAAATTTCTTTTGTTTTGTTCATTTTCTCTACAGAACTCAATACTACTATATAGTATTGATCAAAATTAAATTTGATTGATGGATAAATTTAAATAAATATTATATGGTTTAAGTGGATTATTATCAAGAGTATATGGTTTTTTAAATAACATTTTAGTAGTCTGTAATTTCATAATTATAAAGCTTACATAGCAAAAATTTTTACAACTTATAATTTCTTTAAAAATCAAAGTAATACAATTTGATAGATTAGTGAAGAACACTTCTTTTTATAATAGTTTTAGGTGATAATAATAATTGAACGAATTAAAGAAAAAATAAAAACTTATTTCATATTTTTATTTGACAAAAAACAAATTTAAACATTACAGACAAATGCAACATTACTAAATCCAAAATCAAAAATTCAAATTTTTGAATGCTTGTAAAAAAAAATTACATACTCCTAATAATAAAATGTTTATACCACATGATATTTATTTATATTTATTCCTTACATTTATTATAATTAATTATTTCTTTTAGCAATTAACAAAAGAGCACTAAATTGAAGACTCATAGCCATTTGTGTGTGATTAAGATATCAAAAAATAATCCATCAACGAATTTACATTGCACTTCAAAAATAATTATAAAAAAATGGAGCAGTTGAAAGCGCATAAAATTAGGCCGAATTAATTCAACAGTAATCAAAATCAATTTTGAGAAATTTACAAAAATGACTCATTGCCATTTGTTTTCAGTAAAAAATATGTACAGATAATATTAATATATATATATGACTGAATAATAGATATAACATCTATTTTGCATTTTTAAAATAGATGAATAAAATTTTAAAAATATACGGATAATATTAAAAAATGTATATAACTGAATAATGAATATAAAATATATTTTTCATTTTTAATATGTATGAATAAAATTTTAAAAATATACAGATAATATTAAAAAATATTGAATAATAAACATTACACTTATTTTGCATGTTCAACATATACAAATAAGATTCAAAAAATATTCAAATAATATTAAAAAATGTTGTCTAATAATATGTCACATATTTTACACTTTTAACATAAATGAATAATATTTAAAAAATATTCAAATAATATTAAAAAATGTGGTTAACTAAATAATGAATATATAATATGTTTTACATTTTCAACAACTTATTTCAACAAACAATATCAGATACGTGTTTTTTATTTTTAACAATATCAGATACGTGTTTTTTATTTTTAACAAACTATATCTGCAATAAATAAATGTTCAATATTTCAAATATTATTTTAAGTTTTAGATACAAATAACATTTAAAAAATATAATATTTTGATCGAATCATATAAGAATAATATTAAAAAAATATATATTTTTTAAATATCATTCTTATTATTTTTTAATCTTGTTGTGTAATAAAAATTTATAAAATTTTAATTAATTTAATTTTTTATTCACTCAAAATTTTAAAAAATTAAAATTATAAAATACATAATAAAAAAATTAGTACCGAATACAATAACAAAATGTTCAATGCAAGCTGCAATTAGTACAAAAATAAAAAATAATACAAGATAATTGAATAATAATATATAAATAATAATATTAAAATATATGGAAATGCAGCACAATTTTAAATAATAATATTAAAATCTATGGATATTCACACCCTCTTTTTTTTCACACCCTCTTATGAGTTTTTGAAGTAAGCAATCAAATTTCATTGAGATGTCCTGAGAATGGAAAATAAAAAAAATAAATAAATGGAGTATTCAAAATAAATGGAATGACGAAACAAATTCACCACTTAGCATTCAAAATTCCAACAGAAAAAGAAACGAAGAACTAATTATCGCATCATAACCTTTAATAATTAAGTACAAAAAAGAGGTTTATAAGATCCTTTCAACTCAAACTGGGCCATGACAAAGGTGTTAGTGGATGATGAACATTTTTCATTCATCTACTTTCTATCACCACCACTAAAAGTAGATATGACAAATCAAGAACATAGTGAATAATAAAAGAGCAAAACAGAAATTCAAGGCTCCTTCGCTGCGAAACACCACTACCGCTTCTCTGGTTTATCTGGTTCTTCTTCCTTATCAGGATCTTCCTCCTCTTCAATTTTTTTTTCCTTTCTCTAACAGGTCCCTTGACATTCCTCATAATGAATCAATTCTGATCATTAAGAAACTAAATCCTGACTTTAGTCACCTGTCCTCTAGATCCAGTCCTACTCATAACTCTCACAAGAACAACATGTTTAATCAGTGAATCCTCCTGCAATACAAGTAAATACAGCACCAAGAAATCACAACAACAATCAAAATAACTAGCTCCATAAGATGAACAACACCCCATTTTCAACTTTTTTGAGGCAACAACCCACAAAACTCACACCAACATGAGTATAAAACTGAGGAGATGATCTCATACAAGCTATGGTATTTCCATACAAAAGCTCAAATCTTTCACTAAAAAGGCGATAACCTAATACAAAACAGTTATTTAGCATTGAAAATTCAGCATTGAAACTAGATTGTACATAGAAAATTAGAAATCAATCTAATCTAACACTGGAAAAGAAAATATCTACAATCTAAACAATATTCAACTAATATTATAAGTTTTTGCCCCAAAATTCAGCACATAAATCATACAATTTTACCCAACAAGACCCAGAAATATAATATAATTATATTCAACATAAATCAAAATAAACATTCAAAGATAAAAAAACAACGTTATTTGCATAAATCAAAACAAACAATCAATGAAGGGAGGCTGCTGCGAAGTTGAAACAGAAGGAAAAGGGAGTCGAAGACAACGATGTAAATGGTAGTTGCTGGAACCATCTATACAGGGAACACGCGATCTAGATGCAGAACTCTCTCTCTCACAAAGATTAAAAAGAAAATCCAAATCCAACCCACGTGGACCAGCAAAGAAACGGAAAGGACGGAAGATAAAAAAGGATACGTATGTAACGTTTCAAAAAATTGGGCACGCATGTAATATCCTATAAAAAGTGGGTATTTTGCTAAAAATTATATCTAAAAATGGGTATTTTTGTAAAATTTTAAGAAAAAAAGGAAAAAAATGAGAAAATAAAAAAAAGAAAAAACAAGGAGAAAATAAAAATAAATAAATAATTAAAATTCAAAAAAGATAATATATAATATTTTTTCATGGGCTTACAAAAAAATTAAAAGAAAATAAAAAGAATGGGAAACGACGCAAAAGGGTAAAACCGAAAAAAAAAAAAGAAGGTATGGATGAAAATAAATAAGGTAAGCACGTAATTAATGGAAAAAGTGGAACTTTTATTTGTAAATCAAACCCAAAAGTGATAGCATGCTTTATTAAAAGCAGGTGTAATATTGTAACTGTGTGTTTAGTCAATGGATCCATTAATGTAAAATAAAAGTACACATTATTATTATTGTTATTATTATTATTAAAATTAAATGGCTAAAAAGTACACGTATTTTTTTTTTTTTAAAAAAATACAGTTAACATATTCAAATTATAAAATCAAAAATAGCTTTTAATAAATAATTAAAATTTTAAAGAGACAATTCAGAAAACAGAGAATAGAAGACTTGAAATTTGTAAGGAATTCATATATATATATATATATATATATATATATATATATATATATATATATATATATATATTGTGTTTAATTTTTTATGAATTTTTTTATTTAATTTGATCTTTAGATAAAGAAAAATAAAGTATATAAACTTATAATGGAGGTATTTATATATATTTTATTTTATTTTAATTAATTCAATTATTTTTATTTATTAATTAATTAAATGTTGAAGGCTAACTATTTCTTTGATAAATTTTTAAACAATATATACTTACTTAAATTATTAATTTTTTTTGTATATATTTTGAAGTGTTTAAGAAAGAAAAAATATATGAATAGTACACTTCTTGTATATAAGAATAATATACGAATAATATGTTACTTGTATAATATATGAATAAGAAAACCACTAAGAATACATTATTTGAAACCAGTTTCCAATATCATAGTATCGTACTCCATGTCCATGATTAAATTTTGTTTCATACTTAGGTTAATTAGATCAGTATATTTTTAATATATAGTAATATACTATTGAATATACACTTAAGACCAACTATTTTTTTGATAATTTTTCTAATAATATATACTTAAATTATCATTTTTTTATATATTTTGAAACGTGTAAGAAACAAAAAAAAAATACAATAGTATATTTATTATATACTATTTTTAATATGTGAATAATACATATGTATATATGAATAATATGCAAATGGTAAATTCATCATATATTTTTCCACATTAATAAAGAGAAGAGAAATGAAAAGGTTTATAATAAATTATCCACCAAATAATTTAACTTTTGATTAAAGGGAAATATTAAAAGGAAATTTTGTACTACAAAATATAGATCAAAGATGGAGACTTGGATTCAAATTAATTGATATGAATATATAAATTATTTTTATTTTAATTAATTAAATACAATTATTTTTTTTATTTATTGCTCAAGACCAATTATTTCTTTGATAATTTTTCTAACAATATATAATTACTCAAATTGTCTCATATATATATATATATATATATATATATATATATATATATATATATATGTCTTGAAGTGTATAAGAAACAAAATATATGTATAGTATATTTATTGTATACTATTTTTTTTATATATGAATATTATTTTTATTTTAATTAATTAAATACAATTATTTTTATTTATTAATTGAATACATGCTCAAGGCAAATTATTTCTATGGTGATTTTTTAATAATATATAATTATTCAAATTATCATTTTTTTAATGTTTTAAACTGTATAAGAATTTTTTTTAAAAATACAATAATATACTTGTTACATATTATGTTTAATATACTATTAAAAATGCGATAATATTTTTCATGTTGAGCTCATGAAATATTTATAATTATGTTCATGCTGAGTTCGAATTACTTTAATAGGTTACCAAGTCAAGCTCAATATTTTAAATATGTAACTTGATAGACTTATAAACTTAATTAATTTTTTTATATATTTATCATTTTATCCTTTTATTTTAATATAATTATAAATATATTTTATCAAATTTAGTTGAATTCAAACTCAAATCAAGTTTAAATATTTCAAAATATATATTTTTAAAAATTTAAAATTTTGTTAAATAATCAAGTCAAAATATTAGGTTTTAATTTATTCTAATGATATTTGTAAATCAATAAGTGTATGGTAGAAAGAAAGAATTTAAGAACTTATTACCACCTACATGAAACTATAATATTAACTTTTGATTTTTGAGATTTTGATCGCTTAATTATTAAAAATTTAATAAGTTTCCATTTAAAATAAAATAATACTGATAACTATTAATCTTCCAATAAATCATTATACTTTTTTCATTCTAAAATATCAAATATTTCAATTTTTTTCTATTTCAAGTTTATTATTTTAAAAAATTAAGAGCAACAGTAAACTATTTTTATTTTTTTAATCTACTAAACATATATCAATTTAAATAATTTTATCAACTCTTTTTTTTTAATGATTAATAAAAAATTATATTTTTAAAAGAACAAAAAAATTAAAATAAATAAAACAAATGTATGTGCATTTATTATAGTATTTTCATCGGTAAAACCAAAGAAAGGGAAAAAAAAAGTCCTGTATATGGGGCCACAAAGTCTAATTTCCATTAAATTCTTCTTCTTTCTGCCCTTGTTTTTTTCTTTAAACTCAAGCATTTTCTTGATTAGTGTGTGAAGTGATCAATATTTAGTTTCATATTTATTACTAATAAATGGTGGTTATTTATTCAATTTTTTTTAAAAAATAATATTACTGATATTACACTTCTTTAGCTTTTGATGAATAACCTTTATTCTTCAGTTAAGATGACACAACTGACTTTTCTAGTAAAAAAAATGTGGTTAAATTTTACAAACTATTGTAAAATAGACACTTGATTGAGCTATTAATGGGCATAGACATTAATACGAGAGAGGGGCTTTTCTTTTGCATTTCGTACGTTGTTACTATTATTCAACACGAAATATTATTACTGTGAAGCCGCTTATATATCTTGCTGAGAGCAACTCAAGTACTTTCCACTGCAATGGCCTCCTTGACTAGTGTCTGATCTCAGAGGAGAAAGAGCTTGAGTTTCTGATAGAGTCCCATGTCTCCAGGAGGTCAGACAGACCCATCTAAAATCCCTGATCAACCCTTTCGTAAATGTGCAAAAGGGGTATGCATATAATGCTGATAAAAGATAGATGTTGCAAAACTTTGTACAAATGCGAATAATAGTGCTGCTAAATTATCCTTTTATATATGATCCCACAGTCTCATCCCAAGTTGTCAAGTTCATTATCAAAAATATAAATAAATTTTTTAGTTGTCAAAAATTAATTTTTAGCTACTTTGAAAATAGAGAATTATTTCATACTGTGAAAGGAATGAAAAGACCTATGCTTAACCATTTAAATTACATCCAAAAAACAATTTTTTTTTTTTTAAAAGTAAACTTATGTTTGTTTGCATGGAAAGCTATTAACGGACAGCTAGTCCTGCCTTTACTAAAAGAAAAAGCAGACAATCAGGACATGGCAGCAACTTGATACCTAAAATTAAGAGGAAGATGACAGATAAAGTAGTAACTTGCCGCCTGAACTTGGACACGATGGTCAATTAATCCAGATTTTAACTTTTTGACCGATTATCCCACCGGCTTGGCAAATTTGGCCAATTAGTCCATATTAGCTTTGCAGAAAAGTTTAAGTCAGTACAAAACATTTGTTTTTAACTAATTCACCCTAAAACTTTCATTTATTAATTAATTAGGTCTAACTTATCAAAATTAAAAATATGAAAGACATGAATTGGTAAAAATTGAAATTTATTTTTTAGGAATTAATATTTAATTTAAAAATAAACTAAAATTAAAAAATTGAAATACAGAAAAATATAAATAATTTTAAATTTTTCTGCATAGATTTAAATTAAAATGATCAATTATTTTTTAAAAATTAAATTGCCTCTATTTAACTTTTTTATTTTGATCAAATAGGGCTTATATATATAGTTAAATAATTATATATGTAGTTTTAAAAAATTATTATTCATTTTATGCATATAGATATTAAAATATATTACAAATAAGAGTAAAAATAAAAGATTGATAGAATAAAAATTTCAAATACATTAATTAGAACATATTATTTTTAAAATTTTTAAGTTTTAATATTTTAATTTATTTAAATTTAAATCATATATTCACCTCAAAGAAATTAATTTTTCAATAAATTTGATTTTATTATTCTGTCAAAAACACATCTCCCACACTTTTTCATGTGGGTAGTTTATATCGTTTTTTTTTTTATCTAATTCACTCAAAATATTTTATATATTAGTAATTAGATTCAATTTTAATAATTAAATTTTAGAACATTTTAAATAAGAATTTTTTATTTTTCTATATTTCTTTATGTATATTCAAAATTTTAGTGCTCTCAATATGTTACTCTTACTCATATATTTTTTATATCTATTAATATTCATGAATAAAAATTTTGAAATTAGAAATAATTGATAATTTTAATTTGACTTTTAAAAAATTTAAAAGTTGAATAGATAATTCAATTCAAATTTTTATTTTTCAATTTTAAAAATTATTGGTATTTTAAAATTTTATTTTTAGTAAAAATTTAAAAAGGTTCTAAAATTTTTCTCTATTTCTTTAATGTGAATATACAATTTGAATTAAATTAATTTAAAATTAAAAAAAAATTTATTTTATGATTTACATATAATTGAAATGTTTTATACTCTCAGTCTTTTGTTTTTATTCACATATTTTTTTGTATATTTCTTAATATCTCTCTTAAGCAAAATTGCTTGCTGTTCGGGTGGTAATGAAGATTTTGTTTATTCTTTTCTTCGTGCCCTCAATTTGTCTTTTTCTAAGATGGCAAGACCTTCTCATATCTGTTCATCTATCTAGCCTTCCATTAAGCAAATTTATGGAGATTTTCGATCTCACTCTATTTGGTTCCCTTCTAGAAAATCTCAGCTAAATTTTTGGAATGACAATTTTTTAGGTTCTCCTACTGCTGATCTCATAGACATTCCTTATGGTGTTAGGAATCATCTTCAGACTTCTATTTCTAATGTTTATTGGAATGGCAGATGGTATTTTCCTGACGCTTTTGTTAATGCTTGCCATGAGATTGTTTCGGAGCTTAATAACGTGGTTTTCAGCAAGGTTGATAAGCTTGTTTGGACTGGTTCTCCTTCGGGAGAGTTTTCTTATGAGTTTGCATATGAGTTTTATCCTGTTAAAAGTCCCAAAGTGGCATGGGGTAAGGACTTGTGGTGACATTTTCTTCCAACTTCTTGTTCCTTTATGGCTTAGCGGCTATTGTTTAATTCTTTACCTACAGATGAAATATTGTAAAGAAAAGGTGTGGTTCTAGTTTCACGTTGTAGGCTTTGTCTACATGGCATTAATTCTCTCAATCATGTCTTCATTTCCTGTCCCTATGCTGTTGCAGTGTGGTCGACTGTCATAATTTATTTTCAACTCACTTTAACTTAAGGGATTGCCCAATTCATCTTTTTCGGGAAGCAATGAAAGTCCCATTTTCTTCTCAATTGAAAGCTTTGTGGACTATTGGTATTATTTCTTGCTTCTGGTTGATTTGGTGGGTGCAAAATATGATAACTTGTGACAATGTTTTTACTCCTATTAATGTTGTAATTCACAAGCTTTGTATTTGTATTAAGGAAATAGATGTATTCAGGGTCGGATTCATGGAGAATTCTCAGAATGATTTGCTTATTTTAAGGTGTCTTGGAATTTCTGATACTCTAAATCCTGTTCATCTTGTTTTCTCAGTTATTTGGATTCCACCGCCTTTAGGATGGCTGAAAATCAATACCGATGGTGCTACTAAAGGCTCTCATGGTCAGGCTAGGGCTGGCAGGATTTTTCATCTTTTGAATGGTACAACGATCTCTTCCTTTGCTGTTCCTCTTGGTTCTCATTTTGCACATGAGGCTGAGCTCTTTGTAGTCACCTTTGCCATTGAGAAAGCTTAGCAAATGCGTTTGAGTCCAGTATGGTTTGAAAGTGATTCCATATACATTGTTCGCCTTCTTCAGTCCCGAAGTTCTTCAGTTCCTTAATGTATTAGGAAACAGTGGGAACGATGTCTTCATTATTTGGATGATATGCAACTGCATGTCTCTCACATTTACCAAGAAGGAAAGGCCATTGCCAATAAATTGTCTTCCATGGCTGTTTCTCTTAGCGTCGCTTCTTGGTGGGTTTCATATCCTCCTAGTTGTAACACTCTCATGGCTCACGATGCGATGGGTCTAGAAAATTTTGGGTTCTCCTGATCTATTTTTTGTTGGCCTTTGTGGTCTGTCTTTTGTTGGCCTTATGGTATGTTATGTACTCTTATTTTTTATTATTAATAATAGTTATGTTATAGGTGCATAATGTGGGTGCTAAGAAAGTGTCAATTTAATTAAGATATTTTGGTGTACCTTCTAATTTCTAGCAATGATAATTTTATAACATATATATAGATACTCTTATTTTTTATTATTAATAATAGTTATGGTCTAGGTACGTGCACCCTCTGATTCCTAACCATGATAATTATAATTAATAAATAAATAAATAAATAAATAAATATATATATATATATATATATATATATATATATATATATATATATATATATATATATATTAAAATTAAAAAATTAAGTTGCTTCTATATATTAAAATTAAAAATTAAATTTAATAATTTTTAAAACCACATTCATAATTATTTGAGTATATACATAAGCATTATTTGATCATAATTAAAAAGATAAATAGAAGCAACTTCATTTTTATTTTTTAATTTTAAAAAATAATTGATCATTTTAATTTAAATCTATGCAAAAAATAAAAAAATATTTTTTATATTTTAATTTTTAAATTTTAGTTTATTTTAAAATAGAATATTAATTCCTAAAAAATAAATTTTATATCTAATTTTTACTATTCATGTCTTTCATATTTTTAATTTTGATAAATTGGACCTAATTAGTCAATAAATGAAAGGTTTGGGGTGAATTAGTTAAAAAAAAGTTGTTTTAGACTGAATTGGATTTTTTTGAAAAGTTACTATGGGCTAATTAGCCAAATTTACCAAGTTGGTGGGATAATTGGCCATAAAGTTAATTTCTAAATTAATTGACCAATGCGTCCAAGTTCAGGGGGGTAAATTGCTACTTTGGTATGTAGACAAGTATATTGTAGCGTGGGTGTGGGTTCTACTTAGAAAAGCTTCAAAGTAATGCAATTAAAGAAAGACTAGATAGAGCCAATGAGGGAGTAGTTAAGTGATAACTCCTTTCCAAGGGCAATTTGAGGTGGAGAGTTTGATTCTTATCGTCATTGATTTGAAAGGGGATGACTGCTCCTTGTTGTACAGTCTATTGATGCTAATGTCATATTACCTCCAAAATAAATGATAATTGACATAATCCATAAAGTGAGAGTAAACTGAAATGACTTTTAAAATAGAATTTAATTGATAATTGATATAAAATTCAAGATAAAACTTATGATTTTCTTAGAATTTATCTATACATTAAATTATTTATTTTTATTTACTTTGCCATTGTTGTGGTTCTATCTGAGTTGAACTAAAATAATTACACTCTAATGAATTTTATATACCAATTAGTTTAGAAAAAAAACTTACATAGTAAAAATCATATGTTTCTATTAAGACGTCATCGACTTACTCTCTTTAGGTATCTAGAATTATCCAATAAGCTGGCAAGTTGAAGTTGATAACGTACAAGTTGGACAAGTTGGCAAGTTGTCATCATCGCCAATCATCAAGCTTCACAAACCTTCCAACAATCGACATCCTATAAGTATAAATATATAAAGTGCT
Organism: Mallotus nudiflorus; assembly: GCA_947683625.1. NCBI lineage: Eukaryota > Viridiplantae > Streptophyta > Magnoliopsida > Malpighiales > Euphorbiaceae > Mallotus > Mallotus nudiflorus. The sequence continues at coordinate 400,644 of CANTUR010000585.1, read as the reverse complement.
CATCTTGTGTTTGTCCATGAGAATTAGTGTGTGTGCATGAGAATTGAAGTGTATGTCAGGTGTGTGCATCGTACAAGAGTGTATGGGCAAGTGCGAGACTTATGTGAGAATGAAAAGTGTGTGTTGTGATATGAGAGTACAAGTGTGTCTCGTGTGTGAGCCAATGGCAAGTGTGAGTGTATTAAGTATATAAACACTTATGTAAGTGTTTTGTAAGAATATTTTATGTGTGAAGTGTATATAAGTACTTTAGTATTAAATTTTCTTTGATATAATAAAAGTGAGTTTATTTACCTTCGACATATTCAACAAGTGGTATCAACATGGGATGGTTGAGGGCCCAAAGGAGTTGTTTAGTTCGAGATAGTAAAGTAACCTAAGGGGTAATTATCTCGTGCACAGCCAAGAGGTATTATGAAGCTAGTTGTTTGCTTGGTCAAGATAAGTCCTATGTCTCGAGATAGACGTCACAGTGGGCAATATAAAGAAGTTGAACAATTACAACTATAGTATGTGGTCGACATGTATACAGTCATATCTCTAGGGTTAATATCTATAAGAGGTTGTCGGCGGAAACGAGAGTATGCCACCTCTAAAAGCAGATGTAAATGCTTTGAAGAAGTGGAAAGTCAAGTTTGGAAAGGCAATATTCATGATCAAGGTATCGATTGAATAAGAAATGTTATAACATATCTGTCACGACCCAAAACAGGGGCTATGACCGGCGCTAGGGAACGGGAATTCTTTCGAATCCGGAACCCGTAGCAAGCCTAAAAATAAAATAAACATGCAATAATAATAATAACAATATTTAATGCAATGGAAATAAAAATCACAAATATAATAACAACATATGCATCAACTGGATTTAAATCAAATCCTCATCATTTCATATATATACAAATCTTTTAATACAAATCCAGTTCAAATATAATACAACATCTCTTTAAATATTTAATGACTATTGCAGTGTCTAGATAAAATAAATCCAAGACTCAAAGAAGCAGTTTACACAAAGAAGTCGGGGCGAAAGAAATCCGGTGTACAGGCCTGCTACTGAAGTTTGAAGATGATGACTCTCCTGAAAAATAGTCAACGGAGGGGAGTCAGACCTCACTGAGTGAATTACTATAATATATATACATGCATACTAAAAGACAATGCATACAATCAACAATATATATATTTAATATGTATATATACATGCAATACACACAGATGCAGTAAAAATCATTTTATATATTTTTATTAAAAAATCACAGTTTCATGAAGGATCATCAATCAGTGTTAGACAACACTCTAGCCATACAGGCTCACTTAATCCAAATATATTCACTTAATCCATTTAGATAGTAGACTGGCCCCGAGATACTAAGTCAACCGAGCTCCAGCAGTCTGACTGTCAGTGTGATTGGCCCCGAGACACTTGGTCAACCGAGCTCCAGCAATCACACCTCCAAACCATATCTCACACATCAAATAATCATATCCAATCAATATCCACAAATAAGTTAGTAATATAGCCTAAATGCTATAAGCGCACCGGTACGTATTCGGTCCTAGTGCTGCCCACTAGGTAGCACGTTCTATCGATATCCTTCATTAATAAATATAAAACATTCATTCACAAATAAATGATGCATGAATTTGAAATAAATAGTAACATAAACCATATATATACTGGAAATATACCAAAGGTAAACCAGGTATATTTCGAGTATATATATACGTCAAATAAATCCAATCAAATTATAAATTAAGCTAGAAATATATTTAAAAACATTTAAATATAATCTATTAATAAAACATGCATATAATTTAATATATACCAAAAATAAACCAAAAATCAACTAAATATAAACTTAAGTAATAATCAAATTATTTATGCATATTTAATCAAAATAAAACATGCATTTCTAAATCATGCATCCTAAGCATATATATATAAAATAGTAACTCACACTTAGTGCGCTCCACGAGATGGGTCCGACGGGCCTGATCCACTAGGCCTCGGTCTCGGTGCAACTAGACAAACAATAAATAATAGACATCAGAATAAACCTAACAGAAAATCCTAGAACTCGATCTAGAATATTAAACACAGAAACAAAATTAGGGTTCGACCGGACATCACGTTTTACGAGAATTCTACCGAAAATTCGGCAGAACCTCCCCTGTAAAATGGACATCTCTCTACTCAAAGAGTAGAGCTGACCCTGTAAAGAAACACACTTCGAAAAACAGGCTCAACTACTCATCCACAACCCCTCGGTCGGACTCCAAACTATAGTCTATCGACCGGGGTCCACAAACAGAGAACAATTCTGAAAATACCAAAAATACCCTTAATAAATAGAAATTCATTTTATAAGTAGAAATTACATAATTAACCTTTAAACACATTAAAAACCGATAAAAACTCATTTTATTAGAAAAACCGTATATTATATATATAATTGAAAATAATTCACGAAAAATAGTTTTAATTAGTTAAAAATACCAAATAATTTGTAGAAATCATTTTTATACCTTAAATAACTATTAAAACCAATTAAATTACATTTTTAGTCAATTTAGGGTAAAATTACCAAAATACCCCTATATATATAAATATACTAAAATTACTCCAAAAATTCACAAAAAATAGTATAATTATCCAAAATTAATTTTATCAACATATTAATCAATAATATCAATAATTAAATTCAATTAACCAATTAATTTCAATTAAAAACACCATTAACCCTATTTTTCAAAATTACATAAACCTAAATAAATTCAAAATAAATACATATAAATTCATAAAAATTCCAAATAAATTCCTATAATTCATTTCAACACCTAATTTAACCATAAAACACAATTTTATAATTTATATAATTAATTTCCGAAAATTAGAAAATAATATTAAAATATTGAAAAATACACAAAAATCAAAATAATCTTCAAAAATTCCACAAAAATTCATACATGTAGATTAAGCTACTAGGATCAACATTTGTGAAGGAATTTTTCATGAATCAACCAATTCGAAGCTCAAAAAAATCAAAAACCCTAATATGGCCGAAATTGAAAATTCGAAACCTAAGTAAATCAAGACCAATTCAGCTCAAGCCAAAGCTAGAATCACACTCACCGGAGCTCAAGGAGAAGAAAGAGACTGGTGGTGTCAAAAATGGTGGCTGGAAAGTTGGTGAACGGCGAGGAGGGAAGTTTCGGCCAAAATGGGGAAAATGGGAGCTAGCCGGCGCCGGGGAAGAAGCTAGTGGCGGCGGAGCAACTGGCTGGGGAAGGCGGAGCTGCTAGCGGCACACCGACGGTAGGTGGTCGGAAGTTGCAGCGGGAGGGGAGAAGGATTGGGCTCGGGAAGAAGAAAGGAGAAGAAGAAAAGAAAAGGAAAGGAAAAGAAAAGAAAAAGAAAGAAAAAGAAAAAGAAAAAGAAAAAAAAAGAAAAAGAAAAGAAAAAAAATAATTTTAAATAAAATATTTGGGAAAAAATCTCACACCACACATTATTATAATAATTTACAATTTAATAATAAATAAAATAATTAAATAACAATAAAATTAATAAACAAATAATAAAATATTAGGGTAATAAATTAAACCCTAATTAAATAAATATATACACACATAGGCTTTATTTAGTAATTTAAAAATACGTATGGGTTCATGCAAGTCCGAAAATATATTTAAAATAATTAATAATAAATTATTTACGTGAAAATTTCCCCGAAAATGCAAGTTCCGGGAAAATTTTATGTAAAGCACTGCAAATAATACACAATAATTAAAATAGGTTTTAAATACATATCAACTCGTAAAAATATCATAATATATATACAAAAATTATTAACACTGTATATCCCGATACAATATTAAAATATTTAAAAACACGGGATATTACAGTCTTCCCCCCTTACAAGAATTCGTCCCCAAATTCCAGAAAGAAAGGATTACAGGATCAGGAAGGAAAGAGATACGGGTAAGAAGCTTGCATCTCAGCTTCAGTCACCCACGTATGCTCCTCGACTCTGTCGCTACGCCACAGAACCTTGACCATCAGAATCTGCTTCGAACGCAACTGTCGAACTTGATAATCAACGATCGCCATAGGTTCTTCCACAAACGTCAAATCTTCACTCACTTCTACATTGTCGGGCTGCAACACATGTGAAGGGTCTGAGATATACTTCCTCAACATCGAGATATGAAACACTGGATGCACCTGTGACATACTCAGAGGCAAATCCAACTGATATGCAACAGTGCCAACTCTTTCCAGAATCTCAAACGGTCCAATATATCTCGGTGCTAACTTACCCTTCCTACCAAACTCATCACACCCTTCATCGGAGATACCTTCAGAAAAATAAAATCCAACCTGAAACTCCACATCTCTGTGCCTAGGATCCGCATAACTCTTCCGCCTACTAACTGCGATCTCTAATCTGCGCTTAATCACGACGACTTTCTCTGCAGCATCCTGAACCATCTCAGGCCCAGTCAAAGCTCTCTCACCAATTTCATCCCAAATCAGAGGGGATCTTCACTTCCTTCAATATAACGCCTCATACGATGCCATGCCAATACTGCTATGGTAGCTGTTATTATATGCAAACTCAATGAGTGACAAATGATCATCCTAGCTACCTCCCAAATCCAGGACACACATCCTCAACGTATCTTCCAGTGTCTGGATCGTCCTCTCAGATTGACCATCTGTTTGAGTATGAAAAGCAGTACTGAAGTCCAACCTAGTGCCCATCGCTTCCTACAACTTCTGCCAAAAACGAGAAGTAAACACCGAACCTCTATCTGACACAATGGACACAGGTACTCCATGAAGGCACACAATATGCTTCACATACAACTTCGCCAATCTAGCTACAGAATAAGTGGCTTTCACAGGTAAGAAATGTGCAGACTTCGTCAACCTATCTACAATCACCCAGATGGAATCGTATCCATCCTTAGAACGAGGTAAACCTACCATAAAATCCATAGCTATCCTTTCCCACTTCCACTCGGGAATAGGAAGAGGCTGAAGCTTCCCAGAAGGCTTCTGATGTTCGGCTTTCGCTTGCTGACACGTCAAGCACTTAGCAACATAATCAGCGACATCTTTCTTCAATCCATCCCACCAGTATAGATCTCTGATACTATGGTACATCTTAGTAACACCTGGATGTACGCTGTAGGCTGTAGAATGTGCTTCCTCTAGGATCTCTTCTCTCAAATCATCCACATCAGGAACACACAATCTACCACTGATCCACAACACACCATTATCATCAAGTGTGAAATCAGTGAACTTCCCTGCTCTGACATTCTCTGTAAGCTCTTCTAGAATAGGATCTCGGCTCTGAGCTACTTTAATCCTATCCCTCATTACAGATCGTACTTTAAATTGAGCTAGCAGTCCACCTGATCTACTCATCTTCATCATCAGACCTTGATCCACCATCAGATGCAATTCCTGGATCAATGGTCTCCTCTCAACACCGATGTGAGCAAGACTGTCTGAGGACTTTCTACTCAAGACATCTGCTACCATATTAGCTTTACCCGGATGATATAAGATCTCGCAATCATAATCCTTCAACAGTTCCAACCATCTCCTCTGCATCAGATTCAGATCTCGCTGCTGAAAAATGTACTTAAGGCTCTTGCGATCAGTAAATATCTCACAAGTCACCCCGTACAGATAATGTCTCCAAATCTTCAAAGCAAAGATCATTGCAGCCATCTCAAGATCATGTTTAGGATAGTTCTACTCATACTTCTTCAACTGCCTCGAAGCATAGGCTATCACCCTTCCATTCTGCATCAACACACAACCAAGACCAATTCTAGAGGCATCACAGTAAACTGTAAACTTATCCACACTATTAGGCAAAGCTAACACTGGCGTTGTGGTCAACTTCTCCTTCAAAAACTGAAAACTATTCTCACAAGCTTTTGACCACTCGAATCTGACATTCTTCTGAGTCAAGCGAGTCATAGGGGCTGCTATTCTAGAAAAATCCTGCACAAACCGCCTATAATACCCGGCTAAACCCAGAAAACTTCGAATCTCAGAAATAGAAGTCGGTCTAGGCCACTCAGATACTGCCTCAATCTTCTGTGGATCAACCTGAATACCTTCTTTAGACACTACATGTCCAAGAAAAGAAACACTCTCCATCCAGAAATCACACTTCGAGAATTTAGCATAAAGCTGATGATCTCTCAGTGTATGTAGTACAATCCTCAAGTGATATACATGCTCCTCCATACTCCTCGAATAAACCAGTATATCATCAATGAAGACTACCACAAACTGATCCACATACGGTCTGAATATCCTGTTCATCAGGTCCATAAAAGCTGCTGGTGCATTAGTCAAACCAAAAGACATCACTAGAAACTCATAATGGCCATATCTAGTGCGGAATGCTGTCTTAGGAATATCAGATTCACTGATACGCAGCTGATGATAACCCGACCTTAAGTCAATCTTAGAAAAGAACTGTGCACCCTGTAGCTGATCAAACAAGTCATCTATCCTCGGGAGAGGATACTTGTTCTTCACTGTCACCTTATTCAGCTCTCTGTAGTTAATGCACAGTCTCAGGGTACCATCCTTCTTCTTCACAAACAGGACTGGTGCACCCCAAGGAGAAACACTGGGTCTAATGAAACCTTTATCCAATAACTCTTGCAATTGCTCCTTCAACTCTCTTAACTTTGCAGGAGCCATTCGATAGGGTGGCATAGATATAGGAGTAGTACCTGGAACCACATCTATACAGAACTCAATCTCTCTATGAGGTGGTAAACCTGGCAACTCCTCCGAAAAAACATCAGGAAACTCACAAGCAACAGGAACATCTGTGAGTGATAACTTCTCCACTGAAGTATCCCTGACTAATGCTAAATATCCCTGACAACCTTTCCTCAATAACTTCCTAGCCGCAATAGCAGAAATAAGATTCTGAGGTGCTGAACTCCTATCACCCACAAACTTAAACTCTCCTTCATCAGGAATTCTGAAAGTCACCTCTTTATTCCTGCAATCTACCACGACATAGTGCTGAGATAACTAATCCATTCCCAGAATAACATCAAACTCCATCACATCCAACAAGAACAAATCAGCGGGTAATTCTCTACCTCCCACGAGAACTGGACAACCAGAAAGAACAATATCGGTGTCTAAGGAATCGCTCAGAGGAGTGGCAACAGACAAAGGAAAAGTCATCCTCGAAGCTTGCCAATAAGATTTAGAAGCAAAAACGGGAGAAATGGATGAATGTGTGGCACCCGGATCAAACAGAACCCAAGCATCCAGGTAACAAATAGAAACAATACCTGCCACGACTGCATTAGATGCCTGAGCATCCTGCTGAGTGAGATGGAAAATTCTGGCCTGTCCTCGACCTCCCTGCTGACTGGTAGAAACCTGACCAACACCTCTAGCACCTCCTCTAGTACCTCTACCATGACTCTGCTGTGGAACAAACTGAGTGGAACTCTAATGCTGGGCTGGTGGCAACTGAAATGGCACGGGTGCAGCACTAGCAATCGACTGTTGTGGGAATCACAGAATCTGCGGCTGTTGATACCCGGAATAAGGACATGATCTGGCAAAATGTCCTGTCTGCCCGCATCTGAAGCATGTCAGTGGTGTCAGGTAACACGGTCCCTGATGGACTCTACCACAAGTCTGACAAACACTGGCTGCTGATCCAGAACTACGACCACTGCTGTTGCTTGAAGCACCTGACCCGAATCTGAACGATCTACGCTGACCTCCACGGTCATGTCTACTACTCCGATGCACTCGCTGCTGCTGCCTCTGACTCTGCTGAGTCAGACCTCGCTGCTGACTACTCGATCCAATATGAAAACTCGAATACGGAGTAGTCTACAATCCACTCGACTGAACTCCTAGCTGGTAGTAATCAGGCATCGCTCCCTGCCTAACTAGGCTCAGTTCAATCTCCTTGGCTAACTCAATCACAGACTCCAGAGTAAGGCCTGCTGTAGGCATACCAGCAAATGCTGAACCCAACCCAGTGACATATGTAGTGACCGCGAAATACTGATCTCGCATCAGATCCTCTGCATATCTAACCAGCCGAAGAAACTCTCGGGTATACTCCTCTACTGATCGATCTCCACGAGAAATACTGGTCAGTAAAAAATGATAGCTCATACGAAGCGGCTCTGGACAGAATCTCCTCATAAATTGCTCTCGAAACTGAGCCCAGGTCATCGTCATCATCTAAGGCTGAATCATCTGAATAAACCAATCTAAGGCTGGTCCCTCGATAGAAAACTCGACGATCATGATCCGCTGGTACTCGGTATGAGCAGTCTGAGTCCTCGTCTCAATCGCGTGCAGAAAATCTAACGGATCGGAAGTCCCATCGAAAGCAATCCTGCCAACTCGAGCATAGAACAAAGCTGCCTCAGGGTTAGACATACCCTACTGATAGGTAGGCTGAACAGGCTAAACAACTGGAGGAACAGGAATATCAAATTCAGGCCCAACAGGCTCCTCGTCCTGTAACTCTCTCTGCCTATAGCGACTTGCCGCTCCTCGAGGTCTACCTCTGCCATGACCTCTACGTCTAACTGGCTGCTCAGGAGGTAAAACCTCATCCTGAAAAGACTCATCATCCTCAGCCTCTACAACCGGTGGAGCGACACGCGCTCGCCTCCTCATTATGAAAAGACAAACGGAAAGATTCAGACAAAACAGACAATGGAGGAATAACGCAGAAAACTAAAGCAAGGAATACTTCTCAAGACGTACTCGAACCTAATTCACTGTAGCAGTACAACAGAAAACGCAACTCAGAAAACTAGGGCCACAACTCAAACAACTAAGCCCTAACACAGAACTCCGCTTTGATACCAACTTTGTCACGACCCAAAATAGGGGCCATGATCGGCGCTAGGGAACGGGAATTCTTTCGAATCCGGAACCCGTAGCAAGCCTAAAAATAAAATAAACATGCAATAATAATAATAACAATATTTAATGCAACGAAAATAAAAATCACAAATATAATAACAACATATGCATCAACTGGATTTAAATCAAATCCTTATCATTTCATATATATACAAATCTTTTAATACAAATCCAGTTCAAATATAATACAACATCGCTTTAAATATTTAATGACTACTACAGTGTCTAGATAAAATAAATCCAAGACTCAAAGAAGCAGTTTACACAAAGAAGCCGGGGCGGAAGAAATCCGGTGTACAGGCCTGCTACTGAGGTTTGAAGATGATGACTCTCCTGAAAAATAGTTAACGGAGGGGAGTCAGACCTCACTGAGTGAATTACTATAATATATATACATGCATACTAAATGACAATGCATACAATCAACAGTATATATATCTAATACGTATATATACAGGCAATACACACAGATGTAGTAAAAATCATTTTATATATTTTTATTAAAAAATCACAGTTTCATGAAGGATTAAATAGAACCCTATGATATCGAAACCTCAATCAGTGTTAGACAACACTCTAGCCATACAGGCTCACTTAATCCAAATATATTCACTTAATCCATTTAAACAGTAGACTGGCCCCGAGACACTAAGTCAACCGAGCTCCAGCAGTTTGACTGTCAGTGTGATTGGCCCCGAGACACTTGGTCAACCGAGCTCCAGCAATCACACCTCCAAACCATATCTCACACATCAAATAATCATATCCAATTAATATCCACAAATAAGTTAGTAATATAGCCTAAATGCTATAAGCGCACCGATACGTACTCGGTCCTAGTGCTACCCACTAGGTAGCACGTTCTATCGATATCCTTCATTAATAAATATAAAATATTCATTCACAAAAAAATGATGCATGAATTTGAAATAAATAGTAACATAAACAATATATATACTGGAAATACACCAAAGGTAAACCAGGTATATTTCGAGTATATATATACGTCAAATAAATCCAATCAAATTATAAATTAAGCTAGAAATATATTTAAAAACATTTAAATATAATCTATTAATAAAACATGCATATAATTTAATATATACCAAAAATAAACTAAAAACAAACTAAATATAAACTTAAGTAATAATCAAATTATTTATGGATATTTAATCAAAATAAAAAATGCATTTCTAAATCATGCATCCTAAGCATATATATATAAAATAGTAACTCACACTTAGTGCGCCCACGAGATGGGTCCGATGGGCCTGGTCCACTAGGCCTCGGTCTCGGTGCAACTAGACAAACAATAAATAATAGACATCAGAATAAACCTAACAGAAAATCCTAGAACTCGATCTAGAATATTAAACACAGAAACAGAATTAGGGTTCGACCGGACATCACATTTTATGAGAATTCTACCGAAAAATCGGCAGAACCTCCCTTGTAAAACGGACATCTCTCTACTCAAAGAGTAGAGCCGACCCTGTAAAGAAACACACTTCAAAAAATAGGCTCAACTACTCATCCACAACCCCTCGGTCGGACTCCAAACTACAGTCTATCGACCGGGGTCCACAAACACAGAACAATTTTGAAAATACCAAAAATACCCTTAATAAATAGAAATTCATTTTATAAGTAGAAATTACATAATTAACCTTTAAACACATTGAAAACCGATAAAAACTCATTTTATTAGAAAAACCGTTATTATATATATAATTGAAAATAATTCACGAAAAATAGTTTTAATTAGTTAAAAATACCAAATAATTTGTAGAAATCATTTTTATACCTTAAATAACTATTAAAACCAATTAAATTACATTTTTAGTCAATTTAGGGTAAAATTACCAAAATACCCCTATATATATAAATATACTAAAATTACTCCAAAAATTCACCAAAAATAGTATAATTATCCAAAATTAATTTTCTCAACATATTGATCAATAATATCAATAATTAAACTCAATTAACCAATTAATTTCAATTAAAAACACCATTAACCCTATTTTTCAAAATAAATACATATAAATTCATAAAAATTCCAAATAAATTCCTATAATTCATTTCAACACCTAATTTAACCATAAAACACAATTTTATAATTTATATAATTAATTTACGAAAATTAGAAAATAATATTAAAATATTCAAAAATACCCAAAAATCAAAATAATCTCCAAAAATTCCACAAAAATTCATACATGTAGATTAAGCTACTAGGATCAACATTTGTGAAGGAATTTTTCATGAATCAATCAATTCGAAGCTCAAAAAAATCAAAAACCCTAATATGGCCGAAATTGAAAATTCAAAACCTAAGCAAATCAAGACCAATTCAGCTCAAACCAAAACTAGAATCACACTCACCGGAGCTCAAGGAGAAGAAAGAGACCGGCGGTGTTGAAAATGGTGGCCAGAAAGTTGGTGAATGGCGAGGAGGGAAGTTTCGGCCAAAATGGGGAAAATGGGAGCTAGCCGGCACCGGGGAAGAAGCTAGGGGCGACGGAGCAGCTGGCTAGGGAAGGCGGAGCTGCTGGTGGCACACCGACGGTAGGTGGTCGAAAGTTGCAGCGGGAGGGGAGAAGGATCGGGCTCGGGAAGAAGAAAGGAGAAGAAGAAAAGAAAAGGAAAGGAAAAGAAAAGAAAAAGAAAAAGAAAAAGAAAGAAAAAGAAAAAGAAAAAGAAAAAAAAAGAACAAGAAAAGAAAAAAATAATTTTAAATAAAATATTTGGGAAAAAATCTCACACCACACATTATTATAATAATTTACAATTTAATAATAAATAAAATAATTAAATAACAATAAAATTAATAAACAAATAATAAAATATTAGGGTAATAAATTAAACCCTAATTAAGTAAATATATACACACATAGGCTTTATTTAGTAATTTAAAAATACGTATGGGTTCATGCAAGTCCGAAAATATATTTAAAATAATTAATAATAAATTATTTACATGAAAATTTCCCCGAAAATGCAAGTCCCGGGAAAATTTTACGTAAAGCACTGTAAATAATACACAATAATTAAAATAGGTTTTAAATACATATCAACTCGTAAAAATATCGTAATATATATACAAAAATTATTAACACTGTATATCCCGGTACAGTATTAAAATATTTAAAAACACGGGATATTACAATATCAGGTACGCTATCACACCTAAAGAAGCTTGGGATATTTTAGCCTCATGATTTTTTAAGAAAAATGAGATGAGATTATAAAATTTAGAGATAGAGTTAATGTCTATTAAACAAGGGGAGATGTCAATTAATTAGTATTATACAAAAGCAAAGTCTTTGTGTCGTGAAATTTCAGAATTAGATTTTCTGTAAAAAATTAGTGAAGATAGGATGAGAAAGATTATTATTTATGGAATTAAACTATAATATGGAGGGTTTATTACTGTTGTTTAAGGTTGGCCTAAACCGCATATATGAAATGAGTTGGAGAATTTATTAGCCAATTAAGAGACTTTAGCTAAACAAATGGTTGGTATTTCATTAAAGAGTGAGATGAATGAAGAAGAATTATTTAGCAGCAAATATAAAAGAGGTCATCCTAGAGATTGCAATTCTCGAAAGTTCAATGGAGATGACAAGACTGATTTAGAGGAAGATAGAAATGAAAGAAAGAGGAAAGGCTAAAGTCAATGTTTAAGGGGAGCTTAACAACGTCAAAACCAAAAAGACACACAAGATAGAAGATATCGCCAATGAGATGTGGAATGCTATAATTATGGCAAGAGAGGTCATTATGCTAGAGACTGTTGATACATAAGAGCCAAGGGAAATTGAAAAAGTCCTAGAGGGGGGGGGTGAATAGGACTATCGAACAAAAATGGGAAATTAAAGGAATTATTTGCAAGAAGTGAGTAAGAGTAGAGAAGGAAGAATGATGAACACAGATATTTAAGGAGTTCGGATTCTCAAATAATCCTACGTCTCCACCTAACTTATCCCCAAGTTAGGATTTTTTAATCACCCACAATCTTATTAACAAGATTGAGAATACACAAGAGTTTTATGGCTCACTTTTACAACCTTACAATCTTGAGTTTTCAAGGCTCACTCAAAAACCAATTTCCCAAGTGTTTTAATGGCTAAACACTTAAACCAATTTCTTTATAATAGAATCTCACTTCCCATTTTCTAAACCCAGAAAATAGAAGAATAAGAATGTCTATTCTAATCACTCACCAACTCTCACAAGAGTTATACACAAAGAATTTGTTTGAAAGAAAGTTTTAGAGCTCAATTGAATGTTTAAGAAAATGATGAATGATGCACAAGTTTTCTTAACCTTTCAATTGAATTCTAAGTTGTGTTTATATAGATAAACACTAAAAAATGTAGTTTTTGGATGTATCAATCATGTCTCCAATGTTTAGAATTGATTTTGAATCAATTCTTGAAATTATGGCAGCTCAAGGGCTGCTCACGAGTGCCTCACAAGTGAATAGTGCTCATGAGGGGTGAAAATATAGCTGTTGCCTTCAAAAATTTCTGTTGGAATACTGTCAGAGGTGCACTCATGAGCAGGTCATGAGCCACCAGCTTTTGAGGAGCGCTCGTGAGGAGCATTGCCATCTTTTGGCAAGAATGTGCTCCAAATGCTCCTTTGACGGACTGCTCATGATCACTTCTAAAGATTCTCATGAACAGGACTGAAGACGATCGATTCAAACAAAACATTCTTCATAAAAATTTTAGATAATTGTATTATCTTTCTATAAAACTTTGAGTCACCTCATTTGGATATTTCTAACTCAAGATATTTCTGAATTACCAAGAGATGTGCAAACTGAAATGCAAGCTGCATATGCTGACTTCGACTGAAGATTTTCATACCCAAATGAACTTGGATTTTGATGATCAAGTAAAATTTGGAAAGATTAAGATGTATAATTTAAAAGTGAAGAAGCTCATTTTCACATTTAAGAGCTCTAAATATGTCAAAAGTCTTCTTCAAACTCAGAGGTTCAAACAACCCGAAAAGTCACTATTCACCCAAAAGTGTATATGCTTGGTATATGTTTGGTATATAATTCCCTACACACTTAATTGAAATTATTAGTATAAAAATTGTTTGTCAAAGTCCAAAATTAGGAGTTTGATCATGCAAATGGTTAACAATCTCCCCCTTTTTGGCTTTGACAACCAATTTGAAAAGATGATAAATAATATGTGTGTGTGTGTAAAAAATAAATGACATGTATAAGCATATTTAATAAAAATAGCTCTCCCTTTCAAATTAAATAGATGCAAAAAAAGAAATAATTTTGCTCCCCCTTAACATGTGCATAAATTTAATATTTATCATGTATCATAGCATATAAATAAATGAATTATCATAGCATGTATATGGGTTTAACAAATATATTCCTTTAACAAAAAATATGTTTCTTTATTTCTCCTCCTTTTTGGATATGATAAGAAATATAAATAAATTTTATTATCCTTCTTGACAACATAACAAGTTATCAAACAACATGACCTAACATAACAAATGATGATAACATGATGATTTAAAAATGTTAGACAATATAAAGGAAATAATTTCAAACATAATGCATCACAAAATAGTATGTATGCTATATTTAAACATCACATAATCAAGTAGAGTTTAGTTATTCAATCAAACATAATCATATGGTACTTGACATATCTTAAACATAATTATTTATCCCCTAAGCACATAGCTTCTTTAGCTTCTTCTCCCCCTTTGTCAAAGATAAAAAGAAAAGAGAGAGATATAAGGGGAAATTAGACCTAAGGGAATCAAAAATACTAAAGGGAATAAAAGATCAAGAACCAAAACAATGCAAGCAAAGATATTCAAAATCTTTATGAAATTCATGTCATTTTAAAAGATAAAAGCCATTTCAAAAAAAAATGTATACATGAATGTTGCATGAATAAGCTCAATTAATAGTCATGCAAAAAAAAAAAAAATTCATGTAATATAAAAACAAAGTAAGCAAAACAAGACTATTTATCATAAGGACAAAAACTAGCCATACTTACATTGTTATTATGCATGAGAAAAAGAATTATGTGAAATAAATTCAAATAATTTTCTCCCCCTATTTCAATAGATTTAAAAAATATTGATATTAAGGACACACTATCACATAGTTATGTCACTTACATAAACACATCTTTGAAAAAAAAAAATTTCCCTTAAAAGAAATTAACTAGGTATGCATGCAAACTCAATTATTTTTCCTCCTTTGTCAAAATGCAAAGATAGACCAAATCTTAAAAATATCCATGCATTATCAAAGATAAAATAATTTCTAAGAAAACACAAAAATTAAACAAACTCAAAAATTTTCTATCCCTTTGTCAAAATGCAAATAAAATTGCATTAAAAAAAATTCAATGATATTAAAATACCAATTGTAAACAAAATATAAAACTAATAGCTCATGTATTATATCCAGAAAATATCTCGAAAATAAACTGAGCATAAACTGTCATAAAATAATTATAAAATAAACAAACAACTAATGACTTATATCCAGAAAATATCTAGAAAATAAACCGAATAGAAACTATCATAAAATGAATTAAAAAATAGACTAACAGCTCATAGTTTATATCCAGAAAATATCTAGAAAATAAACTAAAAATAAATTGATGAAAAACAGTCATAAAACACACTTAACAGCTCAAAACTTATATACAAAAAGTATACTAAAAATAAATCAAACAGAAATTGGTATAAAATGAATAAAAAAAAAATAGACTAATAGCTCAAAACTTTGATACAGAAAGTATACTGAAAATAAACCAAACATAAACTATCATGAGAATACACAAAAAAAATTTTGTTAAGGAGGAGGAATATTTATACAAAAAAAAATTAAAATAATTAATTAATTGAATTTAGCTCAATAATTAATTATTAATTTGCAAAATAGGAGGGCTTTTGAAAAAAGAATTTAATGAATTCATATAGATTCAAATCAAATAAAATTAACACAAAGATCATGCAAATGGGAAATACAATACATCATGTACATGAAGTAAATTTGCTAAAACAACTACTTTTAAAACAAAATATATACATGATGCTGAAAATAATTTTTCTAAAGAACATGATCACGTAAAAATCCAAACAATAATTCATCAATTTAGCAAATGATCAAGACAAGCTTGACCCATCAATCATACCAAGTTCATGCTTAATAAAATTCAATCTTTCCTCACAAAGAGGCTTGGTAAAGATGTCTGCTAATTGATGTTTAGTATCAACAAAATCAAGAAAAATATCACCATTTTGCACATGATCACGCAATAAATGATGTCTAATATCAATATGCTTAGTTCTAGAATGTTGAATGGGATTCTTACTAAGGTTTATAGCACTTGTATTATCACACTTAATTGGAATGTGATTAATATCAATGCCATAGTCCAAAAGTTGTTGTTTTTGCCATAGAACTTGGGTGCAACAACAACTAGCCACCACATATTCTGCTTTAGTGGTGGACAAGGCAATAGAAACTTGTTTCTTACTAAACTAAGAAACTAAGCAATTTCCTAAAATTTGATAAGTTCCAGAAGTGCTTTTTCTATCTAGTAGGCTACCGAAAAAATCAGCATCAGAATAACTAATCAAGTCAAAAGAAGAACTCCTAGGATACCAAAGTCCTAAATGCATTATACCACAAAGATATTTAAAAATTCTTTTGATAGCATTTAAATGAGACTCTCTAGGACTTGATTGAAATCTAGCACACAAGCAAGTAGCAAACATAATATCGGGTCTACTAGCGGTTAAATAAAGAAGGGATCCGATCATACCTCTAAATCGGTTTTCATCAACCGGTTTACTATTCTCATCCTTGTTGAGTTTGGTTGTAGTACTCATTGGAGTTTTGCTTGATTTAGCTCCATCCATTCCAAACTTCTTGAGAATGTCCCTTGCATATTTAGTTTGATTTATGAAAATCCCATCTTTACATTGCTTGATTTTAAGTCTAAGAAAGAACTTGAGTTCTCCTATCATACTCATCTCAAATTCTCCTTGCATTAACTTAGAAAATTCCTCACACAAGCAATGGTTAGTAGCATCGAAAATAATATCATCAACATAAATTTGAACAATTAATAAATCATGCTTGGATTTCTTTATGAAAAGAGTTGTGTCAACCTTTCCTTTAGAGAAACCTTTCTCTAATAAAAAGTTACTCAATCTTTCATACCAAGCTCTTGGAGCTTGTTTCAATCCATACAATGCTTTGATAATTTAAAAACATGATTTGGAGAGTCAAAATTTTCAAAACCAGGAGGTTGTTCAACATATACCTCCTCTTCAATAAAACCATTTAAAAATGCACTTTTAACATCCATTTGATAAAGTTTAAAATTCATGTATGATGCAAATGCAAGTAACATCCTAATAGCTTCTAACCTTGCAACGGGGGCAAAGGTTTCATCATAATCAATTCCTTCCTCTTGATTATAACCTTTAGCTACTAGTCTAGCTTTGTTCCTAGTTATGACATATTGTTCATTCATCTTATTTCTAAACACCCATTTGGTGCCAATAATAGGATGATGTTTAGGTCTAAGAACCAAGGTCCAAACTTTGTTTCTCTTAAATTGATTTAACTCTTCTTGCATAGCAAGGACCCAAAATTCATCACTCAAAGCACCATCAACATTTTTGGGTTCAATTTGAGAAATGAAAGCTAAATTAACAATAGACTTAAATTTAGCTTTAGTAGTTACCCTTTTTGTAGTGTCACCTATAATAAGGTTTTGAGGATGAGCTTTCTTGAATTGCCAATCCTTTGGAAGTTCATCCTTCAAGGTAGGTTGAGGTATCTCCTCATTTTCCTTCTTGCTTGGATCTTCAAGTTCCAAAGGCTTACTAGCATTTTCTTCTTGTGTTTCCACAATCTCATTGTCACCTACAAGATCATCAACACTACAAACATCCTTTCTAGGATCAAGTGAGTTTGATTCATCAAATACCACATGCATTGACTCTTCAACTACTAGAGTTCTCTTATTAAAGACTCTATATGCTTTGCTAGAGTTGGAATAGCCTAGGAAAATTCCTTCATCGGCTTTGGAATCAAATTTCCCAAGATTATCCTTGATGTTCAATATAAAGCACTTGCATCCAAATACTCTTAGATATAAGATTTTGGGTTTTCTATTGTTCTATAGCTCATAAGATGTTTTATTTAAAATTGGTCTTTTGAAAACTCGGTTTGAAATATAACAAGATGTGTTAACGGCTTCCGCCCAAAAGTATAGAGGCAAATTATACTCATGAAGTATTGTTCTAGCCATTTCCACAAGAGTTCTATTTTTCCTTTCAACTACCCCATTTTGTTGAGGAGTTCTAGAAGATGAAAATGTGTGAGAAATACCATTTTCATTACAATAGTTTTTGAAAAATTCATTTTCAAATTCGGTTCCATGATCACTTCTAATATATGAAATACAAAATCCTTTTTATTTTTGAACTCTTTTTGAAAAATTTTCAAAAGCTTTAAATGCATCATTCTTATGAGCAAGAAAACACACCCAAGTGTATCTAGAGTAATCATCAACCAATACATAAGCATAGTGCATTCCACCAAGACTAGCAACTCTTGTTGGTCCAAACAAATCCATATGTATAAGTTCAAGTGGTCTAGAAGTGGACACTACATTTTTTAGCTTAAATGAAGACTTAGATTGTTTTCCCTTTTGATAAGCATCATAAGGTTTATCCTTAGTGAATTCAAGCTTTGGTAAACCAATCACAAGTTCATGTTTACAAAGATCATTTAAAAGCTTAAAATTTGCATGTCCTAACCTTCTATGCCATGTCCATGTGTCATGGAAAATTGACATTAAGCATTTTATATCATTGTTATCAATTTTATTCAAATCAATAACATAAACGTTATCTACTCTTTCACCACTAAAAATTACTTTATCTTTATCAAGACTACTAACAAAGCAATTTTTAGGATAGAAAGTCACCTTATTTCCCATATCACATAATTGACTTATACTTAGCAAATTATGTTTAAGACCATCAACAAACAACACATGATGTATAGATAAAGATCAAGGATTACCTATTTCTCTAATGCCAATAATTTTTCCTTTTGCATTGTCACCAAAAGTAACGTGTCCTCCATCCTTAGCATCAAGTTTTTTGAATTGCTCCTTGTCTCCCGTCATGTGCGTTGAACATCCACTATCGAGATACCACTTGCTTTTTGTTCTTGCAGATTTCAAGCACACCTAAAAAAAGTATTTTAAATGTTCTTTTGAACTTAAACCTTTCTTGGTCTAGGTTGATTAGCTTCAAGATAATCCAAAGGAAACAAATTCATGTGCAGTTTTCTATAAAAGCATATATTATTGGTATGTCCTTTGATCATGCAATATGAACATACAACATTTTTAAATTTATTTCTGCTAGAATGAAATGCTTTCCTAGTTTGTGTAGCATGCCTTTGGTGTTGTGTGTATCTCTTATTATTTAATGACATTGAATGATACATACATTGGCAATGATGATGAGCATTTCGATAAGTGTGTGCAATAGGCTTATGTGCATTGTGTTGTGTAGCATACTTATTATAATTATGTCTAGTGTACATATAAGCATGCTTAGGTTGAGGTGCTCTAGTTTGTGGCTTACCCCTTTGTGTTAATGAAGGGTTAATCTTATGAGACTTTGCCTTGCTATTTAACACATGAGATTTTTTAGCTTGAATTTCATTAGAGGTTGAAGGAGTAGAATCATGTGAAGCTTTAACAAAAGTAATATGTGATGAGGATGATGAAGACATTCCATTTTTATATCCAATTCCATAGGTATCTCCATGAAATTTTTGAGAGTCAAGAAGACTATCTAAAGTTTCTTTTCCTTTCTTAAATTTAGCAATGGAATTTTTTAATTCTAAGACTTCCTTAGAAAGCTTATGATTTTCGTCATTTGCTTTCTTAAGTTGGTCTTCCAAAGAATTACAAGATTTAGCATCACTTATAAGTTTTTTATTTGATGCAACAAGTTTAGCAAAATCAATTTTCAAACATTCAAAATCCTTAATTAAGCTAGCTAACTCATGTTTATATTTTTTCTTCTTAGATAACAAACTTTTGCATTTAGCAAGCAATTTGCTCACAATAGAGCTCTCATTATCATCATCATCATCATCATCATCACAATATTCATCACAATCATTAAAAGAGAAGTAAGAAGTGGATGGTACCTCATTTTCATTTTCAATGGCCATGAAGCAAAGATTGGCAACTTCTTGTTGTTCCTCTTCCTTTTTGGATTCGGAGGAATCATCCCAAGTAGCTTTGAATGCCTTCTTCTTATCTTTTTCTCCCTTGCTCTTGAATTTGAGTTTGGGACATTCGTTTCTAATGTGTCCCGGTTTCTTGCATTCATAGCAAGTAACCTCTTTTATTTTCTTCCTCCCTTCTCCTTCGAACTTCTTATTGAAGTCCCTTGTTCTTGAGAAATTTTTCTTTCTTAAGAACTTCTTGAAGTTCCTAGTGAGCATGGCAATGTCACCATCTTCATCACTAGAATCTTTAATGTTTTCCTCTTCACTATCTTCTTGAAGAGCTTTTAGAGCAATGCTCTTTTTCTTTTCTTCTTTCTCTTTTTATTCTTCACCTCTTTGCTTGATGGTGAGCTCATGTGTCAAGAGCTTGCCAATGAACACATCGGTTGATAGAGTGGAGAGATCTTGAGCTTCCTCAATTGAGGTAACACGAGATTCCTAATCCTTCTTAGGTATGATTCTTAGAATCTTGTTGTTTACCTCTTCCTTGGAGAAATGTTTTCCAAGTTTCTTGAGGGTTGTGAGGAGAGCGTTGAGATGGTTTGTCATCTTCATGATTGATTCTTGAGGCTTCATTTTGAAGAGTTCATATTCATACATATGAAGTTGAACCTTCTTGCTTCTTACTTGAATGTTGCCTTTATAGTGATTCTCCAAGGTCTCCCACATTTCTTTAGCCGAAATGCAATGTTGAAGCTTGCCTCCTTCTTCTCTTATCATGGAGGAGACTAGAGTAATCATAGCCTTTTTATTTTTGTGATTTTCTTCCTTTTGATCAACACTCCATTGGCTTCTTGCAAGTGTAGTTACCACACCATCAATGATAGTTGTAGGTGGTTCTCAACCTCTTAGGAAAATATCCCAAAGTTTGATGGAATCACAATCAAGATATAATTCCATTTTGAATTTCCAATGTGGATAGTCACTACTATCAAAGAATGGTCTAAGAGAAGAGATGTTTTGTGATTCACTCCCTATGATCTTGTATTCTAGCAATGAAGTACCTAGAATTTAAGCTCTGATACCAATTGAAACAGTCCTAGAGGGGGGGTGAATAGGAATATCGAACAAAAATGGGAAATTAAAGGAATTATTTGCAAGAAGTGAGTAAGAGTAGAGAAGGAAGAATGATGAACATAAATATTTAAGGAGTTCGGATTCTCAAATAATCCTACGTCTCCACCTAACCTATCCCCAAGTTAGGATTTTTTAATCACCCACAATCTTATTAACAAGATTGAGAATACACAAGAGTTTTGTGGCTCACTCTTACAACCTTACAATCTTGAGTTTTCAAGGCTCACTCAAAAACCAATTTCCCATGTGTTTTAATGGCTAAACACTTAAACCAATTCCTTTAGAATAGAATCTCACTTCCCATTTTCTAAACCCAGAAAATAGAAGAATAAGAATGTCTATTCTAATCACTCACCAACTCTCACAAGAGTTATACACAAAGAATTTGTTTGAAAGAAAGTTTTAGAGCTTAATTGAATGTTTAAGAAAATGATGAATGATGCACAAGTTTTCTTAACCTTTCAATTGAATTATAAGTTATGTTTATATAGATAAACACTAAAAAATGTAGCTGTTGGATGTATCAATCATGTCTCCAACATTTAGAATTGATTTTGAATCAATTCTTGAACTTATGGCAGCTTAAGGGCTGCTCACGAGCACCTCACGAGTGAACAGTGCTCGTGAGGGGTGAAAATATAGCCGTTGCCTTCAAAAATTTTTGTTGGAATGCTATCAGAGGTGCGCTCATGAGCAGGTCACAAGCCACCAGCTCGTGGGTAGCACTGCCATCTTTTGGCAAGAATGTGCTCCAAATGCTCCTTTGACGGACTGCTAGTGATCACTTCTAAAGATACTCATGAACGGGACTGAAGAAGATCGATTCAGACAAAACGTTCTTCATAAAAATTTTATATAATTGTCTTATCTTTCTATTAAAATTTGAATCATCTAATTTGGACATGTTTAACTCAAGATATTACTGAATTACCAAGAGCTGTGCAAACTGAAATACAAGCTGCATATGCTGACTTCGACTGAAGATTTTCATACCCAAATGAACTTGGATTTTGATGATCAAGTACAATTTGGAAAGATTAAGATGTCTAATTTAGAAGTTAAGAAGCTCATTTTCACATTTAAGAGCTCTAAATATGTCAAAAGTCTTCTTCAAACTCAGAGGTTCAAACAACCCGAAAAGTCACTATTCACCCAAAAGTGTATATGCTTGGTATATGTTTGGTATATAATTCCCTACACACTTAATTGAAATTATTAGTATAAAAATTGTTTGTCAAATTCCAAAATTAGGAGTTTGATCATGCAAATGGTCAACAGAAATATTATGACATTAACATAACCTCAAGTTCAAAGCGAAAAAGAATGAGACTTCGACATTCAACCATCGTGTGCAATTGAAGAGCAAGTAGAGATTAATAAAAATAAGTTTATAGAGGCATGTGATAGTGAGAATGAATGGGATGTGCTGGCAATATCTGCTATATTAGGATATTTTGAAGAATCCTATGAAAGTGAAAAAGAGTAGGATATGACAGACTCAAGTTTATTTGAAAGTGCTCCATTAGAGGAAGAAATTTAGGGACAAATGAATTCAAGTGTTAAAGTTAAAGAGATATCTCCATGTGTGGTCATAGAGAAAGAATATGTTGAAGAAGTTGAATGCAATGAAGAAAGTAAGATAGTACATAGTATGGGGAAGCAACTAGAAGAGAAGCATGAAATTCCTAAAGTAATAAAGTAGCTCTTATGGTCTTCAAATGATGAAGAATTTGAAGATGAAGCTTTGATGCAAAATGAAGATCAAAAGAAGGAAGTAAAAACAATATAAGAAGAACAAGAGGTAAATTAAAGAGATAAAGACACTAACATGACATTGGATGAAGAAATTTTTGAGAAAAATTTTAAAGGATACATAAATAATTTCTAGAGTAGCAAATCAAAGGATAAACAAAATGATACAATGCGATTGTCACGAAGCAAAAGGATCAATATACAAGATGGAGGAATAAAATATGATTATTAATATGGACTAAGAGTTCTAAAGATTAAAGACAACAGAGTAGTAGTTGAGGGAGAGTATTAAGAAGTCACTAATTTGCTCTCTTTAAGTATCTAGAATTATCTAACAAGTTAAAGTTGAATAATGTACAAGTTGAACAAGTTGGCAAGTTGTCATCACCGCTAATTACGAAGCTTCATAAAGCTTTTAACAACCAACATCCTACAAGTATAAATATACAAAGTGCTCATCTTGTGTGTGTGCATGAGAATTAGTGTGTGCGCATGAGAATTAAAGTGTATGTCATGTGAGTGCATGGTACAAGAGTGTGTATAGGCCATTATGTGAGAGTGAAAAGAGTGTGTTGTGATGTGAGAGTCCACGTGTGTGAGCCAATGGCAAGTGTGAGTGTATTAAGTATATAAATACTTATGTAAGTGTTTTGTGAGAATATTTTAAATGAGAAGTGTGTACAAGTATTTTTGTATTATTTTTTTTTATATAATAAAAGTAAGTTTATTTGACTTCCATATATTTAACAGTTTCCACCCTTAAAATTATATGTGTTGAAGTTATTAATATATAAATTTTTTTAGTCTAAATTAATAAAGATCTCTTAATAATTAATTTAATGTAATTATAAGTTACAACGATATTGGTATATGAAAATTTCATTTAATCACAAAGGAGCTAACCATTTCTATATATAATTTACACAATTTATTAGTGGGTCTCGGTCCATGGAAATGGAACATGATCATTCCAACTTAAAAGGATCTATACCAAATCATCAAATACACATTACAACAACGACTTCAAGTACTCGACTTTTTTAAAAATGTTTATTAAAAAGTTACCTACAAAAGTTTTTAGTTTTTAAGATGCTTTGAATATCTTAAGACTCTCATTGACCAAAAATTACAATTCCACCTTTGGATTGGGCTTTTCCTTTACTTCCCATTGATGATCTTGCAATTTATAGACACATAAATTAGGCTCCAATAAGCTCCCCAAATAGAAAAAATCATATTATAAAGATAAGAGTACCAATTTTATTTCTTTTTCTCTTCTACTTCTTTTCACTTATTTCTCATCCATGAACAACGTCTTTAGCCTTAACTTGCCTACTTGTCCTTTTTTCTGCTATGCTTCTTTATGGAAATGCATTTGCTGTCTCTAAGACTCGTTATACTCCAATAAACCCCATCTTTATCAATTGTGGTTCCAGTGACAATAACATTTTAATAGATGGATGTAACTGGACTTTAGACTTGAAACTAAATTTTAGTCTCATTAAACAACTTGATAACAAATCAACAACTATTAAAGCAGGTTTCCAAGACCCCTCTATCACAGTTGTCCCTTACATGAACCACCCATATCTCTCAATCCCAATTCATATATAGCTTCCCTGTCACTTCTGGTCAGAAGTTTATCATACTGTATTTTTATCCTGCTTCATATCAAAGTGGATTTAATAGGTCTAATAACTGTTTCGATGTCAAAATTGGGCCTTACACATTACTCTGTAACTTTAATGCTTCCCTCTATACTGATGACTGGCAGGTACAAACTTTCTTTAGAGAATTTTGCGTAAATGTTGATAAACATCAGTAGCGGCTGAATATTACTTTTGCTTCCAATTTTGTTGATTTAAATGAGTCTTATGTTTTCATCAATGGAATAGAGACCATGTTAATTCCGACCCATCTTTATAATGCTCCATCATATGGTCCTAGAATTAAATTCCTTGGCCAAAATAGGACTCTCAGGGTGCAGAACATAGTTACTAGGAATTCTCATACCCTTAAGTACCACGATCTGGTACTAAAGTACCAAAACATGGTACTTTTGAGTTTCGAATATCTTTAGTACTCAATTCATATCTTTAAAAGTAGAGTACCAAGTTTTTATGAAGAAATAAAATTTGAATAAGTAATCAAGGCTGAAAAAGTAAGCCAATAAAAAAGAACAAGTCATTTCCCATTCCTAACTAATAATAATTACTCACATATCAAAATGTTTAAATACCAAACATTAATAATCAATCTTCTTCTCTTTATTAGCTCTTTATATTCTTATTTTTTTTCTCTGAAATCCCTTTCTTTTTATTGAAAAAATACATTTGATGTAGTATATACCAAAAAAATGAATCAGTTAACCCTACCCCCAATGTAATGTATATATTGACACTGGAGTTCTAAGTACAAGTACATGTACCACGAATCGAAATGTACTGCGTAACTAGTAACTATGGTCTAAAATGACATAACACTTTTAGTGGTTTGTTGGTTAAATGCTGGGGGAAATTTCATATCACCCACAGATGATAATAGCATGTACAGATCATGGAACACAACATCATTTATATGTTATCAAATGATGCTATAATTTCAGCAAGGACAGATGATTCTCTCAATTATTCATAAATACAAGCTTATATAACACATGATAATGTCTATAAGTTAGGTCAATCAATGGGAGAAGGGACTAAAAATAATTTGACTTAAGAGATACCAATTCATCCTAGATACAGGTATCTAGTAAGACTTCACTTCTGTGACTATTTTTTAGAAGTGAAGATAAATGAAAGGCATTTTGACCTCTTAATCAATAACTTGATGGTTGAAAAAGGTTTTGATGTTATTGAATCAAGCAGTGGCTATTTAATTCCCATTTATAAGGACTTTATCATCCATGTTGGAAGTAAGGAGAGACCACAGATTACCCGGTTCATATAATGATTTATCCAAATGCACTTGATGAGTATCCTAATGGTTTTTTGAATGGAATGGAAGTTTTCATATTGAAGAATACTGATGGAAACTTTACTGGACCTAACTCACCATCATTTATACCTCCTCCACCACCACCACCACTATTACCATCACTTCAACCATCACCAACTAAAAAGTTTGGTAGGATAAGAACTTTGCTTATTATGATTTTTGGGAGTATGAGTGGTTTGCTAGTAGTTCTCTCTTTGTTCTATTTTGTTGTCTTTTAGTGAATGAGAAAGAGGAAGAAGTATAATGGTACTATCATAAATTATTATCCTATTGTGGATGGTTGAAAGCTTACAAAGGGTAATTAATTAGGACATCCACTTCTTCATTACCGAAATAACTATGTCACCAATTTTTACTAGATGAAATTAGATCTGCAATAAACAATTTCAATGAAAGCTTGATCATCGACAAAGGTAGATTTGGAAATGTTTACAAAGGTGATGTTAATGATGGAGCCATGATTATTGCAATCAAATGCTTACATCAAGGTCTTGACAAGGCACACATGAATTCAAGATAGAAATTAAGATGATGTCTCAACTTTGCCATATCCATCCTATTTCTTTAATTGGTTATTATAATGATGAAGGAGAAAGGATTCTTGTGTATGACTATATAATCAATGGAACTCTTATAGAACATCTGTATGACATTAACAATGATCCACTTTCATGGATGAAATGGCTAGAGATTTGCCTTGGAGTAGCTTGTGGATTAGACTGCCTTCATTCTGGCACTGCAAATACTATAATCCATTGAGACATGAAAATGGCCAATATTTTGTTCGATGAAAATTGGATAGCTAAAGTCTTAGATTTTGATTGTCAAAAATTAATATGAATAACATAATAATAAACACCATTATGAAGGGCACATTGGGTTATTAGGATCCTAAATACGCAAGAAAAAGCCAATTGACAGAAGAATCTAATGTATTCTAATTTAATGTAGTGTTGTTTAAAGTATTATGTGCTTAAAAAAAGCTGACAGGAAGTTGGAGGAGGAATAGTAGAATCTGGCAAAATAGGCATGGGAATTGCATCAGGAGTGGAATGATTTAATAAGTAATTGATCCATATTCGATGTGAAAAATATCTCCTGATTGTTTTAATAAATTCGTGGAGATTACAAAAAGTTATGTGCGTGATAATGGGATGGAAAGGCCTTTAATGCATGATCTGATGGAAAAACTTAAGTTTGCATTGGAACTTCAACAGACTACATATGTTGAGAAGAAGGAAACTAATCCTGACAGTGTAAATAGATACACCACTATAGATATGTTTGGCGAATCAATGTACAACATAAGTAAATCAATTACTTGCGTGGATACAATTACTACTGGAGTTACTTCTCTCAGTAGTCTTCAATCTGGTAGTAAAGCATCTAGCAAGACATCCTTTCTTTGATACCAAAAACTCTGCTTGTAGAATAAAATGTT
The DNA here is from genome assembly GCA_947683625.1 of Mallotus nudiflorus. Lineage (NCBI taxonomy): Eukaryota > Viridiplantae > Streptophyta > Magnoliopsida > Malpighiales > Euphorbiaceae > Mallotus > Mallotus nudiflorus. The sequence goes on along the minus strand of CANTUR010000585.1, from coordinate 373,065 downwards.
TTCTATTGTAAGATCTTTTACTGTTTAGTTGTAACAGATGTTTAATATTTGTTCGACCTAAAAAGCGATGAGAATCGGCCTAAGCACTTTTCGATTGTTTAAATGGGTACGTGTAAGCCTTTCACAATATCATAAAAGTTGGTGTGTTGAACAATAAAGCTTTTATCTCCAGCTCAGGGTGGTGACAGGGGTAAAAAAAGGTTTAAGTCCCTTGTAACCTATTTGATTTAGATCAAACAGGAGGCTTGCTTCATCGAGAAGCTATTGATCATTGGGATCTGGATAGTCTAAATAAAATTTCTTAGAGCAGAGTATAATAGAGTAGAGTATATTGATTTTTAATTGAAAAATGTGTTGTCCCCTTTACAATACATTACTTTGGCTTTTATAGGTTTGAAGCCTAACCAATTATGGAAATAAAATCATATAAAGGCTTTCCTAAATTGAAACAAAGAAACACATCATAAATTAACCTTCCTAAATTATAATAAGGTAATTTTAATGATTTCCTATATCAAGGCACGTCTAAAACTTGCTAAAAGTGTGCCTTGACCAATAGATTAGATTTTGAATTCTAACTAGGCCCTATGAAATGGGTTTGGGCAAACTTAAGTGCTCTAATTAAGCATGTTTGGGCCATTCTGGGTTGGTACAAATAATGCCCCTAGGATCAGTGTCTCTGGCACTAACTGATGGCTTGATTATGCTACCCCTTCAGCCCATTCAGCCTAATTAGTGTCTTCTTCACCCAATGCACCCAATTTCAACCAATTTTTCCTTTTACTACTTCTGTGGGGTACTATGGTCATTTTTCACACCTTTTCAACTTTAGTAACCACCCAAAATCACCCTCTAGTCCTAATCATTTGACCCACTTACTAAAAAAATTTTATTCTCTCTCTAATCGAAGAGTCTCTATCTTCCCTTTGACATTTAGACACTCAAGTTCTGAGATTCTTTGTCAAGGCATGTTCCCTACTATGTTCTTTCATTATTTTAATCAGCCAATCATTCTTTTGACCAAATTGTCTTACTGTAGTTTGAAAACTCTGCTTACTATGGGTAAGTAAAAGAAAATAGCCTCTTCACTGATTAATGATAAGGCTAATCCCATTGCTCACTTGGAAAGGGGTAACAACATTGTTCAAGCCTCCATTGCTACGTCAGAGGTATTATTCAGATACCTTGATTGCCTTAATAATATTACCTTAGGACCTATACTAGTTGAGGATGATAGGTGGGTAAATGAATTTATCCCCGTGTCTAGGAAAAATGATCCTCGTATGTTTAATTAGCCTAATGACATGTTGTTATGGAATAAGAATAAGAATATCCCTATTAGGTTTTGGCTGAATCCATCAAAGGAGTTCTTGGTTTGGCATACCCAACTTGAAGCTACTTTTTCCCTTTCATGGAAGTAAATAGGTAGTTATGACATCCTTCTCTTTTCTAAAACTGAAATACCAATAAACAAACATCTTTAATCGGCCATGTCACTTTTCTGGTCTTAATCTAGTAATGCTTTTATGTTTAAAAATGGCTTAATGATGGTTGCTTTGTTAGATTTAATTGGTATGTTCGGCCTTCAACCCTTTGGTGAAGATATCAGTCCCATACCAAAGGCTAATATGTCCAGATATAGTATTTCATTTAGAAAGGAGCGTATGAGCTGTGGCCCTTTCATTATCACGAATATGAAATCCACTCCCATTCTTGATAAGGCTGAACATGTTGCCTTTTTATTATATTGGCTTTACCGATTTATAGGATGCCCTAGCTTAATAAAGGTTACTAAAGAATTCCTCCCTTTAGCCATAGCTTTAGTCGATGGAAAAAAATTAACACTTGGTCCTTTTGTTCTTAGTCAATTTTATAAGGGTATGAACTTATTAGTACTTGATAAGGATAAAGATGATTTTAATATGGGGCCTAGGCCAATATAGATTGCACAAATTTTGTTCATGGTCTACTTTTAAGAACTTATGAATCAGCCTCCTTAACCTAATTATAAGTCCTTAGGTTGTTATGACCCCTGGGTATCGTCCTTTAAATGCAAATATACCACTTTCGGAGAATTTTATCATTTTTTCTATAATAGTGAAGACCAACAAGATATGTCGTATTGCCTGTTCATTCCTTCATGCTTTGGTCCTTTATGGTTGTTGAAAGATTCTTTTAGCCCTAATCTTTCTCCAGAATTCAAATCAGCCTGGGGAAGTTTTCTTATTACTAAAGACTTACCATTTAAGTTGGATTTAGACCCCCCAAATAATAAGTGTGGTGTTAATGTTTTAATACTCACTTTGTTGTAAGGTAATTCAGCCTCACTCAGTCTCTTCCGTGCTTGATCCTTTTCTCATGTAACTTTCCATTTTTCATCAGGCTTATCTATGGTGAAGTAGAGTTCTATAAGAAGCTAAATGCAGTTTATAGAATATTGAAAAAGAACTTACACCTAAGGCCCTTGCCCATCCGGCCATCCAAGATAAAAATGTTCATTAATTTTTGGGACGCATTCTGTTTCAAATAATTCTGCTTATTATCTGCTGAAGTGATGAACATTTAAAAATAGAAACTAACTGATGATAGAGCTTCTTCTTCTTTACAAGGTCGAACCAAGTTAAGAGGTGAGCATATTCAAGATATTCATGCCTTTGAACGTTTTTATAATTATAAATACAACTATTAGGATAAGGCCGAGATATAGAGGAGGGTGGCCTAGGTGAAGGCTAAACTCTTGTGGGAACATTGACTTGGTAGTTATGCTTCGTATCTACAAACTTGTACTAGTTATCCAATGGTGACCGATTTGGACGTTTGCTCAACCTCTTACGTCAATCGATCTCCTGAGGTTCCTATAGCCCATTTTTGTATCACTGGTCCTACTGTTTATGAACTTAGGCCACTATGCAAGGTTAGTTATACTAGTAGCTTTGTAGGTGATCCCATAATAGTTTTATGGTCTATCCAGGTATCATCCTCCTATGCATACCCTTACCTTGCTCAATTAGGTATATTTCTACCACTTGATTTTATGACAATTCTTATACACTTCTTTTTTATTCTGACTTCCACAGAGGCTATCAAGAAGCCAATAGTCATGCCCGATGAATAGCCCAAGGCAAAGAAAGCCAAAACCTCTTACCGATCTGCCAAGCCTACAAGTTGAAGCACTTCAAGGTCGACCTCTGATATTGCCAAGGTCATTCAGGTAGAGGATCTGACCCTCTCTCCTGCAAGAGCCAACATAACTCGGGTAAAGCTGACAAATGCTAAAGAAGTCATGGCTCTTATCTAAGATGTGCAATATTAGCCCTTCGAGATCTCACTAATTACTGGTGCTGTAAAATTCATTTCATTATTCCATCCTCCTTCAACATCTCAAAAATTGGATCAGGTATGAGTGTTGCATTTCTATTATGATCTTTATTGCTAATCTTGATATTTAATTAGCCTATCATTATAAAAATCTCTGGTTGATATTTTTTATGAGTTGGAGGCTACTCTTAACGATGTCTTTGATGGAGAGGTAGACATAAATCCCTCTGATCATGAAGATACCAATCCATTAGCTAACAATGTGGAGGATTTAGATGAGCTAATAGCGGTCGAGGTAAAAAGGAGGTTGAAGCACCTAGTTGAAATCCTTGAGAACTTAACATTCTTTTTCCTTGATGAAAAGAGTCATGGTCAAGCTTTAGATCTACTGAAGTACCTTCATGAGTGTGCACGACCTTCTTCAAGGATTACCATTGGCCAGAAGCACATCATTGATGAAGAGGTAGACATAAATCCCTCTGATCATGAAGATACCAATCCATCAGCTAACATTATGGAGGATTTAGATGAGCTTATAGCGGTCGAGGTAAAAAGGAGGTTGAAGCACCTGGTTGAAATCCTTGAGAGCTCGACATTCTTTTTCCTTGATGAAGAGAGTCATGGTTAGGCTTTAGATCTGCTGAAGTACCTTTATGAGTGTGCACGACCTTCTTCAAGGATTACCATTAGCCAGAAGCACATCATTGACAACTTGCATGATAACCTTCCCTCTTTGATCACTGGCTATACTGAGGTCGACCGCTTCATTGATGACTTGGCTTCCAAGGAAGAAAGAAGCATTTATATGACGATGAAGCCAAAGCCATTGTTAAAAATATAAGAAGGAAGAAACATATTGCCTTTGATGCTTCTGCCATTATGCCATCCTTAGAGAAGGAAATAGCCAATCTTGAAGCCGCTTTAGTTGATAGACATGTTGCCTTGAGCACTGTAAAAGGGTACAATAATAAAAGATTGAGTATGCACGAGCTCAAAGTGGAAAAATGAAGGAGCTGCAACAAAAGCAAAAGAAGCTGTGCCTTCATATTGAAAAGCTCAAAGGAAGAAAAGCATTGGCCTTGCTTGAAAAGGAAAATTTGGTTAAAGCTTTGATCAAATTTTATCAAACTTTTAAGTAATTTTAAATGGTTGGGGTGTGACCGATTATGAATAGTTTCAAATGCTTGTAAATATTTTTAATAAATTAGCTTGTGGGATGGCCTTGATCATTTTATAAGCTCTCTTTATACTTCCTTGCTTACATGTTGTCCTTTCTCTAATAAACTATCATAAATAAACAAACCAAAGAGACCGTTTGGTGTCATCGGCCTTACTATTTTTCTATAAAATTTGATGTAAGGTTCTATAATAACTTGGCATGAAACATTTTTATTATCATAAAGAAACACAATAAATATTGGGCCTAAATAAAAATAGACTGGCCTGACAATAAAGATCGGCCTAGAAAATGAATTTAGCCTGACATTCAACAATCAGCTTTAACTAATACTTAATTACATCTTTGTATCGACTCTATCGAATGTTGACCAATCAATACCATCCTATATAGATAGGAAATAAACTTTCAAGTACTTGCTATTGATCGGCTTGACATGAGGGGAACTATCCTTGTCAGCTAGGAGATAGGTGCCACCCTTAAGTACTTGTGCCATGATGAAAGGGCCTTCCCAATTTGGACTTCACTTCCCAAGAGATCAGTTTTTGAGTCCGATGGGTAATACAAGTTTGCAGACTATGTCTCCTTTCTTAAAGTATTTGAACTTCACTTTTTTCTTATATGCCCTCTCGACTTTCCTTTTTTGTATAGCAGTTCGGTCATAAGCCAAGAGTTATTCTATATCCTACTGATCTAGTTCTTGTAACATGCCCTTGATGTAATCCTCAGTTGATATTTTTAAATGCACCTGTCTCCCTAGCAAGGCGACTATTAGCTTCATCGGTATGACCTTATGGCCATATACTAGCTTGAATGGGGATGTGCCGGTAGTCGATTTCCGATTAGTCCTTAGTGCCTAGAGTACCTTAAATAAAATATGATGCCATATTCATGGATTATCCTCAATTGACTTTTGAATCACCATTTTTACTAACTTATTGGTGGCTTTGGCCTGACCGTTTCCTTGGGCATAATATAGAGATGAGTGTAAGAGCTTGATTTTATAGTTCTTTGCATAAGCCCAAATTTCCTCCTTTGTGAACATTGTGCCATAGTCTGTGGTTGTGGACTCTGGAATCTCAAACAAATGTATGATTTGCTTAGTGATGAAGTCCATAATTGCTTGTTGATTAATGGTTTTCAAAGGAGTAGCATGTACCCATTTGCTAAATAGTCCATTGTAATAAGTATAAAGCTATGCCCCTTGGATGATGGGGGTAGACCTTCCTAATTATGTCCATCGCCCATCCTTTGAAAGGCTAAGGTTTAACGATGGAATGTAACTCGTCTACCAAAATGTGTTGGATCAGTCCATGCTTTTGGCACGCTTCACACCCTTTGACATAATTATTGTAGTATTTTTCCATTATGGCTAGAAATAGCCATATTGCCATATCAACCATTTCATCTTCCTTCCCCCTTAATGCACTCCTGCAATTCCTTCATGAACCTCGACCATGACCAGTATTGCTTCCTTAGGACTAATGCATTATAGAAGTTCTCTAGAGACTGAACTTTTGTACAGCTCTTTATCTACTAGTAGTATCTTAGTTGCCAAGAGTTTGATTGATCATTTGGCCAATGGAGAGGGGTTGCTAAGATATTCTATGATCTTTATCCTCTAATCAGCCTTTAAATCAATTGTAGCAACCTGTAAATAGAGATCGTTAGCTATCAATAGTAAGGATGAGTAAGGTTAAACCAATGTTAGAATAGATTGATTCTTGTCCCTATATCTAGAACCCGATTATGCCAAGTCATTTGCTTCATCATTAAGTTCCCTTTCAAAGTACTAAATACTCAGTTTTGAAAAACCTTTCATCATGTGTTGGACCTTTTTTCAATATGTCCCCAGTGTGGTCGATTCACACTTATATTCTTATTAAACTTGCTTTACAACTAATATAGAATCCTTAAATATATCCACGTTAGCTCGACAAGGATATCAAGTGCAATTAGAAGTGCTTCATATTCAGTCTAGTTTACAAGGAAAGTCAAGCAAGAATGATAACTTTATCTTAATACCACTAGGAGATTCTAAAACCATGCCTGCCCCTGAGCTCGATGAGCTCTTGAACTATCTAACCAAACTCTCCATCTTTTAGCCTTACAAAGATTAACTAGTGTTTTTATTATAGGATGATCAGCCAAGAAGTCTACTAAAACATGTCCTTTAATGGCTTTTTGAGGGATATATTGTAAAGCAAACTACGACAATGCCACATCCCATTTACCAAGCTGATTTCTAAGGAATGGCTTCGAGAGTATATATTTGATAACATTGATCTGGCTAATCACCAACATAATGAAAGGAAGTAAATAGTATATGAGTTTGCAGCATGTGAAGTACAAATAAAGCCCAAGCTTTTTAATGGCCGAGTACCTCATCACTATATCTGTTAATGCCCAACTGAGGTAGTATATTGACTATTTGTATCCTTCCTATTCCTGGGTAAGTAAACTACCCATAGAGGTTTCTGAGGCTGAAATGTAAAAAATTAAATGATAAATCCGACCTAGGAGCACTTATAACTGGTGGGTGAGTTAGGTATGCTTTGATATAATCAAATGCACGCTGATGCTCCTATGTCGATACAAACTCCTCCACGTCTTTTAATTTCAGTAAGGGTGACCAATTTTTAATTAGCTTGTCGTATTAGATATGAATCTTTTGAGGTAGTTTATTTAGCTAATTAACCATTGTAGTTCTTTTTTAGTCTTTGGCAGTGCAGTTTGGATAATTGCCATAATCTTGTTGGCATATACTTCCACACCCCTCTGGTGTACTAAGAATCCTAAAAAATGTGCTGTTGATACTTCAAATACACACTTGAGAGGGTTCATCTTAAGTAAATGGAGCCTTATTCTTTCAAATGTCTTCGATAGATGGTCCAAATGTTGTTCATAGGCCTTAAACTTGATGATCACATCATCTATATAAACTTCAATAAAGTCCCTAATCAATGAGTTAAAGATCTTATGCATTTCTTGCTGATATGTAGCAGCAACATTTTGAAGACCGAATAACATTACAACCCACTCATAACTCCCCAATGGACCAGAACAACTGAAGGCTATTTTACTCACATTGGTCTTTTTTATGTTAATCTAATTATAGCCCTGTGATTGTCCATAAGTGAGGATATAATCTCCTAATGTAGCATCGATGAGCATATCGACTATAGGCATAGGATACTTATCTTTGGGGGTTGTGAGGTTCAGATTCCTGAAGTCAATACACACCTTGATTTTTCCACTCTTCTTTACCACAAGGACAATGTTCGATAGCTACTGGGTGTATTATGCTTTTCTAATAAACCCTTCATTTGTAAGCCTACTAATTTCGTCAGCCACTAACTTCTCTACATCCCTAGACATTCTTCTAGGAGGTTGAATATAAGGCCGATATCCAAAATTAATTGGCAACTCATGTTCCACCAACTGACGGTTTAGACCAATATTTCCTTATATGTCCAGGCAAAACAATCCTTGTATTTCTTTAGTAATTCCACCATCCTTTCTTCAAATTCTGGGCTAAGTTTGGAGCTTATGTATATATGTCATTTATCAGCTTTAGTTCCCAGATTGACTTCCTTCAGTATGTCGGGGGTTTGAATAGGACCATCTCCTAACTTAGTAGTGGGGATTCATATATCACCAACTTTCAATCAGCGTATTGGATCCTGATATTCCTTTTTTAATATGCACTCGACCAAGTAGACTTGCCTATTAATTGAAGAGGTTTGCAATATCATCTTCAAAGCTAGTAATAATTGATCAGCCAACTACTTCTGTTGTAACTACTGCACACTGATTCATTGAAATACTGGTCTTAAATTTAATAAAATGAGGCACGTACATCATGGCCTATGCATGAAAGGTCTCTTCCCCAAATGGATTAAGATCCCTATGGATGACCTTTACATCTCGTTTAGTCCTCCAAATGAATAACATTTGGTGAAGAGAAGAAGGAACACAAGCATTAGAGTGAATCCAATCCCTGCCTAGAAGCACGTTGTAATTAATTTTCACACCCACAACGAAGAATCCCTCTTGTGATTCATGCCTGCCTACTTTGACATTTAGTATGAAAAACCCTTTAGGACCTTGATCATGACCTGCAAAATCTATCATTATTGCATCAGTTTTCTCAAGATCCTTAAGTTTCAGCCCAATTTTCTTCAAAGTCTTGAGAGGTATAATATTGACTCCATCATCATTATCCACCAGAAATCTCCTTGTTTCCACTCCATTAAAATCGACCTTAACATATAGTGGTCGAATATGCCTGGTCATTAAGATATTAAGCTGTGGGAAGGTTAAAGAAGCCCTCTGTCTGTTGTCTAGCTCCTAATTATCAGGGGTGATAATGTCCCCATCCAGAGTGGATTATTAGCTAAGTTTTAGTTTAAAGTCATTTGACAGAGCTATAACGTTGATAGTAGAGCCCGAGACTTTTCCTTTTGGTGATGGTGGAGGTGGTGGGCCATACTTAATCTTGCCTTCTTTTATAGACCAGTACCATTGTACCTTCCCTTTGCCCTTATCCTGTTTGCGTAGGTTGAAGTTGGAGTACAACTTTTTATGGGGATTAATTTCTCACTATACATCTTCTTCATAGTGTGATCCTTGCCATCAACAATTCTCTTCTCATGCTTTTTTTCTTTAGGATTTTTGTCCTTCTCAAACCTCACAGGCTAATTAGTATCTCTCTCTATCTACTCGAGGCCTCCTTACTAAACTACTGGGCGCTGATGGTTCCTGACTTTGCTTGGCTAATTGGTGAACTCTCTGCATTCTCCTTTTCTGAGTCCTAGTCATATTGATTCTCCTATCTTTGTCAGGATACCATACCCTTTTGAAGACATCATTCTTTGGCTTATGCCTTTGCCAGTCCTCAGTTGCATTTAGTTTGAAAGTTTTGGCATTTGGCCGATTAGGCGAATGATGCTTGTGACTAAAGGAAGTCTTTTCCTACTCATCTTTTAGCCTCTGCCACTTTAGTAAGTGAGATCAAATTCTAATGTTAACCAAGGTTTTCCCCTAGCTTCTTTTGATGGATGAGTGGAGCCTTATAGGTCTCATTTCACATGTCTTGGGGACCTATTGTTCTTTCTAGGAGTATACTTGAAAGAGTGTTGATAGGTTGGGCATGTTACTTCTTTCTTATAAGTGATCGTGATGTCTCTACTCACCTTTAAGTCTCTTCCCTCATTTTTTTTATTTTGGGAGTTTCAATTCCACTATAATCCTTGGCCGATTCGAAGTCTATAGTTCACCCTTCCCTACTCCAAGGACCTTCACATCTCTGGGAAAAATCATATTGTAAGGTACTTTAGGGAATATCATGCTGATAGCCAGGCCCTTCCCTTTTCCTGGGAACAAAAGCTTGCCATCATTAATGGCTTTTTGAATAACATTCCTGAAAATGACACAGTTGTTAGTTATATGTCTTCAAGAATTATGCCATTTACAATATTCTTTACTAGCCCGATCCTTAGGAGGAGGAATAACATGGCCATCAGATAGTTTAATTTGCCCGTCTTTAATTAGTGCATCGAAGATCTCATTGGCCTTAGTAAGGTTAAAAGAGTACTCTTTCGCTATTTGATTTGCCTTAGGATTTTTTGTCTTTTCTTTTCTTTTTTTATTGTTGGCCTTTTTATGGCCTGACACTCATTTGGCATGGTTCCAATATATCCAGCCACGTTGATGGTTTCATCATCAAAGTCAATCTCATACTCCTCATTAATGGCTGATATATCAAAAGGGTCTTGATAATATGTTCCTTTTGAGGAAGACATTCTTTGATCTTTTTCAATAAGCAACCTTTTATAACTAGCAGCTCGAGTGGTTAGCTCAATTGGGTTCCTGAAATGGTGTCCTTCAAAGTGTTCCCTCATGGAATAGTTAAATCTGCTAGTAACCATAGGGACAAATTCAGCCTTAGTGATGGCCGCAATACATTGAGTCCTAAGCTTATGGAAATGCATTATGTATTATTCCACTGACTCTCCTGGTAACCATGAAATTCTGGCTAAATCGGCTAAGGATATATCAGGTTTGACCCTATGAAATTCCAAATGGAATTTTTCCTATAAATATTTCCAAGTAGTTATGAAATTAGAAGGTAAGTGTGTGTACTATGTGAAGGCCAATTTAGTTAAAGAATTGCCAAAGAGCCTCACCCTCCAAAAGTCATTAGTCGATGCCTCTCCATGTTGCACTATGAATCGGGCTACATGTTCAATTAAAGATTGATGTTTTTCCTTGCCCAAAAATAATTCAAATTCTAGCACTTTATAACCTCTAGGAAAAGGATACAATTTATTTATCCAGTCGAGATAGGATTTATTTTACATCGGCCTAGTAATAGGTTTAAAATCTATTCCTATTTTTTCCAAAGTATTTCTCAACAAACTTTGATTAGTCATGGGTGGCCGATACTCATACTTGTAGTCATTATTATTGTACTGTGCTAGATTACTATGTGGCTCTATATCTTGGCTTGAGGTTAATTCAATTACTTGGCTTTGTTCATCATATGTAAACACAATACCAGTCCAATTAAGGTTATGGCTCGTTATCTAACCTTGATAACTATTGTCATTATAATTAATAGATCGAGCTTGATAACTTCTTTCATTATCATTGGGCCTTCTAATTATATGCACATTACCATACTGTAAGTTTTAACTACAAGATCTATGAGTATCTGAAAGATACCTGGGAAGTTCCACATTTTGTTTACCCTCAAGAATTGATGCCATGCGGTACATGTTGACATTGATCTCTTCAAATTATTGCATCTAGATCGACTCATTCCTTTCCAGAATTGGCCTCAAGATCGTTGACATTTGTGCGACGAGGTCATTGAAGAGAGTATGGTTTTCCTTGGACACCTTATCTCTAAGAAAATATACATTTTCCTTGCCAAGGATGGGCTATCTCCTGGGTGGCAAAGCGCGATTCTACTCCTCTCTATTCTCCAGGAGTTCATTTTGGCCTTGCTCCTGCACATGACCGCTTGATGCATCGATCTTATTGTTCAAAGTGGTACTCTCACTTAATTCGCTTATAATAGTAGCTTTCTGTGATCTCATCTAGACTAGCATACAATACATCCCACCGAGAGGGCTAAAAAGATGTTTGGCCTTAAAAATGATGAGAATCGGCCCAATCACCTTTTAATTGTTTAAATAGGTTTATGAGAGCCTTTCACAATATCACAGAAGATGGTGTGTTGAAGAACAAAGGTTTTATCACTAGCTCAGGGTGGTGATAGAGGTAAGAACAAGTTCAAGTCCTTTCTAACCTATTTTATTTGTATTAAATCACTCAGAAGAGGATAGGGTTGATCAACAGTCTCGGCTTGTTGTACAATCTTTGTTACAAGATTGAACTTTAAATCAACAGATTGACTTTAAGCATAAAGCTTCGCTTCTGTTCCCTTCTCCTTTAAATCTTCAATTTGCTAGTTTCTTGATTAGCCATAACCAGCGCCAATGCTGACACCATTCTTAATTTGTGTTCCTGTTGATCAACAAACCCATGAATCAAAAAATTATTTATCAACTAAAACTTTACTTGAAATGAGGTTCTTTTAACAAAATATTATACATTCATCATGAATCTATAGTACACAAGTAAAAAATAATAAAAAAGAAGAAAAAAAAGAAGTAATTTTGACCATTTTAAGAAAATACTATTACAAAAAGAACTCAGTAGAGAGAAGAAAACACTGTTTACGAGAAGAAAAAAAAAGGGGATAGCTTTTAGGCCTGAATCTAAGGGAGGAAATTGCAGTACAATCAAACTTTTTAAATTTCCGTATTTTAATATTTTCGAAAGAAAAACAAAAAGTTGCCAAGATTACATCCAAATCGGCATATATATTATATGACAATTGACATTGATCTATTAACTCTGGGACAACCAAAAGAATTGTTTATGTAGTGTTATTAGATTTTTGATAGAATCAATGTGTTGATTTAAATGTTCATAAATTTAATTTTTTTAAAGAAAATTTTGAATTTAAATTTTATATAGCAAAAAATAAATGTTGAAAAAAATTTAGTTTTTTATGAAGTTTTATTTATTTATTTATTGAAAATTATATAATTACTGGATTCACTAAATTAAAAAACATGCTATGGAAATATTTTGTTGTGCGACTCAGAGCTCATGGTCTTTATCAATTAATAACTTCATAGATCATAAGAGAACACCGTGAATATTATCGCCTCTGTTCCACCTTGGAAGCTAGTAAAAAATAACCAAAAGTGACATGATTAGCTTTATGTTGTCCAATAATCTACATGCACAATTGATCTTTGTCTATGCATACAGAATGCCAAATCAACCAAGAACACAGTGGACATCTCACCAATTCAAAGTTGAAGGCTCAGAAAGAGAACAAAAAGAAAAAAAAAAAAAAAGGGGAATTGAGCCTCATTCGGCCTTCCACCAGCCTAATCAATATAGCTTTATTGATTTTTCAAGTTCACCACTCACATGTCCGAAGTCTAACTCTCATATTAACTCCCTAATCAATTCGCTTAGCAATTACGCCGACTCCAGCTTGTATTAATCTCTACTTAATTACCCTGTTCTTATTAGTGACCGCCTCCTTCTCCATGCTAATTTCATGCAAAATTTTCAGATTTTTCCTCTTGATCTTTCTCACGTTTCTTGCACTCATAGTCTCTGGCCACTTGCCAGAGGTCTTCTACCCCACTGATAACATCCTTGTTAATTGTGGTGCGACAGGCAACTCAACCGGCCTGGATGGTCGTGTGTGGACTGGAGATAAAGAGTCCAATTTAGCTTCTTCACCTGTATCAAACGATGCAAATATTGCAAATAAAACCCTTGATCTACCAGCCTCCAGTGATCCTGTCCCATATGAAACTGTCAGAATTTTTCATTCTCCATTGACTTACTCTTTTCCTGTTAGTGCAGGACAAAAATTTATAAGGTTGTACTTCAATCCAAATTCAGCCGAGGGGTTCAATAGGTATAAGGTCATCTTCAGTGTTACAATCAGTCCCTTCACTCTCCTTAGCAACTTCATCCCTTCCCCTTCTGGAAAGTCTTTTGTTAAGGAATTCTGCTTGAGTGTAGAATCTGCTCAGCTTTTGAACATGACCTTTACTCCAGGCAATTTAAGTGGTGCTTATGGGTCTATCAATGGAATCGAGGTTGTGCCGATGCTTAGTAATCTTTATTATACTTCTTCAGGACATATGGGTATACAACTCGTTGGTCAACATAGCCAATTCTTTCTTCAGAACAACACAGCTCTTGAGATGGTTGATCGATTAAATGTCGGGGGGAGCTCCGTATTACCAGTAAATGACTCGGGCATGTTCCGGACTTGGTCCAAGGACAACAATTTAGTATCGAATTTGAGTTCCACACATACATATAGAGCTGCTAGCATCAACTTTAAAACAATTCCTTCTTATGCTGCTCCTAGGGAAGTTTTTCAATCCGCCAGGTCCACAGGCAAGGAGATGAATCTTACATGGAACCTACCTGTAGATGCAGGATTCAAGTATCTAGTAAGATTCTTTTTCTGCGAGCTGCAACAGAAAATAAAAAGGGGAGACAGGAAGTTTAAAATTTTCATTGCAAATCAGGTAGCTGAAACTTCTGCTGACATAATTAGTTGGGCTGGTGGCACCGGAATTCCAGTGATCAAAGACTATGTTGTGATGATTCCAAATAAAAGCCCTATCCAGAATAACAACCTTTCTATTTCACTTCATTCTACAGGCAAATCAGGCCCAATCTTGAATGGACTGGAGCTGTTCAAGATTAACAACACCGATGGCAATCTTGATGAACACGTCCATGAAGCTTCATTTCCTGCAGCAATAGCCAAACTACCTAATACCCAAGCCAAGAAATGGAGGCACTTGAAGAGGGTAATCGTTGCAGTTACCGGAGGTATAACTGGCCTGATCATGGTGTTAATCCTCGTTGGCTTCACAATTTTCTGGTATTGTAGAAAAGCAAGATTGAGCAAGCAGAGCACTAAGCACCTGCCTGAAGGAATTTGTCGACTATTCACAGCTGAAGAGATCAGAAATGCCACGAACGACTTTGACAGAGATCTGGTAATTGGCGATGGTGGTTTCGGTAGAGTATTCAAAGGATACATTGACAATGAAAAAATACCAGTAGCCATTAAAGCTCTGAAGCCAACTTCAAGCCAAGGGTCTCGTGAATTCTGGGCAGAGATTGAAATGCTTTCACAGCTCCGTCACACTCATCTAGTATCTCTGATTGGTTACTGCAACGATCGACATCTCATGATCCTCGTGTATGACTATGTGGCGAAAGGAACGCTTCGGGATCACCTTTATCATAACCATAATCCTCCAATACCCTGGAGACGAAGGCTGGAGATTTGCATTGGTGCAGCTCGAGGAATAAAATACCTGCATTCAGGTACTGATCATTGTATCATCCATCGCGATATAAAGAGCTCCAACATTTTACTTGATCAGAATTGGGTGCCTAAGGTTTCTGATTTCGGACTGTCTAGATTAGGCCCTGCAAGCCTGTCTCGAAGCCATGTAACCACAGAAGTGAAGGGTACATTTGGGTATCTAGATCCTGACTACTATTTCACTAACCATCTAAGTGTGAAATCTGATGTATTCAGCTTTGGCGTATTGTTATTTGAAGTATTATGTGCTAGACCAGCAGTTGATATGAAGCTAGAAGAGGAACAGCATAGCTTGGTTATGTGGGCTAGACAACATTTTAAAGAGGGTACACTTGATCAAATCATCGATCCCAATTTGATTGGTGAAATTGCTCCAGAATGTTTGAAGGTATATTCAAAGATTGCTGTGAAATGTCTGCGTGATCGTAGGGATGAACGGCCAACAATATCAAATGTATTAAAGAAACTTGAGCTTGCACTGAAGCTGCAGGAATGTGCAGATTTTGCTGCAGAGCAAGGAACAGCAAGTAGTGGGTCTGAAAACGAAGCAGAGGAAATTTCTCTTCGTGGGAGTGGTAACAGTAGTGGATGTTTAGCGCATTCATGTCCAACATTTTGGCAGAAAACTTTATCTTCTAATAAGAAGACTTTCAGGTTTTTCAGTGACAGGGCAAAAGTGAAGAGAAAACGGGCTAATAAACCACCTTCTTTACGTGGGCTCAGGGGTGTATTTTTTGCTATTTTTGCATATAGGTCTTTGCCAAAGGATCAAGGGCAGTCCACTGATTCAAGTTCCTGTGAGGCAGATTTAGCATCAGAGGAGATGTTAATAGAGATCATGGCAACTCCTCAAGAATCGTGATGGTTTTGCTTTCTCAATAGAAAATGGATATTTCAATCAAAGATGCAGGTGTTTACAATTAGTCCTAATAATAGTACCATTAAGTATGAACTTTACTCTTTTCGCTAACACATTCTTGTCTTTTATTTTTCTGATAATTTTTTTTATAAACTTCGTATTTTGTGATAATTTTTTTTACTACATTTAAATCGGACTGTGTCAAACTGAAGTTACATGCTTATGTAGAATTATAATTGCACTTTGTAAAAAAAAAAAAAAATGTATTCATGATGTGCAAAACCACTAATTGATCTCAAAACTCACCATTTTGATCTTTTAAAAACTTAGTATTTTCAGCTTTGACAATATGCATACCGTCTTATTGCTCATCTATCAAAGAATGTACAGGTGTGTTTCTGTTTAAAGTTCAAACATTTGTTGCACCAACTTTCTCTTGTCATCATCTATACACTGCTCGTTAAAATTCTTCATAAGAACCTCTGAATATATATATATACATGTAAAAGCCATTTTAATAACTTCGCTTAACTGGATAAGCTATACGGTTTGATATAAGTGAATTTTACAAAATTATATGAAATTTATTTGTAAATTTAAATAAGTATATTTAGTTTAAATGAAAATTTGTAAAATATATATTTAATTTCAACTTTTTCTATTTTGTGCAATTACTTATTACTATTATTTTTTAAATTTACAAATGAATTTATTTTATAAAACATTTATTTAAATTAAATACACTATATTAATAATAATTCATTTTCAAATAAATTTATTTGGAAGTAAAATGAATTTTTTAGTAGAATTTAATCCAATAAGAATTTGGGATGAGCACGGATTGAGAGAGTATAAGGATTGAAAAATTTCTGAAACCTTACCAAATTTTTGGAGATTCTAAAAATAAAATTTTCAGTATTATACTAAATTTAAAAAATCTCCATATTGTACCCTCTCATTTGTTCATTATGGTTTAGTCCAAAAATTCTATTCTTTTTGGAATAATTTTTTATGATATAGTTCAAAATGGAAATTTAATAATTTAAACATTTTAACACTAAAAATCTATATTTTATATAAGAAAATATAGATAATTTTTTAAAAATCATAAAATAAAAATAATCTAAATTATAAATTGAACTTTACGATCAATTTATATTTGTGGATATTAATTTTTAAAAATGTACATCCTAGTATGTTATTTTTCATTAAATTTGTATTTAATAGATATTTTAATATATAAATCTCAATTTTTTGAATACCATAAATTCAGTTTTCAGTCCGAAAATTTATAAAAAAAATCTAAAACTGTATTAAAGTATCTATCTAATTCAATTTTATTTGATCCGAAACTAATTTTTTTAAAATAAAAATTGAGGTCAAATATCAGAAAGTGCATCCAATTATATAGGTTGATACAATTTGATCACTTTTATTATGTAAAAAGGTTCTAAGTATTATTAATAAAAAAGAAAAATATAATGAAGATACAAACAAAGTATCATTAGAAATGAAAACGTTTTGCGTAACAAAATCTTTAAAAAGAAGATTTGTAAAAGAAAATGAAGGGCAAAAAGCCACACCAATAGCTCAACAATGAAACTCAAAAGAATTCTTTGGATATTGGAGATACCAATTCCTCAGAAATTCCAATAAATGAATTTCATAAATTGAGTCGGAGAGATTTTTTGGTTATTCTTTTAGAGAGAGTATCCTGATTCTGAGGTTTTTTTGAAGATCTCTTTTTATGACTAGAGATAGTCTTCCATGCACTCTTATAATCATCCACCTGATTTGATTAGCCCAGAAAACTTGGGTAGTTGTATCTTTGACAATTACATTAAACCCCACCATATCTCTATTATGCTCAGAGTCTTCATTAGTGTGCTGTTGAGCAGCATAATTTAGTATGATTTTGCTGCAATTTAGTTCAAAATTTTAATATAGTTTGATATTTTTTTATTCCATACTCAACCTTTAAGTAACATTTGCACCTTATATAAACACCGTCAATAACCTTCATAAGGAGTTTATTGTTGCAATTAAATTAAATTAAATTAAATTAAAAAATTAATTACATAATAAATGACTAATATTTTTTTCATATATTTTCCAAAATCACATGTCAAGGGTCTAACATGTCCGACTATTTGGTTGCCTTCCCATCTCTTTAGTACAATAAAAGCTTAGGCGGTCAATAAAAGGATAAAAACAATTTAGTTAAATAAAGTTAATGAAATTAAACATTGATTCTTTTTGTAATATCCCGTGTTTTTAAATATTTTAATACTGCATCGGGATATGCAGTGTTAATAATTTTTAAATATAATATTGATATTTAATAAGCTTTTATTTCATTTAAATTGATTTTTAATTGTTTATCATTATTTTAAGTGCTTTATGTAAAATTTTTCCGGAACTTACATTTTCGGAGAAATTTTCACGTAAATAATTTACTACCAATTATATTAAATATATTTATGGACTTGTATGAACTCATACATATTTTTAAATTACTAAATAAAGCCTATGTGTGCATATATTTATTTAATTAGGGTTTAATTTAGTATCCTAATATTTTATTAATTGTTTATTTATTTTATTGTTATTTAATTATTTTTAATTAATATTAAATTTTAAAATATTAAATATTAAGTGTGTGGTGTATATTTAATGTGTGTAATTTAATATTATTTTAATATATAGTATAAAGTATATATATACATATAATATATCAAAAATCAAACTTTTGGAAAAATTACCATTTTGCCCCCGAAGCATCTCCTTCCCCGATCTTCACCCTCACCGCCGTCCGACGCCTGAAACTGCCGATTTCTCGCAGTTGGTGTGCCGTCCTGTGTGCCACCACCTTCCCCAGCCTTCCTCGCTGCCTGTAGAAGCCGTTTCCGGCGTCTGGAGATCGGTTTTTGGCCGGAAGCCGAGAGTTTGCAATTTCTTCACACCTCGCGATTCCAGCCACCGTTTTCGACACCGCCAGTCTCTTTCTTCTCCTTGAGCTCTGATGAGTGTAATTCTAGCTTTGGTTTGAGCTGAATTGGTCTTGATTTGCTTAGGTTTTGAATTTTCAATTTCGGCCATATTAGGGTTTTTGATTTTTTTGAGTTTTGAATTGCTTGATTCATGAAAACTCCCTTCACAAATGTTGATCCTAGTAGCTTAATCTACATGTGTGAATTTTTATGGAATTTTTGGAGATTATTTTGATTTTTGGATATTTTTGAATATTTTAATATTATTTTCTAATTTTCGGAAATTAATTAAATAAATTATGAAATTGTGTTTTATGGTAATTATAGGTGTTGAAATGAATTATAGGAATTTATTTGGAATTTTTTGAATTTCTATGTATTTATTTTGAATTATTTAGGTTTATGTAATTTTGGAAAATTAGGGTTAATTGTGTTTTAAATTGAAATTAATTGGTTAATTGATTTTAATTATTAATATTATTGATAAATATTTTGAGAAAATTAATTTTGGATAATTATACTGTTTTTGGTGAATTTTTGAAGTAATTATAGTATATTTATATATAGGGGTATTTTGGTAATTTTACACAAAATTGGCTAAAAATGTAATTTAATTGGTTTTAATAGTTATTTAAGGTATAAAAATGATTTCTATAAATTATTTAGTATTTTTAACTAATTAAAACTATTTTTCGTGAATTATTTTCAATTATATATATAATATACGGTTTTTCTAATAAAATGAGTTTTTATCGGTTTTTATAGTGTTTTAAGGTTAATTATGTAATTTATACTTATAAAATGAATTTCTATGTTATAAGGGTATTTTTGGTATTTCTGAAATTGTTCTATGTTTGTGGACCTCGGTCGGTAGACTGTAGTTTGGAGTCCGACCGAGGGATTTTGGTTGTGTGTTGAGCTTGTTTTTTGAAGTGTGTTTCTTTGCAGGGTCGGCTCTACTCTTTGAGTAGAGAGATGTCCATTTTATAGGGGAGGTTTTGCCGAATTTTCGGTAGAATTCTCGTAAAACGTGATATCCGGTCGGACCCTAATCTTGATTCTGTGTTTAATACTCTAGATCGAATTCTAGGATTTTCTGTTAGGTTTATTCTGATGTCTATTATTTATTATTTGTCTAGTTGCGCCGAGACCGAGGCCTAGTGGACCAGGCTGGTCGGATCCATCTCGTGGAGCGCACTAGTGTGAGTTGCTATTTTATATATATATGCTTAGGATGCATGATTTAGAAATATACGTTTTATTTTTATTAAAATGCATAAATAATGTGATTTGTATTTAAATATATTTTTGGTATATTTTTGGTTTATTTTTGGTATATATTAAATTATATGCATGTTTTGTTAATAAATCATATTTAAAATGTTTTTGAGTATATTTCTAGCTTATTTTGTAATTATGTTGGATTTATTTGACGTATATATATACTCGAAATATACCTGGTTTATTTTTGGTATATTTCTAGTATATATATGGTTTATATTGTTATTTTATTTAAATTCATGCATCATTTATTTGTGAATGTATGTTTTATATTATTAATGAAGGATATCAATAGAACGTGCTACCTAGTGGGCAGTACTAGGACCGAGTACGTACCGGTACGCTTATAGCATTTAGGCTATGTTACTAACCATTTGTGGATATTGATTGGTTATGATTATTTGATATGTGAGATATGGTTTGGAGGTGTGATTGCTGGAGCTCGGTTGACCAAGTGTCTCGGGGCCAATCACACTGGCAGTCAGACTGCTGGAGCTCGGTTGACTTAGTGTCTCGGGGCCAGTCTACTGTCTAAATGGATTAAGTGGATATATTTTGGAATAAGTGAACCTGTATGACTAGAGTGTTGTCTAACACTGTTTGAGGTTTCGCTATCATAAGGTTCTATTTGATCCTTCATAAAAGATGATTTTCAATAAAATATATATATATAATGATTTTATTGCATCTGTGTGTATTTGCCTGTATATATACATATTATATATATACTGTTGATTGTATGCATTATCATTTAGTATGCATGTATATATATTATAGTAATTCACTCAGTGAGGTCTGACTCCTCTCCGTTGACTATTTTTCAGGAGAGTCATCATCTTCAGACCTCAGTAGCAGGCCTGTACGCCAGATTTCTTCCGCCCCGACTTCTTTGTGTAAACTGCTTCCCTGAGTTTTGAGTTTATTTTATCTAGGCACTGCAGTAGTCATTAAATTATTTAACGGGATGTTGTATTATATATTTGAACTGGATTTGTATTACAAGATTTTATATATATGTGATGATGGGG
Source organism: Mallotus nudiflorus (assembly GCA_947683625.1). Classification (NCBI taxonomy): domain Eukaryota; kingdom Viridiplantae; phylum Streptophyta; class Magnoliopsida; order Malpighiales; family Euphorbiaceae; genus Mallotus; species Mallotus nudiflorus. The sequence continues at coordinate 351,956 of CANTUR010000585.1, read as the reverse complement.
ATTTGATTTAAATCCAGTTGATGGAAATGTTATTATTATATGTATAATTTTTATTTCCGCTGCATTATATACTGTTGTTATTATTATTGCATATTTTATTTTATTTTTAGGCTTGCTACGGGTTCCGGATTCGAAAGAATTCCCATTCCTTAGCGTCGGTCATGGCTCCTATTTTGGGTCGTGACACTTTTCAACAAAAAAATAAAATAAAAAGAAATTAAACACTGATTTTCAATTGACCATCAATTATCAGGTTTCTAATTAATTATACAAAAAAGTTTTTTGAATGTTTATCGTCCAAATAAACATTTTTAATTTATGTAAGTTGTTATTGTTATTATTATTATTTTATCTAATAACTATTTCTATGTAGCCAAATTCATTTCTCATAGACAATAATTATTCATTTTTTTCAACTTTATTGACATTTTTTAATTGAGAAATCAGTCAATATATTAATAAATATTATTATATACAAATATAAAACTTTTTACTTTAAATGAAAATAGTATTTGATAAAAATTTTTATTAATTAGAAGTGAAAGAATATTAAATTGACAACTCTTTTCTAAGGGTATATATGGTATATAATTTAAATTCTATTGTTGTCGATTTAAAGAGAGGATTGCTCTTATTGTACAATTCATCAATATTTATGTCATATAACCTCTTCAATAATTAAAAAAAATTATAAATTATAGTCAAAAAATAATAATATAACTTCTTATTAACATATACATTAATTTTTTTTCATATTGTTAATTTTATATTTACTAGTTTTTTTTCACATGCAATGTATGTGGTTAAAATATTTATTAAATATATAATTTATTTTAATTTTAATTATAAAATATACAAATTATTATAATATGAATAGAGTAAATTGTCAATACTAAATAATATGTAATAGTAATAATAATTCACATAAAACATATATTACATTATAAGAGTCATTATAAAAAAAATGAATATTAATATAAGAATAATTATTTAAAAATATTTACATATTTATAATAGGGATCCTTATATGAAAAAAGTAAAAATGTGATATAACTATAGAATAATATAAAAAATAATATTATATCTGGAAGAGTAATGTTATTTATCTACAATATAATTAAAATAAATTTGTCATAAATATTATTTGTAATAAAATAAATTAAAATATTTAGCTTATATGAAATTTAAATAATTAATCATATAATAATTTAAATTTATTATAATGCATTTTATAATAATGCATTTTATAATAATTTAATAGTTTATGTATATAAATGAAATGAAATTATTTTTACTTAAATTTGTTTGATTTTTAAATATAAAATTTTAAATAAAAACTAATACTTTCTTCATAAATTTCAAAATTTTTTGAAACTAAATTAATACTACTTTTATTAATATATAAAAATATATGTTCTTTTCATCGGAAAATTTTTCCCTCTATTTTATGATTATGATAAGTATTCTTTTATGATAAAGATTTACCGTTTCAATTGTGTATTGATAAGCGGTTTGCAAGTGCAGATGAATAGTTGGAGGACATGGAGAGAATTCATTTGACAGTTTTTATTTAAAAAATTTTCTTTAAAGAAATGAAACTTTAATTTTGTATTTTTGTAAAATTTTGGGTCCGGCGTTGGCAAATTCAGAGTGTTTGTAAGGGTAGTTTAGCATTTCAATAAGGTCTCTGGAAAAAAAAAAAAAAGCATTTCAATAACACTAGAAGACATTTTAATTATTACTCATGAAATTTGAGTATAATTATTACTCTGTCTTTTCTTTTTTAAAAGTGAACTAATGACCTTCATAACTTTAATTCTGTAGTTTTCAAAAAAAAAAAAAAAAACTTTAATTCTGTAAACTATTTTCTCTTTCCGTAAAAAAGAGTTAAATAACATTAGAAGACACTTTTATCCCTAATATATTTCTCTTCGTGAGGCATAGGAAATTTCTCTGTGGGAGTGGTAACAGTGGTGGATGTTAAGCGCATTCATGTCCAACATTTTGGCAGAAAACTTTATCTTCTAATAAGGGACTTTCAGGTTTTTCAGCGACAGGGCAACAATAAACAGAAAACTGGCTAATAAACCACCTTCTTTACGTGGGCTCAGGGGTTTATTTTTTGCAAGTTTTGCATTCAGGCCTTTGCCAAAGGAACAAGGGCAGTCCACGGATTCAAGTTCCTGCGAGCCAGATTTAACATCAGAGAAGATGCTGATAGAGATTATTGCCCCTCAATAACTGTGAAGGGTTCTTGTTTTGTTAATTGAAAATGGATGTTTCTCATGTAAACAACTAATGCAAAATGTGTAAAGGTATTGGTAGTGGCTTCACTTGTAGTACTCTTACCTTAAAGTCTCTATATTTCAATTTTTATTTTTAAATCTATCTACTAATAACACTATTAACTTCATTATTCTTAAATAAAAAAGAAAACTTATTAACTTCATAAATTTTTCACTGAGGTTGAATATGAAAAATAATGTAAAATTATGAATATAACTATATTTATGGGATAATTAAAGTTATTTTTCTTGAATGATTTTTCTAGAAATAAGAGGTTAGATGCAGTGCTAGTCACCCATATTTGCATTTGTTGCTGTTGGAATACTAAATTTTAATTTGTTTTTTTTGATATCCTAACTTCACTTTGTTTCGGAAATAGTACTGATAAAAAATTTTAGTCCTCTTAATTTTCCTTTAGAACTTTTTTAATCTTGAATTTTTTATTTTTTAATTTAGTCCTAAAATTACAAAGAATTTTAAAATTAAAAATTTTTAAAATCTGTAATAACCCGATGTTTTAAAAAAATTTTATATTGTATCGGGAAATGCAGTATTAATAATTTTAATATATATATTTGATTATTTAATTATTTTGTTTTGTTAATAATTAATGTTATTTTAAGTTATTTAAAATTTTCTACGTAAAATTTTTCCCGAAACCTATTATTTTGGAAAATAATATTTAAATAATATGTTATTGATTAATGTCATTTTATTTTATTAAAATGCATGGTTTCATGCATGATTAATATTTTGCATATTAATATATATACATATGCATGCATATATTATTATAATTATTAGGGTTTGATATTTAAAATTATATATATATATATATATATATATATATATATATAACAAAAAGAAAAAAAATTTTTGTCAAAAACACCCCTCCCCCATCCTCAACCTCCTGACGCCCCTCACCCTCACCTCCACCGTCTGCGATGCCGATCACTTACTGTCAGTATGCCTGCCGGCATACCACCACCATTCTTAGCCTGTTCTGCCGCCAGCAGCACCCTTCTCCGGCGCCGTTTAACTTGATTTTGGCCAAGAAATCGAAAATCATCACCACTGCCATTCAAGCTGATTCCGGCCACCTCCATGACACCACTGGTCTCATTCTCTTCATTGAGCTTCGGTGAGTGTATTTCTAAGCTTGGTTTCACTTGATTTGGTCTAGATTTTGGTGGTGAGATTGATTTCTAATTCGGCCATTTTAGTTTCTTAATTTTTTTGAACTTTGATCTTTGATATTCAAGCTTAATTCCTTCACAAAAGTTGGTTCTCTTAGCTTAATCTACACTCTGGAATTTTTGTGGAATTTATTTTGATTTTTGTGAATTTTTTATTATTTTTTTAATTTTCATAAATTAATTAAATAAATTGTGAAATTGTGATTTTTGGTGTTTATAGTGGTTGAAAATAATTATAGAATTTAATTTATAATTTTTGTGTAATTAATATAATTTTATTTAATTTATGTGAATTTTAGAAATATAGGTTAAATATGTATTTTGTTAAAATTAATTGGTTAATTGAGTATAATTATTGATTTTATTGATTTATATGTTGAGAAAATAATTTTTGAGTAATTATATAATTTTTAGTGAATTTTTGAATAATTATTGTATATTATGTGAATTATTATATATTAAGGGTATTTTGGTAATTTGGTAGAAATTTTAGTTGAATAATAAGTTAAATTGATTTTAATAATTATTTGAGGTATAAAAATGATTTTTACAAATTATTTACTATTTTTAACTAACTAAAACTATTTTTCAAAAATTATTTTCAAATTATATATAATATACTATTTTTGTAAATAAATGGGTTTTTAGTAATTTTTAGTATGTTTTTGGGCTAATTGAATAATTTGGATTTATAAAATGAATTTCTATTAATATTTGTGAATTTATCGAGAATTATTGTTTTTTAATAATATTATATTAATATTAGGGTTTTTAAGTAAATATCGGTGATATAATTATTTTTAGTGTTTAAATATGTTAAAATTGTTATATTTTGGCATATAAAGGGTATTTTTGATATTTATGGAATTTTAATGTATTTTGTGCATATCTTGTGAATTGTGAACCTCGATTGGTGGAATTGTAGTTTGGGAATCCGACTGAGGGGTTGTGTGGTTATTCTATATTCGAAGTGTGTTTTCTTGTAGGACCGGCTCTACTTTATAAGTAGAGAGATGTCCGTTTTACAGAGGAGGTTCTGCTGAATTTTTGATAGAATTTTCGTAAAACGTGACATTCGGTCAAATTCTTATTCCTTGTCTGTATCTAGAATTCTAGATCTAGTTTTTAGAAATTAAGTTATATTTATTCTGATTTCGTGTTAATATTTTATTTATTAGTTGCGCCGAGACCGAGGCCTAGTGGACTAAGCCCATCGGACCCGTCTCGTGGAGCGCACAACTGTGAGTTGTTATTTTATATATACATGTATTTAGGTTGCATGATTTTAGAAATATATGTTTTAAGTGTATGAAATATGCATAAATGATTTAATAAATGCTTAAGTATATTTTAGGTATATTTTTAGTATATTTTTGGTATATTTTGAATTTAATGCATGTTTTACCTTTGCTTTATGCTAAGTTGTTTTTAAGTATATATATGGTTTTATTTTTGATTTATTTTATATTTAAATTGAATTTATTTGACATATATATACTCAAAATATACTTAGTTTATTTTTGGTATATTTCTAGTATTATATGGTTTATATTGTCATTTAAATTAATATCATGCATGATTTATTTTACGATTGTATGAGTTATTTTAATGAAGGATATCGATAGAACGTGCTACCTAGTGGGCAGCACTAGGACTGAGTACATACCGGTACGAGGATAAAATTTAGGTTAAATTACTAACCTATTAGTGGATTATGACTTGTTGATTGATTTGATTGATGTGAGATGCGATTTGAGAGTGTGATTGCTGGAGCTCGGTTGACCAAGTGTCTCGGGGCCAATCACACTGACAGTCAGATTGCTGGAGCTCGGTTGACTTAGTGTCTTGGGGCCAGTCTACTATCCAAATGGAATAAGTGAATTTATTTGGGATAAGTGAGCCTGTATGGCTAGAGTGTTGTCTAATACTATTTGAGGTTGCGATCATTTAGGGTTCTATTTGATCCTTCATAAACGGATATTTTTCAGTATTATATATAAAGTGATTTCAGCATCTGTGTGTATTGCCTGTATATATATTTATTATATATATTCTAATGAGTGTCTGCATTTGACACTTAGTTATGCATATATATATATTATAACAATTCACTCAATGAGGTATGACTCCCCTCTGTTGATGTTTTTTCAGGGAAGTCTTTGTCCTCAGACCTCAGTAGTAGGCCTATACACCGGATTTCTATCGCTTCGGCCTTATTGTGTAAACTGCTTACTTGAGTTTATTTTGTATTCTAGACACTGCAGTAGTAGTTGTTGTAGTGAACTGTATTTATAATATGTATGTATGAGATTTAAATTTCAGAAATTTAAATCGAAAATTTCTACTTAAAGATTTTGTTATATATATGAGATGAAATTTATATTATTAAATGAGTTGAAGAATTATTATTTTACATTTGAGATTTAAATTTCGCTGCTAAAATATTTTATTTATTTTATTATATTGCATGCTTTTATTTTTAAGGCTTGCTACAGGTTCCGGATTCAAAAGAATTTCTGTTCCTTAGCGTCGGTCATGGCCCCTTATTTTGGGTCGTGACAAAGTTGGTATCAGAGCAGAGTTCTGTGTCAGGGCCTTAGTTGTGTGAGTTATAGCCCTAGTTTTCAGTGTTGTGTTTCTTTTAAAACTACTGTAGTGAATTAGGTTCAAGTATGTCTTGATAAGTATTCCTTGATTTAGTTTTCTGCATTATCCTTCGTTGTCTGTTTTGTCTGAATCCTTTTGTTTGTCTTTTCAGAATGAGGAGGCGAGCACGTGTCTCTCCACTAGTCGTTGAGGCCGAGGATGATGAGTCCTTCCAGGATGAGGTTTTACCTTCTGAGCTGTCAGTCAGGCGTAGAGGCCGTGGTAGAGGTAGACCTCGAGGAGCGATAGGTCACCATAGACATAGGGAGTTACAGGATAAGGAGCATGTAGAGCCTAAGTTCGAGGATGTTCTTGTACCTCCAATAGTTCTACTTGTTCAGCCTGCCTATCAACAGGGTATATATGACCCTGAGGCAGTATTGTTTTATGCCAGAGTTGGCAGGATTGCTTTCGATAGGATGTCTGATCCATTGGATTTTTTGCATGCGATCGAAACGAGGACTCAGACTGCTCACATCGAGTACCAGCGGATCATGATAGTTGAGCTTTTTATAGAGGGACCAGCCCTATACTGGTTTATTAAGATGATCCAACCATATATGATGACAATGACCTGGGCTTAGTTCAGAGAGCGATTCATGAGGAGATTCTACCCAGAGCCACTTCGCATGAGTTATCAACTCTGATTGACCAGTATTTCTTGTGGTGACAGATCTGTTGAGGATTATACTTGAGAGTTCCTCCGGCTTAGCAGATATGCCGAGGATATGATGCGAGACCAGTACTTCACAATCATTACCTATGTCATTGGTTTGGGTTCAACATTTGTTGGTATGCCTATAACGGGTCTTACTCTAGAGTCAATGATTAAGTTGGCCAAGGAGATTGAGCTGAGGCTAGTTAGACAAGGAGCTATGCCTGATTATTACTAGATGGGTGTTCAGTCAGGTGGATTCCAGACTACTCCGTACTCTAGTTTCCATATTGGATCGAGTAGTTAGTAGAGGGGTCTAGCCCAACAGACTTAGAGACAGCAGCAGCAGGTACATCGGAGTAGTAGACATGGCTGTGGAGGTCAACGTAGATCATTTAGACTTGGGTCAGGTGCTTCGAGCAGCAGTAGTGGACGTAGTTTTAGGTCAGTTGCCATTATATGTCAGACCTGTGGCAGAGTCCATCAGGGACTATGTTATATGACACCATTGACATATTTTAAATGCAGGCAAATGGGATATTTGGCTAAATTGTGTCCCTATTCTAGGTATCAGCAGCCATAGACTCCGTGATTCCCTCAGTAGTCGATTGCTAGTGCTGCACTCGTTCCTTTTCAATTGCCTCCAGCCCAGCATCAGAGTTCTACCCAGATTATTCCCCAGTAGGGTCATGGTAGAGGTACCAAAGGAGGTGCCAAAGGTATTGGCCAGGCTTCTACCAGCCAGCAGGGAGGTCGAGGACAGGCCAGAGTCTTCCATCTCACTCAGCAAGATGCTCAGGTATCTAATGTAGTCATGGCAGTTATTGTTTCTGTATGTTACCTGGATGTATGGGTTCTATTTGATCTGGGTGCCATGCATTTGTTCGTTTCTTCTGTTTTTACTTCCAAGTCTTGTTGGCAAGCTTTAAGGATGGCTTTTCCTTTGTCTGTCGCCACTCCTCTAAGTGACTCTTTGGACACCGATGTTGTTCTTTCTGGTTGTCCAATTCTTGTCGGAGGTAGAGAATTATCTGTTGATTTGATTCTGTTGAATATGATGGAGTTTGATGTTATTCTGGGTATGGATTGGTTATCTCAGCACTATGCCGTGGTGGATTATCGGAGTAAAGAGGTGACTTTCAGAATTCCTAGTGAAGAAGAATTTAAATTTGTGGGTGATAGGAGTTCAGCACCTCAGAATCTCATTTCTGCTATTACGGCTAGGAAGTTGTTGAGGAAGGGTTGTTAGGGATATTTGGCATTGGTCAGGGATACTTTAGTAGAGAAGTTGTCACTCACAGATGTTCCTATTGCCTGTGAGTTTCATGATGTTTTTCCTAAGGAGTTGCCAGGTTTACCACCTCATAGAGAGATTGAGTTATGTATAGATATGGTTTCAGGCACTACTCCTATATCTATACCACCTTACAGAATGGCTCCTATAGAGTTGAAAGAGTTAAAGAAGTAGTTGCAAGAGTTATTAAATAAGGGGTTCATTAGACCCAGTGTTTCTCTTTGGGGTGCACGAGTCCTGTTTGTGAAGAAGAAGAATAGTACCCTAAGACTGTGCATTGACTATAGAGAGCTGAACAAGGTGACAGTAAAGAACAAGTATCCTCTCCGAGGATAGATGACTTGTTTGATTAGCTACAGGGTGCACAATTCTTTTCTAAGATTGATATGAGGTCGGGTTATCATCAACTGCGAATCAGTGAAGCCGATGTTCCTAAAATGGCATTCCGCACTTGATACAACCATTATGAGTTTCTGGTGATGTCTTTTGGCTTGACTAACACACCATCAGCTTTTATGGACCTGATGAACAGGGTATTCAGACCATATGTGGATCAGTTTGTGGTAGTCTTCATCGATGATATACTGGTGTATTCGAGGAATATGGAGGAGCATTTATATCACTTGAGGACCGTACTACAGACACTAAGAGAACATCAACTTTATGCTAAATTCTCGAAGTGTGATTTTTGGATGGAGAGTGTTGCTTTTCTTGGACATGTGGTGTCTAATGAAGGTATCCAAGTGGATCCATAGAAGATCGAGGTAGTGTCTGAGTGACCTAAACTGACTTCAGTTACTGAGATTCATAATTTTCTGGGTTTAGCCGGGTACTATAGGAGGTTTGTACAGGATTTTTCCAAAATTGCAGCTCCTATGACTCGCTTGACTCAGAAGAATGTAAGATTTGAGTGGTCTGAAGCTTGTGAGAATAGTTTTCAATTGTTGAAGGAGATGTTGACCATAACCCCAACGTTAGCTTTGCCTAATAGTGTGGACAAGTTCACAGTGTATTGTGATGTCGCTAGAATTGGCTTAGGTTGTGTGTTAATACAGAATGGTAGGGTGATAGCCTATGCTTCGAGGCAATTAAAGAAGTATGAGCAGAACTATTTTACACACGACCTTGAGATGGCTGCAGTAATCTTTGCTCTCAAGATCTGGAGACATTATCTATACAGGGTGACTAATTAGATTTTTACTAATCATAAGAGCCTGAAGTACATTTTCCAACAGAGAGATCTGAATTTGAGGCAGAGGAGATGATGGGAATTGTTGAAAGATTATGACTGTGAGATTTATATCATCCAGGCAAGGCTAATGTGGTAGCAGATGCCTTGAGTAGGAAGTCCTGAGGCAGTCTTGCTCATATCAGTGTAGAGAGGAGATCGTTGATCCAGGAGTTGCATCTGTTAGTGGATCAAGGTCTGATGATGAAGATTAGCAGATCAGGTGGACTGCTAGCTCAGTTTAAGGTGCAATCTGTATTGAGAGATAGGATTAAGGCAGCTCAGAGCCGAGATCCTATTTTAAAAGAGCTTGCAGAGAATGTTCGAGCAGGGAAGTTCATTGATTTCACACTTGATGATGATGGTGTTTTATGGATTAATGGTAGATTATGTGTTCCTGATGTGGATAATTTAAGAGAAGAGATCCTAGAGGAAGCACATTCTATAGCCTACAGCGTACATCTGGGTGTCACTAATATGTACCACAGTATCAGAGACTTGTACTGGTGGGACGGATTGAAGAAGGATGTCGCTGATTATGTTGTTAAGTGCTTGACATGTCAGCAAGTAAAAGCTGAGCATCAGAAGCCTTCTGGGAAGCTTCAACCTCTTCCTATTCCTGAGTGGAAGTAGGAAAGGATAGCTATGGATTTTATGGTTGGTTTACCTCGTTCTAAGGATGGATACAATTCCATATGGGTGATTGTGGATAGGTTGACCAAGTCTGCACATTTCTTGCCTGTGAAAGCCACCTATTATGTAGCTAGACTAGCGAAGCTGTATGTGAAGCATGTCGTGTGCCTTTATGGAGTACCTGTGTCCATTGTGTCAGACAGAGGTTCAGTATTTACCTTTCATTTTTTATAGAAGTTGTAGGAAGCAATGGGCACTAGATTGGATTTCAGTACTACTTTTCATCCTCAAATAGATGGTAAGTTTGAGAGGATGGTCCAGACATTGGAAGATATGTTGAGGATGTGTGTTTTGGATTTGGGAGGTAGCTAGGATGATAATTTGCCACTCGTCGAGTTTGCATATAATAGCAGCTACCGTAGCAGTATTGGAATGGTACCATACGAGGCTTTGTATGGAAGGAAGTGTAGATCCTCTCTGAGTTGGGATGAGGTTGGTGAGAGAGCTTTGACTGGACCTGAGATGGTTTAGGATGCTGTAGAGAAAGTTGTTGTGATCAAGAGTAGATTAGAGACCGCAGTTAGCAGGTAGAGGAGCTATACGGATCTTAGGCGTAAAGATGTAGAGTTCTAAGTAGGAGACTTTGTGTTTCTGAAGGTGTCTCCGATGAAGGATGTTATGAGATTTGGTAGGAAGGGTAAGCTAGCATTGAGATATATAGGACCGTTCGAGATTCTAGAGAGAGTTGGCACTGTTGCATATCGGTTGGCTTTGCCTCCGAGTATGTCTTAAGTGCATCCGATGTTTCATATCTCGATGCTGAGGAAGTATGTCTTAGACCCTTCACATGTGTTGCAGCTCGACAGTATGGAAGTGAATGAAGACTTGACATTCTTAAGAAGAACCTGTGGCGATAGTTGACTATTAAGTTCGACAGTTGCATTCGAAGCAGATTCCGATAGTCAAGGTTTTGTGGCGTAGCAACAGGGTAGAAGAGTATACATGGGAGACTAAAGTCGAGATGTGAACTTCTTACTCGTATCTCTTTCCTCCTTGATTTTGTATTTCTTCTTTTGGAATTCGGAGATGAATTCTTGTAAAGGAGGAAGACTATAATAACCCGATGTTTTTAAAAATATTTATACTGTATCGAGATATACAATATTAATAATTTTAATATATATATTTGATTATTTAATTATTTTATTTTGTTAATAATTAATGTTATTTTAAGTTATTTAAAGTTTTCCACGTAAAATTTTTCCCAAAACCTATTATTTTGGAAAATAATATGTTATTGAATAATTTCATTTTATTTTATTAAAATGCATGGTTTCATGCATGATTAATATTTTATTATACATATACATGCATATATTATTATAATTATTAGGATTTGATATTTAAAATTATGTATATATATTATATTTTTAATATTATTATGTGTATATATAATTATAATTATAATAATAATAATAATAATAATAATAATAATAATAATAATAATAATAATAATAATAATAATAATAATAATAATAATAATAATAATAATAATTTGTGGTGTGTGTTTATTTTATATATTATAAAGTTAGTGTATTTTAATATAAAGTTTATGTAATATATATATAAAACAAAAAGAAAAAATTTTTGTCAAAAACACCCCTCCCCCATCCTTAACCTCTCGACGCCCCTCACCCTCATCTCCACCGTCTGCAACGTGGGCCATTTAGCATCGATGTGCCTCCCGGCGTGCCACCACCGTTTTCAGCCTATTCCGCCGCCAACAACACCCTTCTCCAACGCCGTTTAACTTGATTTTGGCCGAGAAACCGAAAATCATCACCACCGCCATTCAAGCCGATTCCGGCCACCTCCATCGACACCGCTGGTCTCATTCTCTTCCTTGAGCTCCGGTGAGTGTATTTCTAAACTTGGTTTCACTTGATTTGGTCTAGATTTTGGTGGTGAGATTGATTTCTAATTCGACCATTTTAGTTTCTTGATTTTTTTGAACTTCGATCTTTAATATTTAAGCTTAATTCCTTTACAAAAGTTGCTTCTCTTAGCTTAATCTACACTCTGGAATTTTTGTGGAATTTATTTTGATTTTTGTGAATTTTTTATTATTTTATTATTATTTTCTAATTTTCGTAAATTAATTAAATAAATTGTGAAATTATGATTTTTAGTGTTTATAGTGGTTGAAAATAATTATAGAATTTAATTTATAATTTTTGTGTAATTAATATAATTTTATTTAGTTTATGTGAATTTTAGAAATATAGGTTAAATATGTATTTTGTTAAAATTAATTGGTTAATTGAGTATAATTATTGATTTTATTGATTTATATGTTGAGAAAATAATTTTTGAGTAATTATATAATTTTTAGTGAATTTTTGAATAATTATTGTATATTATGTGAATTATTATATATTAAGGGTATTTTGATAATTTGGTAGAAATTTTAGTTGAATATTCAGTTAAATTGGTTTTAATAATTATTTGAGGTATAAAAATGATTTTTACAAATTATTTACTATTTTTAACTAACTAAAACTATTTTTCAAAAATTATTTTCAAATTATATATAATATACTATTTTTTTTTTGTAAATAAATGGGTTTTTAGTAATTTTTAGTATGTTTTTGGGCTAATTGAATAATTTGGATTTATAAAATGAATTTCTATTAATATTTGTGAATTTATCGAGAATTATTGTTTTTAATAATATTATATTAATATTATGGTTTTTAAGTAAATATCGGTGATATAATTATTTTTAGTGTTTAAATATGTAAATTGCTATATTTTGGTATATAAAGGGTATTTTTGGTATTTATGGAATTTTAATGTATTTTGTGCATATCTTGTGAATTGTGAACCTTGGTCGGTAGAATTATAGTTTGGGAATTCGACTGAGGGGTTATGTGGTTATTCTATATTCGAAGTGTGTTTTCTTGCAGGACCGACTCTACTTTTCTGAGTAGAGAGATGTCCATTTTACAGAGGAGGTTCTACCAAATTTTTGGTAGAATTCTCATAAAACGTGACATTCAGTCAAATTCTTATTTCTCGTATGTGTCTAGAATTCTAGATCGAGTTTCTAGAAATTAAGTTAGATTTATTCTGATTTTGTGTTAATATTTTATTTGTTAGTTGCGCCGAAACCAAGGCCTAATGGACCAGGCCCGTTGGATTCATCTCGTGGAGCGCACAACTGTAAGTTGTTATTTTATATATACGTGTATTCAGGTTGCATGATTTTAGAAATATATGTTTTAAGTGTATGAATTATGCATAAATGATTTAATAAATGCTTAACTATATTTTAGGTATATTTTAGTATATTTTTGGTATATTTTGAATTTAATGCATGTTTTACCTTTGCTTTATGCTAAGTTGTTTTTAAGTATATATATGGTTTTATTTTTGGTTTATTTTATACTTGAATTGAATTTATTTGACATATATATACTCAAAATATACTTGGTTTATTTTTGGTATATTTCTAGTATATATATGGTTTATATTGTCATTTAAATTAATATCATGCATGATTTATTTTACGAATGTATGAGTTATTTTAATGAAGGATATTAATAGAGCGTGCTACCTGGTGGGCAACATTAGGACCGAGTACGTACTGGTCCAAGAATAGAATTTAGGTTAAATTACTAACCTATTGGTGGATTATGACTTATTGATTGATTTGATTGATGTGAGATGCGATTTAAGAGTGTGATTGCTGGAGCTCGGTTGACCAAGTTTCTCAGGGCCAATCACACTGACAGTCAGACTGCTGGAGCTTGGTTGACTTAGTGTCTCGGGGCCAGTCTACTGTCCAAATGGAATAAGTGAATTTATTTGGAACAAGTGAGCCTATATGGCTTGAGTGTTGTCTAATACTATTTGAGGTTGTGATCATTTAGGATTATATTTAATCCTTTATAAACGAATATTTTTTAGTATTATATATAAAGTGATTTTAGCATTTGTGTGTATTGCCTGTATATATATTTATTATATATATTCTATTGAGTGTCTGCATTTGACACTTAGTTATGCATGCATATATATTATAACAATCCACTCAGTGAGGTATGACTCCCCTCTGTTGATGTTTTTTCAGAAGAGTTTTCGTCCTCAGACCTCAGTAGCAGGCCTATACACCGGATTTCTTCCGCTCCGGCCTTATTGTGTAACTTGCTTACTTGAATTTATTTTGTATTCTATACATTGCAGTAGTAGTTGTTGTAGTGAACTATATTTATAATATGTATGTATGAGATTTAAATTTCAGAAATTTAAACCGAAAATTTGTATTTAAAGATTTTGTTATATATATGAGATGAAATTTATGTTATTAAATGAGTTGAAGAATTATTATTTTACATTCGAGATTTAAATTTCGCTGTTAAAATATTTTATTTATTTTATTATATTGCATGTTTTTATTTTAAAGGTTTGCTACAGGTTTCAGATTCGAAAGAATTCTCATTCTCTAGCGCCAGTCATGACCTCCTGTTTTGGATTGTGACAAAATCTTTTTTCAAAGTTTTGATACTATTTAAGGTGAGCCTACTGTTCCTTTTTTTTTTTTTTTTTAAGCTTATGCTTAATCAAGAAAATATGAACTTATTGATTAATTTTCTCCAATTTTTTACTAAACCGGTAATACAAGATTATTTGGGGCTAAAAAATTTTGGTAACTTTTGGAGTAACTTTAAAATTTTGGTCTCAAAAAATATACAAATCAAAGTTAAAATTAAAATAAAATCAAAATTTGGTAACTTTTGGAGTAATCAACCCACAAATAAGCAATAATTTTTGTTCCATGTGTATAAGCAAGGGCCTATAAAAAAAAGAAACACAAAACATAATTCCTTATGTCAATGTGGATGGAGAACTTACGTGGATTTGTCCAATTAAATTTAATTAGAATATATTTAAATGTAAATATTTAATTTTAAATTTTAAATTTCAAATATTAAATTTAAAATGTAAAGATTTTAAATAACATTTATATGTCATTTTAAATTTTTATTAAATGAACTTTCAAATTTATTATGAATTTATTTCAAATTTTCTTATATATATATTCTTATAATTTTTAAAAACAGATTTAATTGAAATTTATATTTATATTCAAATCATTTGCATCCAAATATAATATAATTTGATAAGTTATTATTATTATTTTTTTTAAAAAGATTTGGTAAGTTAATATTATCATAACATTTTAGCCTACCTTTCAAATGACATTTTTTGCTATCCAATTTTAACAAGAATTATTCTGGAAAAGTTACAATACACTGCCCTTTGTTTGGCGGCTACTCATCGACTGTAAGAGCAGTGCGTTTCTGCATTTGAAACATACCATTAATTGTGACTTATGGCCATAGCAATAGTAAAAATAAATAAATAAATAAATAAATTGGAAAAATATACAAAAATATGGTGGTGATATGAGCTAAAGTGTCAATTTGCCCCCTACAATTATTTGTCACTGTCTTTTCCTTCATTTTTCTTTACTTTTGAATAAAAAAAACATCTTCTCCACCGCAACCATCACTGTCATCACTACTGTGGTCACCGTCCACCGTACCAAAAAATTACCCAGATTCAATCGACTCAACGCCGTAATCACTACACCACCATAATCACTACAATTTCAAACACAACTTACCAAACTCAATCAAATTCTCACCATGCTCTCTAAATGTAGTAATATTTTATTAGATCAAATTACCCAAAAAAACATAAAAAATTGAAATCTCAATAACTGGATTTCTAAAAATGAGCGTTTTTTTATGAATCGGTAATTTGAAAATGTGTTTTTCTTTTTAAACGTTATTGATTTTATGTGTTGCTATTTATGATGCTATAGCTGATTTGATTTCATATATTATAGTTGTTGATTTTATCATTATCAAGCATCTCACTTTCTCAACTAAGTATGTGCGGTACACTCTTTTTAATTTAGAATCAATTGTCCAATTTTAACTTTTAGGGGCTAATGTCATCAATGCATAAATACTTTTAATTTTTTAGCCATTGAATTAAAACTTAAATTACAGGTCATTAGGTTGAAATAAAAAGAATGTTTACAACCTGTAGAGAAGGTTGCCTTCATAGTTAATAAAATTATTTTTTAATGTAACTTTTTTTTAAAATAATCCAAGTTATAACTTATATTTATAATATCATCATTTTTAAAACTAAAAGACTAAGATATAATATATGGTGGACAAAAAAAAAATGTATGGTTGACCATAAAATATTAAATAAAAAATATACTAAAAATATAAATTTCACTAATTTTTGTAGTGATTAACCACACAATATCACAAAATAACAAGTAAAAAGACAAAACAACATATATTTTACTAAATTATTGTATTATAGAAAAACCATAATAAAATGATACATGGTTGACTATAAAATGATATAGATTGACTTTAAAATGATATAGGTTGACCACATACTATCAAGCAAGAAAATTTGGTTGACCATAAAAAATCAATTCCCAAAATTTTGATATTTATTCAAAATTAATTTTATGATTGTAAAATTAACATCAAAAGTATTTTAATTAAAATTAGTTTGAAAATGTTAGAGTATTAAGAATTTAGACTAAAGTAATTTTGAATTTACAATAATTGGTGATTGAATATGCTTTAACTTGATTTGCTATATTTAGGTTGTTGACATATCTTAAGATTATCTTCCATTGTGAATGCTTTTTGCTTTTTCTATATTTTTTTCTGGTGTTATTTTGCTATCGCTTTACTATTGTGTTATTTTTCTATTATATTTATATTTGTGGATGTTGTAGATAGTAGATAGATGTAAATTTTGTTATGATAAAATTTTTTTCCAAGGTTTCATTAGATTTAGGTCTAAATCCATTCTTTTGCACTTTTTCTTTTTGATGTATTTACTAAAAAAGTCATATAATAATTGTAATTATTTTTTCTTCATGCTTTTCATTATTATTACAATGGATTGATGAGTGTGTGTTTGTATATATTTTGTCATACTAAAACTAGAGTAATGTAAAAAGTGTAATGGGTATTAGCTAATAAGAAACAACTAAGTATAAGTGACTTTTCAAACTCAAAATCTTTATCTAGGGGATGATTTTAATTAAGCTTGACATTCCCTCTCATTTTTTTGAGCGATTGGGTGGCGACTACTTAGATGAGACTTCTTTGAGTTTTCAAAAGGATTCTTGCTTCATCCTTAAAGGTGTATTTGATTTTCTTTCTAAGAGTATGATCACATCTTACTCTAATCTTCAAACACCTCTGGGTCACTCATAGTGACGATTCCACTGGATATTGAAAATATATAATGATTTTGAAATGAACTACTTCTTATGATATTCCTATTTTTAAGGTATTATAGAACTGCCCAAGTTACAATTGATTAAATTGCAATGTGGTAAACTATAGCATAAGAAAATTCATCATCAAACTTTACATATAAAATTCTAATTTAAGTTAGATTAAAAAGTAATAATAAGTTAATTGATAAAAACAATATGAGAGTAAATTATAAATTTTAGAAAAAACTAAATTGAAAATTTCAAAACTCTAAATTAAATTAGTAACAAATAAATATTTTTACTTTTCAAAATAGTTTTTTTTTTTTTTGTAATTCCATTGAGAATTCAAATATGAATAATAATAATATTTTTAAATAAAACATTAATAGAAATTAATAAAATCAATTAAATATTTTTAGATGATATTGTTGGTTATTTTTGGTTTTTTGAGTGATTGAGAGCGTACCAGTGAAGCGAGTCCTCAAAATTTAAATTGACTTTTTAAGATGAAAAATGTGTTCCTAAGCTCCTTTACCGTAATTTGCTTAGATTTCATAGATAGAATTTTAAAAATAAAAAGACTATTTGAGCAATTAGAAGAGAAATTGTATTGATTTGAGAGCTTATTACAAAGTTAAAGTAGACAGTGCTATTGTAAAATAAAGAAAATGATTGGCTTATGATTCTAAATTTGTAGATTGATGTAGATGTAGTAGATGTTGATGTCCCTATCTTTAATCATTCTTGCCTTTTTATATTGCAAGAATTTATTTCTCCAAATAATTGTCCCAACTCAAAAGTCTTTAGTTTCGAAGATTAAATTCATGCAGTAACTCTCTAGACGCTCTTTTCCCCCAAGCTTCCAACGAACAATCATTCTTTTGGAATTTTCTTCTTTTGTCCCCAAGTTGTAATCAGTTCCATCTTCCAGAATTTTTTCCTGCCTTTAATCTTTAAGTTGCGCTGATTATGGGTTATGGGTTGGGCTTATTTTAAAATTTTAATTAAATCAAATTTCGCCACTAATCTAATGGCCTTTACATTTCAATAAAAAAAATTCAAATATGACACAAACAGATATTAATAATTTAATAAAAAAATATTCTTCTTAATCAAAATTTAAAAATAACATTTATTTTAAAAATAAAAAATTTGTTTTAAAATAATAATTATATCTAAAAATATAATTATATGTTAAGTTAATTTCTCTAATTTATTTCATATTTTTTTTTTCAATTTGTTATCTTTAATTTTGAACAATTCATATGAAGTTGGGCACTTAATTATATATATATTCAGTTTTTTGAAGTTCTTTCTACCAAATATATATAAAGTAAGATATTTCTTTCAAAAAAAATTAAAAGATTAAATAGATTGACTATTTACTTTTACTAATGTTGATATTTCTTTTGTTAAGTGTACTAATTAATTATTTTTTTAATTACTTTTATTAGTTATAGAGTATATTTACTAACTTTTTTTATTTTGTTTCAATTTTTTTTGATAACATGTGATGTGGGTATGCAATTTTTCTTTTTTAAGTATTTTTATTGTACTTTTCAATAACATCCTTCCATAAATTCTCAAAACTCTGGATGGTGATATTATTAACCAAGCAATGATGGAACACATTTTGAAAACTTGGCTCTTAAATGTCTGAGTTTAGGTTTCTCTCAATATGTTAGGAGCATAGACAATGTACAGTTCCAGGAAATACATTCCCTATTGCTCCACACATAGTTAAATCACCATTAGTAATTACTATTTTTGACTTTTTTCCCTCCATTGCATGCAAAAGAAACATTTAGAACACATTCATAATTATTAGATGTCTTATCAGCTACCAAAGCATACCCATATACTATTATTGTGTAATGGTGCATAATTCTGACAAAGATAATAAAAGGCATCTTATAAGTATTAGTCTTGTATGTTGAATTAGACACCAAAACATGGATAGTCCATCCAAGAAGTTGAATATACCCAAGAGATATGACCAACTCATTGGTTTTATTTATCGATAATATATTTATAATATAATCCATAATCCATAGTGCAGATAAGTATCCAAGAGCAATTTCAACATTCAAATCTAATATTTTAAATCGTCCATTAATAAAATTATACAAATCCTTATTTGTAAACCCCATATACTTAAATCCCCCAACAATGTTAACCATGTAATTCCTTAATGATTGGCCTTCTCTTCGTGCTAATATAAGCAAGGTTGCCTAGTGACTTTCTACTCAATGTGTCAACTAACACATTAGCTTTACCTGGATGGTACAGAATAGAGCAATTATAATCTTTTAAGAGTTCCATCCATCTTTTTTGTCTCAAGTTCAAGTTTGTTTATTGGAAAATATACTTTAAACTATTGTGGTCAGCGTATATTTTATAAGTTACACCATATAGGTAATGCCTCCAAATCTTTAATGCAAACACTACTGTTGCCATTTCTAAATCATGAGTAGGGTAGGTTTGCTCGTGCTTCTTAATTGACATGAAGCAGAAGCAACTACTCTCCTATTTTGCATCAGTACATAACCTAATACTACTCGAGAAGCATCATAATACAATGTATACCCATCAATTCATAAAGGTAAAGTCAACACTAGAGCCGAAGTTAATCTATCCTTAAGAATTTGAAAGTGCTCCTCACATTTATTAGGATCAACTTGTATGCCATCTTTGGATACTACATCGCCTAAGAATGCCACTTGATCCAACCAAAATTCACATTTTGAGAACTTGGCATACAATTGATGCTCCCTCAAAGTCTGAAGTTCCATTCTTAAGTCCATTGCATGTTCCTTTTCACTCCTTGAATACACCAAGATGTCATCAATAAGGACTATCACAAATCGGTCCCAAAATGGCATAAACACGTGATTCATCAAATCCATGAAAGCTGTTGGGGCATTAGTTAACCCAAAGGACATCATTAAAAATTCATAATGGTGTAGACGATGGGGTTTAGAGTGCACTTAAGATTTTAGCAACCGCAACACTGTTTGGTCTCAAGGCGCTAGGCAACACACTATTATGTCACAAAGACATAGCATGGAGATGAGGAGTTTCCATCTAGGGTAATAACTATGACAAATTAAAAGGTGGTACTCGATTCTTTAAAAGAAAGCTAGCACCATAATAAGGTGATTCTAGGAACAGAATACTAACTTTTTTCAGTCTTTTGTTCATTTAGATTTATTTTATGAATTACTACCTTATTCTCTAATTACATGCAATTTTATTTAAACTCTAATTACAACATCCATTTAACCTAAAAAAGGCAACAAGTCATAAAATCACATGTAAAAAAAAATGCATACAAAAGGCAACATCCCTATGTTTAAACTAAGTTAATTTTTTAAGAGTTAGCTAATTCTACATGCTTTTATTTACAAGTGAAGTGGACTAGAAAAAGACCTACATTTTAAATTAATTTTAGTAAACTTAAGTCCATTTATTTTAATTTAACTAAGGGAATAGTCCTATATCTACCAACTTTTAAAGAAGAAATTAAATTAATAAGTGGGCCTAAGTTTAACTTGGTTTTAAATTAAGTGATGTGATCCTAAATCTATTTATTTTAAAAGAAATAAAATTAATGGGCTAAGCTATGTCTAAATTAATTTTAGTTAACCTAAAAATGGGCCTAATTCTAAAGGAACCTAATGGGCCTAAATTTATTTTAGTTAGTTAATCTAAACCATTTTTAAGCCTTTTTTTTTATTTAGTGGGTTTATACCTATCGTGGGCTTGGGGCCCAAAGAACTAAAAGATCGAAAAATAAAACCCAAACAAAAAATCATAACAAAATCAGATCAAACATAGGATTTATGTAATTTTAAAAAAAAAAAACCTAAATCAATTTACATGCAACCCTAAATTAATCTAAAGCCACCATTTATTTTGATTGATTTTTACCCATTTGAACCTAAATTACTAATCTATTTTAGTGCATAGAATATAAAATTCTACTATTTCCCACTATTGGGGCTATTACAAACTACTATGCAAAAATTAAAATCAAATTAATTACAACCCAAAAAAAAAGCAAATTAATAGAACATAGAAATCATAAATCCTAAATCCTACGGGGTTTTATAGATCTTAATCCATGGCATTCCATGGATTCTTTCAATGGTCATTGCCAAAATCTCATATCACCAGTTTCATCTCCAGAGTGTCACAGAACATCAATTAAAACCAAAAAACAAAAATTAATCAGTAATGAATCAATCAAAAAATTAAATAAAAAATCTAATCAAAATAAAAGAGAAAAAAAGTAGAAGATACAGTGCAAGTGTTGTTTGAATGCCCCTCAGATTGGGATTGTCACCATTTTGAGATTGACTCTATTATTTTTTCTTGATTCTTTGGACTTTAAAAGCAAAGAACTACTTTATTTTTTGGTAGTAGCTAATTAGGTTTTTTTTCACTATGGTTTTTTTGTAGCTCTTTTCTCTAAGGTTTTCTCGCAGCCTCTTTTTTCTGCAGACTCTCTCCGCCTCTCTCTTTAGCTAGTAATCATAGCCTCCCCTTCTGGCTTTTAAAGCCAGACCCAACCACCTTAGCTCCTGTGATCACATAAGGAATTTGCATGATAGTTGGGAGTGAGATCATTAGTATCTCAGTTTGCATTTTATTTCTTGAATTTTCAAAATTAGGATAATGAGGTGATAAGTGATAGGATTTTGAAAAATTAAAGACTCACACATAAACACGTGGTGTCTTGGAGCAATAAAAAATTAAAAAAATGACAAAATCATTATAAAAAATTGCATAAAAATCACTTTTTAGCAAAAATCAACATTCCAAAAAGCTGACTTTCACCTGTAATTTCAACTGGCATTGCCTAATGCCGATCGACATTATGTAATGCCAAATCAACATTATATAATGCCAGTCGACATTAAATGCCGACCGACCAAAATTAATTAAATTATTATTTTTTTATTTTTTATTTTAAAATTAAATTACGATAAAGGTCTTAGAAAGTTTCTAATTTTTGTAATCAAATCCTTAAAAAAACTAAATTTGCAATTAAATCCACAAAATGTTGCAATTTAGTCCTTTAAATTGCGAAACTCGACACTAGAGATCAATTCTTAATTAAAATTTCATTATAGGGGCTTTTGTTGCATGCATGCACAATTGCATCCCAAAATTGAGTGCTTATAGTTGCCCCCCTTTGTCACTATTTGCTTGACAAATTCCAGCAAAGCAATAGTGACACACAATTTTGAAAGGGTGCTTCGTAGCATCCTAATTGACCTCCGAATGCTTAAATTACTGAGCAATTTTAAGGAAGATGCTCTATTTGGCATACTTCACTATATTTCTTGTAGAACATCTAGTGAGACATATACAAATGAGTTTTGCTATATTCCCCATAGGACATTTAGCATTTCATGATTTGAGAACATGCTATAGCTCCTATGGAACATCTAACAATAATGCCATAACTACTGTGTAGTGTTTGGTGAGCTGTACTATATTCCTTTTGGGATGTCTAGTGACAGTAGATTTTGTTATATTCCCCATAGGATGTTTTAATGAAATGAATGCAATGATTCTCACTATATTCCCTATGAGATGTCTAGCGAGCCTTAATTTGAAAGAAGTGTTATAGTTCTCGTGGAACGTTTAGCAATTTGGTGATTTAAAATTTTGCTATATTCCTTACAAGACATTTAGTGATAATGAATTTCATTGTATTCCCTGTGGGATGTTCAATGAAATGAATGTGATGACCCTTGTAATATTCCCTATGGGACATCTAGTGAGCTTTGAAAATGGTACTATAGTTCCCGTTGAACGTCAAACAATTTAAAATCCGTTATATTCCCTATGGGATATCTAGCGACATCACCATAATTACTGGGTAGTGTCTAGTGGTAAAAATTTTGAAAAAGGTCATGTTATAACCGTTATTGAAGCATATAATATATGGAATTTGAAATTCATGTTATGACTATTATGTAGCATATAACATGATAATTTGAATTTTCTGTTATAACTACTATGTAGCATATAACAAAATGGATTTAAAATCTTTGACAAAAATGATGATGCATGTAAAATGATTAGCTGCAACCCTTTTATTGCTCTGTAATCCATAATTGTTTGCAATTAGCCGTAACTTTTTCATTACTCACTGATGATGCTGTAGTCTATAACTACTCATGATTAGCTGTAACCCTTTTGTTGCTCACTAATGATGCTGCAATCTATAATTGCTTGTGGTGATACTGTAATCCATAATAGCTCGCTAATGATGCTACCGTTCATAACTGCTCGTGATTAACTACAACCCTCTCATTGCTCGCCTTTGATAATGCTGTAGTCCATAACTACTGGCAAATTAACTGTAATCCTTTCATTGTTCACCTTTGATAATGTTGCATAACTGCTTGCTAATGATGCTGACTGACTTTGAATTTTATTGTGTTAACCAACTCTACAAGATAACATGCACTCAATGAATGTCACTTCCTTATGGATTTGCAATTCCTACAAACTTGTTGAAGTTAGTTTCAATTATGATGAATGTACCAAGGTACATTATAATATTGACAATTTATGAGAAAAGTCATCACTATTTCACAAGATAGCGTGCACTCAACAAATCTCACTATTTTTTATTTTCATGACTATCATTTATTTGCCATTTGCAAAGGTCAAAGGCATTATTAACCATTTTATGCTGAGAGCATATCTTTTACTAAGTGAAGAGCTTACTTTCACACTTAATTTTAGGGAGAATTTGCTAAACAAAACTCAAGGATTTGAGTATAAACATATCGAATTCTGAGTATCAAAATAGCCTTTGAATTATTTTTTATGCTTTCTTTCCTTATCCAAGTATTCCCTCACTTTTCTGATAATACTCAGCATGGATACCATTGGAAAGGTCTTTTGGATACTCATACTCTTATAGAGCATTAGAGTAAATAGAGCATTTTTTTGGCATGGTCTTCTTTTAGTATCCCCCCACCTTTCTTGTATTACTCAGTGTGGATTTCATAAGAGGTTTCATGTTCATACTCATACTTATTTTTGAGTATTGGAGTAGATTATGTTTGCTTTCATTTTGATTCTCCTTTTAGTATTCCCATGCCTTTCTCGTATTACTCAGCATGGATACCGTCGAGGGATTTCATACTCTTACTCATTTATGAGCATTGGAGTAGGTTATATGCACATTTATTATTCAAAAGACTAAAAAGATACTCTAAAATTCAAGCAATTTATACTGCAAGTTTGCAAATTTTGTCTTTGCATTTTCTTCGCCTCGTTTGGGTGCAAAGAAAACATTAGATTGATTAGAGTTTATAAACTCTAAACACAATGCTATTAACTGCTCCTTTGAATTCTACGAGGCTAAAAAAGAGTCGTTGTGACCAAAGGTCATGAGATAGGCTTTTTGCACATGATCTCATGAAGTGGATGAGTTTATTTTCAATTTTTTAATTTTATGATTGAGATGGTACTTTATTACATAATTTAAGGAAAGAGAGTTCAGTTACTTCCCTTGATTATTTTGATCAATTTTTGGCAAGTCATTTGTCATGCAAGGTAATATTCTGATGAGTGATTAACACTTGCTATCTTTCCTATTCTTATTGATGTATCATTTCCTTTCCCTTTCTTCATTCTTTTTTTTTCCTACACAAAATACCATAAGTCAGTGTGGTCTATTTTCAAGTGAATACATTTTATCAAAATACAATATTATTCTTTTACATTCTTCCCTTTTAATTGTGGTGATGATGTCTCTCATTGTAAAGGTCATGATACTCCACTATTGAAGGTTGTGGCTTTAGGCTGCATTTGTATTTCTGCCATTCTCATTGATGCTATAATAAGAGGGCTTTATTCCTCTTTTTGATACCTCTTACAAAAAAGGTTAAGGAGTTAGAGATCTTATTTCATGATTAAATAATTTTTTAGAGTGCATTTTATTTTAGGTTTAGAGTGCATTCTTCCCTTTTATGGGGCCGATAAATGTATTTCTGACATATTGGACCTTCTTATCACCATATTCATTACCTACATTAGTCTAACTATTATGGAGAGATATCCCAAATGATGCTCCAGATAAGGCTATGGAGATAGATATTGAATTTAAGGAGCTTGAACATCCTATCTAGCCTCTTGAGCTTGCCAGAATGATGCTTTTACAAGTGTCACTGTTGGTGATATTCCTTTACTGGATGGGGCCTATTAGGCTCCTAAGGTCTAAAGTCTTGTTGAGTATCAAGTTCACCTTGCTAGTGCTACCCTTTTCCTTTCAGATGCTTCACATGTGTACATTCTGACTACCTTTTTGCATTCTTACGACACTAATTTTGAATATTAGTAGCAGAGTGTTTACACAATCTTGCTAGGCTTAAAGACTTTATTATGCAAAGCAAGTATTTCATAACATATGTATACAAGTGTATGCATGTTATGTATGACATGCATGATCCTAATAGGTCTTATATTTGGGATATAGCTATATTCGTAGCTTAGAGTGTGAGAATGAGGTGCCTCATCAACAGCTAGTAGGTTTGAGCTTTGAATGCTTCATTGTTGATACTTCTAGTGTCATAGCTTCTAATATAGTTCATTTGACTGATGACCAGGCCAACAAGTTCATGGCTTTACACTAGAGCTTGTAATTGACCGATGCATTATTGAACTTTTCTTTTTGTTACTACTTTTGCTGTATGATAATTGATGTATTAGCTCCTATACTTTTGCATCCATCTTCACTCTTTGAATGTGGACTTACTGTTATTCAATTTGCCCCCCAGAGCTACATTTTGAAATCATTCTACTAGTCTTTTTCTTCATGTGTGCAAGAGACTCAGTTTGGTCATTGCTATTGTTGACCCTTTGTCTTACTAACCCTATTAGTTGTAGTCTCATGTATTGAAGATGCAGAGGAGTGGGCGAACTGATTAAAGCAAGTTCTTGATAATGAAACCAACTGGACCTGCACTTTGAAGAATTCTTAAGTAGAATATGAGGCTTGATGATGATGTAATAATTAATGACAGTTATAAGGTATGGGTTACAACACAAGTTATTGAGCCACCTGAATTCTCAAGGTATAAAGGGATGCTAGGCTTATTAGGAAAATTACAAAAGGGTGGCAAAAAAGAAAACATAACTAAAATAGTGATCTTATAGCTCTGATTTAGCTTCAATTATGTATTGTCTTTCTATTCCAGATACTTATGCAGTATGATGAAGACGAATATGCAATATTTGAACAAAAATTTAAAATAAAATTTAATCATTCATTAGGGCAAAAATGAGAACATTCATTACATCACATTATACAACTCCTGTTAACAAGCCAGTCCTAATTTTTTCTTTCTAATTTTTACCTTACTGTTATTTTTTTTTTGTCTCCTTGTTTTTTCCTCTTTTTTTTTTTCGTTCTTTTATTTTTTCCTCAAATTTCCTATCTTCAGAAGTTACATCATGTGATATATGTATGTTCTTTGAATTTGCATTTGTGCCCATGCTGAATGAATCTAATTGAATTGAATTTTTGTTAAACATGCTGATGCAATCAATATCATAATGCACAATACCACTAGGATGTACATTATATAAGTAAGCATGATTAAAATTTATATCATCAATTACTAAAACAAAATAGAAACTAAAATTTTATTTAAAGAAGACAATAATAAATTTTATTTCCTATTCTAGATGCTAGGAATGCTGAGTCTCATAGTGGTTGTCCTTGAGGTGGCTGACATAACAACTATTCTTATATCTTTTTGCTAATTGTCTCCATGACTTCATCTTCTTAGACCTCAAATGTGCATTTTTCTTTCTTGTCTAGCAGCTTCTCATCATCAAACTCATCACCCCATCTTGTAGGCACAATCACTCGATGGGTATATTAAAAGAAGTTGGTTTAGTGTCACGACCCAAAACAGGGGCCATGACTGGCACTAGGGAACGAGAATTCTTTCGAATCCGGAACCTATAGCAAGCCTTTAAAAATAAAATAAAAACATGTAATAATAATAATAAATAAATAAAATAACTTACAGAGGAAATAAATCTCATAAATAAAATAAAATAATAATCCGCCAATAGATTTAATAATACAAATCCATCTCTTATAAATATAAATAATCTTTCAATACAATCTTAGTTCAAATCTTTAAAATACATATCTCATACAACATAGTACATAAATCTCACAACCGACTACAACTACTGCAGTGTCTAGAATATAAAATAAAGTCAAGTGAGCAGTTTACATAGTAAAGCCGGGGCAGAAGAAATCCGGCATAAGGTCTGCTACTGAGGTTTGAAGACGTAGACTCTCCTGAGAAATAGTCAACGAAGGGGAGTCAGACCTCACTGAGTGAATTGTTATAATATATATACATGCATAGCTAAATGACAATGCACACATTCAATAGTATATATAATAAATATATATACAGGTAAAAACATACAGATGCAGCAAAATCATTTTATATAAATACTGAAAATAATATCCGATTATGAAGGATCAAATAGAAACCTAGAAAAATCTCAAATAGTGTTAGACAAACACTCTAGCCATACAGGCTCACTTATTCCAAATAATTCACTTGTTCCATTTGGACAGTAGACTGGCCCCGAGACACTAAGTCAACCGAGCTCCAGCAGTCTGACTGTCAATGTGATTGTCCCCGAGACACTTGGTCAACCGAGCTCCAGCAGTCTCACTCTCAAATCATATCTCACATCAAATAAATCAATCCGATCAATATCCACAAATAGGTTAGTAATTTAACCTAAAATCTATCATCGTACCGGTACATACTCGGTCCTAGTGTTGCCCACTAGCTAGCACGTTCTATTGATATCATTCATTTAAAATAAAATCCATACATTCATAAAATAAATGATGCATGACATTAATTAAAATAACAATATAAACTATATATATACTAGAAATATACCAAAAATAAACCAGGTATATTTCGAGTATATATACGTCAATAAAATTCAGTTTAACTATAAAATAAACAAGAAATAAACCATAAATATACTTAAAAACATTTTAAGGATAATTCATTAATAAAACATGCATTTAATTTAAAATATACCAAAAATATACCAAAAATAAACCTAAGCAATTATTAAACCATTTATGCATAATTTATAAAATAAATCATACATTTATAAAACATGCAATCCTAATACAAGTATATATAGAATAACAACTCACAGTTATTGCACTTCTCGAGACGGCCCCAACGGGCCTGGTCCATTAGGCCTCGGTCTCGGCGCAACTAAACTAACAAATGATAATATGAAATCAGAATAAGTCTATCGAAATTCCTAGAGACTAGACCTAGAATTTTGGACATAGAATGAGAATAAGAATTCGACCAGATATCACGTTTTACGAGAATTCTAACGAAAATTTGGCAGAACTTACCCTGTAAAAACGGACATCTCTCTACTCAAAGAGTAGAGCCGGTCCTGCAAAGAAACACACTTCAAAAATATATCGCCACATAACCCCTCGGTCGGACTCCCAAACTACAATTCTACCGATCGAGGTTCACAATTCACGAGATAATTACAGATCACATTTAAAATACCAAAAATACCCTTTAATACTCAAAATATAGCAAACTAGGTATTTAAAACACTGAAAATAATTATTTTACCGATAAATACATAAAAACCCTAATTTTAATAAAATATTATTAAAAATTGGTAATTCTCAATAAATTCATAAATATTGACCAAAATACATATTATAAAATCCAAATTACTTAATTAACCTTAAAACATATCAAAAATCGATAATACTCATTTATTTACAAAAATAGTATATTATATATAATTTGAAAATAATTGACGAAAAATAGTTTTAATTAGTTAAAAATACTAAATAACTTGTAGAAATCATTTTTATACCTCAAATAACTATTAAAACCAATTTAATTATTATTTTTAGCCAATTTAGTGCCAAATTACCAAAATACCCCTAATATATATAAATTCACCATAATTATTCAAAATTAACCAAAAATAATATAATTACTCAAAAATTAATTTCTCAACATATAATTCAATAATATCAATAATTATACTCAATTAACCAATGAATTTCAATACAACACATAATTAACCTAATTTCTAAAAATCACATAAACTAAATAAATTCACAATAATTATATAAAAATCATAAAAATTACAAATAAATTTCTAAAATTCATTTTAACACCTGTAAACATGATAAATCACAATTTCATAATTTATTTAATTAATTTTTGAAAATTAGAAAATATTAATAAAATAATAAAAAATTCACAAAATAAAAATAATTCCCAAAAATTCTAAAAAAATTGCACATGTAGATTGAGCTACTAGGATCAATCTTTGTGAAGGAAGTTTGCTTGAATCATTGAATCGAAGCTCAAAAAATTCAAGAACTCAAGTTGGTCGAAAATGAAAATTCAAAACCTAGGGAAATCTAGACCAAATCAAGTGAAACAAAGCTTGGAAATGCACTCACTGGAGCTCAAGGAAGAGATAGAGACCGGTGGGGCTCGAAACGGTGGGGCGGAATAGTTGTGATCGGAGTTAACATCCACTTTCGGCTTCTTGAAGAAAATCTGGCCAAACAACGTCAAAAATGGAAGCTTGGGGCGATGGAGCAGGCTGGAAGGGAAGGTGGCACACCGGAAAGCACAGTGACAGGAAGAAAATGGTGTGATCGGTGCCGGAATGGTGAAGGGAACGATTGGGAAGGAGAGGTAGGGGACAATGGCAAAGTTATAATTTTTGCAAACTTTTATTTTGATATATATATATATATATATATATATATATATATATATATATATATCTTATATTATTTTAATATATAAATATTATATACACAATAATTATCCATCACACACTTATTTAATAATATATATATACATATATACACACTTAATTAATATTAAAACTATATAATTTAATATAATTTAATTAAAATAAACCCTAATTTAATTTAAATGCATGTATACGTATATATATTTTTATTCGACACTTAAAAATCATGGATGGACTCATGCAAATTTATAAAACCATCTAAAATAATTAATATTTATTTATTTACGTTTTAATTTCCCCGAAAATAAAACTCTTGGGAAAATTTTATGTAAAGGACTTAAAATAATTAAATATGACTTAATAAATAACAAACTCATTAAATAATTATAAATATATATGAAAATTATTAACACTGCATATCTCGATGTAGTTTAAAATTATTTAAAAATTCAAGATATTACATTTAGTATAAAACACCTTATAGTCGAACTTGCCTGAAGGCTGATGTCGACACCCAATTTTGGGATGATGAGTTATGGATACGACAGAGGACTCCAATAATGAAAATGTTATGAATAGGTCTTTAATATTTGAACTTTGAAACTTTAAAGATCTAATTGCATTTTTCAAAGAAAGGGATTTAATGTTTTCATTGACTAAATTGCAATGCTTTTTAGGGATATAATTGCAAAACTTAAATTCTTTCAAGGACCTTTCTATAATTAAAAAGTTAAAAAAAAGTGGTTGGAATTATACTAGTTACGATCACAATTGTAGAATTCTGATCATAATTATGCTAATTCTAATCGGGATTACGCTAATTCTAATCGAAATTACGCTAATTCTGATCGAAATTACGCTAATTCCGATTAGAATTACACAATTCCAGTTGAAATGAGAGTCCTTCTGCTAATTCTCAAATTTTCTAGATAAATTGAGTCCTAATTGGTATGAAATTCTCCTAAAATTATTTGATAATGTTTTTAAGGAAATAGAAGTCTTTTAGGAATCAATTTATAATTAGGATTTCAAGATGTAACCTTATATAAGGAGGGTTTTGGCTCTGAAAAAAAGGGAAGGAAGAAAGCAAAAAGAAAAAAAAAAAAAGAAGAAAAAGAAAAAAGAGAGAAGAAAAGAAAGAAAAAAACGAGAAGAAAAAGAGAGAAAAGAGAAAAAAAAGAGAAAATCTTATTCTCTATGAATTCTTTTTGCTTTATTTATTAATTAAAGATCTTTGAAGAATTTCTGAAGAATAATATTCGAAAACCTATCAAGAATGGTGAATCTACAAATATGAGGAGCACTTCCTTAAAATCATCCATAAGCATCATCTTTTCTTTGTTATATTTTATTTGCTTTATTTGTTTCTTTTTTTATTTTATTGATTTTTAATTTTATCGTATTATTTTATTATTGATTCACAAATCATAATTTTTATTCTTTTTTATGGTGATTATGGAGGAAAACACATTATGATTATACTTGGAGAATTAAATCCATAAGAGGTCCATGGGATGCCATGGATAAGACCTGGTAGAGATATAGTTTCTATGGTTTTTTTATTATTATTTTATTACTTTATTTATTTACTTATTTTTGGAGTTGTATTAATTATTTTATTATTATTTTCCATAGATTCTTGTAATAGCCCCAATAGTGGGAATAGTGGAATTATGTGTGTGATTGCATGTTAATTTTAATTAATTGATTAGTAAAATTAGGGCTTTAATTGGGTAATTAATTAAAATTAATGGAGGAAGTAGATTAATTTAGGTTGCATGTTAATGAAAATTAGGGTTTAGAAGGAATTAATTTAATTAATTGTTTGATCTTTAATTTAATTGTTTTAATATGTTTTATTTGTTTTTGGTCTTGTTTATTTTTTTTTGTTTTTGTAGTTGTTTATTTATTTTTATGTGTTTTGTACTTGTTTGTTTATTCTTATGTATTTTGGGTTTTAAGCCCATATTAGATTTTAATCCACTTAAATAAATTTAGATTTTTAAGTTTAATTAATTAAAATGCATCTTAGATTCATAATTAATTAGATTTAGGTTAAAAATAACTTAGGCCCATTTAGTGAATTAGACATAGGCCCACTTAATTTAATTTAATTAATTACACTTAGCCCACTTATTTAAGCCTTTTCATAATTTGTAGATTTAAGATCACCTTAGAATTAAAACATGTAGAATTAGGCCTACTAATTTAAATACTTCATAATTTATAGATTTAGACCCATTTTTAGAATTAAAATAAATAGACTTAGGTTCATTTAATTAAAATTAAAAGGAATTAGTCTTTAGCTCACTTGTAAATTAAAATATGTAGATTTAGCTCATCTAAATAAAATCCATGTATATTAGACTAACTTAGGGATTGTATGTTTGAATGAATGCATTATTTATTTGTATTTTCATGACTAGTTTACCTTGGAGTTAATTGCTAGAATAAGGTTTTATATGAAATTGCATGTAAATAGAGGATAATTTAGTAATTCATAAAGTAATTCTAAATGAACACAAGACTGAAAGAAGTTAGTATTCCGTACCTAGAATCTCCTGGTTATGGTGCTAGTTTTCTCTTAGGGAATCGAGTACCACCTTTTTGATTTGTCCCAGTTATTACCCTAGGTGGCAACTCCTCATCTCGATGCCATATCTTTGTGATAGTGGTTAGTGTGTTCTCTAGAGCCCTGAGCTCAAACAATGTCGCAGTTGCTAAAATCTTGAACGCACGCTAAACCCCGTCGTCTATAGTGGCGACTCCACTGGGGATAAGAGATACTGATTCTACTTGTGTTCTTTAGAATTATTTTATTATTATTATTTTATTCTTGCATTCATTATGCATGTCCCTATTAATTAATGGTGTTGGTTTATGGTTCTATGATTCCAATAGCTTTATGGGATTGTGAACTAGCTAACCATCACTCTTAGCCTTAACTCGATTCATGAGAGATTGCTAGGCTCATCTGACCAGAGTCTGTAACCCAAGTCCTTAAGGGGGGCAATCTTCTCTCAAGTTTACAAAGGATGCTGGCCCCCTTTGACCTTGGCCTGTGACTCAAGTCTTAAAGGAGGGCATTTTGCTAAAGGAACCTTAACCTTTTTATCGAACCCTAACCACATATAATGGCTTAGTTACATCCCCTAGGATCTACCCAAATTTCTTGTGAATGTTGCCATGAGGTATTTCTATCTATAAAGGCCTAGGCCCATACTTTAAAAGCCCGTTTGGACTTATAAAGATTGGGCTTATCTTTTATACCTAGAAATGCTGTTTTTATGTTTTATTGCTTTAAGAGAGATTTGGCATGTGCGTCGGTCCTTGATATCCCCTGTTGATATTACGACCAAGAACAAAACTCCTAGGAAAAGAGACTCACCATTAAATACATGTATGGGAGGAATAAGGTTGAAAGGATGTATGTATACCTAACTTGTCACTTGCTACTTGTTGCATAGCACATGCATCATGTATACATGCATCTCATGCATCAAACTCACATTTTTCTTTCAGCCATCATAGATTCATCTGGGTCTTTCTATGTTTGGAGTTGAAAGGGTAGCATACTAGTGAGAATTAATTCGAGTCCATAATTGATTGCGAAAGAGATCCTTAGCAGACTGAAATGAGTCCCATTAATCCACTCTACCTAGAATTTACACAACTGAAATAAGCTGAAGAAATGGAACAACAAGAAGGAGGAAACTGGACCCTAGAGGATGTTAAAAGAGCACTGATGGATGACATGAGGGTGATGATGCAAGATGAGTTAAGACAGGCTTTGGCCGGATTGATGCCACTGCCTGCTGCTCGCACCTCCTACGGCCAATCCACTTGCTGTGGGTACACTACTTGCTAATAATGAAAATGCTAGGGAAATGAAACTCGAGGATGTTGAGAGTTATATGGTTAAAAAGGCAAAAAGGGAATCACTTGAGCAAGTTTAAGAGTTGGAATCCAAGCAGATGAAAGTGCTAAATCAAAAAATGTCCAAAATGAGGAGTTGATGAGAGGATAGGGAATTGGATACTCATTTGGATTCGATGATATGATGCAATTTAGGGAGGATAAATTGCCTGACAAATTCAAAATTCCACAATCGTAGAAGTTTGATGGTACTAGGGACCCAAGAATTCACCTTAGTCAACACACAACTACCATGAGCACCACTAAGGATCCTTTGTCTGTAGTTACCAAGCTATTTGTATTGTCATTGGAGAGTAAGGCTGTCAATTGGTATCATGGGTTGGAGAAGTATATTTGTGCAGACTAGAGAGAGCTGTGCATTGCTTTCCTAAGGCAATATGACTACAAAACTAGGCTTGAAGTGTCTATCAGGGATCTAGAACTGACTAAGTAGAAGCCTAATGAGTCATTCTAGGATTTTTTAACCAGGTTCATGAATAAGGCAGGACTAATGAAGAACAAGTTGGCTGAGAAGGATCAGGTTAGGATGATAGTTAGAAATGTGTCACTTAATCTGGTTGAAAGGTTATAGATGATGAACCCTAAGACATTTGTAGACCTTTATGATGATGGGTTGCAAGTTGTGGAGATTAAGAATGAGAAAAAGAGGATTACTAAAGGCACCGGTATAATAAACTACCCAACTGGGGGCACACAACAAGGATGCACTAGCCGAATTGTGGAAGTGCATGCTGTTCAACAACCAAGGAGATTCTTAAACTTTAACCAACCACTTTCAAAAGTCCTAGAGCACTTAATACAAAAGGGCTTACTTTAACCTTTACCTAATCCAAACTCACCAAACCTAAATACCCCAAGCTATAACCCAAATAGGCACTGCAAATTCCATCAAAACTTTCAACACACCACAGATAACTGCATTCACCTCAAACATGAAATCGAAAACCTTATAGACTCTGAAAAAGATCACAGACCCTGAAAACCCAAGCACTAGAAACAATCCTTTTCCAAACTATGAAAATGTACCATCCCTAGCTACCATGATGATTAATTCGGGAGTTAGTGAGGAAGAAGTGTTAAGCTCCTTTGAGGATCTAGACCTTAAAACCAATGAGAAATCTCCTAATGAGCCTAATGATATGGAAGGAGTATAAGACTTATTGGGTCAGCCTTCAGGCAAGTTTGACTATAAGGTGTTTTACACTAAACCACTTTCTTTTGACATACCCTTTGAGTTGATGTAATACCCTATATAATTACTTAAATTATAAGGGGGTAATCTTATCAAATCATATTATAAATAATTACTTTCCTTCATCGTATTATATTATATGTATGTTAATATTATTTAGAGTATCAATATGTGTGAGTATTATTATTTACTTATTATCTAGGATTACATTGTATAGTATTATAATTATTTTTATTATTATTATTATTATTATTGCTATTTAAAATGATATTAAATTTTATGGCTATGCATGTGTGCCTGTAGATAAATATATATATGTATGCACATTGGTAGGTTGTATAATATATATATGTATGTATGTATATGTCTATATATATATGTATATATATATATATATATATATATATATATATATATATATATATATATATATATATATACTTATACATGTATATCTTTATAAGTTATAGTATAAAGTATATTTATATATATGTATATATACACCCGCACATACCTATATATATATATATATATATATATATATATATATATATATATATATATATATATATATATATATACCCATCAAAGCACCTAAACCCAAAAATGATGACCACCCTTCTTCTCTTCCGTCACCCTCATCCCACTTCCCCTTCCTGTGCAGCTCCCTCTCACCGTTAGGACTCCATGGCCACCGCGAGTTGAAGCTGCCAAGTTGCAGCTGCTGCTTTCTTCTTCCTCAAGTGGCAGTGTTCCTTCCTTTCTCGCTTGGCAGACAATAATTCATCTCCCTCGCGCGACAGCCCTGCCTCAGTCCACCTGCCCAGCTTCATTCCCTGCCTGTCGCTGCTTTCTGCTCCGCCTTAGCAGCTCCACCTTCCCCATTTTTCGGTGGCAGCAGGTCTTCCCCTCCCTCTGCTCTGTCCAGCTACTTGAAGGTGAGTAATGCTCACCCGATCTCTTCCTTTCTTCCTTCATTTTCAGCTCGATCTTGGCTATTCTAGGGAGATTAATGTTAGTTAACATGCATTTGAGTTGGTTGTAATTTTCTTGAATTTTTGGTAATTAAATTGAATTTCCAGAAATTTATTTAATGTTTATTTGGTTATTTAGATAGTTATTTAGCTATAATTAGTAATTAGGGAGATTATTATTAATTATTTTGAGCAAAAATAAAATTTATTGAAATTTTTGGTATTTATTTTGATTTTTAGTGAATTTTGATACTATTTTAGGGATTTTCAAAAATTAATTATAAAAATAGCAAATAATAATAATAATTGGCATTTTGGTGTTATTATTTGTTGATTTAGATTTTAGGTTAAGGAAGATAATTTTTTTTAGAATGTTATACAATTTTTAGAAATTTTTATACTTTATGTCAAAAATTAAATAATTAGGCTAATTTTGAAGATTTTGGGTTAAAAAGGGTATGAAATTTGATAAAAGAGGTTATTAGTGAATAATATGAATTTTAGGACTCAAATTGTAATTTTTGAGATTTTTATACTATTTTTATAACTATATTTGAGTTTATGCCAAATTTGATTTTTAGGGTAAATAATATTTTTGGGAGAAAATTTGTTGGTTAATTAAATGTTTTAATTATATTAAGAAAATTTATCTTGAGAAAATGAATTTTTGGCATGATTAAATAATATTAAGGAATTATTTTCAGTATTAAAAGCTCATTATGTAAATTATGTATTTTAGGGAGGTAAAAATGTAATTTTACACTAAATATGATAAATATATATATTTTAATTAGTTTTATTAATAATTAAAGGGTTTAGATAATTTTTATAAATTAATTGACATAATTTCCTAAGGAGTGTAAATTTTGAATATCAAATTCCCAATATATATATATATATACATATAATACATTGCACTAGTTTTAATTTGGGCTATAATTATAATTTTAATATGATTGGAATACAAATTTAATTGCTCAATTTTGAATAATGGAGATTTTGTATAATTTTCATCTATTATAGTATGTATGTATGTGATATATGTATTTAAGAAACAAATATTATTAATTTTTTTGATATTTTATTTGAATTGTGATCTCGGTCGGGGCAAATTGTATTTTTGGGAGCCCGACTCGAGTGTGAATGGTTTTGGAAATTAGAAGTGCATTTTCTATGCAGGTCTGGCTCTACCTTTGGTAGAGAGATGTCCGTTTTACAGAGGAGACTCTGTCGAAATTTCGGTAGATTTTCTCGTAAAATGTGATATCCGTAAAATTTCTACCGTTAGTTAGGTTAAATCCTGTCTGTCGAGTCAGTTTGGAATTTCATTTCCTTGTTGACTTTTGGTTTCGGTTTCCATAGTCATATTTTAAAGGTCGATTATTATTTTCCTTTAGATCATCTCGGAGCAGAAGCCGTGAGGCCGAGGCAGACGCGTGGTCGTCAGCCTTCACATTCATCCTGTAAGTCAATAGAACGATCTGTGCGTGTGTTTATTTAAAGAATGCGTGCGCTCATATTTTATTATATTGATTATATGATTTATTTAATTTAATGCTGTTATTTAGGATTTAAACGCATTTTATTTATTTAAAATCAGTTTGAGAAATTTTGGTAGAACGGGCTACCTGGTGGGCTTCACCAGGACTATGTGCACATGGTAGAGATTGAGAGATGGATCCGTAATATATATGTTTGGTGAATGTTTAACTGGGATGGGTGCCTCGGTGGAAGCCTATGCTCTCGGGGACTGCCAGTGATTGTAAGGTTAATAATGGACTGGGATGGGTGCCTCGGTTGATGTCTTTGCTCTCGGGGACCGCCAGTGCCATATATTTGGATTAAGTGAATGACTACGGCTTGGTGCCTCGGTTGATGCTCTTGCTCTTGGGGACCAGTAGTCTAGTTGGAATAAGTGGGCCCAGTTGGTCATTTAGACTTGGGTCTAGGGTTCTATCGAGATTTTTCAAAAGCTATAATTATATATTATAAATTATTTTCACTATAAATATATATATAGTTTCAAAAAGGTTTTCAAACCGTACAGTTCTTTTATTGACTTACTCAGTGAGGTCTGATTCCCCTCAATTTATTTTTTTCAGGAACTTGGGAGTTCGACCTCAGATTACCTCTACGCCGGATTTCTTCTTCACCGGCGATTTTATGTAGGTCATTGTAAGTTGTACTGTGTATTAATCTAGGATGCTGCATTAGTATATGTATTGAGGATTTGTATGGTTTAAACTGAATTATGTAGTTTATTTGTACGAAATATATTTATGTATATGACATAGATTCAATTTATAATATGAGATGTTGAATCATATTTTTATTAAACAGTTAAATTTGTGTAATTTGAGAAAAATCAGTTTGATAATATGTTATGTTTTTAATTAAAGTATAAAACATGAATGATTTTATTTTCTTTTCTTTTAGGCTTACTACGGGTTTCGGGGGCCTTATGCCTACCCATTCCCTAGTGCCAGTCACATGCCCTCGGGTTCGGGTCGTGACAAAGTTGGTATCAGAGCATAAGTTCGATTAATTGTCTATGTCTGTCTTTCTATGTAACTACTGCAGCTTTAGGATTGGTAATTGTCTTTGAGATGTTCCTGTATCTAATTCCGCGTGCTTTAAATATTCTTACCCCATTTTAAATTCAATCTTCCTTGTCTTCCTTTCAGAATGAGGCATGTGCGTACCGACCCAGATGCTGATCCGACCCTTAGGCTAGATGAGCAGTCTGTGCACGATGAGGCTCCCCTTCCTGCTCCACGTCGTAGGGGCAGAGGTAGAGGTAGAGGTCGAGCCAGGGCAGCTGCGGCTGAGATTCCTGATCAGTAGCCAGTCGAGCCTGAGGCCCCAGCTGTTGACCCCACAGCCTTTGCAGCTGGACTGGCAGGGATTAATCAAGGTCTAGCAGCATTGAATCAGGCGATGCCCCTTGTACAACAGATGCTTCAGCAGAGGAACTAGGGTATGTCAGATACTGAAGCAGCCCTTCTTTACTCTCGGATCGGTAGAGTTTCTTTTGACGGTACGGGTGATGCCTTAGACTTCATTAATGCGATTGAGGCACGCACCAGAACTAGGCACATGGATTATCAGAGGATTATGATTGTGGAGTTGTCGGTGCAGGCGGCTGCTCAGATTTGGTTTATGCAGTCAATTCAGCCATCGATGCACGAGCTGACTTGGCCAGAATTTAAGGACTGCTTTTTGAGATTTTTCTCTCCTCCAGCCACCAGAGATGCCTACAGGTGGCAGCTACTCCATATCACTAGAGGCGATAGGTCAGTGGAGGATTATACCAGAGAGTTTAATAGACTGTCCCGACATGCAGAAGATATCAGGAGGGACCCTTACGGAGCAGTGGAGCTGTATGTTACGGGATTGGGACCCACTTTTATTGGTATGCGTATCGAGGACCGGACCTTGGAGAGTGTGATTGAGGAGGCCCGTTTGATAGAGAGGCGACATATCCTCCAGGGCACTATGATAGATCCTTATATGGTCGGGGGCAGTGGATATGGTGTAGCTCCCGGGTACCAGCAGCCAGTATTTCACCTTGGCAGTTCGAGTCAGTAGGCTGCGGGTGGTTCTCAGCAGAGTGGTAGGAGGTCCAGGACTCATAGAGTTGGCCGACATGGATATGCTTCAAACAGGAGAACCGGCAGGAGTCACAGATTCGGTGCAGGAGTTAGTAGCAGCAGTAGTGGGCAAAGTTCCGGGCAGAGTAGTTCTGGGTCTGGAGCCAGTGCTTGCACGAGTTATGGACGATTTCATCAGGGCCCATGTCATATGTTGATGGGCGCTTGCTTTAGGTGTGGGCAGGTTGGACACCTTGCCAGAGCTTGTGCCCACTCCGGGTACCAGCCACAGTATGTTCAGGGTTCATCTTCCTCAGTAGCTCAGCCCTACTATCCGATGCCTCAGCAGTATCGAGCACCCACACAGCCACAACAGAGACCGCCTCAGCCTATGAGTCAGCAGGGTCGAGGTTCAGTTGGTAGACCTAGCGGACGTGGTTTTGCGCAGCCTTCGACTTCTCAGCAGGCAGGTCGTGGTCAGGCTCGAGTGTTCACTTTGACACCACAGGATGCTCAGACTTTGAATTCAGTGGTAGCAGGTATTCTCTCAGTCTGTGCATGCGATGCTAGAGTGTTGTTTGATCTCGGTGCTTCACATTCCTTCATTTCTCCTATGTTCGCTTCGAGAATCGAGTGGCAGCCTTCTAGGTTGTCCTTTCCTCTATCTGTTTCGACTCCTCTTAGTGACGAGTTGGAGACAGATGTTTTCTTTCCTTCGTGTCCGGTGACAGTTGATGGTAGAGAACTATTGGCGGACTTAGTATTGCTCGACGTACTGGAATTCGATGTCATTCTGGGCATGGATTGGTTGTCGAGGTATTATGCCTTTTGTGAATTGTAGAGAGAAAGAAGTGGTGTTCAGGATTCCAGGTGAAGAAGAATTCTGTTTCAAAGGTGGAAGGAGCTCTATGCCTCATAATCTCATTTCTGCCATTACAGCCCGGAAGATGCTTAGAAGGGGTTGTCAGGGTTACTTGGCAGTAGTAAGAGATGTTGAGAAGGAGAATGTGGCAATTGATCAGGTGCCAGTGGTGTGTGAATTTTTGGATGTCTTTCCTGAAGAATTACCAGGATTACCACCAGACAGAGAGATAGAGTTCTGTATCGATGTCATACATGGTACGGATCCTATTTCTATGCCACCTTACAGAATGGCACCAGCTGAACTGCAGGAGCTGAAAGAGCAGTTGCAGGAGTTGCTTGATAAGGGTTTCATCAGACCCAGTACATCAGCTTGGGGTGCTCCGGTGTTGTTCGTGAAGAAGAAAGATGGTAGCCTTCGACTTTGCATCGACTACAGGCAGTTGAATAAGGTCACCATCAAGAACAAATACCCACTTCCGAGGATCGATGATCTGTTTGATCAACTTCAAGGTGCTACCTGCTTCTCTAAAATAGATCTAAGATCTGGATATCATCAGTTGAGAATCAGAAGAGGTGATGAGCCCAAGACAGCCTTTCGAACAAGATATGGCCATTACGAGTTTTTAGTAATGTCCTTTGGGTTGACTAATGCTCTAGTAGCCTTTATGGACTTGATGAATCGGGTATTCAGGCCATACTTGGATCGATTTATGATAGTTTTCATTGACGATATCTTGGTTTATTCTAAGAGTGAAGCTGAACATGTGATGCATCTGAGAAGAGTACTTCAGACTTTAAGGGAGCACAGGTTGTATGCCAAATTCTCAAAGTGCGAGTTCTGGTTGTATCAAGTGGCATTTCTAGGCCACGTGGTTTCTCAAGATGGCATACAGGTGGACCCTAAGAAGATTGAGGCTATTATAGAATGGCCAAGGCCGACTACAGTTAGGGAAGTACAGAGTTTCCTGGGTCTAGCAGGCTATTACAGAAGATTTGTAAAGGACTTCTCTAGAATTGCTGCACCTTTGACAAGGTTGACCCAGAAGAATGCTAAGTTTGTATGGATGGACAAATGCGAAGAGCATTTTCAGTTACTGAAGGGCTTGTTGACATCGGCTCCAATTCTAACTTTGCCCTCTGGAAATGAAGGTTATACAGTGTATTGTGATGCTTCCAGAGTAGGATTGGGCTGTGTGTTGATGCAAAATGGCCAAGTGATTGCTTATGCTTCGAGGCAGTTGAAGAAGCACGAGCAGAACTATCCTACTCACGACTTAGAGATGGCAGCCGTGGTGTTTGCTTTAAAAATATGGAGGCATTACTTGTACGGAGTGACATGTGAGATATACACAGATCATAAGAGCTTGAAATATATTTTCCAGCAGAGGGACTTGAATCTAAGGCAGAGGAGATGGATGGAACTCCTTAAGGATTATGATTGCTCTATTTTATAC
This sequence comes from Mallotus nudiflorus, assembly GCA_947683625.1. Lineage (NCBI taxonomy): Eukaryota > Viridiplantae > Streptophyta > Magnoliopsida > Malpighiales > Euphorbiaceae > Mallotus > Mallotus nudiflorus. The sequence goes on along the minus strand of CANTUR010000585.1, from coordinate 309,829 downwards.
CATCCAGGCAAGGCGAATGTTGTTGCGGATGCCTTGAGTAGAAAATCTGCAGGTAGCCTTGCCCATATTAGCACAGAGAGAAAGCCCATTATTAAAGAGTTACATGGATTGATTGACCAGGGGTTGCAGATGGAAGTTACCCGAAAGTGCCTTTTAGCTCAATTCAGTGTACGATCAGTATACTTGGATCGGGTTAAGGCAGCTCAGAGCAGAGACCCCCAATTACAGAGAATCATGTATGAAGTGCAACAAGGGCAGTCACGGGACTTTGTAATTGACAGGGAAGGTATATTGCGGTTGGGCACTAGGATTTGTGTGCCAGATGTGGATGACTTGAGAAAGGAGATCATGGAAGAAGCACATTTTTCTGCATATAGTGTTCATCCGGGTTCTACCAAGATGTATCATAATCTGAAAGATACATATTGGTGGAATGGAATGAAGAAGGACATTGCAGAGTTTGTATCCAGGTGCCTGACTTGCCAGCAAGTAAAGCTTGAACATCAGAGACCCTCGGGACTGTTGCAACCCATGCCAATTCCTGAATGGAAATGGGATATGATAGCCATGGATTTCGTGACTGGACTACCTCGAACTACTGGAGGTTATGACGCTATTTGGGTGATTGTTGACAGGTTCACTAAGTCAGCACACTTTCTACCTATAAAGAAGACGTACTCTACTGATAGACTAGCAAGACTTTATGTCAATAGAATCATTTGTCTACATGGTGTACCTATGAGCATAGTGTCGGATAGAGGAGCCACCTTTACCTCAGTCTTTTGGCAAGAATTACACAAGACCTTAGGTACCAGATTGGATTTCAGTACGGCTTTCCACCCTCAGACAGATGGTCAGTCAGAGAGGACCATCCAAACGTTAGAAGATATGTTGAGGATGTGTGTAATGGATTTTGGAGGACAATGGGATTCACACTTGCCACTGATTGAGTTTGCCTATAACAACAACTATCATGCTAGCATTGAGATGGCTCCCTATGAGGCACTATATGGTAGGAAGTGTAGATCACCTTTGTGTTGGGAGATTGGAGAGAGGCAGTTAACGGGACCAGAGTTGGTGCAGATCACTTTAGAGAAAGTCCCCATTATATAGCAGCGATTGAAGACAGCCTTTAGTAGACAGAAGAGCTACGCTGACCCTAGGAGGAAGGATGTATCCTTTATGGTTGGAGACATGGTGTTCCTGAAGGTGTCTCCAATGAAAGGAGTTATGAGATTTGGCAAGAAGGGTAAGCTAGCTCCTAGATACATTGGACCGTTTGAGATTCGGTCTAGAGTGGGTGAAGTGGCGTATAGGCTAGTATTACCACCAGAGCTATCGAGAATCCATCCTGTGTTTCATGTGTCCATGTTGAGGAAATACGTCCCTGATCTGTCTCACGTGCTGCAACCTTAAACCATAGAGCTTAGCGACGATTTGACTTACGAGGAGTACCCGGTGGCGATTGTGGATCGCCAAATCCGACAGCTGCGGACTAAGGAGATACCGATGGTGAAGGTGTTATGGAGTAACCATTCTGCAGAAGATTGCACCTGGGAAACTGAAGCCGAGATGTGAGTTTCCTTCCCGTATCTTTTTCCTTCTTAGCTTTGTAATTCCTCTTTTCTTTCTTTTCTTGAATTTGAGGACGAATTCATATAAGGAGGAGAGACTGTAATACCCTATATAATTACTTAAATTATAAGGGGGTAATCTTATCAAATCATATTATAAATAATTACTTTCCTTCATCGTATTATATTATATGTATGTTAATATTATTTAGAGTATCAATATGTGTGAGTATTATTATTTACTTATTATCTAGGATTACATTGTATAGTATTATAATTATTTTTATTATTATTATTATTATTATTGCGATTTAAAATGATATTAAATTTTATGGCTATGCATGTGTGCCTATAGATAAATATATATATGTATGCACATTGGTAGGTTGTATAATATATATATGTATGTATGTATATGTCTATATATATATGTATATATATATATATATATATATATATATATATATATATATATATATATATATATATATATATATATATATATATATTTATACATGTATATCTTTATAAGTTATAGTATAAAGTATATTTATATATATGTATATATACACCCGCACATACCTATATATATATATATATATATACCCATCAAAGCACCTAAACCCAAAAATGATGACCACCCTTCTTCTCTTCCGTCACCCTCATCCCACTTCCCCTTTCTGTGCAGCTCCCTCTCACCGTCAGGACTCCATGGCCACCGCGAGTTGAAGCTGCCAAGTTGCAGCTGCTGCTTTCTTCTTCCTCAAGTGGCAGTGTTCCTTCCTTTCTCGCTTGGCAGACAGCAATTCATCTCCCTCGCGCGACAGCCCTGCCTCAGTCCACCTGCCCAGCTTCATTCCCTGCCTGTCGCTGCTTTCTGCTCCGCCTTAGCAGCTCCACCTTCCCCATTTTTCGATGGCAGCAGGTCTTCCCCTCCCTCTGCTCTGTCCAGCTGCTTGAAGGTGAGTAATGCTCACCTGATCTCTTCCTTTCTTCCTTCATTTTCAGCTCGATCTTGGCTATTCTAGGGAGATTAATGTTAGTTAACATGCATTTGAGTTGGTTGTAATTTTCTTGAATTTTTGGTAATTAAATTGAATTTCCAGAAATTTATTTAATGTTTATTTGGTTATTTAGATAGTTATTTAGCTATAATTAGTAATTAGGGAGATTATTATTAATTATTTTGAGCAAAAATAAAATTTATTGAAATTTTTGGTATTTATTTTGATTTTTAGTGAATTTTGAAAATTTTGATACTATTTTAGGGATTTTCGAAAATTAATTATAAAAATAGCAAATAATAATAATAATTGGCATTTTGGTGTTATTATTTGTTGATTTAGATTTTAGGTTAAGGAAGATAATTTTTTTTAGAATGTTATACAATTTTTAGAAATTTTTATACTTTATGTCAAAAATTAAATAATTAGGCTAATTTTGAAGATTTTGGGTTAAAAAGGGTATGAAATTTGATAAAAGAGGTTATTAGTGAATAATATGAATTTTAGGACTCAAATTGTAATTTTTGAGATTTTTATACTATTTTTATAACTATATTTGAGTTTATGCCAAATTTGATTTTTAGGGTAAATAATATTTTTGGGAGAAAATTTGTTGGTTAATTAAATGTTTTAATTATATTAAGAAAATTTATCTTGAGAAAATGAATTTTTGGCATGATTAAATAATATTAAGGAATTATTTTCAGTATTAAAAGCTCATTATGTAAATTATGTATTTTAGGGAGGTAAAAATGTAATTTTACACTAAATATGATAAATATATATATTTTAATTAGTTTTATTAATAATTAAAGGGTTTAGATAATTTTTATAAATTAATTGACATAATTTCCTAAGTAGTGTAAATTTTGAATATCAAATTCCCAATATATATATATATATACATATAATACATTGCACTAGTTTTAATTTGGGCTATAATTATAATTTTAATATGATTGGAATACAAATTTAATTGCTCAATTTTGAATAATGGAGATTTTGTATAATTTTCATCTATTATAGTATGTATGCATGTGAGATATGTATTTAAGAAACAAATATTATTAATTTTTTTGATATTTTATTTGAATTGTGATCTCGGTCGGGGCAAATTGTATTTTTGGGAGCCCGACTCGAGTGTGAATGGTTTTGAAAATTAGAAGTGCATTTTCTATGCAGGTCTAGCTCTACCTTTGGTAGAGAGATGTCCGTTTTACAGAGGAGACTCTGCCGAAATGTCGATAGATTTTCTCGTAAAACGTGATATCCGTAAAATTTCTACCGTTAGTTAGGTTAAATCCTGTCTGTCGAGTCAGTTTGGAATTTCATTTCCTTGTTGACTTTTGGTTTCGGTTTCCATAGTCATATTTTAAAGGTCGATTATTATTTTCCTTTAGATCATCTCGGAGCAGAAGCCGTGAGGCCGAGGCAGACGCGTGGTCGTCAGCCTTCACATTCATCCTGTAAGTCAATAGAACGATCTGTGCGTGTGTTTATTTAAAGAATGTGTGCGCTCATATTTTATTATATTGATTATATGATTTATTTAATTTAATGCTGTTATTTAGGATTTAAACGCATTTTATTTATTTAAAATCAGTTTGAGAAATTTTGGTAGAACGGGCTACCTGGTGGGCTTCACCAGGACTATGTGCACATGGTAGAGATTGAGAGATGGATCCATAATATATATGTTTGGTGAATGTTTAACTGGGATGGGTGCCTCGGTGGAAGCCTATGCTCTCGGGGACCGCCAGTGATTGTAAGGTTAATAATGGACTGGGATGGGTGCCTCGGTTGATGTCTTTGCTCTCGGGGACCGCCAGTGCCATATATTTGGATTAAGTGAATGACTACGGCTTGGTGCCTCGGTTGATGCCCTTGCTCTCAGGGACCGATAGTCTAGTTGGAATAAGTGGGCCCAGTTGGCCATTTAGACTTGGGTCTAGGGTTCTACTGAGATTTTTCAAAAGCTATAATTATATTTTATAAATTATTTTCACTATAAATATATATATATAGTTTCAAAAAGGTTTTCAAACCGTACAGTTCTTTTATTGACTTACTCAGTGAGGTCTGATTCCCCTCAATTTATTTTTTTCAGGAACTTAGGAGTTCGACCTCAGATTACCTCTACGCTGGATTTCTTCTTCACCGGCGATTTTATGTAGGTCATTGTAAGCTGTACTGTGTATTAATCTAGGATGCTGTAGTAGTATATGTATTGAGGATTTGTATGGTTTAAACTAAATTATGTAGTTTATTTGTACGAAATACATTTATGTATATGACATAGATTCAATTTATAATATGAGATGTTGAATCATATTTTTATTAAACAGTTAAATTTGTGTAATTTGAGAAAAATCAGTTTGATAATATGTTATGTTTTTAATTAAAGTATAAAACATGAATGATTTTATTTTCTTTTCTTTTAGGCTTACTACGGGTTTCGGGGGCCTTATGCCTACCCATTCCCTAGTGCCAGTCACGTGCCCTCGGGTTCGGGTCGTGATAATTGATTGTGCCTACAAGATGGGGTAATGAGTTTGATGATGAGAAGTTGCTAGACAAAGAAGAAACATGCACAGTGGAGGTACAAAAAGATGAATTCATGGAGACAATTAGCAAAAAGATGCAATAATAGCTATTACGTCAGCCACCTCAAGGACAACCACTATGAGACTCAGCATCCCTAGCATCTAGAATAAGAAATAAATTTTCTTATTGTCTTCTTTGAATAAAATTTTAGTTTCTTTAGAAGTTGTTTTGTTTTAGTGATCAATGATATGAATTATGATCATGCTTACTAATGTAAGGTACATCCTAATGTTACTATGCATTATGATATTAATCGCATCTACATGTTTGACATAAATTTAATTCAATTAGATTTATTTAGTAGGGGCATAAATGAAAATTCAAAGAACATTTATATATCACATGATGTAACTTCTAAAGATAGGAAATTTGAGAAAAAATGAAAAAAGAGAAAAAAAGAAAAAAGAACAGTGAGGTAAAAAAAATTAGAGAGAAAAATTCAGGACTAATTGATAATAGGAGTTGTATCATGTGATATAATGAATGTTATCATTTTTGCCCTAATGAATGATTAAAATTGAATTTGGAATTTTTTTCAAATATCGCATATTTGTCTTTATCATATTGCATAAGTATTTGAATGGAAAGATAATACATAATGAAAGCTAAATTAGAGCTATGAGGTCACTATTGTAGTTATGTTTTCTTTTTTTGCCACCCCTTTGTAATTTTCCTTATAAGCCTAGCGTCCTCTTATACCTTGAGAATTCAAGTGGCCTAGAAACTTGCATTGCAACCCAGACCTTATAACTGTCATCAATTATTGCATCAGCATCAAGCCTTGTATTTAGCTCAAGAGTTCTTTAAAGTGCAAATCCAATTGATTTCATCATCAAGAACTCCCTTTTGTTAGTTTGCCTATTCCTCTACATCTCCAATGCATGAGATTGCAACTAATAGGATTAGTAAGTCAAAGGATCAACAACAACAGTAAACGAATGGGGTCTTTTGCACATGAAAATGAAAAAAGACTGCTAGAATAGCATGAATGAATCCAAAATGGAACTGGGGGCAAAATACAACTCAGGAGACAAATTGAGTCCACATTCAAAGAGTAAAGATGGAACACTGAAGTATTAGAGCCAATATAAAAGATCTTAGGGTAGAAAAAACATACAAATACATTAATTATCATACAGTAAAAGCAGTAGCAAAAAAAGGAAATTTCAATAGTGCATTGGCTAATAATGAGCTCCATTGTAAAGCCATGGACTCCACTTGCTAGCCTAGTCATCAGTTTGATGAACCATATCATAAGCTCTAATATCAGAAGTACCAACAATGAAGCATCCAATACTTAAGCCTACAGGCTATTGATGAGGCACCTCGTTCTTATAGTCCAAGCTGCAACATAGCTCTATTCCAAACAGGAGACCCATTAGGATCATGCACATCATACATAACATGCATACACTTGCATACATTTATTGTGAAATACTTACTTTGCATAATAAAGTACTTAAGCCCAGATTGTACAAATATTTTGCTACTAACATTAAAAATTAGTATTATAAAAGTGCAAAAAGGTATTCAAAATGTTCACACCTGAGAGAAAAGGACCTGATGCTCAATGGGACTTTAGACCTCAAGAGCCTAGTAAATCATAAGCCCATCTAGTAATATCACCGACAGTGATACTTGCAAAAGCATCATCCTGGCAACCTCAAGAGGCTGGATAGGACATTCATGCTCTTAAGAGTTAGTATCCATCCACATAGTCTCATTGAGAGCATCATCTGGAATATCTCCCCACAATAGTTATACTAGCATACGGTATGGAATATGGTGATGAGAAGGTCCAACATATTAGCAATACATTCAACAGTCCTATAAAAGGGAATAATGCACTCAAAACTTGAAATGAATGCACTCTGAAAAATCATTTAATCATGAGATAAGATCTCTAACTCCTTAACCTTTTTGCAATAAATATCAAGAAGAGGAATGAAGTCCTCTACCATCGCATTAATGGAATGGAGAAAATACAAATGCAGCCCAAAGCCACAACTTCAATAGTGGAGTATCATGACCTTATGATCATAGACAAATCTAAAGGGAAGAATGCAAAAAGAATAACACTACATTTTAACAAAATTTCTTCACTTGCGAATAGACCATACTAACTTATAGTAGTTTGTGTAGGGAAAAACAAAAGATAATGAAGAAGGTGAAAGGAATCGATACATCAATAAGAATGGGAAAGGTTGCAAATGCTAATCATTCATCAGAAGTATCATCTGGCATGCCAAACAGTCATCAAGATAATAATGGGAAGTAGAAAAACTCTCTTTCCTTAGATTCTGTAATAAAAAACCATCTCGATCATAAAATTCATGAATGGAAAGTAAACTCATCCACTTCACAAGATCATGTACGAAAAGCCTATCTCATGACTTTTGATCATAGTGGCTTTCTTTTATTAGCCTTGTAGAATTCAAATGAGTAGTTAATAGTTTTGTGCTGAGAGTTTATAAAATCTAATCAATCTAATGCTTTCTTTACACCCAAACAAGGGGAAGAAAATGCAAAAAAAATAAAATAAAATCTGTAGACATAAAACATAAATTGCTTGAATTTCAAAGTATCATTTCAGTCTTTCGAATAATAAAAGTGCATATAATCCACTCCAATGCTCAGAAATGAGTATGAATACAAATCCCTTGACGATATCCATGCTGAGTAATATGAGAAAGGTGGGGGAATACTAATAGGAGAATCAAAATAAGAGCAAGCATAATTTACTCCAATGCTTAGAAATGAGTAAGAGTATCAATAAGAAACCTCTGGCGGTATCCATACTGAGTAATACAAGAAAGGCAGGGGAATACTAAAAGAGGACCATGCTAAAAAGTGTTCTATTTACTCCAATGCTCTATACAAGTATGAATATCCAAAGGACCTTTCCAACGGTATCCATGCTGAGTAATATGAGAAAGGCAGGGGAATACTTAGATAAGGAAGGAAAGCATAAAAATAACTCAAAGATTATTTTGATACTCAGAATTTGATCTTTGTATGCTTAATTTCCATGAGTTATGTTTAGCAAATTCTCCTTAAAATTAGGTGTGGAAGTAAGCTCTTCACTTGGTAAAAGACATGCTCTTAGCATAAGATGGTTAATGGTGCCTCTAACCTTTGTAAATGGAAAATAAATGATAGTCATAAAAATAAAAAATAGTGAGATTTTTTGAGTGCACGCTTCTAATGAAAAGTGATGAATTATCTCATAAAATTTTCAACACTATAAGGTACTTTTGTGTATTCATCATGATTGAAACTAACTTCAATAAGTTTGCAGGAATTGTAAGTCTAGAAGAAAATGCACCCAACTTATAGAGATGGTTAGCATAGCAAAATTGAAATAAGTTAGCAAAGAAATTCTAATCAGTCAACATAGCAAAATTCAAAGTTAGTCGACACAAAGAATTCAAAGCATTCAACTTAAGCAACCAAATTTGTGAGCAATTATGGATTGCAGTATAATCATATAAGAAAATTCAGACTATACATCTGAGTGTAGTCGACATTGTATGACTGAGTACAATTTATCTTCAATCAAGATTATACGACCAAGTATAATTGACATCATTCGACTGAGTGTGATGTTTCTTTTCAAAACAGACTATATGACCGAGTGTAGTCGGCATTGGATGACTAAGTGCAATGTATCTTCAATTAAGATTATACAACCGAGTATAATCGACATCATATGACCGAGTGTAATCGGTATTGTACGACCTAGTGCAATGTATCTTCAATCAAGATTATATGACCGAGTATAATTTGCATCATACGATTGAGTGTGATGTTTCTTTTTAATCAGACTATATGACCGAGTGTAGTAGGCATTATATGATTGAGTGTAGTGTATCTTCAATCAAGATTATACGATCGAGTATAATCGACATCATATAACCGAGTGTGGTGTTTCTTTTTAAAATAGACTATATGACTGAGTGTAGTCGACATTGTATGATCGAGTGCAATGTATCGGTCGTATAATCGACATCATACGACTGAGTGTGATGTTTCTTTTCAAAACAGACTATACGATCGAGTGTAGTTAGCATTGTATGACTAAGTACAATGTATTTTTAGCATTATGCAACTGAGTGTGATGTTCCTTTTCCATTCAGACTATACGTCCGAGTATAGTCGACATTGTACAACTGAGTACAATGAGTCTCTTTCACCTAAGATTATACGATCGAGTAAAGTTAATATTATACGATCGAGTATGATATGCCATTTCAAATCAATGTTGTACGTCTAAGTATAGCAAGTTTATAAGCAAAAACTTCATAAAGCAGAGGTAAGTATCCTAACTTTCAATTAAGAAATTGGGTGCTAGTTTACTTTGCCGCAATTTATCAAGAAAATAGCAACAAAGGAGGGCAACTATAGACACCTAATTTCGGGATGATGAGTTATGGATGCGATAGAAGACTCCAATGATGAAAATGTCATGAATAGGTCTTCAATATTTGAACTTTGAAACTTTAAGGATCTAATTTCATTTTTCAAAGAAAGGATTTAATGTTTTCATGGACTAAATTGCAAAACTTAAATTCTTTCAAGAACCTTTCTATAATTAAAAGTTAAAAAAAGTGGTCAAAATTATATTAATTTTGATCAGAATTACACAATTCTGGTTAGAATTAGACTCCTTCTGCTAATTCTCGAATTTTCCATATAAATCTTGAATTTTCCAGATAAATTGAGTCCTAATTGGTATGAAATTCTCCTAAAATTATTTTGATAATGTTTGTAAGGAAATAGAAGTCTTTTAGGATTCAATTTATAATTAGGGTTTTGAGACATATCCCTATATAAGGAGGGTTTTGGCTATAAAAAAAGGGAGGGAAGAAAGGAAAAATAAAAACATAGGAATGAAGCAGAAGAAAAAGAGATAAGAAAAGAAAGAAAAAATGAGAAGAAAAAGAGAGAAAAGAGAAAAAAAAATAGAGAGAGTCTTATTCTATAAGAATTCTTTTTGCTTTATTTATTAATTAAGGATCTTTGAAGAATTTTTGAAGAATAATATTCAAAGACCTATCAAGAATGGTGATTCTACAAATCTGAGGAGCACTTCCTTATAATCATCCATAAGCATAATCTTTTCTTTGTTCTATTTTATTTGTTTCTTTTTTATTTTATTTTATTGATTTTTAATTTTATCATATTATTTTATTATTGATTCACTAATCATAATTTTTATTCTTTTTATGGTGATTATGGAGGAAAACACATGATGATCATACTTGGAGAATCAAATCCATAAGAGGTCCATAGAATGCTATGGATAAGACCTTGTAGAGATATAATTTTTAGGGTTTTTATTGTTTTATTTTATTACTTTATTTATTTTTGGGGTTGTATTAATTATTTTATTATTATTTTCTATAAATTATTGTAATAGCCCTAATAGTGGGAATAGTTGAATTATGTGTGTGATTTGCATGTTTATTTTAATCAATTGGTTAGTAAAATTAGGGTTTTAATTGGGTAATTAATTAAAACTAATGGAGGAAGTAGATTAATTTAGGTTGCATGTTAATGAAAATTAGGGTTTAGAAGGAATTAATTTAATTAATTATTTGATCTTTAATTTAATTATTTTAATGTGTTTTATTTGTTTTTAGTCTTGTTTATTTTATTTGTTTTGGCTTGTTTATTTATTTTTATGTGTTTTGTGCTTGTTTGTTTATTCTTATGTGTTTTGGGTTTTAAGCCCATATTAGATTTTAATCCACTTAAATAAATTTAGATTTTTAGGTTTAATTAATTAAAATGCATCTTAAGCCCATAATTAATTAGATTTAGGTTAAAAATAACTTAGGCCCATTTAGTAAATTAGACATAGGCCCATTTAATTTAATTTAGTTAATTACACTTAGCCCACTTAATTTAAGCCTTTTCATAATTTATAGATTTAAGATCACCTTAGAATTAAAACATGTAGAATTAGGGCCACTAATTTAAATACTTTATGATTTATAGATTTAGGCCCATTTTCAGAATTAAAATCAATAGACTTAGGTTCATTTAATTAAAATTAAAAAGAATTAGTCTTTAGCTCACTTGTAAATTAAAACATGTAGATTTAGCTTATTTAAATAAAATCCATGTACATTAGACTAACTTAGGGATTGTATGTTTAAATGAATGCATTATTTACTTGTATTTTCATGACTAGTTTGCCTTGGAGTTAATTGCTAGAATAAGGGTTTATATGAAATTGCATGTAAATAGAGGATAATTTAGTAATTCATAAAGCAATTCTAAGTGAACACAAGACTGAAAGAAGTTGGTATTCCATACCCAGATCTCCTGGTTATGGTGCTAGCTTTCTTTTAGGGAATCAAGTATTACCTTTTTGATTTGTCCCAGTTATTGCCTTGGGTGGCGACTCCTCATCTTCGTACCATGTCTTTGTGATAGTGGTTAGTGTGTTCTTTAGAGCCCTGAGCTCAAACAGTGTCATAGTTGCTAAAATCTTGGATGCGTGCTAAACCCCGCCATCTACAGCTGACCTAATAAGTCTTCTGCTATTTCCACATCTTTAGGGGCATTAGGAGATTTCTCTTTGGTTTTAAGGTCTAGGTCCTCAAAGGAGCTTAGCACTTCTTCCTCACTAACTCTTAAGTTGATCATCATGGTAGTTGGGGGTGGTGCATTTTGGTAGTTTGGGAAAGGATTATTACTAGTACTTGGATTTTCAGGGTCTGTGATCTTCCCAGAGTCTATAAGGTTTTGGACTTTATATTTAAGGAAAATGTAGTTATCTGTGGAGTGTTGGAGGTTTTGATGGAATTTGTAGTGTTTTTTTGGGTTATAGCTTAGAATGTTTGGGTTTGGATTAGGTAAGGTTGAAGTAAGCCCTTTTGCATTAGGCGCTCTAGGACATTTGAAAAAGCTTGGTTAAAATTGGAGAATCTCTTTGGTTGGTGAACAACATGAACGTCCATAATTTGACTAGTTCTTCCTTGCTGTATGCCCCCAAAGTTAGGTAATTTTGGGTTCCTGTACTTCTAAAACTTTTCTTCTTCTCACTCTCAATCTTTTCGGCTTGCAAACCATCATCATACATGTCTATAAATATTTTAGGATTCATTATTTGTAATCTCTTAACCAAATTACATGACACATTTTGGACTATCATCCTAAACTGATCCTTCTCAACCAACTTGTTTTTCATTAATCCTGCCTTGTTCATGAACCTAGTAAGAAAATCAGAGAAGGATTCATTTGATTTCTGCTTTGTCAATTCTAAATCTGTAATGGACACTTCCAATCTATTTTTGTAATCATACTATTTTAAAAAGGCAGTACATAATTCTTTATAGTCAGCCCTGATAGATTTTTCCAACCCATGATACCAGTTTACAGCCACCCCCTCTAAAGACAACATAAAAAACCTAGTGATTACTGCTAATGGGGCTTTAGTAGTACTCATAGTGGTTGTGTACTGACTAAGATGAATCCTTAGGTCTCCTCTTCCGTCAAATTTCTATAGTTACAACATTTTAAACTTATCAGGCAACCTATCATCTTCCATTTACAGCATGTCATCAAAGCCAAATGAATATCCCATGCCTTGTCCCCTAATTAGCTCCTCCATTTTAGACATCTTCTAGGTCAGCACTTGCATCTGCGTAGACTCGTGGTCTTGCACCAATTTGAATGACTCTTTCTTTGCTTTTTCTACCATGTAGTTCTTAACATCCTTAAGCTTCACATCAATAGGAGGTAGATTTCTAGCAACAGGTTACCCCTCCAGCATTTTTGGTAGCAGGTGGAGCATTTGTAGTAAGTGGGATAGTTGAAGCAACAGGTGGTTGCTCAATTACAGGTGGTGGTATGACAACGGTAACGGGTTGCATCAGTTTAGATAATGCTTGTCTCAATTTATCCTACATTATAGCCCTTATGTCATCCATCAAAGCTCCCTTGATATATTCTAAGGTCCAATTCCCTCCTTATTGTTGTTCTATCTCTATAGGTTCAGGTGTAATTGGTTTAGCTTCTAAGTAAAGTGGATTGATAGGACTGTTCTCCAGTATATGCAGGATCTCTTCTGTTATGGCTTTAGGACTTGAATCTGTCCTTCTTAGTCTGCCACCTTTCCATCCCCAGATACGAGAAGACCTTGATGAATCTATGATGGCTACAAAACCAAGTGTTAGTGCGATGGATGAAATGCATGTATGCATGATGCACGTGTTATGCAATAAGTAGCCGATAACAAGTATCAATCAAGTGTACAACATACATCCTTCCAACCTTATTCCTCCTACACACGTGTTTAATGGTGAGTCTCTTGTCCTAGGATTTTTTTTCTTGGTCTTAATATGAATGGGGGATATTAGGGACCGACACACATGCCAGATCTCTCTTAAAGCAGCAATGCATAGAAACAACATTTTTAGGTATAAAGGTCTAGCCTAATCTTCATTCACCCAAGGGGCTTCAAAAGTATGGGCTTGGGCTTTTATAGATAGAAATACCTCATGTTAATAAGCATAGAAACAACATTTCTAAGTACAAAGTTCTAGCCTAATCTTTGTTGGCCCAAGTGGGCTTGAAAAGTATGGGCCTAGGCTTTTATAAATAGAAATACCTTATGGTAATAAGCATAGAAACAACATTTGTTGACTATTTGCATGATCAAACTCCTAATTTTGGACTTTGACAAAAAAATTTTATACTAATAATTTCAATTAAGTGTGTAGGGAATTATATACCAAACATATACACTTTTGGGTGAATAGTGACTTTTCGAGTTGATTGAACCTCTGAGATTGAAGAAGGCTTTTGACATATTTAGAGCTCTTAAATGAGAAAATGAGATTCTTAACTTTTGAAGTAGACATCTTAAGCTTTACAAATTATGCTTGCTTATGAACATCCAAGTTCACTTGGGTATGCAAATCTTCAGTTGAAGTCAGCATATTTAGCTTGCATTTTAGTTTGCATAGCTCTTGGTATTTCAGTAATATCTTGAGTTACAGATGTCCAAATGAGGTGATTCAAATTTTTATGGAAAGATAAAACAATTATCTAAAAATTTTATGAATAATGTTTTGGATGAATCGATCTTCTTCAGCTTCTTTCATGAGTATCTTTCAAAGTTGTCACAAGTTATCCTTCAATGTAGCCTTTGAAGCACATTTTTGCCAAAAATTGGCAACACCCCTCATGAGCGCTCCTCACGATCTGGTGGCTCATGACCTGCTTGTGAGTAGACCTCTAAAAACATTCCAATGTGAGTTTTTGAATGCAATGACTATAATTTCACCCCTCATGAGCATTGTTCACTCGTGAGGCACTCGTGAGCAGTCCTTGAGCTGCCAAAAGTTCAAGAATTGATTCAAAATCAATTCTAAACATTGGAGACATGATTGATACATCCAAAAACTACATTTTTAAGTGTTTTCTATATAAAAAAAACTTAGAATTTAATTGAAAGGTTAAGAAAACTTGTTTATTATTCATTATTTTTTTAAACATTCAATTGAGCTCTAAAACATTCTTTTAAACAAAGTCTTTGTGTATAAATCTTGTGAGAGTTGGTGAGTGATTAGAATAGATATTCTTATTCTTCTATTTTCTAGGTTTAGAAAATGGGAAGTGAGATTCTATTCTAAAGGAATTGGTTTAAGTGTTTAGCCATTAAAATACTTAGGAATTTGGTTTTTGAGTGAGCCTTGAAAACTCAAGATTGTAAGGTTGTAAGAGTGAGCCATAAAACTCTTGTGTATCTCAATCTTGTTAATAAGATTCTGGGTGATTAAAAAATCCTAACTCTGGGAGTAGGTGGAGATGTAGGATTATTTATGAATCCAAACTCCTTAAATATTTGTGTTCATCATTCTTCCTTCTATACTCTTACTCACTTCTTGCAAATAATTCCTTTAATTTCCCATTTTCGTTTAATAGTCCTATTCACCCGCTTCTAGGACTCTTTCAATTGGTATCAGAGCTTGAATTCTAGGTACTTCATTACTAGAATACAAGATCATAGGGAGTGAATCTCAAAACATCTATTCTCTTAGACCATTCTTTGATGGCAATGACTATCCACATTGAAAATTCAAAATGGAATTATATCTTGATTGTGATTCCATCAAACTTTAGGATATTGTCCTAAGAGGTTGGGAACCACCTACAACCATCATTGATGGTGTGATAACCATACTTGCAAGAAGCCAATGGAGTGTTGATCAAAAGGAAGAAAATCACAAAAATAAAAAGGCTATGATTACTCTAGTCTCCTCCATGACAAGAGAAGAAGGAGGCAAGCTTCAACATTGTATTTCGGTTAAAGAAATATGGGATACCTTGGAGAATCATTATGAAGGCAACATTCAAGTAAGAAGCAAGAAGGTTCAACTTCATATGTATGAATATGAACTCTTCAAAATGAAGCCTCAAGAATCAATTACGGAGATGAAAAATTGTCTCAATGCTCTCCTCATAACCCTTAAGAAACTTGGAAAACATTTCTCTAAGGAAGATGTAAACAACAAGATTCTAAGAATTCTACCTAAGAAGGATTGGAAATCTCGTGTTACCTCAATTGAGGAAGCTTAAGACCTCTCTACTCTATCAACCGATACGGTCATTGGTAAGCTCTTGACACATGAGCTCACCATCAAGCAAAGAGGTGAAGAACAAGAAGAGAAAGAAGAAAGGGAAAAGAGCATTGCTCTAAAAGCTCTTCAAGAAGATAGTGAAGAGGAAAGCATCAAAGATTCCAGTGATGAAGATGGTAACATTGCCATGCTCACTAGGAACTTCAAGAAGTTCTTAAGAAAGAAAAATTTCTCAAGAACAAGGGACTTCAACAAGAAGTTCGAAGGAGATGGAAGGAAGAAAACAAAAGAGGTTACTTGCTATGAATGCAAGAAACCGAGAAACATTAGAAATGAATGTCCCAAACTCAAATTCAAGAGCAAAGGAGCAAAAGATAAGAAGAAGGCATTCAAAGCTACTTAGGATGATTCCTCTGAATCCAAAGAGGAAGAGGAACAACAAGAAGTTGCCAATCTTTGCTTCATGGCCATTGAAAACGAAAATGAGGTACCATCCACTTCTTACTCTTCCTTTGATGATTGTGATGAATATTATGATGATGATGATGATAAGAGCTCTATTGTGAGCAAATTAGTTGTTAAATGAAAAAGTTTGTTATCTAAGAAGAAACGATATAAACATGAGTTAGCTAGATTAAATAAGGATTTTGAATGTTTAAAAATTGATTTTGCTAAACTTGTTGCATTAAATGAAAAACTTGTTAGTGATGATAAATCTTTTAATTCTTTAGAAGACCAACTTAAGAAAGCAAATGATGAAAATCATAAGCTTTCTAAGGAAGTCTTAGAATTAAAAAATTCCATTGTTAAATTTAAGAGAGGAAAAGAAACTTTAAATAGCCTTATTGACTCTCAAAAATTTAATGGAGATACCTATGGAATTGGATATAAAAATGGAATGTCTTTATCATCCTCATCACATATCACTTTTGTTAAAGCTTCACATGATTCTACTCCTTCAACCTCTAATGAGATTGAAGTTAAAAAATCTCATGTGTTGAATAGCAAGGCTAAGTCTCATAAGATTAACCCTTCATTAACACAAAGGGGTGAGCCTTAAACTAGAGCACCTCAACCTAAGCATGCTTATATGTACACTAGACATAAGTATAATAAGTATGATGCACAACGCAATGCACAAACTTATCAAAATGCTCATCACCATTGCCAATGTATGTCTCATTCAATGTCACAAAATAATAAATATACACAACACCAAAGGCATGCTGAACACACTAGGAAAGTATTTCATTCTAGGAGAAATAAATTTAAAAATGTTGTATGTTCATATTGCATGATCAAAGGACATACCAATAATGTGTGCTTCTATAGAAAACTGCACATGAATTTGCTTCCTTTGGATTATTTTGAAACTAACCAACCTAGACCAAGAAAGGTTTGGGTTTAAAAGAACATTTAAAATATTTTATGTAGGTGTGCTTGAAATCCGTAAGAATAAAAAGCAAGTGGTATCTCGATAGTGGATGTTCAAGGCACATAATGGGAGATAAGGAGCAATTCAACAAACTTGATGCTAAGGATGGAGGACATGTTACATTCGAAGATAATGCAAAAGGAAAAATTATTAGCATTGGAGAAATAGGTAATCCTCAATCCTTATCTATACATCATGTGTTGTTTGTTGATGGTCTTAAACATAATTTACTAAGTATAAGTCAATTATGTGATATGGGAAATAAGGTGACTTTCTATCCTAAAAATTGCTTTGTTAGTAGTCTTGATGAAGACAAATTAATTTTTAGTGGTGAAAGAGTAGATAATGTTTATATTATTGATTTGAATAAAATTGATAACAAAGATGTAAAATTCTTAATGTTAATTTCCCATGACGCATGGACATGGCATAGAAGGTTAAGACATGCAAATTTTAAGCTTTTGAATGATCTTTGTAAACATGAACTTGTGATAGGTTTACCTAAGCTTGAATTCACTAAGGATAAACCTTGTGATGCTTGTCAAAAGGGAAAACAATCTAAGTCTTCATTTAAGCTAAAAAATGTATTGTCCACTTCTAGACCACTTGAACTTATACATATGGATTTGTTTGGACCAACTAGAGTTGCTAGTCTTAGTAGAATGCACTGTGCTTATGTATTGGTTGATGATTACTCTAGATACACTTGGATGTTTTTTCTTACTCATAAGAATGATGCATTTAAAGATTTTGAAAATTTTTCAAAAAGAGTTTAAAAAGAAAAAGGATTTTGTATTTCATCCATTATAAGTGATCATGGAACCGAATTTGAAAATGAATTTTTCAAAAACTATTGTAATGAAAATGGTATTTCTCATACATTTTCATCTCCTAGAACTCCTCAACAAAATAGGGTAGTTGAAAGGAAAAATAGAAATGTTATGGAAATGGCTAGAATAATGCTTCATGAGTATAATTTGCCTCTATACTTTTAGGTGGAAGCCGTCAACACATCTTGTTATATTTCAAATCGAGTTTTCAAAAGACCAATTTTAAATAAAACATCTTATGAGCTATTGAACAATAGAAAACCCAAAATATCATATCTAAGAGTATTTGGATGCAAGTGCTTTATATTGAACACCAAGGATAATCCTGGGAAATTTGATTCCAAAGCCGATGAAGGAATTTTCCTAGGCTATTCCATCTCTAGCAAAGCATATAGAGTCTTTAATAAGAGAACTCTAGTAGTTGAAGAGTCAATGCATGTGGTATTTGATGAATCAAACTCACTTGATCCTAGAAAGGATGTTTGTGGTGTTGATGATCTTGTAGGTGACAATGAGATTGTGGAAACAAAAGAAGAAAATGCTAGTAAGCCTTTGGAACTTGAAGATCCAAGCAAGAAGGAAAATGAGGAGATACCTTAACCTACCTTGAAGGATGAACTTCCAAAGGGTTGGCAATTCAAGAAAGCTCACCCTCAAGACCTCATTATAGGTGACACTACAAAGGGGGTAACTACTAGAGCTAAACTCAAGTTTATTGTTAATTTAGCTTTCATTTCTCAAATTGAACCCAAAAATGTTGGTAATGCTTTGAGTGATGAATTTTGGGTCCTTGCTATGCAAGAAGAGTTAAATCAGTTTAAGAGAAACAAGGTTTGGACCTCGGTTCCTAGACCTAAACATCATCCTATTATTGACACCAAATGGGTGTTTAGAAATAAGATGAATGAACAAGGTGTCATAACTAGGAACAAAGCTAGATTAGTAGCTAAAGGTTATAATCAAGAGGAAGGAATTGATTATGATGAAACCTTTGCCCCCGTTGCAAGGTTAGAAGCTATTAGGATGTTACTTGCATTTGCATCATACATGGATTTTAGACTTTATCAAATGGAAGTTAAAAAAGCATTTTTAAATGGCTTTATTGAAAGGAGGTATATGTTGAACAACCTCCGAGTTTTGAAAATTTTGACTCTCCAAATCATGTTTTTAAATTATCAAAAGCAATGTATGGATTGAAACAAGCTCCAAGAGCTTGGTATGAAAGATTAACTTTTTACTAGAGAAAGGTTTCTCCAAAGGAAAGGTTGACACAACTCTTTTCATAAAGAAATCCAAGCATGATTTATTAATTGTTCAAATTTATGTTGATGATATTATTTTCGATGCTAGTGACCATTGCTTATGTGAGGAGTTTTCTAAGTTAATGCAAGGAGAATTTGAGATGAGTATGATGGGAGAACTCAAGTTCTTTCTTGGACTTCAAATCAAGTAATGTAAAGATGGGATTTCATCAATCAAACCAAATATGCAAGGGAAATTCTCAAGAAGTTTGGAATGGATGGAGCTAAATCAAGCAAAACTCCAATGAGTACCACAACCAAACTCAACAAGGATGAGAATGGCAAACTGGTTGATGAAAAGCGAATTAGAGGTATGATTGGATCCCTTCTTTATTTAACTACAAGTAGACCCGATATTATGTTTGCTACTTGCTTGTGTGCTAGATTTCAATCAAGTCCTAGAGAGTCTCATTTAAATGCTATCAAAAGGATTTTTAAATATCTTTGTGGTACAATGCATTTAGGACTTTAGTATTCTAGGAGTTCTTCCTTTGACTTGATTAGTTATTCTGATGTTGATTTTGTCGGTAGCTTACTAGATAGAAAAAGCACTTTTGGAACTTGTCAAATTTTAGGAAATTGCCTAGTTTTTTGGTTTAGTAAGAAACAAGTCTCTGTTGCCTTGTCCACCGCTGAAGCAGAGTATGTGGCGGCTAGTTGTTGTTGCACCCAAGTTCTATGGCAAAAACAACAACTTTTGGACTATGACATTGGTATTAATCACATTCCAATTAAGTGTGATAATACAAGTGCTATAAACCTTAGTAAGAATCCCATTTAGCATTCTAGAACTAAGCATATTTATATTATACATCATTTCTTACGTGATCATGTCCAAAATGGTGATATTTTTCTTGATTTTGTTGATACTAATCATCAATTAGCAGACATCTTTACCAAGCCTTTTTGTGAGGACAAATTGAATTTTATTAAGCATGAACTTGGTATGATTGATGGGTCAAGCTTGTCTTGATCACTTTGATGAATTGATGTTTGAATTTTTATGTGATCATATTCTTTAGAAAATTTTTTTTTAATAGCCTTCCTATTTTTTTTTGCAAATTAATAATTAATTATTGAGCTAAATTCAATTAATTAATTATTTTAATTATTGCATAAATATTTCTCCTCAACAAAATATTTTTTTGGGTATTTTTATGACAGTTTATGTTCGATTTATTTTTTGGATATAAACCTTGAGCTGTAAATTCATGCTTTGTATATTTTTTATTTATTTTTAGTGTCATTTTTTAAATAAAATAATAAAATTTATTTATATTTTATTCAATAAAAATAATAATTTTTATTTATTTATTTCAAAAATTATTTGTTTTAAGTATCATTTAGTTTGATTATATAATTAATTTTATGGTCAAGGACCTAATTGTCAGCTTTTTTGGACTCAATTGCAAATAATTTGAAAGTACAAGGATCAAACGGTAATTTTTATCATGAGCCGTTGAGCTCGTGACCATTGCGGTCTGGGCATCTAGAACCGCTCACAAGCTGGGTCACGAGCGGACAGCTCGTGAGGAGCGGTTCTGAAAGAACCAGTACCGCTAACGAGCGGAGCACTCGTGAATCGCTCGTGAGCAGTGGTCTGGTTGCCCAATTCCTTTTTTTTTTATTTGTATTCTTTTTTATTTTCTTTGATTTTTTTTCTTTTCCAAACAGTAACCTGCAATTTTCCTTTACTTTTTTGAATTCTTTATATTATTTTTGTGTATAAATACCCCCTTTCACTCATATGCAATTATATCTTCAATCAAATTCTTTTAATTCTCAACATTCATTCAAGTTCTTCTTCCAAATTCTTTCAATTCTCAAAACTCTTTCAATTTTTTTAACCTTGCCCTTACCATGGCCTTAAAATTTGCTCAAGGTGCTTCCTCCTCCTCTAGAAGAGCTACTAAAGATCAACCTAAGAAATAACCTCCTCTCACATACACTCAATCTCAATTTAAGGAAAGACTTGCTCATTTCAAGGAAAGGAAAATCATTCCATCTAAATACATGTCTCAAACTACTTTGGAAAGGATGGGTTGTTTCAATGAGGTTAGACATTTACTTGAGAATATGGGTTTATATGATTTTGCTTTCAATGATTTTCCTACCTATCCTACCTTAGTTCATGAATTCCTTGCTTCCTATTATTTAAGAACTCATTCTTTTAGTGAGCAAAATCCTTTGAATAACATGAGATTTAAATTGGGTGGGAGAGATAGATTTCTTACCTCTAAAGTTTTTTATGACATCTTTAACTTTAAACAAGGAGGTTTAGCTTCTCCTACTTCAACTTGGTCTCCTAATATTTTTTGGTCTCAACATTCTAAACCTCATGCAAGTATCTTTGAAGTCGGACACACTAAAGCATCTAGTTTGGCTTCAAAATCTCTTTGGTATATACATAGGTTTATTACCTACTCTTTTCATGTTAGAGGCTTGAGTAATGAAACTATCTCCTTTGATGATCTTTTCCTTCTTAGGTGTCTTGTTGAGGGTATAGATGTTGAGCTTAGAAGATGGCTTCAATGGAGGTTTTGGTTAGCTAGTGATAGTGTGAGTGGTGCCTTATGTATAGGAGGTCTTATCACTAAGATCACTATTTTCCTTGGGATTAATTTGAAAAATATTCCTTCATTACCTCCATCTTTTCTTGATGATAAACTCTTGAGAAATTCTAGGCAATTCAAACTTGTTCAAAATTTTGGTTTTGGAAACACGAAGTAGAAGATGAAGATGTTAATGCAGAGCAAGAACAAAACGTTGAGCTTTTGGGCACTCTTTCTAGTGGTGAAGAATTACCTCAAGAGCAAACTACTACTCAAAGAAAAAGGGAAAAAAGGCCTTCCACTTCTCAAAGTGTTGATGATGAGCCCACTTAGGCTGGTGGTTTCTTTGATCACCTATCCATAGTGGAGTCAAACTTTAACACAAGGTTTGATCAAGTAGATACTAGACTTGATCATTTTGAGCAAAGAATGGATCACATGGAATATGATATTCATCAATTGTATGACTATCATAATATTCAATGCTCTTGGCCACCACCACCTCCTCCTCCTCCTTCACAAGACTAATATTTTTTTTCTTCTCTTTTGTTTTTTTCTTTTTCATATATTTTTCGTATTTAAGACTTAAGAATTGTTGGTGTACCTCTTTCACATCATTGTATTTCTTTTATGACTATTAATTCAGCTTATTCATGTAACATTCATGTATAAATTCTTCTTAGGAATGGTTTTTTTTATCTTTTAAAATGACATGAATTTCATAAAGATTTTGAATATCTTTGCTTGGATTGTTTTGGTTCTTGATCTTTTATTCCCTCTAGTATTTTTGGCTCCTTTAGGTCTATTTCCCCTTATATCTCTCTCTTTTCTTTTTGTCTTTGACAAAAGGGGAGAAGAAGCTAAAGAAGCTATGTGCTTAAGGGATAAATAATTGTTTAAGATATGCTAAGTACCATATGATTATGTATGATTGAATAGCTAAACTCTACATGATCATGTGATGTTTGAATATAGCATACATACTATTTTGTGATGCATTATAGTAACACTATATGCATATATGTTTGAAATTATTTCCTTCATGTTGTCTAACATTTTTAATAATCATGTTATCATCATTTGTTATGTTAGGCCATATTTTTGATAACTTGTTATGTTGTCTTTATTTTTGACAAGAAGGATAATAAAATTTATTTATATTTCTTATCATGTCCAATAAGGAGGAGAAATTAAGAAATCTATTTTTGTTAAATGAATATATTTGTTAAACCCTTATACATGCTATGATAATTCATTTATTTATATGCTCTGATACATGATAAATATTGAATTTATGCATATGTTAAGGGGAGCAAAATATTTTCTCATTTTGCATCTATTTAATTTGAAAGGGCGAGCTATTTCTATTTAAGGTACTTATACATGTTATTTATTTTTTACACACATATATTATTTATTATCTTTTCAAATTGGTTGTCAAAGCCAAAAAGGGGGGAGATTGTTGACCATTTGCATGATCAAACTCCTAATTTTAGACTTTGAAAAAAAGTTTTTATACTAATAATTTCAATTAAGTGTGTAGGGAATTATATACCAAACATATACTAAGCATATACACTTTTGGATGAATAGTGACTTTTCGAGCTGATTGAACCTCTGAGATTGAAGAAGGTTTTTGACATATTTAGAGATCTTAAATGATGAAATAAGCTTCCTAAATTTTGAAGTAGACATCTTAATCTTTCTAAATTGAGCTTGCTTATCAAAATCTAAGTTCATTTGGGTATGCAAATCTTCAGTCAAAGTCAGCATATGCAGCTTGCATTTCAGTTTTCATAGCTCTTGGTATTTCAGAAATATCATGATCTACAGATGTCCAAATGAGGTGATTCAAATTTTTATGGAAAGATAAGATAAGTATCTAAAACTTTTATGAATAAATTTTTGGCTGAATCAATCATGTTCAGTTTCGTTCATGAGCATCTTGATAAGTGGTCACAAGCTGTCCTTCAATGCAGCCTTCGAAGCACATTTTTGCCAAAAATTGGCAGCACCCCTCACGAGCGCTCCTCACGAGCTGGTGGCTCATGACCTACTCATGAGAAGACCTCTAACAGCATTCCAATGGAAATTTTTGAATGCAACGGCTATAATTTCACCCCTCATGAGCACTATTCACTCGTGAGGCACTCGTGAGCAGCCCTTGAGCTGCCAAAAGTTCAAGAATTGATTCAAAACCAATTCTAAACGTTGGAGACATGATTGATACATCCAAAAACTACAATTTTAAGTGTTTGTCTATATAAATGCAACATAGAATTCAATTGAAAGGCTAAGAAAACTTGTTTATTATTCATTATTTTTTTAAACATTCAATTGAGCTTTAAAACATTCTTTTAAACAAAGTCTTTGTGTATAACTCTTGTGAGAGTTGGTGAGTGATTAGAATAGACATTCTTATTCTTCTATTTTTTGGGTTTAGAAAATGGGAAGTGAGATTCTATTCTAAAGGAATTGGTTTAAGTGTTTAACCATTAAAATACTTGGGAATTTGGTTTTTGAGTGAGCCTTGAAAAGTCAAGATTGTAAGGTTGTAAGAGTGAGCCATAAAACTCTTGTGTCTTCTTAATCTTGTTAATAAGATTGTGGGTGATTAAAAAATCCTAACTTAGGGATAAGTTAGGTGGAGATGTAGGATTATTTATGAATTCAAACTCTTTAAATATTTGTGTTCATCATTCTTCCTTCACTACTCTTACTCACTTCTTGCAAATAATTCCTTTAATTTTTCATTTTTGTTCGATAGTCCTATTCACACCCCTCTAGGACTCTTTTAACATTTCTGAGTATAATGGTCTAGCCTAATCTTTATTGGCCCAAGTGGGCTTTAAAAGTTTGGGCTTGGGCTTTTATAGATAGAAATACCTCATGGAAAAAAATCATACAGGCAATTTTTGGTAGATCCTAAGGGAAGTAACTAAGCCATTATATATGGTTAGGGTTCAGTAAAAAGTCAAGGTTCCCTTAGCAAGATGCTCTCCATTAGGAATTGAGTTATAGGCTAAGGTCGGAGGGACTTGGCATCCTTCGTAAGCTCAAGAGAAGACTACCTCCTTTTAGGACTTGGGTTATAGACTCTGGTTAGATGAGCCCGATAATCTCTCTGTAATCGAGTTAAGGCTAAGAGTGATGGTTAGCCAATTTACAACTCTTTAAAGCTAGTGGAATCATGGAATCATAAACCAATGCCATTGGTTTAATAGGGACATACAGAATGAATCCAAGAATAAAATAATAATTAATAAAATAACTCTAAAGAACACAAGTAGAATCAGTATCTCTTATCCCTAGTGGAGTCGCCACTGTAGATGATGGGGTTTAGAGTGCGCCAAAGATTTTAGCAATCGCAACACTGTTTGGATTCAGGGCCCTAGGGAACACACTACTATGTCACAAAGACATATTGTGGAGATGAGGAGTCACCACCTAGGGTAATAACTGGGACAAATCGAAAGGTGGTACTTGATTCTCTAAAAGAAATCTAGCACCACAACCAAGAGATTTGGGGAACGGAATACTAACTTCTTTCAGTCTTGTGTTCATTTAGACTTATTTTATGAATTGCTACCTCATTCTCTAATTACATGCAATTTTCTTTAAACCCTAGTTAAAACATCCATCTAACCCAAAAAAGGCAACAGGTCATAAAATCATAAGTAAAAAAAATGCATACAAAAGGCAGCGTCCCTATGTCTAAACTAGGTTATTTTTTTAAGAGTTAGCTAATTCTACATGTTTTTATTTACAAGTGAAGTGGACTAGAAAAAGACCTACATTTTTAATTAATTTTAGTAAACTTAAGTCTATTTATTTTAATTTAAATAAGGGAATAGTCCTAAGTCTACCAAATTTTAAAGAAGAAATTAAATTAATAAGTGGGCCTAAGTCTAACTTGGTTTTAAATTAAGTGATGTGATCCTAAATCTATTTATTTTAAAAGAAATGAAATTAATAGGCTGAACTATATCTAAATTAATTTTAGTTAACCTAAAAATGGGCCTAAATCTAAATTGACCTAATGGGCCTAAATTGATTTTAGTTAGTTAATCTAAAGCATTTTAGGCCTATTTTTATTTAGCGGGTTTGGACTTATCGTGGGCTTAGGGCCTAAACAAATAAAAGATCCAAAAACAAAACCCAACAAAAAAGCATAACAAAAATTATATCAAACATAGGATTTATGTGATTTTCTAAAAAAAACCCTAAATCAATTTACATGTAACCCTAAATTAATCTAAAGCCACCATTGATTTTAATTGATTTTTACCCATTTGAACCTAAATTACTAATTAATTTTAGTGCAGAGAATATAAAATTCTACTATTTCCAACTATTAGGGCTATTACAAACTACTGTGCAAAAATTAAAATCAAATTAATTACAACCCTAAACAAAAGCAAATTAATAGAACAAAGAAATCATAAATCCTAAATCCTACGGGGCTTTTACAGATCTTAATCCATGGCATTCCATGGATTCTTTCAATGGTCACTACCAAAATCTCATATCACTAGTTTCATCTCCAGGGTGTCACAAAACATCAATTAAAACAAAAAAACAAAAATTAATCAGTAATGAATCAATTAAAAAATTAAACAAAAAATTAAATCAAAATAAAAGAGAAAAAAAGTGGAAGATGCTATGCAAGTGTTGTTTGAATGCCCCTCAAATTGGGATTATCACCATTTTGAGATTGACTCTATTGTTTTTTCTTGATTCTCCGAACTTTAAAAGCAAAGAATGTTTTTATTTGTTTAGCAATAGCTAATTAGGTTTTTTTCACTCTAGTTTTTTTTTGCAGCTCTTACCTCTAGGGTTTTCTCGCAACCTCTTTTTTCCACAGACTCTCACCACCTCTTTCTCTAGCTAGTCATCACAACCTCCCCTTCTGGCTTTTAAAGCTAGACCCATCCACCTTAGCTCCTGTGATCACATAAGGAAGTTGTGTGATAGTTGGGAGTGAGATTAGGAGTCTCTCAATTTGCATTTTATTTCTTGAATTTTCAATATCAGGATAATGAGATGATAAGTGATAGGATTTTGAAAAATTAAAGATTGACATGCAAACACGTGGTCTTTTGGACTAATAAAAAATTGAAAAATGACAAAATCAACGTAAAAATCGTGTAAAAATCACTTTTTAGAGAAAATTGACATTCTAGAATGCTAATTTTCACTCGTAATGCCGACTAACATTACATAATGCCAATCAGCATTACGATCGACATTAAATGCTGGTTGACAAAAAATAATTAAATTATTATTTTTTATTTTTAAATTAGATTACGGTCCTCAAAAGTTTCTGATTTTTGTAATCAAGTCCCTAACAAAGGAATTTTGCAATTAAATCCATAAAACATTGCAATTTAGTCCTTTAAATCGTGAAAGTCAACACCAGAGATTAATTCTAATTAGATTTTCATCATAGGGGCTTTCGTCGCATGTGTGCACAATTGCATCCTGTAATTGGGTGCTTACAAATGGCCATAGATTTTTTTGAAAAGCAGTCATAGGTATATCTTCACTTCTAATTCTCAACTAATGATACCCTTACCTTAAGTCAATTTTAGAGAAATATCGAGCCCCTTGTAGTTGGTTAAACAAGTCATCAATCCTTGGGAGAGGATACTTATTCTTAATGGTGACTTTGTTCAACTATCTACAGTTTATACAAAGTTGAAGACCACCATCTTTCTTCTTCACAAACAATATTAGTGCTCCCCAATGAGATGTATCTAGTCTAATGAAATCCATATCAAAAAATTTGGCAGAGTTTTCTCTATATCAAAAATAAATCCAAAACCTGCATAATGCGACTAACACTCCTAATAATATATAACAATAACAACTTCTCTAAATCACAATAATTACCAATATCTCAACTCAAATATATTAAGATACATATTATAATACAATACAAACTCCAATATAATATAGTAACAACAATTCCTTTAAGATACTATGGTGTCTATAGTAACTAAATTAATCCACAATATTAATGACATTACAATAATCTACATAAAGCAGCCAGTGAAGAATGAGTCCGGTGCAGAGAAAAACCACTAACAGTAAAATCCTAATATCTTGAAAAATAGTTGAGGGGAATTAGACCTCACTAAGTGAATTAATGTTATGAAATACATGTTGGATTTAAACACTTATGTAAAACCAATAAATCCATTAAATAAATAAATGTTTAAAAATCATTTATAATACCCCATATCAGTATCCTACTCTAATAAAGGTTATATTTCCCATAAAAAGGAGGATTGCTTGAATAAGAAGAAAGCTTAATAAGGAAATCTGTTCCAATTAGGAAGATTACTCTACAAAGGAAGTCTCCTGTTCTCCTAAAGAAGGCAATCCTATAAGGTTAAGGAATCATATCCTAAGAGGTTTGAGCAATACCTTCTCTTATAAATACATCTCATGACATCTTATGTCATTCATTCTATTCCATTATATTCATATATTCTCTTTCTTATATTCACTTATCTCCCTATTCTCATCATACAACATCACCAAGACATCATTCCATTACTCCACCACATCATCCAAGCAATCACTGTTTATTCTCTATTCTATTATGCCTATTCACTTTATTATATTTACCTTATGCTATTTCTGACTTAAGCTTCAGTGTTTATGGGGGAAACCCCGCCCCTTTACCCATTCTTCTCATTAATATAGGTTCCACAAACAAAATATCAATTTGAAGTTATCAAGTGGCACTGTCTGTAGGAAAAAATTGAATTAAATTTTGAATTATCACTTGCTAGAACCATGCTCTCTCATAAGCTTTGTTAAAAAATAGATAAAAATCATCACCATGAAGGGAAGATCTTTAAAAAGCATGCTATAGGATCATAAAGTATGGTCGTACATGGTTAAGGAAATAGCTTGGTATCATGCATGATCTTTAAAGATAATCAATGTGTGGTGTTGTGCACCAATTCAAATTGTACTTACTTAGATGAACTAGGATACAACTTCATAAAATCTAAGGAAGCTTCAAATGGTAAGATAGCATGGATTGAGGATAAATATAACGGAGAAGCAAATTAGGTCTTTTTCTAAGCTAAGCACTCTTATTCATTAATTCATGGATCAACTAGAATCATAATTAGACGAGATGAGCACCTTGCATGAAGTTATCGCTTCTCTTAATGCACATCCTAAATCAAAAGAGTCAAAAGGACAATACGGGGCAAAGATAATATGTACATAATCTCTCAACTCATAAAAAAAGAGCAACTATTGAAGAACTAGTCACCTGAGAAATAAAGCTGAACCTTAAGAGAATCCAAGTGATGCAAGCTTTGGTAATTTCATCATTCAGTATGTTCTAGACCTCTTTGTAGCAGTCAATGTCGTATCTCAGTTCTCTCTCCTACAGAGAGGTTAGTCAAGCCATTATAAATACTTATGGAAGATGAGAGAACCCATGAACAATTACAAATAGTCAGCCAAAAATCTTGGGCATACTACATTAGGTTTCAGGTTACAAAGAGTCCAAATAGCCACTAGTGTCATAAGATTTTAGTTCAAATCATCGTCTTCTCAAAACTGAGAGCATTCAAGATGGCACAACATCAAGGCAACCAAATCATAAAAGCATGCACCTTGGGAAAGCTAAAGCTTGATGGTGTGGATGAAAATCTGGTATTAACTTTGCGATGATAGTTGAGATTCCATGTTGGAATGCCCATTTAGAGTAATGAGCTTTAGAACATTAAGCTTTAGAGCACGAGCTTCAGAGCACGAGCTTTAGAGAACCAGATCTTCTGAGTAATAAGCTATTATAGAGGGTTGGAGATCTGCTTCATAAGCATCCACCAGAGTTGACATCCATTATAAGAAACCCAAAGAATCTACAACGTCCTGATCATTATTCATTAAGCAACAAAAAATTAGTTGAAGAACTCCTTACAAACTTGTCTAAACTTTCATTGGTCTCCATTAAAAAAAATGAATAATGGGGTGAGAGAGGCTTGAATTGATGACTTCATGATAATTTAGGTTCTATGGAGCCTATATGATGGCCAACTACACCAACACCCCACATCTAAGAATTGATAAAGACAACAGAATGAAAGGCCTTATTTGAGATTAGTACTTTGACAAAAATTGAACTTTAGAGTAATGAATGTCGGGCATTGAGTTCCTACCAAGCTCCGAGTGTCGAGCTTTAATACATCTAAGCCTGAAAGATCTGAGTTTGATTCCCAATTATCACATTCTGGACACCTGGGTCCAAGTCTGAGTTTAAGTTTCAATTTTATTCTAAGAAAAAAAGAGCACCAAGTGCATCACCTACTGAACCATGCGCATTGAGTTCAGTACCAGTTCATAAGCTCTGGATACTGAACATTAAATGAATACTGGATACCAACTTCATGAGCACTCAGACTCCAAGCATTGAACAACACAATTCCAAGACAATTGATCACCCTAGTTCACTATTCCTTAGCTTATGGGAGTCTCAGAGCACATTATCTTGGAGCAACTACCTCACCATCAGATTTTTGAGTTAAAAAAAAGGAAATAGAACAAAGAAAGCTTAAAGATGATAGCAACATGAGAACTTAGATGAGAATAATTTTTGAATCAAAAGCATGCACCAAGTACTGAGAATCCTAAAAGCTTCGAGCACTAAGCATCCCCAAGCTCTAAGCAACTACATAGCACCAAACATTTGCCCCATGAGCATTCACCACCAAAGCTTAAAGACAATCATTCACCTAAATCATATTCCCAATAAATTCATTTTTTTCTCTTAAAATGAGCAGTAAGTTGGATCCCATGATTAAGTCATCATGGGAGTCTCACAGTCAATCTTACCATTGATTATTGGGTTCAAAAGTCAATGATCAAGTCTTAGAGACTTGGTTATGAAGCTCGTCAAGTAGTCCTTGATGACAAACTCAACATTGAAGCCAAAGGTTCCTAAAAAAAAAGAGAGAAAGTTCATGAAGATATATATACAAAGTCAGATCTTAAACAATAGATGGAGCTCCAAGAATCGAATGCTGAACATCTGCTCTTATGAATATCCATTGAGTTCCAAGCGATGGGCTCCAAAGCATTAAAGTATAAAGATAATTGAGCATCCAAAATTGAGCATTTAAAAATTCAAGCATTCGAGACTGAGCATTCAGAGTTTGAATCATTGTATTAAAACCTATCAACTCTCAAACATCCGAGTCTTGATTATTATAACCATAGATATCCAAGCAAGCTTTAAGCATTGAATATCAAAGATCCAAGCATTCAAAACTCAATGATAGTCGGACGTTAAGGTTTGATTCTTAATTTTACAAATTCTAGACACCTAAGTCTAAGTTATTTTGATTTTATTCTTGATGGATATCAACTTCATGGGCATCCAAACTCCAACAAGTGACAAATCCTAGTTAATCAAGTAAAATGGGCTCAAAAGCTAGTAAAGGAATTTCAAGACTTCTGTCGAATAATGAAATTAAAATAGTACAAGGTGCCAAGGAGTATAATTTATTGAAAACCCAGACAACAACAAAGACGTTCTTGGAAAATCAAATTACATCAACAACACAGATTATAGAGAGAAATACTCAACAACAACTAGAAAATTTCAACGAACATAAATATTCATTACTTCAAGAGGCGGGACAATAACACTACCATCACAGATAAGAATTCTTTCTCAAACATTCATTTTTTAATTATTTATTTTTATATCTTATTTATTCTTATTCATAGTTGGTCACATAAGCACACTTATGTATCTATACGCAAATATTCATCCATGAATACATTATTACTATCCATGCAAAACATACATTAATCATATTTATATATTTATTACACAAGGACTGACCATCAAATGAGATCGATTATATGATCCTAAAATTTTTGTCTTTTTTATCTATCATTATAGATGAAGATGCTACTTTAAAACACTAATCAACCGAAGCAATCAAATATTTTGGTCAACTCACTCGGCATCAACATGCAAAAATTGTCAAAAGATGCTAGACACATTGTCAAGTAACATTAAGGTGAACAAGTGGTCATTTATGCTCAGACAATAATTAGTGGCTTCCACTCAAAGCTGTATCCAATAATACTTAGACAAATCCTACTTTACAATAGATCCTTGTTCATGAAATTTTAGAGAATTTTTAGTAAGAAAAAGACTAAAATGGAGACAAGTATACCCCATACATAGTTGTATAATTCAAAGCACAATTCCAAAACATCATAACTAGCATCACACGCTACCCTTTATTCAAAAAGAAGGGCAACCTTGGCCTTTCTAAACTATAATGCTCATCTCATGACTTGGATTGAGCAAGCCTAAAATTTTGGTCCTTCAAAACCCACCTTCCATCATTTTAAAAACCCTCACTAAATTACTATCCCATATTTTAGAGCGTAGTAATAATGTCCGGATTCAACATCAATCATTATTATGACTAGGTAGCTACCATCAAATAGAGCTATTAAAATTCATAAACTGAGCAACATTATATGGCACTCGGGCTGCGCTTCTAATACACTGAGAATATATGGCACTTGGGCCATGCTTCTAATGCACTAAGAATATAAGTCCAATGATTGAAACTGGCACCCTCAGGTCACTTCCATAGTACTGAGGTTTCGAGCATGTAAGCCTCGAGTTATAGCACCGAGCATCTTAACCTCGAGCATCTAAGTCCAGTGACTAAAGCTGGCACCCTCAGGTCACTTTTATAGTACTAAGGTTTGACACTCAGGCCATGTTTTTAATGCACCGAGATTATCTCGCACTCGAGCCATGCTTTTAATGCACCAAGATTATCTAGCACTCAGGCCATGCTTTTCATGCACCAAGCATCAAAACTCCAGTAATGACTGGTTTCTCCAAGTTCTCTCTATACTGATGGGTTAATCCCTTACACTAAGCATTTTTATTGTAGGTTCTGTGCACTCAAGTCTAGCTAGAATTTCAATAATGTACTTATGTGATGATTTCAAAACTTAGTACCAAGTTTAATTTCTTCTTGTGACTGAGGTTGGCCACCTCAGCTCATCCTTTTATATCATATGCAATTACTCAAGTAATCTCTCTCCAGGCAGAAGAATGATGTTTCCATCATATGCAATTACTCAAGTAGTCTCTCTCCAGGCAGAAGAATGATGTTTCCATCATTTTATAGACCTAGATATATCAAATATAAATATCCGAACATACTTTTATGGGGGACTCTTGATACCCTATATCAGTATCCTATTCTAATAAGGGTTATATTTCTCCCAAAGAGAAAGATTACTTTAATAAAAAGAGAGCTTAATAAAGAAATATGTTCTAATTAGGAAGATTACTCTATAAAGGAAGCCTCTTTCTTTCCCTTACAAGGCTAAAGAATCATATTCCTAAGAGGTTTGAGTAATATCTTCTTCTATAAATACATCTCATCTCATCACATCTCATCTCATGTCATTCATTCTATTCCATTTTATTCTCACATTCTTATATCGTCATCATTTAACATCATCAAGCCATCACTCCATACAAGCAATAATCCTTTGTTCTCTATTCTATTATGCCTATTCACTTTATTATATTTTTCCCTTATACCATTATTGACTTAAGCTTTAAAGTGTTTATAGGGGAACCCTCGCCCTTTTACCGATTCTCCTTGTCAATGTAGGTTCCACAAGTAAGAAATATCAATTCAGAATAATAAATTTATTTTGTAAAAAATTTATTTTTCATTGTAGGTTCTTTCCAAAATCTATAACTCTCTTTATAAAAATATTCTCTTATGAAAATCATTTGAAATACATTCTTTAACGGAAATCATGGTAGAACCCTAAACCTCAATCCTCTAATGATGTCCTAAGGGATCAAGCTCAACTAAGTTACATCATAACTCTAGCTCGAGAGAATAAGCTCCACTGAGCAAACCATTGCCCTAGAGTACAAGCTCTAATGAACCATTTCACATACTACCCGAGAGATCATGCTCCACCAAGCAAAATTCATATCATTGCCCGAGAGTACAAGCTCTACTGAACTAATTCATATCACTACCCAAGAATAAAAGCACCACCAAGCTAACCATTGCTCAAGAGTACAAGCTCCTCCTAGCCATTTCCACATATAATAGACACAAAATCATAACCAGTATGCACATGGTCCTAGTGATAGCCACTAGGTAGCACGTTCTACCATTCTCAACAAAAACATATTTATGTCATAAATTAAAAATAGTATAACTAAAACATATTTTCAATAATCCTAAAATGAATATCTTATATGCCTTATAAAATAATGCTACCCGATAAAATCCATAATAATAATTATGCCACATTTTCAAAATCATTAATAATAATAAAAGAAATATACATGCTTGCAGGTAATATTCATAAGCATAATTGTAGACAGTGGGGTTTAACGCATGTCCAAGATTTTAGTAACCATAATACTATTTGAGCTCAGGGCTCTAGAGAACACACTAACCACTATCATAAAGACATGGCGTGGAGATGAGGAGTCTTTAACCAGGGTAATAATTGGGACAAATAAAAAATGGTGGTACTCAATTCTCTCAAAGAAAGCCAGCAACACAACTAGGAGATTTTTAGTACGGAATACTAACTTATTTCAGTCTTGTGTTCATTTAGAATTACTTTATGAATTACTATATTATTCTTTATTTACATATAATTTTATTAAACCCTAATTAAACATCCATCTAGCCCTAAAGCAAACTAGTCATAAATCTGCATGTAAAAAATGCATACAAAAGCGCATCATCCCTAGGTCTAAACTATGTTAATTTTATTTAAAGTTTAGCTAATTCTACATTTTTATTTACAAGTGAAATGGACTAAAAGTGGTCCTACATGTTAATAAATGAGTCTAAGTCTATTAATTTAACTAAAGAAATGGGCCTATGGTCTACAAAGTTTAAAGAAAGGAATTAATTAGTGGGCCTAATTCTTATTTAATTTTAATTAAGTGATCCTAAGTCTATTTATTTTAATTCTAAAAGTGGGCCTAAATCTACAAATTATGAAGTATTTAAATTAGTGAGCCTAATTCTACATGTTTTAATTCAAAAATGGGCCTAAGTCTAAATTAACCTAAATGGGCTTAAATTGATTTTAAAATTAATTAAATCTAAAAATCCAATTAAAAGCCTCTTTATTAAATGGGTTACAACCTAACGTGAGCTTAGGGCCCAAAACACACAAAAATAAACAAACATGACCAAAAAAATAAAAAAAATCAAATAAAAAAGATCATATAGGCAATTAAATTATTTCTTCTAAAAACCTAATTTTAATTAACATGCAACTTAAATTAATCTACTGCCTCCATTGATTTTAATTAGGGTTTACCAAATTAAACCTAATTTACTAATTGATTTTTTAAGAACAAGAGACAACTAGACTTTTCATTATTCCTACTACTAGGGCTATTATGGAATCTACAAAAAATAATAAAGAAAATAAAATTAAAATTACAACCTGTTAGAAAATAAATTAAACAAATTCAAAACCTAAAAAAATAATAAGATAAACTAAGTAGAGCAAGATAAAAATTAAATAGAGATCTTTGACTCTTGGCTTTTATTTATGAATTCTCCATGTGTTTCCTTGGTTCAATAATGTATTAATCACTAGAAACATGAAATGCAAAGAAAAAAAGAAAAACAAGATTAGAATTAATGAAGAAAGAAAACAAAATAATGAAAATTAAACAAAACAAACACAAAAATAAAAAATAAAAATAATAAAATAATATAAAAGAAAGCATTAATAAAGAAAAAGGAGTAGAAGAGTGATACTATGAAGATGCTATTTGAATGTCTCTCAAAATGAGATTTCACCATTTTAATAAAATCGACCTTGTATTTTATTGATTTCTAGACTTTGAAAAGAACTTTTGTTTTTTGAAAAAGGTTTTTTTCTTTTCTTTCCTTTTTCTCTATGTCTTTTAATCAAATTTTTTATGCAATAGAGATTAGGGGTTTTCTCTCTTTTTTCTCTTTACGTAATCCTCTCTCCTTTTTTTCTTTTCTCTATTTTTCTGCAGTAGCTAATAGGGTTTTTTCCTCTCTCTCTTTATGCAGTCCCCCCCTTTTTTTTTGCTAATCTTTTCTTTTTATATCCTATTCCTAACCCTAATCTAAGCATTTACATGATCACATGAGGAGTTATGCGATCACATAGCATCTCTAATCCTTTCCTCTCATAAACAAATAGGATAAGAATTTTAATTTCTAAAAATTATACGCGTAAGAGGTGCGTACTGGACATAGAACCCCTACAAATAAATACCAAAATTAATTAATTTATTAAAAATAAATTAAATTTGAATTAATCATAATTTAAAAAATTGAGAAAGATAATTTTTATTGTTGAAATTTTAGTGCCTTGACATTGGAGAATGTTGACTGACATTGTGTAATGCCAATTAGCATTGTGCACATTTTCAAATATGCCCCTACAAAATTCAATTTTTTTCAATTAAACCAAAAAAATGTTGCAATTCACTCCTTGAAATCGCAAAACTTAGCACTAGAGGTCAATTTTTGACTAAATTTTCATCATAGAGGCTTTCATCACATTCATGCATAATTGCATCTTAAAATTAGGTGCTTATAGTTGCCCTCCTTTATTGCTGTAGAATAACACAATTTTGAAGGAAAGAATTAGGGTACTTAATTGTATCCTAATTAATGGATTGATGCTTGAATTGATGTGCAATTTTTAAGCAAGATGCTATGTTTAACATGTTTCATTATATTTCCTATGGAACGTCTAGTGAGATATATGCAAATGTGTTTCACTATATTTCCTATGGGATGTTTAGCGTTTCATGATTTGAGAACATGCTATAGCTCCTATGGAACATCTAGCAATAATACCGTAACTACTGTGTAGTATTTGGTGAACTACACTACATTCCCTTTGGGACGTCTAGAGATATATACAAATGCATTTCACTATATTCCCTGTGGGGTGTTTAGCATTTCATGATTTGAGAACATGCTATAGCTCCTGTGGAACGTCTATCAATAATTCCATAACTACTGTATAGTGTCTAGTGAACTGCACTATATTCCCTTTGGGACGTCTAGTGAGATATATGCAAATGAGTTTCGCTATATTCCCTATGGGACGTTTAGTATGTCATGATTTGAAAAATGTGCTATAGTTCATATGGAACGTCTATCAATGATACCATAACTACTATGTAGTGTCTGGTAGATAAAAGGATTTGAAAATTCATATTATAATCGCTTTGTAGCATATAACATATTAAATTTGAAATTCATGTTATGATTGCTGGGCAGTGCATAACAAAATAATCTGAAATTTCTATTACAACTACTGTGTAGCATATAATAAAACAAATTTAAAATCCTTGAAAAAAATTGTCACGACCCAAAACAGGGGCCATGACCGGCGCTAGGGAACGAGAATTCTTTTGAATCCAGAACCCGTAGCAAGCCTAAAAATAAATAAAACAAAACTTGCAATAATAATAATGACAATATATAATGCAGTGGAAATAAAAATCATAAATATCACAATAATATTTTTGCCAACTGGATTTAAATTAAATACTCATTTCATATATATAAATCTTTTAATACAAATCCAGTTCAAATATAATACAATATCTCATATAAATGAAATACATAAAATCCCATAATTAATTTACAACTACTGTAGTGTCTAGATTATAAAAATATGACTCAAGTAAGCAGTTTACATAAAGAAGCCGAGGCGGAAGAAATCCGGCGTACAAGCCTGCTACTGAGGTCTGAAGATGTTGACTCTCTTGAAAAATTAGTCAACGGAGGGGAGTCAGACCTCACTGAGTGAATTACTATAATATATATACATGCATGCTAAAATGGAAATGCACACAGTCAAAAGTATAAATATAATAAGTATATATATACAAGCAATTACACACAAATGCAATAAAACTCATTTTATAAGTTTTTATTAAAACACAGTTTATGAAGGATCAAATAGAACCCTAGAATATCGCAACCTCAAAAATAGTGTTAGACAACACTCTAGCCTTATAGGCTCACTTATTCCAAATATATTCACTTAATCCATTTGGACAGTAGACTGGCCCCGAGACACTAAGTCAACCGAGCTCCAGCAGTCTGACTGTCAGTGTGATTGGCCCCGAGACACTAGGTCAACCGAGCTCCAACAATCACACCCTCAATCATATCTCACATCACATAAATCAATTTCAAATCAATATCCACAAATGGTTAGTAATATAGCCTAAGTGCTATAGGTGTACCGGTACATACTCGGTCCTAGTGCTGCCCACTAGGTAGCACGTTCTATCGATATCCTTCAATAATAAATATAAAACATTCATTCATAAAAATAAATGATGCATGAAATTAAATAAAGTAACAACATAAACCATATATATACTAAAAATATACCAAAAATAAACCAGGTATATTCCAAGTATATATACGCCAAATAAATCCAATATAACAGCAAATTAAACTAGAAACATATTCAAAAACATTTTAAATATAAATGTTTAATAAAACATGCATATAGTTGAAAATATACCAAAATATACCAAAAATATACCAAAAGTAAACCTAAGTAATACTTAAATCATTTATGCATATTTTATTAAAATAAAGCATACATTTATAAAACATGCATCCTAAAGCACATATATATAAAATAGTAACTCACACTTAGTGCGCTCCACGAGATGGATCCGATGGGCCTGGTCCACTAGCCCTCGGTCTCGGCGCAACTAAACAAGCAATAACGATAGACATTAGAATAAACCTAACAGAAAGTCCTAGAAACTAAATCTAGAATATCAGACACAGCATCAGAATTAGGGTTCGACCGGACATCACGTTTTACGAGAATTCTATCAAAAATTCGGCAGAACCTCCCCTGTAAAACGGACATCTCTCTACTCAAAAGAGTAGAGCTGACCCTGCAAGGAAATACACTTCGAAAAACTACACAGAGCACAATCAAAATCCCACAGTCGAACTCCAAACTACAGTCTACCGACCGGGGTCCACAAACACAGAATAATTCAGGAAATACCAAAAATACCCTTATATCATAGAAATACATTTTATAAGTAGAAATTACATAATTAACCTTAAAACACTGTAAAAACCGATAAAAACTCATTTTATTAGAAAAACCGTATATTATATATATAATTGAAAATAATTCACGAAAAATATTTTTAATTAGTTAAAAATACCAAATAATTTATAGAATCATTTTTATACCTTAAATAACTATTAAAACCAATTAAATTACATTTTTAGCCAATTTTGTATAAAATTACCAAAATACCCCTATATATATAAATATACTATAATTACTTCAAAAATTCACCAAAAATAGTATAATTATCCAAAATTAATTTTCTCAACATATTTATCAATAATATCAATAATTAAACTCAATTAACCAATTTATTTCAATTAAAAACACAATTAACCCTAATTTCCCAAAATTACATAAACTTAAATAATTCAAAATAAATACATAAAAATTCATAAAAATTCCAAATAAATTCCTATAATTCATTTCAACAACTAATTAACCATAAAACACAATTTCATAATTTATATAATTAATTTTTCGAAAATTAGAAAATAATAATAAAATATTCAAAAATACCCAAAAATCAAAATAACCTCCAAAAATTCCACAAAAATTCATACATGTAGATTAAGCTACTAGGATTAACATTTGTGAAGGAATTAATCATGAATAAATCAAGAAAAATTCAAAAAAAATCAAAAACCCAATATGGCCGAAATAGAAACTCAAACCTAAGCAAATCAAGACCATTTAAGCTCAAACCAAAGCTAGAATCACACTCACCGGTGCTCAAGGAGAAGAAAGAGATCGGCGGTGTCAAAAACGATGGCCGGAATCGCGAGGTGAGAAGAAACAAAGCTTTCGGCCGGAAATGGAAGAAAAGCAGCTTGCCAGCGCCGGGGAAGGAGGCTGGGGGCGGCAGAGTGGTTGGAAGTGGAGGGTGGAGCTGCTGGTGGCACACCGACGATAGGTGGTCGGGTTTGCAGTGGTGAGGGGAAGGGAGTCACGCGGGAAGAAGAAGACGAAGAAGAAGAAGAAAAAGAAAAGAAAAAGAAAAAGAGAAAAGAAAAAGAAATAATAAAATATTATATATATATATATATTATAATATAGTGTATAAATAAAATATGTGGAAAAATGCACACCACATATTATTATATTAATTTAATAAACAAATAATAAAATATTAGGGTAATATATATTAAACCCTAATTAGATAAATAATTACATACATAGGTTTTATTTAGTAATTTAAAAATACGTATGAGTTCATGCAAGTCCGTAAATATATTTAAAATAATTAATAATAAATTATTTATGTGAAAATTTCCCCGAAAATGCAAGTCCCGGGAAAATTTTACGTAAAGTACTGTAAATAATACACAATAATTAAAATAGGTTTTAAATACATATCAACTCGTAAAAATATCATATAATATACATATGGAAATTAGTAATATTGCATATCCTGATACAGTATTAAAATATTTAAAAATACGGGATATTACAAAAATGATGATGATGTAATCCATAATTGCTTGCGATTAGCTGCAACCGTATCATTGCTCACTGATGATGTTGCAATCCATAATTGCTCATGATTAGCTGCAACCCTTTCGTTGCTTACTAATGATGCTGTAATCTATAATTGCTCGTGATTAGCTATAACCCTTTCGTTGCTTAGCGATGATGTTGCAATCCATAATTGCTCGCAATTAGCTATAACCCTTTCATTGCTCACTGATGATGTTGCAGTCCATAATTGCTCACGATTAGCTATAACCCTTTCATTGCTCACTAATGATACTGCAGTTTGTAATTGCTCATGATTAGCTATAACCCTTTCATTACTCATCGATGATGCTACAGTCCATAACTACTCGAGATTAGTTGTAACCCTTTTATTGCTCACCGATGATGTTGTAGTCCATAATTGGTTATGATTAGTTGCAACCCTTTTGTTGCTCATTGATGATGCTTTAACCCTTTCATTACTCATTGATGATGCTGCAATCCATAATTGCTCACAATTAGTTGTAACCCTTTCATTGCTCACCGATGATACTGCAGTCCATAATTGCTCATGATTAGCTACAACCCTTTCTTTACCCATTGATGATGTTGCAGTTCATAACTACTTACGATTAGCTAAAACCCTTTTATTGCTCACCAATGACACTGTAGTCTATAATTGCTTGCAATTAGCTACAACCCTATCATTGCTCACTAATGATGCTATAATCCAAAATTGCTTGTGATTAGCTACAACCCTTTCATTGCTCACTGATGATGTTGTTATCCATAATTTCTCACGATTAGTTGCAACCCTTTCATTGCTCACAGATGATGCTGTAATCCATAATTTCTCATGATTAGTTGCACCTTTCATTTATAACTGATAATGTTGTAGTCCATAATTTCTCGCGATTAGCTATAACCCTTTCATTGCTTACCAATGAT
Organism: Mallotus nudiflorus; assembly: GCA_947683625.1. NCBI lineage: Eukaryota > Viridiplantae > Streptophyta > Magnoliopsida > Malpighiales > Euphorbiaceae > Mallotus > Mallotus nudiflorus. The sequence goes on along the minus strand of CANTUR010000585.1, from coordinate 268,341 downwards.
GCCGCAATCCATAACTACTCATAATTAGTTGTAACCCTTTTGTTGCTCACTAATGATGTTACAATCCATAATTACTTGTGATTAGCTGTAACCCTTTTGTTGCTCACTAATAATGCTATAATCCATAAATGCTCATGATTAGCTGCAACCCTTCCATTGCTCACTGATGATGCTACAGTCCATAACTGCTCATGATTAGCTGCAACCCTTTTATTGCTCACTGATGATGCTATAATCCATAATTGCTCGCGATTAGTTGCAATTCTTTCATTGCTCACTAATAATGCTTTCCCTTACTACTGTAGTCCATAACTGGTCATAATTTTTATCTTTGGTTGTTTAGGTTGAATGCTTTGAATTCTTTATGCTGACTGATTAGCATTTTTGTTGACTGACATTGAATTTTGTTGTGCTGACTAATTAGAATTTCTCTGCTGACTAATTTCAATTCCGCTGTGTTAACCATGTTTATAAGTTGGGTGCTCTTCCTTCTGGATTTGCAATTCCTATAGACTTGTTAAAGTTAGCTTCAATCATGATGAATGTACAAAAGCACATTATAATTTTGAAATTTTATGAGAAAATTCATCACTTTTTCATAAGATAGCATGCACTAAATGAATCTCACTATTTTTTATTTTTATGACTATTATTTATTTGCCATTTGCAAAGGTCAGAGGCATCGTTAACCATCTTATGCTGAGAGCATATCTGTAGATGATGGAGTTTAGCGTGCATCTAAGATTTTAGTAACCGCGACACTGTTTGAGCAACCACGACACTGTTTGAGCTCACGGCTCTAGAGAACACACTAACCACTATCACAAAGACATGGTGTGGAGATGAAGACTCGCCACCCAAGGTAATAACTGGGACAAATCGAAAAGATGGTACTCGATTCCCTAAAAGAAAGCTAGCACCATAACCAGGAGATTCTAGATATAGAATACCAACTTCTTTAGTCTTGTGTTCATTTAGAATTACTTTATGAATTACTATATTATCCTTTGTTTACATGCAATTTCATATAAACCCTCATTCTAGCAATTAACTCCAAATTAAACTAGTCATGAAAAATACAAGTAAATAATGCATTCATTTAAATTCATAATCCCTAAGTTAGTCATATTGATTTTAATTAAATCAGCTAAATCTACATTTTTTAATAAGTGAGCCTAAAGGACCTAATTCCTTTTAATTTTAATTAAATGGACCTAAATATATTTATTTTAATTCTAAAAAATGAGCCTAAATCTACAAATTATGGAGTATTTAAATTAATGGGCCTAATTCTACACATTTTAATTTCTAAAGCGATCTTAAATCTACAAATTATGAAAAAGGTTTAAATTAAATGGGTGTAGTCTAATTAATTAAATTAAGTTAGATGGGCCTATGTCTAATTTACTAAATTGGCCTAAGTTATCTCTAACCTAAAAAAATCTAATTAAGTATGGGCCTAATGATGCATTTTAATTAATCAAACCTAATCTTAATTAAATTAGTAAATTTATGAATAAAGTGAATCTAATTATCAAACCTAAAAAAAACCTTAAATTTATTTAAGTGGATTAGAATCTAATATGGGTTTAAGGCCCAAAACACATAAAAATACATAAACAAGCCCAAAAACAAATAAAAAATATAAAAAAGAATTAAATAAAAGATTAAACAACTAATTAATTATTCCTTTTAAAACCTTAATTTTAATTAACATGCAATCCTAAATTAATCTACTTCCTCTATTGATATTAATTAATTACCCAATTGAAATCCTAACTTTACTAACTAATTAATCAAAATAAACAAACAAACACACACAATTTCACTTTTCCCACTATTGGGGCTATTACAATAATCTATTAAGAATAAAAAAATAATTAATACAAACCCAAAAATATAAATAAAATGAAGCAATAAAATAAAATAATAATAAAACCCTAGAAACTATATCTCTACAAGGTCTTATCCATGGTATTCCATGGACCTCTTATGGATTTGATTCTCCAAGTATGATCATCATGTGTTTTCCTCCATAATCACCAATATAAACACAAAAATAAATAATGATTAGAGCTTAAATGAAATAAAAATAAAAATAAAAATTAAATAAAATTAAAATCAAACTAAATAATCAAATAAAAATAAAAGAAAAGGGTAGAAGAAGGGATGATTGAATGGATGTAGTATTGATTCGCTCCTTATAGTGTTATCAATCACCGTTGTTTTTAATGGATCTTCAAAACTTGATGTCCTCCTCTTCAAAAGTCTATTGCTCTTGCTTTAAAAACAAAGAAAATCTCAAGAAAAATATTATATGTACGGCTTCAGAGAAGAAATAAGGAGAAAATTTTTTAAAGCAAAAAAAAAAAAAAGAGATAGTCTAAAGAGAGCCCCCCACATAAGGAGAGCTTAAACCATCCTTATATAGGAAAAGAGCACAAAAGCCCTAATCCTACATACTTGAGAGTTCCAGTTTTAAAAAGACTTAATTTCTTGAAAATCTAAAAAATAAAATTTAGAAAATTTTTAGCCAATCAAAATTCAGGAAAAATATTTTCAAAAATTAAAAAATAGTGCGAGACCCGATCAGAATAGTACAATTCAAAAAGACCCCTGAAGAAATTTAAAATTTTCAATTAGGTCCTCAAAAATTATTACATTTAGTCTTTGAAAACATTAAACCCTTTCTTTGAAAAATGCATTCAGACTTTTGAGGTTTCAAATTTCAACTATTGAAGACCTATTTATGATATTTTCATCATTAGAGTCCTTTATCACATCCATACTTTATCATCTCAAAATTAGGTGTTTACAATATCTTTTACCAAGTGAAGAGCTTGCTTCCACACCTAATTTTACGGAGAATTTGCTAAACAAAACATATGAAAATTGAGCATAAAAAGATTAAATTATGAGTATCAAAGTAGCCTTTGAGTTACTTTTGTGCTTTCCTTCCTTATCCGAGTATTCCCCAACCTTTCTAATATTACACAGCATGGATACTATTAGAAAGGTCCTTTGGATAATCTTACTCATACAGTGCCTTGGAGTAAATGAAGCAACTTTTGACATGCTCCTCTTTTAGTATTCCCCCACCTTTCTCATATTACTCAACGTGGATACCGCTAGAGGTTTCATGTTGATACTCTTACTCATTTATGAGCATTGAAATAAATTATGTTTGCTCTTATTTTGATTCTCCTCTTGGTATTCCCCTGCCTTTCTCAAATTACTCAGTATGGATACCGTCAAGGGATTTTGTACCAGTACTCATTAATGAGCATTGGAGTATATTAAATGCACATTTATCATTCAAAAGACTAAAATGATACTTTAAAATTTCAGCAATTTATGCTTCATGTCCATATATTTTGTTTTTATACATTCTTCCCCTTGTTTGGGTGTAAAGTAAGCATTAGATTGATTAGAGTTTATAATTTCTCAACTCAAAACTATTAATTGCTCCTCTAAATTCTGTGAGGCTAAAAAAAAGTCATTATGATCAAAGGTGATGAGATAGGCTTTTCGCATATGATCTCATGAAGTGGATGAATTTATTTTCAATTTATGAATCTTATGATTGAGATGGTACTTTATTATAGAATTTAAGGAAAGAGAGTTCTGTTACTTCCCTTTTTATTATCTTGATGAGTGTTTGGTATTTGCTATCTGGCCCATTCTTATTGATGTATCAGTTCCTTTCCCTTTCTTTATTCTCTTTTGTTTTTTCCCTACACAAAATACCATAAGTGAGTATGGTCTACTCGTAAGCGAATAAATTTTGTCAAAATGCAGTATTATTCTTTTGCATTCTTCACTTTTAAGTGTGGTGATGATGTCTCTGATCAGAGGGCCATGATACTCCACCATTGAAGTTTATGGCTTTGGCTACATTTATACTTTCACCATTCCATTAATGCTATAGTAGAGGGCTTCATTCCTCTTCTTGATATCTCCTGCAAAAAAAAAAGGTTTAAGAGTTAGAAATTTTATTTCATGATCAAATAATTTTCCAAAGTGCATTCATTTTAAGTTTTGAGTGCGTTCTTCCCTTTTTAGGGCTGATGAATGTATTGCTGACATGTTGGACCTTCTTATCACCATATTCCATTCCTTACATTGGTCTAACTGTTATGGAGAGATATGCTAGATGATGCTCCAAATAAGACTATGGAGATGGATGTTAAATCTAAGGAGCTTGAACATCCTATCCAATCTCTTGAGGTCACTAGGATAATGCTTTTGCAAGTATCACTGTCGGTGATATTCCCTTACTAAATGGGCCCATTAGGCTTCTAAGGTCTAAAGTACTATTGAATATCAGGTTCACCTTGTTGGTGCTACCCTTTTCCTTTTAGATGCTTCACATATGCACATTCTGACTACCTTCTTGCATTTTTACAACACTAATTTTGAATATTAATAGCAAAGTATTTACACAATCTTGCCTAGGCTTAAAGACTTTATTATGTAAAGCAAGTATTTCATAACATATGTATGCAAGTGTATGCATGTTATGTATGACATGCATGATCCTAATAGGTCTCCTATTTAGAACAGAGCTATGTTGCTAATCTTGGAGTGTAAGAATGAGATGCCTCATTAATAGCATGTAGGTTTGAGCATTGAATGCCTTGCTATTGGTACTTCTGATGTTAGAGCCTTTGATACAATTTGTTAGATAGATGACTATGTTAGTAAGGGGGATCCATGGCTCGACATTGGAGCTTATGATTGACTGATGCACTATTAAACTTTTCCTTTTGCTATTGCTTTCGTTGTATGATACTTGATGTATTTTGTTTGCTTCTTTCTGCCCAAAGATCTCCTATATTGGCTCTTATACTTTAGTGTTCCTTCTTCACTCTTTGAATGTAGACTTATTATTTATAATTTACCCCCAGAATTACATTTTTCCCCTAGTTTTATTTTGGATTCATTCACGCTATTCTATCAGTCTTTTTATTTTTTATGTGCAAAAGACCTAGTTTGTTCACTGATGTTGTTAATCATTTGACTTATTAACCCTATTAGTTACACTCTCATGCATTAAAGATGTAGGGGAGTGGGCAAACTAACTGAAGTGATTTCTTGATGATGAAAACAAATGGACTTGTACTTTAAAGGACTCTTGAGCAGAACATGAGGCTTGATATTGATGCAATGATTGATGATAGTTACAAGGCAAGAGTTACAATGCAAGTTATTGAGCCATCTAAATTCCTAAGGTACAAAGGGGCACTAAGCTTATAGACAAAATTATAAAGGGGTGACAAAAAAGAAAACATAACTAAAATAGTGATCTCATAGCTCTGATTTAGCTTTTATTATGTATTTTCTTTCCATTCAGATACTTATGCAGTAAGATAAAGATGAATATGCAGTATTTGAACAAAAATTTTGGATTCAATTTTACTCATTCATCGGGGAAAAAATGAGAGCATTCATTACATCACATGGTACAACTTCTGTTATTAGCAAGTCCTAAAATTTTCTTCTCTCTAATTTTTACCTTGCTGTTCTTTTTTCTTTTTCTCTCTTTTTGTTTTTTTTCTTAAATTTCCTATATTCAAAAGTTACATAATGTGATATATGGATGTTCTTTGAATTTGCATTTGTGCCCATGTTGAATGAATCTAATTGAATTGAATTTATATTAAACATGTAGATGCGATTAATATCATAATGTACAGTACCATTAGGATGTACATTACATAAGTAAGCATGATCAGAATTCATATCATCGATCGCTAAAATAAACAAGTTCTAAGAAACTAAAATTTTATTTAAAGAACATAATAAGAAAATTTATTTCCTATTCTAGATGTTAGGGATGCTGGGTCTCATAGTGGTTGTCTTTTAGGCGACTGACATAACAACTATTATTGCATCTTCTTGCCAACTGTCTCTATGACTTCAACTTTTTATACCTCAAATGCGCATTTTTCTTTCTTGTCTAGTAGCTTCTTATCATCAAAATCATCACCCCATCTTGTAGGCACAATCGACTTGAAGGGTATGTCAAAAGAAGGTGGTTTAATATAAAACACCTTATAGTCGAACTTACCTGAAAGTTGACCTAATAAGTCTTCTACTCCTTCCTCATCTTTAGAGGCATTAGGAGATTTCTCTTTCTTTTTTAAGGTCTACGTCCTCAAAAGAGTTTAGAACTTCTTCCTTACTAACTCTTGAGTTAATCATTATGGTAGCTGGGGGTGGTACATTTCGATAGTTTAGGAAAGGATTATTTCTGGTGCTTGGGTTTTAGGGGTCTGTGATCTTTTTGAAATCTATAAGGTTTTGGATTTCATGTTTGAGTTGGATGTTATTATCTATAGAGTGTTGGAGGTTTTGATGGAATTTGTAATGCTTGTTTAGGTTATAGCTTGGGAAGTTTGGGTTTGGTAGGTTTGGGTTAGGTATAGGTTGAAGTAAGCCTTTCTGCATTAGGCACTTTAGGAATTTTGACAAAGGTTAGTTAAAATTGGAGAATCTTCTAGGTTGTTGAATAACATGCACTTCCATAATTTGGCTAGCATTTCCTTACTATGTGCTCCCAGTTGGGTAGTTTCTTGCTCTGGTGCTTTTAGCAATCTTCTTGTTCTCACTTTTAATCTCCTCAGTTTGCAACCCATCATCATAAAGGTTTATAAATGTCTTAGGGTTCATCATTTGTAACCTTTTAACCAAATTAGGTGACACATTTTGAACAATCATCCTATCCTAATCCTTTTCAGCTAGCTTATTTTTCATTAATCCTGCCTTATTCATGAATCTAGTCAAGAAATCATAAAAGGATTCATTTGATTTTTGCTTAGTCAGTTCCAAATCCCTGATTGATGCTTCCAATCTAGTGTCATAATCATGCTATTTCAAAAAAGCAGTACACAGTTCTTTTCAGTTAGCCTTGATAGACTTTTCCAACCCATGATACTAGTTTACAACCATTCCCTCTAAAGACAGTACAAATAACCTAGTGATCACTGCTAATAAGGCTTTAGTAGTGCTCATAGTTATTATGTACTGACTGAGATGAATCCTAGGATCTACAGTTCCATCAAACTTCTATAATCGAGGCATTTTGAGCTTATTAGGTAGCTTATCCTCCTCAAATTGCATCATATCATCAAAGTCAAATGAATAACTGATGCCCTGTCCTCTTATCAATTCTTCCATCTTGGACATTTTCTGAGTAAGTGCTTCCATCTGCTTGGACTCATGGTCTTATACAAGTTCAAATGATTCTCTCTTTGCCTTTTCTATCATGTAGTTCTTAACATCCTTAAGCTTCACATCAACATTAGGTAGGTTACCCCCCAGCTTTATTGGCAGTAGATGGAGCATCTGTAGTAAGTAGGATAACTATAACAGCAGGTGGTTACTCAGTTGTAGGTGGTGGTATGACAATAGCAGTAGGTTGCATCAATCCAGATAAAGTCTGTCTCAGTTCATCTTGCATCATAGCCCTCATGTCATCCATCAAAACTCCCATGATGTCTTGTGAGGTTTAGTTCCCTCTTTGTTATTGTTCCATTTCTATATGCTCAGTCAGAGTTGGTTCAACTTCCAAGTAAAGTGGATTAATAGGACTCTTCTACAGTCTATGAAGGATCTCTTTGCTATGGCTTTAGGACTTAAATATGTTCTTCTTAGTCTATCACCTTTTTATCCCCAAATACGAGAAGACCTAGATGAATCTATGATGGCTGCAAAACAAAGTGTTAGTGTGTTGAATGAAATGCATGTATGCATGATGCACGTGTTGTGCAACAAGTGGCAAATAGCAAGTATCAATCAAGTGTACAATATTCATCCTTCTAACCTTATTCCTCCCACACACGTGTTCAATGGTGAGTCTCTTTTCCTAGGATTTTTGGTCTTGGCCTTAATACCAATAGGGGATATCAAGAACTGACGCTTATGCCAAATCTCTCTTAAAGCAATAAAAGCATGGAAATAATATTTCTAGGTATAAAGGTCTAGCCCAATCTTTATTAGCCCATATAGGCTCTTTAGAGTATGGACTTGGGCTTTTATAGATAGAAATACCTCATGGCAACATGCACAAGCAATTTGGGTAATTCTAAGGGAAGTAACTAAACCATTATATGTGATTAGGGTTCGATGAAATGACCTTTAACAAGATACCCTCCTTTAAGACTTGAGTTATCGGCTAAGGTCAGAGGGGCCCAACATCCGTTGCAAACTCAAGAGAAGACTACCCCCCTTTAGGACTTGGGTTATAGACTTTGGTCAGATGAGCCTTGTAATCTCTCTTGAATCAAGTTAAGGCAAAGAGTGAAGGTTAGCCAATTTACAACTCCACGAAGCAAGTGGAATCATGGAATCATAAACCAAGGCCATTGATTAATAGCGACATGTAGAATGAATGCAAGAATAAAATAATAATTAATAAAATAATTCTAAAGAACATAAGTCGAATCAGTATCTTTTATCCTTAGTAGAGTCGCCACTGTAGACGGCGGGGTTTAACGTGCTTCCAAGATTTTAGCAACCGCAACGTTGTTTGAGCTCAGGGCTCTAGAAAACACACTAACCACTGTCACAAAGACATGGCATGGAGATGAAGAGTCGCCACCTAGGGTAATAACTGGGACAAATCGAAAATGGTGGTACTCGATTCTTTAAAAGAAAGCCAACACCATAACCAAGAGATTTTGGGTACAGAATACTAACTTCTTTTAGTTTTGTGTTCATTTAGAATTACTTTATGAATTACTATCTTATTCTATTTACACACAATTTTATCAAACCCTAATTAAACAACCATGTAGCCTTAAAGTAAGGTAGTCATAAAACTACATGTAAAAAATGCATACAAAGCGCATCATCCCTGTGTTTAAACTATGTTAATTTTATTTAAAGTTTAGCTAATTCTACATTTTTATTTACAAGTGAAATGGTCTAAAGGTGGTTCTACATGTTAATAAATGAGCCTAAGTCTATTAATTTAACAAAAAAAAATGGGCCTATGATTTACAAATTTTAAAGAAAGGAATTAATTAGTGGGCCTAATTCTTATTTAATTTTAATTAAGTGAACCTAAGTCTATTTATTTTAATTCTAAAAATGGGCCCAAATCTACAAATTATGAAATATTTAAATTAGTAGGCCTAATTCTAAATGTTTTAATTTAAAAATGGGCCTAAGTCTAAATTAACCTAAATGGGCCTAAATTGATTTTAAAATTAAAAATCCAATTAAAAGCCTATTTATTAAATGAGTTAGAACCTAACGTAGGCTTGGAGCCCAAAATACAAAAAAATAACAAATAGGCCCAAAAACATTAAAAAAAAAAAGCAAAACAATTAAATAAAATACATCAAAGATGTAATTAAATTATTTCTTCTAAAAACCTAATTTTAATTAACATGCAACCTAGATTAACCTACTGCCTCCATTGATTTTAATTAGGGTTTACCAAATTGAACCTAATTTACTAATTGATTTTTTCAGAACAAGAGAAAGCTAGACTTTTCATTATTCCCACTATTAGAGCTATTACAAGATCTATAAAAAAATAATAAAGAAAATAAAATTAAAATTACAACCTTTGAGAAAATAAATTAAACAAATTCAAAAACTAAAAAAACAATAAGATAAACTAAATAGAGCAAGATAAAAATTACATTGGGATCTTTGACTCTTGGCTTTTATTTATGGATTTTCCATGGGTTTCCTTGGTTCAATCATGTATTAATCACTGGAACATGAAATGCAAAGAAAAAAAGAAAAACAAGATTAGAATTAATGAAAAAAGAAAATAAAATAATGAAAATTAAACAAAACAAACATAAAAATAATAAAATAAAAAATAATAAAATAATATAAAAGAAAGAATTAATAAAGAAAAAAAAGTAGAAGAGTGACGCTATGCAGATGTCATTTGAATGTCTCTCAGAATGGGATTTCATCATTTTGAGAAAATCGACCTTATGTTTTCTTAATTTCTAGACTTTGAAAAGACTATATTTTTTTTTTTAAAATGGTTTTTTTTCCTTTCCTTTTTCTCTATGTCTTTTAATCAACTTTTTTATGCATTAGAAATTAGGGTATATATGTATATATTATTTAAAACATATGCATAGATTTATAATAAATAAGTTCATAATAATACCTAAAAATTCTAGAAAAATTATAAAAATCAAGGAATCAATAAAAATGGACTTAGAAACATCTTAAAATGACATTTGAGCCTCAAATAATTAATTTCAATGAGCTAAAACAATTCAAATGGAAATTGAGAAATTTCCATAGAAACCTTTCTGAGATTTATTTCTCAAAATTTGTAAAGAATTTGACTAAACTCTTTATTCAAAAATTGATCACCATAATTTATACTATTTATTAAAAATAGTATCACAATTATTTCTATGTCAGTAATGTATACCACCAAAAGTTGGGTGAAACCTACTTGAATCTCATTAGAAAACTTAACATTCGGACAAACAAAGCATACCAAAATGTTCAAAATAATTAGGAGAATACATCTAAAGCTTCAAACCAACCAGATTAGGCACTAAATAACAGAAATGGAAACTAAATTGAAATTACCAAAAAATATTTGCCAAATAGTCTACGGGTGTAGATTGGATGTGTGGTTAGTGTCTTTGGACTCCTGATATAGAGAGGAACGTAATAGAACTAACCATTGCATCTGAAGCCCATAGGAACAGTGCGAATAGGAGGTTAAAAACTGAATGAAAACATGTATTCTACACTAATCAGAGTGACTTCTTGCAAAACGAATGTCACTATAATGAAGAGGAGAATGAGACGAGTCTATGGTTAGAATTTAAGGTCGATCGGAGGTCATTTCGAGGTTAAGCAAAGAAAAAGAAAAGAATTGGTATTAAAAGGTAATTTACTACTCAAAACACACTGCTACACTCCTCCCTATGCACAGACCACTTCTCTTCTTTTTAAGGACACTTTTGCCACGTGTCCTTCACCCATAAGCTCCTTTATATATATATATATATTTATATTTATTTATTTATTTATTTATACATGGCTAAAGGCTAAAGTTAATAATATATTAAATATATATATATATATATATATATATATATATATATATATATATATATATATATTAAAAAAAGTATACATATAAATATAGATACAAATTGTTGTTCTAATAATCTAATAAAATAGGAAATAATCTAATTATAATTATAATAAATAGAGTAGATAAAATAAATAAATAAATTTAGTGAAATCTTAAAAATCCCATGATTTAGTTTATTATTCATGAAACACACACACACACACACACACACACACACATATATATATATATATATATATATATATATATATATATATATGACACCAACAATAGTAATACTAATAATAAAATACGAAAACAACAACAATAATAACAACAACAATACCAACAACAACAACAATAATAATAATAATAATAATAACAATAATGAAAATAACAATATTACTAATAATAATATTAACAACATATAAGGGTATCGGTTCTATATATCTGCCTTTGTCTGTAAAGTACAGTCTTCAACTGTGTGATTGCTTCATTATACCTTAACCATAGGAATTTCTTTAATATGCAGTTGGCGAAATTGTCGATCCATAATCGCCATTAGGTAATGTTCTATGACAAATATTCATTGAGCTCCACTATATGTGGTTGAAGAACATGTGAAGGATTAGAAATGTACTTCCACAACATGGAGACATGGAGTACCAGATGAATATGTGATAGTTTTGGTGGTAGCACAAGTCTATAAGCCACATTGCCTACTCTTGAATGAATCTCAAAGGGTCCAATGTATCTTGGAGCTAGTTTACCCTTCTAACCTGTCACGACCCAAACCCAGAAGTCATGACCGACGCTAGAGAATGAGAATTCACACGAATCAAGAGCCTGTAGCAAGTCTAAAACACCAGTTCATACCAAATGCAATCATAAATATACCAAAGAATTAAAACTTTTGAAAGCATAAGAAATCTTCCATATCATATCATAATAAAATATTTTACAAATATTCAAGTACATAACCACTGTTAACTCAACATAACATCCTATAATAGGTACATACTATTACTGTAGCATTAAATAAATACAAAGGAAGTGATAGTTTAAAATTTACATAATCAGCCCGTGAAGAAAGGGTTTGGTGAGAGGATAACTGAGAGAGGTTTGTATAAAAGAATCCTAAAAAATAATTGATGGGGATTAGACCTCATTGAGTGAATTATTATTATTATATATATATGCAACCTAAGCATACAAGCAACTAAGCACCAATATAATTTTTATATATTTATATTTATATTTATTTAATTTACATACACATTTTCCTGTAGACGCTCAAAAGCAATTTTCATTTCAATGCAATAAGTGAAAAATAAGTAGAGGATCGGAGTAGAACCCTAAGAATTTCGTAACCTTAGTTGCTATACCTCACTAATGAATATAATTTCTTGAATCCAAAAATATTTCCATTTTTCAATTTGGCAGTGGACTGGCTCTGAGACACAGAAAGGTCAACTGAGTTACCATAGTCCCCTTTCAAGCATGATTGGCCCAAGACATTGTAGGTCAACCGAGCTCTTGCAGCCACACCACTCGCTATCCATAAATCTCAATAATAATTTATATGTATCTCAAACCCTATAATCTTATATCAATCAACATATCATAACCTAGCAACTAGTGTACTATTATACAACAGTCCTAGTGTAGCCTATTAAGTAGCACGTTCTACGACTATCCTCCAAAACATTATATAAAAAATAAAATGATAAAACCATCTTAAAATATACACAGCATCCAATAATCACAATTAACATTCACCTTTATATATATGAAAACTATATATAATAACAATAACAATTAGCATTTAATACAATATAGCATAATAAAATTCATATTTATTCAAAATATGTATGTCAATAATATATTCTATATGCAGTGCATACATATAACAATAACTTATAAGTAGGATGTGCTCCTCGATACTGACTCGATTAGCCTTGACCTGAAGGCCCTGCTCTTGGTGCGACTATCAAAAAATAATAAAAATAATTAGGATTAAAAACTCTAACCATAAACATTCTAGATTTCTAAGGAAAAACTTGATATAAGACATGACTCTAATAAAACTCAAAACTCAACACTAACCGGATGTTACATTTTATGAGAAATCTATTAAAAATTTAGCAAAGTCTCCTTTGTAAAATGGACATTTCTCTACTAAAAGTAGAGTTATTCTTGCACAAAACTGAACTTCAATACTACCCACAACTCCACATCTTGGGTTGGGCCCCCGAAATACACATTATGCCCAACTGAGTACCAAAACAATAACACATATAAAAACAATATAATTTTTTTCTCAAATCCTGATATATTATAAAAACTTAATTTACTACCAAAATGTAATTTATTTATATAATAAAAATATAAAAGATTTTATTTTCAATTAAATAATAAAAATTCTTGTTTATAAATAAAATATCGCTAATGGAAATCAAATTTTCATTTTCACAACCAAATTAACATTAATTATATAATAACTATTAAAATCACTCTATTATATCATAAAAATAATAAAAGATTCATTTAAGCTTGGAAATAATAAATAAATTTATTATTCATGTATTTTTCCCAAAATCACTGCTAATTAACTAATAATTGAAAATTAATTATAAATTTTTTTATAGTTTTATTATTTAAAAATAATCTAAAATAGAATAAATAACAATAATTGAATTAAAATTAAATAATTTACTAATTTCTAATAATTTTTCAAAAATACATATTTAAACATAACTTTTAAAAATATATAACTTAAATTCTATAAAGAATTTCACAAAAATTCATTCATAAAGTTTACTCTACATAATTAATAGAATTTATTAAAAATATAAAAATTTTATGAGCTCGGAACAGTAACATGAACAGTCACGAAATGCCCGAAAAATTCTAAAAATTTAGAAAAATAAATAAAAATCACATTTAGCAAGATCTCAACCTCAATGTTATTTCATATAACTACAACACAACCCAATTTAACCAAATTCAAACTCAATTTCAACAAATGAAACATAAAACCTTAAAATCAAATTACCCACAAATTGAAGTTATTCCTGATATTACCCGGTCAAATTGACTTGGGAAAAATGAAACCTAGGAGGAGAGGATTTAAATGACATCGGCAGCACATCTAGGGGTGGCTATAGTCGACATCGACGAGCTCCTTCTCAATCAGGCAAAGAAGACGAAAACTGGGAAGGAAAGAGAAAGGTGGAGGAAGGAGGAGGGAGGAGGAGCTGAGTGACGATGTGGGGCTATCCAGCGGTGGCTAGGTGGTGCTAGCAGTAAGGGTGGTGGTGGTGTCAGGTGAGGAAGGAAAGAAAGGAAGAAAAGAAGAAAACGAAAAAGTCACTTTTTTTAATAAAGTACATAATAATAATAATGATGATGATAAAACTCCTCATATATATATATATATATATATACTCTTAATAATCAATAAATTTACTAAAATACTCATTTAACAATAATTCCGTAAAAATAATATTTAACACTTTAAAATCCATATTTAATTTAATAATTAAAAATAGAGGTCATTATTTGACCAAATCGCATTACTCCCTTCATTGGAGATACTTTCAAAAATACCATGTCTTTAACCAAACATGATACATCCTTCCTTTTAAGATCTACGTAACTCTTCTGTCAACTAAAAGCAATCCTCAATTTCTGTTGGATAATAGGGGCCTTCTCATAAGTCACTTACATAAATTCCGGCCCAGTTATTTGTCTCTTAACAACTTCCCAACACAAAGTAGATTTACACTTTCTACCATACCACCCACCACTACCAGTCACCAATCTGACACCGTCGACATCACCTAAAGCAGCTTAGTTGCTCTTCCTCCTTGGCGTCCTCCTCCTTTCCTCTTCCCTCTCAGTTTCCTTTGCTATCAGAAGTGGGAGAGCTTCACCAGCGCTTCCTCCAGCCACCCTAAGGCTTGCCACCAGTCTTAAAATAATCCTCATCCTATGGGCTTTAAAAACCCTCAGTCAATTTTGAATTCCAACTCTAGTAAGCCCCTCAATTTTGAGTTATTTGAGTTTGGATATTTGTAGTTATTTTGTTAAATTAAGCTTTTGTCACGACCTAAACCAGGAGTCATAACCGACGCTCGGGAACAGGAATTCTTTCGAATCCGGAACTCGTAGCAAGTCTAAAAAAATAAAAGCATACAATAAATAAATAAAATATGCACCATAATTAAAATCTTAAATCGATATAATAATAAAAACTTCTGTCATATCATAAAATAAAATATTTCATACAATATTTAGAGAAAGGTCTCTGATAATACAACCATTATACAGATACAAAGTACGACTACTACTGTAGTTTTCTAGAGTACAATAAAATCAAGTAAGTAATTTACATAGATAAGCTAGGGTAGAAGAAGTCCGACAGATGGGCCTACTACTGAGGTATGAGGAAGAAGAATCTCCTATAAAAATCAATAACTAAGGGGAGTTAGACCTCACTAAGTGAATTTTTATATTATATATACATGCACCTCCTAATGTCACATGCAATCAATCATCAATATATAAATATATATAAAAGCATTTGACATAGATGTTGAAATCACTTTAAATAATAAATGCTAGAAAAGATTTGTTTTATTGATGGATAAAATAGAACCCTATTTAATCGCAACCCTCAATAAAAAACATTACTCTAGCCATACAGGCTCACCTAATTCTAAATTAATTCTCTTATTCCATTATGGACAGTAGACTATGTCACGACCCAAAACAGGGGCCATGACCGGCGCTAGGGAACGGGAATTCTTTCGAATCCGGAACCCGTAGCAAGCCTAAAAATAAAATAAATCATGCAATAATAATAATAACAATATTAAATGCAGTGGAAATAAAAATCATAAATATTACAACATCATTTCATCACTGGATTTAAACCAAATCTCATCTCATCACATATATATATATAATCTTTCAATACAAATCCAGTTTCAATATAATACATCTCTTTAAATAAAATACATAAAATCCCACAATTTAATTTATAACTACTGTAGTGTCTAGATTATATAAAAATAAGACTTAAATAAGTAATTTACATAAAGAAGCCGGGGCGGAAGAAATCCGGCGTACAGGCCTGCTACTGAGGTCTGAAGATGTTGACTCTCCTGAAAAATAGTCAACGGAGGGGAGTCAGACCTCACTGAGTGAATTACTATAATATATATACATACACACTAAATGATAATGCATACAGTCAACAGTATATATCTAATATATATATATACAGGCAATCACACACAGATGCAATAAAATCATTTTATATATATTTTATTGAAAATCATCTTTTATGAAGGATCACATAGAACCCTAGAATATCGCAACCTCAGAAAATAGTGTTAGACAACACTTTAGCCATACAGGCTCACTTATTCCAAAATATATCCGCTTAATCCATTTAGACAGTAGACTGGCCCCGAGACACTAAGCCAACCGAGCTCCAGCAGTCTGACTGCCTGTGTGATTGGCCCCGAGACACTTGGTCAACCGAGCTCCAGCAATCACACCCAAATCACATCTCACACATCAATAATCGCATTCAATCAATATCCACAAATAGGTTAGTAATATAGCCTAAATACTATAGGCGTACCGGTACGTACTCGGTCCTAGTGCTGCCCACTAGGTAGCACGTTCTATCGATATCCTTCATCATTAATAATATAAAACATTCGTTCACAAAAATAAATGATGCATGAAGTTCAATAAAATAACATAAACCATATATATAATAGAAATATACCAAAAGTAAACCAGGTATATTTCGAGAATATATACGTCAAATGAATTCAATCAAATTATAACTTAAGCTAGAAATATATTTAAAAACATTTTAAATATATTTTATTTACAAAACATGCATATAATTTAATATATACCAAAATAAACCAAAATAAACTAAATATAAACTTAAGAAATAATCAAACTATTTATGCATATTTAATCAACATAAAATATGCATTTCTAAATCATGCATCCTAAGCATATATATATAGTATAGTAACTCACCTAGTGCGCTCCACGAGACGGGTCCGATGGGCCTGGACCACTAGCCCTCGGTCTCGGCACAACTAAACAAGCAATAAATAACCGACATTAGAATAAATCTAACAGAAATTCCTAGAATTCGATCTAGAGTATTAAACACAGAATTAGAAATTAGGGTTCGACCGGACATCACGTTTTACGAGAATTCTACCGAAAATCCGGCAGAACCTCCCCTGTAAAACGGACATCTCTCTACTCAAAAGAGTAGAGCCGACCCTGCAAAGAAATACACTTCGAAAATAAACACCACATCTCATTCACAACCCCTCGGTCGGACTCCAAACTACAGTCTACCGACCGGGGTCCACAAACATAGAACAATTCTAAAAATACCAAAAATATCCTTATAACATAGAAATTCATTTTATAAGTAGAAATTACATAATTAATCTTAAAACACTGTAAAAACCGATAAAAACTCATTTTATTAGTAAAACCGTATATTATATATATAATTGAAAATAATTCACGAAAAATAGTTTTAATTAGTTAAAAATACCAAATAATTTGTAGAAATCATTTTTATACCTTAAATAACTATTAAAACCAATTAAATTACATTTTTAGCCAATTTAGTGTAAAATTACCAAAATACCCCTATATATATAAATATACTAAAATTACTTCAAAAATTCACCAAAAATTATAAAATTATCCAAAATTAATTTTCTCAACATATTTATCAATAATATTAATAATTAAACTCAATTAACCAATTAATTTCAATTAAAAACATAATTAACCCTAATTTCCCAAATTTACATAAACTTAAATAATTCAAAATAAATACTTAGAAATTCATAAAAATTCCAAATAAATTCCTATAATTCATTTCAACACCTAATTTAACCATAAAACACAATTTCATAATTTAAATAATTAATTTCCGAAAATTAGAAAATAATATTAAAATATTCAAAAATACCCAAAAATCCAAAAAATCTCCAAAAATTCCAAAAAAATTCATTCATGTAGATTAAACTACTAGGATCAACATTTCTGAAGGGAGTTTTCATGAATCAATCAATTAGAAGCTCAAAAAAATCAAAAACCCTAATGTGACCGGAATTGAAAATTCAAAACCTAACCAATTCTAGACCAATTCAGCTCAAACCAAAGCTAGAATCACACTCATCGGAGCTTAAGGAGTCGATGAAGACCGGCGCTGTCGAAAACGGTGCCGGAATCGACGAGGGAAGAAGAAGATGAAACTTTTGGCTTCCGGCGATACCAAGCTTCCCCGACGCCGGAAATGAGCTCTGCAGGCGGCGGAACGGCTAGAGGAAGGTGGTGGCACACCGGACGGCACTCTCATGGCAAGGGAACGGCACGGCAGGCGTCCGGACGGCAAAGGGAGGGTGACCGGGGAAGAAGAAGCTCACGGGGGCAAAATGGTAATTTTCCAATTCTTTTGATTTTTGATGTATAATGTGTATATATATATATATATTATACTATATATTAAAATAATATTAAATCACACACATTAAATATACACCACACACATAAAATTCAATATTTTTATAATTTATACTAAATAAAAATAATTAAATAACAATAAAACTAATAAATAATTAATAAAATATTAGGGTAATACTAAACCCTAATTAATAAATAATTACATATATACACGGTGTTTAATATTTTAAAAATACGTATGAGTTCATGCAAGTCCGAAAATATATTTAGAATAATTAATAATAAATTATTTACGTGAAAATTTCCTCGAAAATGCAAGTCCCGGGAAAATTTTACGTAAAACACTGTAAATAAAACACAGTATTTAAAATAAGTTTTAAATACATATCAACTCGTGAAAATATCGTAATATATATACAAAAATTATTGACACTGCATATCCCGGTACAGTGTAAAAATATGTAAAAACACGGGATATTACAGACTGGCTCCGAGACACTAAGTCAATCGAGCTCCAGCAGTCTCACTGTTAATGTGATTGGCCTTGAGACACTAGGTCAACCGAGCTCCAGTAACCACACTATTCAATCATATCAAATTCAAATCGATTAATCAAATCATATATCACCACAAATGATTCTCAACTCAACCCTAAATCTATCGCACCTATACATACACAGTCCTAGTGCTGCCCACTAGGTAGCACATTCTATTGATATCCTTCAATTAAAATTAAACATACATATGGGAAAATAAATTATGCATAATAGCATTCATAATAACAAAATAAACCATATATATACTAGAAATATACCTAAAATAAACTAAGTATATTTCAAGTATATATAGGTTAAATAAATTTGAAATCAACAATAAATATATACCAATTAAAAACCAATAATATACTAAAAACATTCTATGTATATATTGAAAATATAACATGCATTTATTTTCAAATATATTAAAAATATACTAAAAATATACCTTTAATAAAACAATTTATGAATAAATATATATTAAAACATGAATATTCTAAATCATGCATTCTAAATGTGATGTATATATAAAATAACAACTAGCAAGTTTGCGCTCCTCGATAATGGCTCGACGGGCCTGGTCTGATAGGCCTCGGTCTTGGAGCAACTAGAAAATAAAATAATAATAGAATCAGAATAAATTTAACTTATCTTCTAAAGAGACTCAATCTAGGAATACAAAACTCAAACAAAACACGGGAACTCAGGATTGAACCAACGTCATGTGTTATGAGAATTCTACCAAAAATTCGGTAGAACCTCCAATGGAAAATGAACATCTCTCTACTAAAAAGTAGAGCTGATATTGCAAGAAGAAACACACTTCTAAAACTCACAAGGATCAACACCTCAAGTTGGGATCCTAAACTGTGCAATTCCCCAATCGAGGTTCACAATTCACCAATAATCAAATATTATAATAAATATATTAAAAATCATTAAAATTCACAAATATCAATAAAAGACCAAAATATAATATATTTAAGCATTAAAACACTGAATATAATCACTTCTCCACAATTAAATAAAAATCTCAAATAATAATATAATATTATCAAAAATCCAATTCTCAATTATTAGCATAAAATAAAAAAAATTCACCTTTATATACTCAAATAACTTAATTGTATAATAAAGTAATTAAATATCCATTTAATTACCAAAATAGTAAATAATATATTATTTAAATATAATTTTTAAAAATGAGTATTAATTAGAATAGTAAATAATTTATAAAATTCATTTAATACCCTATATAATCATAAAATCGTTTAAAATATATTATTTAACCATAATTTCAACAAAAATCCATAATTAACCTATATAATCAAAAATAGCATAATACTAACTAATTCCTCATAAATTTATATAAAATCACAAAAATTATTTTATCAACACATATTATTCTAACATTATTTAAAACATATAATTAAACAATATTTCAAAAAAAAAATACAAATCTAACATAAAATTCCAATATATACATAATACAAAAATATTTGTAAAAATTATATAATATATCAAAAAATTATTTTCTCAACACTAACATTAATAATATAATATAAAAACACTAAATTAACCAAATTTATAATTAAAATAATTAATTAACAAAAATTCAAATAAATTCCAAAAATTGAAACAAAAATATTTCTAGGAAGATTAAGCTACTGTTAGTGATATACACTAGGTCAATCATGTATGACCATGTTTTGACTTTATCATTTTATTTAATAAAGAGACATTTTTTATTATCATTTTGTGTTATGATAATTACTTGAATAGTCAATTCTTACTAAGGTCATCAAATACGTGACTTGATAGTAAAACCCTTAGATTAGATATGAGTTCTATTCAAATTATCCCTAGTCATAACAATATGTTATGGCTAGTATGATGTTGATTGATGATTATGTTTTACTAATCATGAATATGAGATATTAAGTCAACTCATAGGTACTTGTTTAGAAAATAATGTACTCGATTGACACATCATGAGAATACTACATAGATAATTGTCATAAGTAATTCTCATAATATGATTTAGTCCTTTGACTTTGAAATCATTATGGATTTATACATAACTATTATGTATTTTGACACAATCTAACATTGCTTTTAACAAGATGATTAAATAGATTGTAGTTGGATATGAAATGAGTTATGTGAGGAATGTGAGTGATTGAGAAAGAATTTGTCTCTTATTTAATATGAGTAAGATATCTATGGGGCCCTTGATAAGATAGACTGAGGAAAATGCATGGCCATGTTAAAGTGAATTGATAAAGAGTTATCTTTCTCAGTCTACTTAGAGTCAAAAAATAATATGATTGAATTATATAAGGATAACAAAAACTATGCCTTATATTAAATCAAGATATTATGTGACAAAGGGATTACAATATTTATTATAAATTAGGTTATGTCGGATTATTGACTTCACATGACTTGGGTAGTCATAATGTCTTGCTAGAGGCCACTTATGACTTGTAGGCCTAAATAGAGATTTAAGGCCCACTGCCAACGTCATATGAACCTACAGGGTCATAAAATTAGAATAGGTCCAAAACGAATATGGGTTTGAGAAGCCCAAATATGCTCAGTGAAAAGAAATAAATAGTTTATTTATGTATTTAAAGTAAAAGTTATCTTAAATAAATAGAATATTATTTCTGATTTTATTTTAAATAAAATCATAGTAATAATAATTGAGAAATTACAAAAAAGTTGTTTTGGTAAGTGAAATCCTAATTAGAGGTATATAAATATGTTATATTCTCTAGGGTTTCACTAACTCAATCATTAGCCACCACTTGTAATTCGTTTTTCTCCTTTTAGAAAAACAAAAACATAGAGTGTTTTGTTATTGATTTGTGAGAAATCAAGAGAAGTGCTAGCATACAAAGTTTTTATTTTAATCAAGGGTTGTTCATGTGGACGCTTGTGGAGGATAGATTCTTTTGGAGACATCTTGATCCGAACTACCAAAAATTAAAAGCTTAAGGTAAGGTGTCACCAGAGTGAACCTCCTCTCTGCCTTCCAATAGTCTTGCCTCTTTTGTGTTTATGGTAAGATTTAAAAACCCTATTTTTAAATCAATTAATTGAATTACTTGATCAGGGTTAGGGTTTGTGATTAAAAATTTTAATTTCCGCTGCTTTTTTGAATCATGAAACCCAATAGCTACTAGGATCAACATTAATGAAGGAAGTTTCTAAGAATTAACAAGATTTAACCTAAAAAATTTGGAAACCCTAATAGCCATAAACAAAAAATTCAACAAAACTCAGAAATGGACAACTATGAGCTTGAATGGAGCTTAGATTCGACATGGTCAGAGCTAGAGGAGTCGAACGGCACCAGAATGGCGTGTTGTGGTGGCTGAAGGAAGGAACAATGGTAAGAAGCTCACCCTGCTGCCGCTGTAACTCTAGGCGATCTGGCTAGCTTTTGATGGTCAGACGACGTCAGGGAGGGAGATGGAAGAGGAAGGAAGAAGATGGCGGTGGTTGGTGGCGGTGAGAGGCAGTTCAGCAAGCTGGAAGGGGAGGCATAGTAACTGTGCGGGAATGGGACAAAACCAGGGGGGGTAAGGGGAAGATGGATTACTGAGTTTTCTCCTTTTATATATATACATACACACAAACACACACACACATAGCCACACACATGCACTATATAATAAAATATTATATCAACAGTAGTACATAATAATGATAATAATAATAATAGTAACAGAAAAACAAAAAAAAAATAACAACAATAATAATAACTTTAATATTTAAATAATGAACTTCCAAAAATAAATATTTTACGTAAAAAAATTTATATAAGTAAAATATCGATGGTTATTTATAAATAATAATAATAATAATATAAATCTCACGTAAATAAATTATTTTTATGTTAATAATTCTCTAAAAATAAAATACATAATTAACAATAGTAATTAATGATAATAATACATGATTAAACTTTAAAATTATTAATACTGCATATCCTGAAATATATTTTAATAATTTAAAATTCGGGTAATAACAATCTCCCCTCCTTATAAGAATTCATCATTGAATTCAAAGAAAAGAATAAATACAAGAATCATTGAGGAAAGAGATACGGGTAAGCAACTCACATCTCAATTTCAGTCTCCTAAGTATGCTCCTCCACATTTTTCTTTACCACAACACCTTGACCATCGAAATATGCTTCGAACATAATTGTCAAACTTGATAATCTACAATCGCAATAGGTTCCTCTTCGAACGTGAAGTCTTTATTCACTTCCACACTATCAGGCTACAACATGTGTGAAGGGTCTGAAATATACTTCTTTAGCATCGAGATATAGAACACTAGATGCACTTAAGACAAACTCGGAGGCAAAGCCAATCGATATGCAAGCTTGCCCACTCTCTTTAGAATCTCGAATTGTCCAATATACCTGTGTGCTAGCTTACCCTTCTTGCCAAATCTCATCACACCCTTCATTAGAGACGCCTTCAGAAATACATAATCTCCTACTTAGAACTCCACATTTCTATGTCTCGGATCAGCATAGCTCTTCTGTCTGCTAATTGCGGTCTATAGCCTCCTCTTAATCACAACAACCTTCTCTATGGCATCTTGAACCATCTCAGGTCCAATCAATGCTCTCTCCCCAATCTCATCCCAACTCAGAGGGGATCTACACTTCCTTCCATATAAAGCCTCATATGGTGCCATCCCAATACTGCTATAGTAGCTGTTATTATAAGCAAATTCCACAAGCAGCAAATGATCATCCCAGCTACCTCCCAGATCCAAAACACACATCCTCAACATATCTTCCAGTGTTTAGATCGTCCTCTCAGATTGACCATTTGTTTGAGGATGAAAAGCAGTACTAAAATAAAGCTTGGTGCCCATCGCTTCTTGCAACTTCTGCCAAAAATAAGAGGTAAACACTGAACCTCTATCAGACATAATAGACATAAGTACTCCGTAAAGGCACACAATATGCTTAACATACAGCTTTGCCAACTTAGCTATAGAATAGGTGGCTTTCATAGGCAAGAAATGAGCAAACTTGGTCAACCTGTCCATAATCACCCAAATGGAATCATATCCATCCTTGGAACAAGGTAAACTAACCACAAAATCCATAGCAATCCTTTTCCATTTCCACTCAGGAATAGGAAGTGGCTAAAGCTTCCCAGAAGGCTTTTGATGTTTAGCTTTCATCTGCTAACACGTTAAACACTTAGCAACATAATCAGCTACATCCTTCTTCAGTCCATCCCACCAGTATAAATCTCTAATACTGTGGTACATCTTAGTAACAACTGGATGTATGCTGTAGGTTGTAGAATGTGCTTCCTTAAAGATCTCTTCTCTCAAATTATCCATATTAGGAACACACAATTTACCACTAATCCATAAAACACCTTCATCATCGAGTGTGAAATTAGTGAGCTTCCTCACTCGAATATTCTCTACAAGCTCTGCTAGAATAGGATCTCGGCCTTGAGCTACCTTAATCCTATCTCTCAATATAGATCAAACCTTGAATTAAGCTAGCAATCCACCTGATCTACTCATCTTCATCATCATACCATGATCCACTAACTGATGCAACTCCTGGATCAACAGTCTCCTCTTCACACTGATGTGAGCAAGACTACCTGAGGACTTCCTACTTAAGGCATCTTCTACCACATTAGCCTTGCCTGGATGAAAAAGGCTCACATAGTCATAGTCCTTCAGGAGTTCTAACCATCTCCTCTGCCTCAAATTCAGATCTCTCTACTGAAAAATGTACTTAAGGCTCTTGTGATCAGTAAAAATCTCACAAGCCACCCCATACAAATAATGTCTCCAAATCTTGAGAGCAAAGATCACTACAACCATCTCTGGGTCATGGGTAGGATAATTTTATTCATGCTTCTTTAACTGCCTCAAACTGTAAGCTATTACCCTACCAGTCTGCATCAACACATAACTTAGTCCAAGTCTAGAGGCATCATAATACACTATGAACTTATCTACTCCATTAGGCAAAGCCAAAACTAGAGTTACGGTCAATTTCTCCTTCAATAGCTAGAAACTATTCTCACAAGCATCTGACCACACAAACTTCACATTCTTCTAAGTCAAGCGAGTCATAGGAGCTGTAATTCTAGAAAAATCCTATACAAACCTCCTATAATACCCAACTAAATCCAAAAAACTACGAATCTCCATAATTGTAGTTGGTCTAGGTCACTCAGACACTGCTTTAATTTTTTATGGATCAACCTGGATACCATCTTTAGACACCACGTGTGACACCATGTGTCTAACTAATGCAACACTCTCTAACCAGAAATCACACTTCAAGAATTTAGCATAAAGCTGATGTTCTCTTAGTGTTTGTAGTACATTCCTCAAGTGATATACGTGCTCCTCCATACTCTTAGAATACACCAATATATAATCAATGAAGAATACTACAAACTAATCCAGAAATGGTTTGAATACCCTATTCATCAGATCCATGAAAGATGTTGGTATATTAGTCAAGCCAAATGACATTACTAGAAACTCATAGTGGCCATATCGAGTGCGGAATGCCATTTTAGGAACATTGGCTTCATTGATATGCAACTAATGATAACCTGACCTCAAATCAATCTTAGAAAAGAACTGTGGACCTTGAAGCTGATTAAACAAATCATCTATCCTAGGAAGAGGATACTTGTTCTTCACTGTCACCTTATTCAGCTCTTTGTAGTCTATGCACAGTGTCAGGGTACTATCTTTCTTCCTTATAAATAGGACTAGTGCACCCCAAGGAGAAACACTAGGTTTGATAAAACCCTTATCCAGCAATTCTTACAATCGCTCCTTTAATTCTTTTAACTCTGTAGGAGCCATTGTATAAGGTGGCATCAAAATAGGGGTAGTTCTTGGAACCACATTTATATAAAACTCAATCTCTTTGTGAGGTGGTAAACCTAGCAACTCCTCAAGAAAAATATTAGGAAACTCATAGACAACAGGAACATCTGTGAGTGACAACTTCTCCACTGAAGTATCCCTGACTGATGCCAAATATCCCTGACAACCCTTCCTTAACATCTTCCTAACCATATTAGTAAAGATAAGATTCTGAGGTACAAAACTCTTATCACCAACAAACTTAAATTCTTCTTCATCTGGAATTTTGAAAATCACCTCTTTACTCCTACAGTCCACAATGGCATAGTGCTGAGACAACCAATCCATACTCAAGATCACATTGAATTCCATCACATCTAATAACACTACATCTGTTGGCAATTCTCTACCTCCGATGAAAATTGGACAACCAGAAAGAATAACATCAATGTCCAACTAATTGATTAGAGGAGTGACAATAAACAAAGGAAAAGCCATCCTCGAAGCTTGCCAATAAGACTTTAAAGCAAAAATAAGAGATACAAAGGAATGTGTGGCACCCAGATCAAATAAAACCTAAGCATCCAGATACAAAATAGAAATAATACCTGCCATAATGACATTAGATGCTTGAGCATCCTGTTGAGTGAGGTGGAAAACCCTGGCCTGTCCTCAACGTCCCTACTGACTGGTAGAAGCCTGGCCAAAACCTCTGGTACCTCTACCACATCCCTGTTGAGCAATAATCTAAGTCAAACTTGGATGTTGAGCTGGAGGTAACTGAAAAGGAACTGGTGCTTCACTAGCGATTGATTGTTGCAAAAACTATAAAATCTGTTGTGGTTGATAACCAAAATAAGGACATGATCTGGCAAAGTGTCTCATCTGTCCACATCAAAAACAAGTTAGCAATGCCATATAACACGGTCTGTGATGGACTCTACTACACATCTAGCAAACACTGGCTGCTGACCCTGAATTATGACCACTACTATTGCTCAAAGCACCTGACCCAAATCTGATCGGTCTGTGCTGACCCCCATGACCATGTCTACTACTCCTGTGCACTCTTTGCTACTGTATTTGGCTCTGCTGTATTGGGCCTCTCTGCTAACTACTTGAACCAATATGAAAGCTCAAATAAGGAGTAGTCTGGAATCCTCCTGATTGAGTGCCTAACTGGTAGAAATCAGGTATAGCTCCTGCCTGACTAGCCTCAGCTTAATCTCCTTGGCCAACTCTATCACCAACTTTATATTAAGGTCCATATTAGGCATCCCAGAAAAAGCATAACCCAAACCAGTGACATTTGTAGTGACCGCAAACTATTGATCTCGTATAAGGTCCTCTGCATATCTGCTAAGTCAAAGTAACTCTTTGGTGTAGTCCTCGATAGATCTATCACCGTTGGTGATGCTCGTCAATCTAATTCTGTAACTCATACGGAGTAGCTCTAGGCAGAATCTCCTTATAAATTGCTCTTTGAACTGTGCCCAGGTCATTGTAGTCATGTATAGCTGAATTATCTGAATAAACCAATCCAGGGCTAGTCCCTTAACTGACAACTCAATTATCATAATCCATTGGTACTCGGTGTGAGCAGTATGAGTCCTCATTTCAATAGCATGCAAGAAATCCAATGGGTATGATGTCCCATTAAAAGCTATCTGACCAACTTTGGCATAGAACATGTTAGTGATATGCACTAAGTCAATCATTTATGATTATGTATTGACTTTCTTATTTTGTTAATAAATAGGTATTTCATTATCATTTGATTTTATAATATAATTATATGAATGGTTATTTCTTACTAAGGCCATTAAGTATGTGACTTGATAGTAAAACCCTTAGATTAAAATAAGAGTTCTATTCTAATTATCCCTAACCATTTATTCATTATATAAATATTAAAGTATTAAGGCTAGTATGATGTTGACTGATAGTTATGTTTTACTAATCATGAATATGAGATATTAAGTCAACTCATAGGTACATAATGAGAGGTCATGTACTGGATTGACCCACTATAAGAATACTACATAGATTATTGTCATAAGTATTTCTCATCACAGTAATTTTATTTCAGTCCTTTGACCTTGAAATCATTATGGATTTCTATATAGCTATTTTATGTTTTGACACATTCTAACATTTTCTTTAACTAGACGATTAAATAGGATGTTATTGGGTATGAAATTAGTTATTTGAGAAATGTGATCAGAAGGAATTTATCCCTCATTAATATGAGAAAGATATATATGGGCCCCTTGATGAGATAAACTGAAGGAAAATGCATGGCCATGCTGAAATGAATTGATAAAGAGTTATCATTTTCAGTCTAGTTGGAATCACTGCCAATGTTATGTGAACTTACAGGGTCACACACTTAGAACAAGCCTAAAACAAATATGGGTTTAATAAGCCCAAAATAAACTCTGTGGAAATAAATAATTAAAGTATTTTATTTATTTATTTGTTTATTTATTTAAGATAAATGTTATTTTAAATAAATAAATAAGATATTATTTATGATTTATTTTTTTAAAAAAATCAGAATATAATAAATGGGAAATTACCAAAAGGTTATTAGTAGGTGAAACCCTAATTTGGAGTCTATAAATATGTTATATTCTCTAGGGTTTAACTCACTTGTTTTTCCTGCCTCCAAATTCATTTTCTCTCTTCTTAAAAAACAAACACAACGTTTTTCTTTTGTTCTTGATTTGTGAGACAATCAAGAAAGTGGCTAGCACACACTCCAATTTATTTTTTCTAAAGGGCTATTCATGTGGATACCTATAGAGGACGCATCCTTTTGGAGACGTCTAGATCCAAACAACTAAAGCAAAAGCTCAAGGTAAGGTGTTGCCGATATGAACCTCCTCTCATCCATTCAGAAAATCTTGCCTCTTCTGCATTTTGGTGAGATTCTTAAAACCCTAAATTTAATCAAGTAGTCAAATTACATGGTTCCAAGTTTGGGAACGTGATAAATTTTTAATTTTCCACTACGTTTGTATCACGAAACCCAACAGAACAATGCTGCCCCATGGTCAGACATACCCTATTGATAGGGAGGTTGAATCAGCGGTGCAATTGGAGGTATCAAAGCATCCTTGTACTCAGGCTCTATAGGTTCCTCATCCTATAGATCACATTGTCTACGGCGACCTGCCGCTTCTTGAGGTCTACCTCTACCTTGACCTCTGTGCCTCACTGGCGACTCAAGAGGCAAAACCTCATCCTGAAAGGACTCATCTTCCTTAGCCTCAATGACTGGCAAAGTCACACGTGCTCATCTCCTCATTCTGAAAAGACAAACTAGAAAGATTCAGAAAAAATAGATAACTAAGGATTACGTGGAATGCTAAATTAAGGAAAACTTGTTGAAGACATACTCAAACCTAATAAACTGTAGTAGTTTCAAAGAAAACACAAATCTGAAAACCTAGGTCCATAACTTTAACAACCTAGGCTCTAATACTAACTTTATCACAACCAAACCAAGAGTCATGACCGGCATTAGGGAATAGGAATTCTTTCAAATCTGGGACCCATAGCAAGCCTAAAAAAATAAAAGCATGCAATAAATAAATAAAATATGCACCATAATTAAAATCTTAAATCAATATAATAATAAAAACTTATGTCATATCATAAAATAAAATATTTCATAAAATATTTAGAGAAAGGTCTTTGATAATAAAACCATTATACATATATAAAGTACGACTACTATTGTAGTTTTCTAAAGTATAATAAAATCAAGTAAGTAATTTACATAGACAAGTTGGGGCAGAAGAAGTCCGACGAATGGGCCTACTACTGAGGTTTGAGGAAGAAGAATCTCCTGTAAAAATCAATAACTGATGGGAGTCAGACCTTACTGAGTGAATTGTTATATTATATATACAAGCACCTCCTAATGTCATATGCAATCAATCATTAGTATATAAATATATATACAAATATTTCACACAAATTCTGAAATCACTTTAAATAATAAATGCTAGAAAACATTTGTTTTATTAAAGGATCAAATAGAATCCTATTTAATTGCAACCTCAATAAAAAAAACATCACTCTAGCCATACAGGCTCACTTAATTCTAAATTAATTCTCTTATTCCATTATTGACAATAGACTGGCCCC
Source organism: Mallotus nudiflorus (assembly GCA_947683625.1). NCBI lineage: Eukaryota > Viridiplantae > Streptophyta > Magnoliopsida > Malpighiales > Euphorbiaceae > Mallotus > Mallotus nudiflorus. The sequence continues at coordinate 238,158 of CANTUR010000585.1, read as the reverse complement.
GAGACACTAGGTCAACCGAGCTCCAGCAACCACACTATTCAATCATACCAAACTCAAATCAATCAATCAAATCATATATCACCATAAGTGATTCACAACTCAACCCTAAATCTATCGCATCGGTACATACATGGTTCTAGTGCTGCCCACTAGGTAGCACGTTCTATTGATATCCTTCAATTAAAATTAAACATACATATTGGAAAATAAATAATGCATAATAACATTCATAATAACAAAATAAACCATATATATACTAGAAATATACCTAAAATAAACTAAGTATATTTCAAGTATATATATGTTAAATAAATGCAAAATCAACCATAAAAATATACCAATTAAAAACCAATAATATACTAACATTCTAAGTATATATTGAAAATATAACATGCATTTATTTTGAAATATATAAAAAATATACTAAAAATATGCCTAACATATACTAAACATTTAATAAAACAATTCATGAATAAATACATATTAAAACATAAATATTCTAAATCATGCATCCTAAATGCGATGTATATATAAGATAATAACTCATAAATTTGCGCTCCTCGAGACTAGCTCGATGGGCTCAGTTTGATAGGTCTCGGTTTTGGCGCAACTAGAAAATATAATAATAATACAATTAGAATAAATCTAACTTATAATTCTAAAGAGACTCGATCTAGGAATACAAAACTCAAACAAAATACAGGAACTCAAGATCGATTCGACATCACGTTTTACGAGAATTCTATCGAAAATTCTACAGAACCTCCTATGTAAAACGAACATCTCTTTACTAAAAAGTAGAGCCGATCCCGTAAGAAAAATTGCACTTCTAAAACTCATAAGACTCAACACCTCAAGTTGGGATCCCAAACTGTGCAATTCCTCAACCGAGGTTCATAATTTACCAATAATCAAATATTATAATAAATATATTAAAAATCATTAAAATTCACAAATATCAATAAAACACCAAAATATAATATATTTAAGCATTAAAATACTAAATATAATCATTTCTCCACAATTAAATAAAAATATCAAATAATAATGTAATATTATCAAAAATCCAATTTTTAATTATTAGCATAAAATAATAAAATTCACCTTTATATACTTAAATAACTTAATTATATAGTAAAAGTAATTAAAAATCCATTTAAATACCAAAATAGTAAATAATATATTATTTAAATATAATTTTCAAAAATTAGTATTAATTAGAAGAAAATAGTAAAAAACTTATAAAAATCATTTTAATACCCTAAATAATCATAAAATCATTTAAAATATATTATTTAACTATAATTTCAACAAAAATCCATAATTAACTGATATAATAAAAAATAGCATAATAGTAACTAATTCCTCAAAAATTTATATAAAATCACAAAATTATTTTATCAACACATATTATTCTAACATTATTTAAAACATATAATTAAACAATATTTCAACAAAAATACAAATCTAACATGAAATTCCAATATATACATAATACAAAAATACTTCTAAAAATTATATAATATATCAAAAAAATTATTTTCTCAACACTAAAATTAATAATATAATATACTAACACTAAATTAACCAAATTTATAATTAAAATAATTAATTAATGAAAATTCAATAATTAATAATAAAATAATAAAAAATTAACCAAAATTTAAATAAATTCCAAAAATTCAAAAAAAAAATTTATAGAAAGATTAAGCTACTTGGATCAACATTAGTGAAGGAAGTTTCCAAGAATCAACAAGATTCAACCTAAAAAAAATTGGAAATCCTAATAGCCATAAACCAAAAATTCAACAAAACTCTCAAATGGACAACTATGAGCTTGAATGGAGCTTGGATTCGACTTGGCCGGAGCTAGAGGAATCGAACAACATCAAAATGGCATGTTGTAGTGGCTGGAGGAGGGAATGACGGTTAGAAGCTCACCTTGCTATCGCTGTAACTCCAGGCGATCTGGCGAGCTTCTGACGGTTGGACGACGTAGAGGAGGGAGAGGGAAGAGGAAGGAAGAAGATGGTGGTGGCTAGTGGAGGTGAGAGGCGATCTGACAAGCTGAAAGGGGAGGCATAGTAACTGTGTGGGAATGGGACAAAACTAGGGGGGAAGATGGGTTACTGAGTTATATATATATATTATAATATAAACTAACTTTTATCAAATATTCACACCCACAATAATATATATATATATATATATATATATATATATATATATATATATTACAAACACACACAAAGCCACACATATGCACTATATAATAAAATATTATATCAACAATAGTACATAATAATGATAATAATAATAGTAACAAAAAAAAAACAATAATAGTAATAATAACTTTAATATTTAAATAATGAACTTCCAAAAATAAATATTTTACGTAAGAAATTTATATACGTAAAATATCAATGGTTAACTACAAATAATAATAATATTAATATTAATCTCATGTAAATAAATTATTTTTATGTTAATAATTCTCTTAAAATAAAGTACATAATTAACAATAGTAATTAACGATAATAATACATTATTAAACTTTAAAATTATTAATACTACATATCTCAAAATATATTTTAATAATTTAAAATTTGGGTCATAATAGCTTTAATTTGATTTTATTAGATATAGTTACTTTGAGATGAAATGATCTAGATGTTATGATCTTGCTTACTGTAATTTTTATTTAATTTTTTAAAATTCTAGGTGTGGGGTATTATTAATGCCACTGTTTTGGACAGTCCCGGGTCGGAAAATTTTTATATTTTTAATAAATTCTATATATTATGTAGATTAAACTTTATGAAGAAAGTTTAATGAAATTATGTATAGAATTTGATATATGAATTTTAAAAGTTTATGTATTAATATGTATTTTTGAAAAATTATTAGAAATTGGTGAATTTTGTAATTTTAATTGAATTTATTGTTAATTATTTTGTTTTAGATAGATTTTTAAATAATAAAAGTATAAAAATAATTTTTATAATTAATTTTCAATTATTAGTTAATTGGTAGCAATTTTTGGAAAAAAAAATGAATGATGAATTTATTTATTATTTTTAAGCTTAAATGAATCATTTATTATTTTTATGAATTATTTGAGTAATTTATTTAGCTATTTATAATTTATGCCGATTTTATAGTGAAAATGGACAATGAATTTCATTAACTAGATATTATTATAAACTAGAAATTTTATAAATTACTTGGAAATAAATTTCCCTTATATTTTTATCGTATATAAATAAATTAATTTACATTAGTTAACTAAATTCTTATGAATTATTAGTGATTTGAGATAAATTTTATTATTTTTTATATATATTGTCAATTGTGGTTCTCGGTTGTGCATAAGTGTAGTGTGGGATCCAACTTGAGTTGTTGAGTTGTGAGACTTTTATAAGTGTTATTTTTATGTAGGAATGACTCCACTTTGGTGGAGAAAAGTCTATTTTACAGAGGAGACTCTACCAAATTTTTGGTAGATTTCTTGTAAAACGTGTATCGGTATGTGTTAATTCCGAGTTTGTATAGCAATGTGTCTTAGATTGAGTCAACCTCATCATCTCATGATTTTATTAAATTTTGAGAATTTTATGAATTTATTTATATAAGCATATTTTAAATAAATATTATTTATTTTAGAGAACTCCGGAACTAGAGATATAATATTTAGGCAATAGAGGGCGCGTTGCTCAGCACACTCAACGTATGGGTTGGTTTTATAGAAAGTGTTTTCTGATGATTTTTTTATTATATTTTCATATGATTTAAATAATTAGGAAATGATTTTATGAATTATTTATGAATTTATTTATATTGCTACATGCATGATCATTTCTTTATTTATCATGAATACTAATTGAAGAATGCTTTATGGAATTTGTTTTATTTTGCTTTATTTTTATTTTGTTTATTATGATTAAATGATTTGAAAATAATGGTAGAACGTGCTATTTGGTGGGTATCACCAAGACTGCATGCGCATCAATAATGATTAATTTGATGGCCATTGATTGATTTGTGAACCCTGGTTAAGCTTTGCTCTCTAGGGAAGATTTTTGAAATGAGAGCCCTGGTTGAGCTTTGCTCTTTGGGCAAATGTGTGGTTATTGTTGAGCCCTAGTTGAGCTTTACTCTTTAGGTAAATGTGTGGTTATTATTGAGCCCTAGTTGAGCTTGCTCTCTAAGTAGAGGTATGATATTGGTTGGACCCTAGTTGAGCATGCTCTTTAGGCACTAGTGATCATTTAGAATAAGAGATCGACTGTAGTTGGACCCTAGACAAGCTTGCTCTTTGGGACCGGTAGTCCATTGGAATAAGTGAGCCAAGTGGCTATTAGAATTTGATGGTCTAGGTGTTCTACCATAATTTCCACTAAAATAATAAATTTATTTGATTTTGTACTAGAGTTTTATATTTAAGTAAATGATTTTTAATATTTATATTACTTTATTTTATTTTCAAAAAGGTTTTTAATAAATGTCTTCAAACTAGCATGCATTTTATAAAATTGATTCACTCAGTGAGGTTTGTGTGAGCGACCAATTTTCCTTTTCGGGCTTGTTTTGATAGCAGTATATTTCTGTGGGACATTGTGTAGGTCTTTCCATTTTTGAGGGACATGGCAACTTTGCCAAATAGGGACAAATGATTGGTCTTGGGGGGACAAGATGCTTTTGATTTATGGAGTCACCACCCGATTTATCGGGAAAAGAAAGGGACAACATCAGGTCATTTACTGAGTATTATCCTTGGTAAAGATTTTTGGGTTCAGGGGATTGCGACTACTTTTTGACTATTTCTCATTATACAATATTCGATGTATAGCTGCCACAACACCCTAGTTTCGGTAATGACAGTTTGTATAGCATTCACACTGTACATCGGATAGTGGAAGATAATAAAGTTGAAAATTTATTTATTACATTGCTTTCTTGAAAAAATACACATGAAAAGGAATAGATTACGAAAAAGTAAATCTAATTTGGATATGACTGATCTATAAGATTAACATGACCATTCACATAGCTTGCACAATTTCATGAATAATAGGATGATCATGTATGCTGGTAGTGATTATTTATGCTATGATGTTGTATGACAATAATATAAAGGATGCATGAGGTCATCACTGGACCGAGAGCATGATGACTCTATTCTAGGGGATGAATTTTTCATATTATCAGTATTTATGATGTGATTTCATGATTTTGGAAATAGAGGATGCAAAATGATGATGTGAAATGAGCATAAGAAAGCATATATTATTCACATAGCATGCAAGTTTGCCAGTCTCAACACACAAGCACAATATTATTCTCAAATGTTGGCGATAGTAAAATAAAATGCAATGCGATAAAATAAATGTGCTAAAATAATTGGTGGTCCTCAAACTCGACTAAGCTTGTGTGAGTTTTGAAGCTTTAGCTTTGAGAGATTATCTTTGCAAGCTTCAAAATGACAACAAAATGATGCTAGATTCTATACCTTTAAAGCGTGCTTTGACAAAGATGAGGCTTAGTTTGGTGTAGAAGGGATCTAACAACCTAAGGCAAAGGTTGTGGGAGAGCAAAAACTATTTGGAAAGGGGTTTTTAGTGCCTTCATTCGAATCGATGTTTTGAGTATGTATATGTTTCCACTTGCTCCCCCATCCAAAATGGGGTGTGAAAGGGTCTATTTATAAGGAAAATTAGGTAGAATAGGGTAGTGGAGGCATGGTCATGCACATATAATAAGGATTTTGTGCATGGCCATGCCAAGTGCGTGTGGTCGTGCATAGTGTACGTGTGGTCACGTGCTTGGTGTGTGGTCACACAAGCATTTGTGCTCTTCCACGAACACTTCGATGCTTTACACACACTTCTCGAGTTTTATGCACTATTTTGAGGTTAGTTTCTAAGGTTTTTAGGCCTTTCGAACGCATTTAGGGAGTCCATTTTGCCAAATTCAGCCTTAATTTTAGCATTATGACACCTAATGGTGTTTATGTGCACTTTTGAACGATACACGCTAATACTCAGGTTTTGTTGGACTATTCTAGGACCACTTTTGAAGGTTCTGGGGCCTTCCAAATGTGTTTTCAAAGTCAATTTTGTCAAAATCAATTTTTGTTTTTTCATGAGGGTGGGTCATGATCTAATGAAATGCACACTGGCCTAACGAGCTGAGTATTCTGAGAGGAGTTTCCTCAAAATAAACCTTTTTTTTGTTTTGATAATTCATATTTCGCAAGGTCATAGCATAACTTAATGGCTCAGTGATCAATTTTGCACACTGGTGGCGTCTGTAAACACCCAATTTCAGGATCCAATTGTGCATGAATGCAATGAAAGCCTCTATAATGACAATTTAATCAAAAATTGACCTTTAGTGTTAAGTTTCACGATCTCAAGGACTAAATTGCAATGTTTTTTGGATTTAATTGTAAAAAATTGACCTTTGCCAGGGTATATTTAGAAATGTGTAACCAGTATTATGTAATGCCAATTAACATTACATAATGCCGATCTGCATTACATAATGCTGATCGACATTATGTAATGCTAAGGTGCTAAAAAATTCAATAAAAATCCTTTTATTTATATATAAGGTTTGTTCCAATACGCGTCTCTTACGCGTATAATCTTCTTTTTTAAAATTCTTATCCTATTGTTGGGAAAGGAGAGATCAGAGCTACTGTGATCACGTAACACCTATAATCACGTGAGTGGTTAGCTAAGGAATGGGATATAAAAAGAAAAGATTGGTAAAAAAATGAAAAAAGGAAAAAAGGGAGAGGATAGAGACTAAAAAAAAGAAAAAAAAAACCCTAATAAGCTATTGCAATAGAGATTGATTAAGGAAAAGAGAGAAGACCTAACCTTTTTACTGTCATTTTCAAAGCCTTTTTAAAAAAAATAAAATTAAAAAGTACATTCTTTTAAAAAGTTAAGAAATCAAGAAAGCACATAGTCAATTTTCTCAAAACAGTGAAATCCCAATTTGAGGGGCATTCAAATAGCATTTGCACAACATTCCTCATCTTTTACTCCTTTTTAGTTCTTTCTTTTATATCATTATTTTATTTTTATTTTTGATTTTATTATTTCTATGTTTTCTTATTAAGATTTTATTTTCATTATTTTTTTCTTTATTTATTAATTCTAATCTTATTTTCTTTTTTTATTCTTTATGTTTCATGATTATGGTGACGAATACATGATTAAGCCAAGGAAACTCACAGAGAATCCATGAATGAAAGCCAAGAGTCAAGATCCCAATTTAATTCTATTTGGTACTATTCAATTTAGTTTATTTTATTTCATTTTTTAGGTTTTGAATTTGTTTGATTTTTCTTCTTAAGGGTTGTATTTTAATTTCATTTTCTTTATTACTTTGGTAGATTTTCTAATAGCCTCAATAGTGGGAATAATGAAAATTTAATTCTCGTATTCTTGAAAAATTAATTAGTAAATTAGGTTCAATTTGGTAAACCCTAATTAAAATCAATTAAGGAAGTAGATTAATTTAGGTTGTATGTTAATTAAATTAGGGTTTTTAGAAGAAATAAGTTTAAATGATTGTTTGATCTTTCATTTGATTGTTTGTGTTATTTTTATTATTTTTGGGTTTGTTTGATTATGTTTATGTGTTTTGGGCCCTAAGCCTATGTTAAGCTCTAACCCACTTAAATAAATTTACGTTTCCTTAGGTTTAATTAACTAAAATTGATAGTAAGCCCATAATTAATTAGATTTAGGGTAGAGATAATTTAGGCCCAGTTAGTTAATTTAGACTTAGCCCATTAAATTTAAGCCTTTTCCCTAACTTATAGATTCTAAGAGTGGGCCTAAATCTACAAATTATGAAGTATTTAAATTAGTGGGCCTAATTATACATGTTTTAATTAAATTAAATAAGAATTAGGCCCATTAGTCTTTAGGTTGACTTGTAAATTAAAACATGTAGATTTAGCCCATTTAATTAAAATTAATGTAGATTAGACTAACTTAGGGATTATGATGAATGCATTATTTACATGTTTTTTCATGACTAGTTTGCTTGGAGTTAATTGTTTTGAATAAGGGTTTATATGAAATTGCATGTAAATAGAGGATAACATAGTATTTTATAAAATAATTCTAAATGAACACAAGACTGAAAGAAGTTGGCATTCCATATCCAGAATCTCCTGGTTGTTGTGCTAGCTTTTTTTTAGAGAATCGAGTACCACCATTTTTATTTGTCCAAGTTATTACCCTGGGTGGTGACTCTTCATCTCCACATCATGTCTGTGTGACAATGGTTAGTATGTTCTCTAGAGCCCTAAGCTTAAACAGTGTCACAGTTGCTAAAATCTCCAGCGTGCTCTAAACCCCGCCTTCTATAATGGCGACTCCACTGGGGACAAGAGATACTAATTTTACTTATGTTCTTTAGAGTTATTTTATTAATTATTATTTTATTCTTGCATTCATTCTGCATATCCCTATTAACTGATGGTGTCGGTTTATAGTTTCATGATTCCATTAGCTTTATAGGACTATGAATTGGCTAACCATCACTCTTAGCCTTAACTCAGTTCAAGACAGATTATTAGGTTCATTTGATCAGAGTTTGTAACCCAAGTCCTAAAGGGTAGTCTTCTCTCAAGTTTGTAAAGGATGTCGGGCCCCTCTAACCTTGGCCTGTAACTCAAGTCTTAAAGGAGGGCATCTTGCTAAGGGAACCTTTACCTTTTTCACCGGACTCAACTCATATAATGGCCTAGTAACTTCCCCTAGGATTTACCTAAATTGCATGTTAATGTTTCCATGAGGTATTATTTATCTATAAAAGCCTAAGCCTATAGTTTAGAAGCCCATTTAGTTTAATAAAGATTGGGCTAATCTTTTGAACATAGAAATGCTGCTTTTACTACTTTGAGAGATTTAGCTTGTGCATTAGTTCTTGATATCCCATGTTGATATTAACATAAGACAAAAAATCCTAGGAAAAGAGACTCACAATTGAACACATGTGTGGGAGGAATAAGGTTGGAAGGATGAATGTTGTACACTTGATTGATACTTGCTATTTGCTACTTGTTGCATAGCATGTGCATCATGCATACATGCATTTCATCCATCACACTAACACTTTATTTTTCAGCCATCATAGATTCATTTGCATCTTCTAATATTTAGGGATGGAAAGGTGGTAGACTAAAAAGAACAAATTTAAGTCCTAAAGCAATAACAAAAGAGATCCTTCACAGACTGAAGAAGAGTCCTATTAATCCGCTTTACTTGGAAGCTAAACCAACTGCAACTGAGCATATAGAAATGGAACAACAACAAGGAGGGAATTGGACCTTAGAAGACATCAAGGGAGCTTTGATGGATGACATGAGGGCTATGATGCAAGATGAACTAAGCCAAGCTTTATTTGAATTAATGCAACCTGTTGCTGCTGTCATACCACCACCTACAAGAAAGAAAAATGCACATTTGAGGTACAGAAAGATGAAGTCATGGAGACAGTTAGCAAGAAGATGCAAGAATAGTTGTTATGTCAAGTTGCCTGAAGGACAACCACTATGAGACCTATCATCCTTAACATCTAGAATAGGAAATAAATTTTCTTATTGTCTTCTTTGAATAAAATTTTAGTTTCTTTAGAACTTGTTTATTTTCGTGATCGATGATATAAATTTTGATTATGCTTTGTTATGTACTTTGCATCCTGATGGTACTATGCATTATGATATTGATTGCATTTGCATATTTAATGTAAAAATTTGATTCAATTAGACTTATTTAGCATAGGCAAAAATGCAAATTCAAAGAACATCCATATATCACATGATGTAACTCTTGAATATAGGAAATTTAAGGAAAAAATAAAAAGAATAAAAAAGAAAAAGGAAAAAAAGAGAGAGAAAAGAAAAAAGAATAATAAGGTAAAAATTAGAGAGAAGAAAATTTTAGGACTGGCTGATAACAGGAGTTGTACCATGTGATGTAATGAATGTTCTCATTTTTGCCCTAATGAATGAGTAAAATCGAATCTAAAATTTTTGTTCAATATCGCATATTTGTCTTTATCTTACTGCATAAGTATCTAAATGGAGAGACAATACATAATGAAAGCTAAATCAAAGCTATGAGATCACTATTTTAGTTATGTTTTCCTTTTTGCCACCTCTTTATGATTTTGTCTATAAGCTTAGTGTCCCTTTGTACCTTGGGAATTCATATCGCTTAATAACTTGCGTTGCAACTCCTACCTTGTAACTATCATCAATCATTGCATTAACATCAAGCCTTATATTCTACTTAAGAGTCCTTCAAAGTGCAAGTCTAATTGATTTCACCATCAAGAAAATTGCTTCAGTTAGTTTGCCCTCTCCTATGCATCTTTAATAAATGAGATTATAACAAATAGGGTTAGTAAGTCAAAGGATCAACAATAGTAGTGAACGAATTGAATTTCTTGCACATATACAGAAGACTACTAGAATAAAGTTAATGAATTCATAATGAAACCTGGGGCAACATGAAACTCTAGGGGCAAGTTCAAGGAAAAATAGTAAGTCCACATTCAAAGAGTGAAGAAGGAACACTAAAGTATAAGAGGTAGTATAAGAGATCTCAGGGTAGAAAGAAGCATACAAATACATTGGGTATCATACAGTAAAAGCAATAGTAAAAGGAAAAGTTCAATAGTGCATCGATCAATCACAAGCTCTAATGTCGAGCCATGGATCCCACTTGCTAGCATGGTCATCTATTTGACAAACTGTATCAGAAGCTCTAACATCAGAAGTACCAATAGCAAAGCATTCAATGCTCAAACCTATAAGTTGTTGATAAGGCACCTCATTCTTACACTCTAAGCTGTGAGCATAGCTCTGTTCCGAACAGAAGACCTATTAGGATCATGCATGTCATACATAACATGCATACACTTGCATACATATGTTGTGAAATACTTGCTTTGCATAATAAATTCTTTAAGCCTAGGCAAGATTATGTAAATACTCTACTACTAATATTCAAAATTAGTGTTATAAGAATGCAGAAAGGTAATCAGAATGTGCACATATGAAGCATTTGAAAGGAAAATGGTAGTACTAACAAGGTGAACCTAATACTTAACAAGGCTTTAGTCCTTAGGAGCCTAATGGGCCCATCCAGTAAGGGAATATCACCAATAGTGGTACTTGCAAAAGCATCATCTTGGTGACCTCAAGAGACTGGATAAGATGTTCAATCTCCTTAGATTCAACATCCATCTCCATAGTCTCATTTAGAGCATCATCTAGAATATCTCTCCACAATAGTTAGACCAATGTAGGGAATGGAATATGGTGATAAAAAGGTCCAACATGTTAGTAATTCATTTTTTGGCCCTCAAAAGGGAAGAATGCACTCTGAAAAATTATTTGATTATGAAATAAGATCTATAACTCTTGAACATTTATACAGGAGATATCAAGAAGAGAAATGAAGCCCTCTACCATAGTGTTAATAGAATGGCAGAAATAAAATGCAGCCTAAAGCCACAACTTCAATGGTGGAGTATAATGACCTTTATGATAAGAGACATCATCATCATAATTAAAAGGGAAAAACAAAAGAGAATAAAGAAGGGGAAAGGAATCGACACATGAATAAGATTGAGCAAGATTGTAAATGCTAATCATTTAGAGTATCACCTTGTGTGACAAATGATTTACCAAACACTCATCAAGATGATAAAAGGGAAGTAAAAAACTCTATTTCCTTAGATTCTATAACAATGCACCATCTCAATTATAAAATTCATAAATTGAAAGGAAATTCATCCACTTCATGAGATCATGTGCGAAAGGCCTATCTCATAACCTTTGATTATAATGGCTCTTTTTTATTAGCCTTGCATAATTCAAATGTTTAGTTAACAACTTTGTATTGAGAGTTTATAAAGTCTAACCAATCTAATAATTGCTTTGCACCCAAATGAGGGGAAGAAAATGCAAAATCAAAATCTATGGATTTGCAGTGTAAATTACTTGAATTTTAAAGTATCATTTGAGTCTTTCAAATAATAAATGTGCATATAATCTACTCTAATGCTTAGAAATGAGTACGAGTAGAAAATCTCTTGATGGTATCCATGCTAAGTGATACGAGAAAGGTAGGAGAATACTAAGAGGAGAATCAAAATAAGAGCAAACATAATTTACTCCAATGCTAAAAAATGAGTAAGAGTATCAATGAGAAACCTTTAGTGGTATCCATGCTGAGTAATACAAGAATGGCAGGGGAATACTAAAAGAGGACCACATCAAAAGTTGCTTCATTTACTCCAATGCTCTATAAGAGTAAGAGTATCCAAAGGAATTTTTAAATAGTATCCATGCTGAGTAATATTAGAAAGGTAGGGGAATACTTGAATAAGGAAGAAAAGGACAAAAATAACTCAAAGATTGTTTTGATACTCAAAATTCAATCTATTTATGCTTAAATTCCATGAGTTTTGTTTAGAAAATTCTCTCTGAAATTAGGTTTGGAAGTAAGCTCTTCACTTGGTAAAAGATATGCTCTCAGCATAAGATGGTTCACGATGACTCTAAACTTTGCAAATGGCAAATAAATGATAGTCATAAAAATAAAAAATAGTGAGATTTATTGAGTGCATGCTATCTTGCGAAAAATTGATGAATTTTCTCATAAATTTTAAACATTATAATGTACTTTTGTACATTCAACATGATTGAAGCTAACTTCAACAAGTCTATAGGAATTACAAATCCATAAGGAAGTGCACCCGACTTACAGAGATGGTTAACACAATGGAATTGAAATTAGTTAGCAAGAAAATTCTGATCAGTCATCACAGTAAAATTTAAAGTCAGTCAGCAAAAATGCTAATCAGTAAGTAGAAAGAATTCAAAGCATTTGACTCAAACAAGCAAAAATCATGAGCGATTTCAGACTATAGCATCAAAGGAAAGCAATGAAAGGATTGCAGTCAATTTGCAAGCAATTATGGGTTGCAGCATCATTAGCAAGTAGTTACGGACTATAGCATTATCAAAGGCGACCAATGAAAGGATTGTAGTCAATTTGCAAGCAATTATAGGTTGCAACATCATCAGTGAGTAATTATATACTGTAGCATCATCAAAGGCAAGCAATGAAAATATTGTAGTCAATTTGCAAGCAATTATAGGTTACAGCATCATCAGTGAGCAGTTATGGACTATAGCATTATCAAAGGTGAGCAATGAAAGGTTTGTAGTCAATTTGCAAGCAATTATGGGTTGCAGCATCATTAGCAAGCAGTTGTAGACTGTAGCATCATCAAAGGTGAGCAATGAAAAGATTACAGTCAATTGGCAAGCAATTCTGGGTTGCAGCATCATCAGTAAGCAGTTATGGACTTTAGCATTATCAACGGTGAGCAATGAAACGATGTAGTCAATTTGCAAGCAATTATGGGTTGCAGCATCATCAATGAGCAGTTATGGATAGTAGCATCATCAAAGGCAAGCAATAAAAGGATTGCAGTCAATTTACAAGCAATTATGGGCTGCAACATCATCAGCGAGCAGTTATGGATTGTAGCATCATCAAAGGGTGAGCAATGTAAGGGTTGCAGCTAATCATAAGAAATTATGGATCGTATTATCATCAAAGGTGAGTAATGTAAGGGTTGCAGCTAATCACAAACAATTATGGATTGCAGCTAATCGTAAGTAATTATAGATTGTAGCATCATTGGTGAGCAATGAAAGGGTTGCAGCTAATCGTGAGCAATTATGGATTGCAACATAATTGGTAAGCAATGAAAGGCATGAGGGAAATGAAGAATGAATCAGTAAAATACAAAGTTTATATTACAGTGGCAAATGTCCACTTTAGTCTTTTAACTTTATTTGCATTCAAGTCCAAATTTCTTCCTTACAATTTAGTCCATTCATAATTAATTCATGAAATTCATATAATTAATTAATAATTCACAGAATTGTTAATTACATAGTCAGTCTATATTAAAATTTTGAATTCTTTGTTAAGTACAGAATACAAAATATAATTATAGAATTTGATTTTTGCATTTACATGCATCATCATTTTTGTCAAGGATTTTAAATTTGTTTAGTTATATGCTACACAATAGTTGTAACATAAATTTTAGATTATTTCGTTAGGCATTCCCCAGTAGTCATAACATGAATTTCAAATTCAATATGTTATATACTACAAAGTAGTTATAACATGAATTTTCAAATCTTTTAATCTACCAGACAATACAAAGTAGTTATGGTATCATTTCTAGATATTCCACAAGAACTATAGTACATTTTTCAAATCACGAATTGCTAAACATCCTATAGAGAATATAACAAAATTTTAAATCACAGATTGCTAGTTATGGTATAGTGCAACTCACTATACACTATATAGTAGTTATAGTATTATTACTAGACATTCCATAAGAGCTATAACATATTCTTAAAACATGAAATGCTAAATGTCCCACAAGGAATATAGCAAAACTCATTTGCATATATCTCACTAGATGTCCCAAAGGGAATATAGTGTAGCTCACCATACACTACATAGTAGTTACGATATTATTGCTAGACGTTCCACGAGAGCTACAATATGTTATCAAATCATGAAACGCTAAACATCCCACAGGGAATATAGCAAAACTCATTTGCATATATCTCACTAGATGTCCTAAAGGGAATATATTGCATATCACTAGAAACTACACAGTAGTTATGTTATTATTGCTAGATGCTCCACATGAGCTATAATATGTTTTCAAATCATGAAATACTAAAATGTTCCATAAGGAATATAGCAAAACTCATTTGCATATATCTCACTAGACATCCCAAAGGGAATATAGTGCAGCTCACCAGACACTATATAGTAGTTATGGTATTATTGTTAAACGTTCAATAGGAGCTATAGTATGTTCTCAAATCATGAAATGCTAAAACGTCCCATAGGGAATATAGTGAAACTCATTTGCATATATCTCATTAGAAGTTTTATAGGAAATATAGTGATGCATACTAAACATTACATCTTGCTTAAAAATTTCACAATAATTTAAGCATCAATCCATTAATTAGGATACAATTAAGTACCCTAGTTCTTTCCTTCGAAATTGTGTATCGCTTTGCCACAATTTGTCAAGCAAATGGCAACAAAGGAGGGCAACTGTAAGCACATAATTTCAGGATGCAATTGTGCATGAATGTGCTAAAAGCCTATATAATGACAATTTAATAAAAAAATTGACCTCTAGTGTTAAGTTTCACGATTTAAAGGACTAAATTGCAACATTTTTAGGTTTCATTGTAAAAGATTGACTTTTGTAACGGTATGTTTGGAAATGTGCAACCAACATTACATAATGTTGATCGACATTATGCAATGCCAATTAATATTTTGGAATGCCGAGGCATTAAAATTTCAGTAAAAATCCTTTTTTTCCCATTGTGATTGGCCCAAATTTAATTTATAAATAAATTGATTTTTATTTATCTGTGGGTTTCATTCTAGTACGCATCTCTTATATGTATAATCTTTATTTTTGAAATTCTTATCCTATTATTTGGAAGGGAGAGATTAGAGCTACTATAATCACGTAACTCCTGTAATCCCATAAGTGGTTAGCTAAGGAACAAGATATAAAAAGAAAAGATTTGCAAAAAAAAGAAAAAAGGAAAAAAAAAGGGAGAGGACAAAGACTAAAAAAAGAAAAGAAAACCCCTAATAAGCTACTGCAATTGAGATTGATTGAGGAAAAGAGAGAAGACCTAACCTGATATTGTCATTTTCAAAACCCTTTTTTTAAAAGAAAAAGTACATTCTTTTAAAAAGTCCAAAAATCAAGAAAGCACAAAGTCAATTTTCTAAAAACGATGAAATCCCAACTTGAGGGGCATTTAAACAACATCTGCACAACATTCCTCATCTTCTACTCCTTTTTAATTTTTTCTTTTATATCAATATTTTATTTTTATTTTTGATTTTATTATTTCTATGTTTTTTATTTAGATTTTATTTTTATTATTTTGTTTTCTTTATTTATTAATTTTAATCTTATTTTCTTTTTTTATTCTTTATGTTTCATGATTCGGGTGGCGAATACATGATTGAACTATAGAAACTCATAGAGAATCCATGAATGAAAACCAAGAGTCAATATCCCAATTTAATTCTATTTGGCTCTATTTAGTTTAGTTTAGTTTATTTTATTTTTTATGTTTTAAATTTATTTGATTTGTCTTCTTAAGGGTTGTATTTTAATTTTATTCTCTTTATTATTTTGGTAGATTTTGTAATAGTCCTGATAGTGGGAATAATGAAAATTTAATTCTTTTGTTCTTAAAAAATTAATTAGTAAATTAGGTTCAATTTGGTAAACCCTAATTAAAATCAATGGAGGAAGTAGATTAATTTAGTTTGCATGTAAATTAAATTAGGGTTTTTAGAAGAAATAAGTTTGAATGATTGTTTGATCTTTCATTTGATTGTTTTAGGGTTTGTTTGATTATGTTTATGTGTTTTGGGCCCTAAGCCCATGTTAAGCTCTAACCCACTTAAATAAATTTAGGTTTCCTTAGATTTAATTAACAAAAAATTGATATTAGGCCTATAATTCATTAGATTTAGGGGAGAGATAATTTAGGCCCAGTTAATTTAGACATAGGCCCACCTTTTAATTTAATTTAATTAACTTAGACTTAGCCCATTAAATTTAAACCTTTTCCATAACTTGTAGATTTAAGATCACCTTAGAATTGCAACTTGTAGAATTAGGCCCACTAATTTAAATACTTCATAATTTGTAGATTTAGGCCTATTCTTAGAATTAAAATAAATAGACTTAGGTTCACTTAATTAAAATTAAATAAGAATTAGGCTCATTAGTCTTTAGGCTCACTTGTAAATTAAAACATGTAGA
Source organism: Mallotus nudiflorus (assembly GCA_947683625.1). Taxonomy (NCBI): domain Eukaryota; kingdom Viridiplantae; phylum Streptophyta; class Magnoliopsida; order Malpighiales; family Euphorbiaceae; genus Mallotus; species Mallotus nudiflorus. The sequence goes on along the minus strand of CANTUR010000585.1, from coordinate 221,199 downwards.
TTTAGCCCATTTAATTAAAATCAATGTAGATTAGACTAACCTAGGGATTGTGATGAAAGCATTGTTTACATGTATTTTCATGACTAGTTTACTTAGAGTTAATTGTTTTAAATAAGGGTTTATATGAAATTGCATGTAAATAGAGGATAACATAGTAATTTATAAAATAATTCTAAATGAACACAAGACTGAAAGAAGTTAGTATTCCGTATCCAGAATCTCTTGGTTATGGTGCTAACTTTCTTTTAGAGAATCGAGTACCACTATTTTTATTTGTCCTAGTTATTACCCTGGGTGATGACTCCTCATCTCTATGCCATGTCTTTATGACAATGGTTAGTGTGTTCTCTAGAGCCTTGAGCTCAAACAATGTCACGGTTGCTAAAATCTTGGGCACGCACTAAATCCCACTGTCTACAATGGCAATTCCACTAGGGATAAGAGATATTAATTCTACTTGTGTTCTTTAGCATTATTTTATTAATTATTATTTTATTCTTGCATTCATTTTGCATGTCCCTATTAATCGATGGCATTGGTTTATGATTCCATGATTCCACTAGCTTTATGGAGTTGTAAATTGGCTAACCATCACTCTTAGCCTTAACTTGGTTCAAGAGAGATTATCGGGCTCATATGACCAGAGTCTGTAACCCAAGTCCTAAAGGAGGGTAGTCTTCTCTCGAGTTTGCAAGCGATGTTGGGCCCCTCTAATCTTGGCCTGTAACTCAAGTCTTGAAGGAGGGCATCTTGGTAAGGGAACCTTAACTTTTCACTGGACGCTAACCATAAATAATGGCTTAGTTACTTCCCCTAGAATTACCAAAATTTCTTGTGTATGTTGCCATGAGGTATTTTTATCTATGAAAGCCTAAACCCATAATTTAAAGAGCCTGTATGGGCTAATAAAGATTGGGCTAGACCTTTATACCTAGAAGTACTATTTCCATGCTTTTATTGCTTTAAAAGAGATTTGGCTGCGTGTCGATTCTTGATATACCTTGTTGATATTAAGTCCAAGACCAAAAATCCTAGGAAAAAAGACTCACCATTGAACACATGTGTGGGATGAATAAGGTTGGAAGGATGAATGTTGTATGCTTGATTGATACTTGCAATTTGCTACTTGTTTCACAACACATGCATCATGCATACATGCATTTCATTTATGACACTAACACTTTATTTTGGAGCCATCATAGATTCATTTTGGCCTTCTCGTATTTAGGGATAGAAAGGTGGCAAACTAAAAAGAATAGATTTAAGTCCTAAAGCCATAACAAAAAAGATCCTTTATAGACTGCAGAAGAGTCCTATTAATCTGCTTTACTTAGAAGCTGAACTAACTCCAATTGAGCATATAGAAATGGAACAACAATAATGAGGGAACTAGACCCTAGAAGACATCAAGGGAGCTTTAATGGATGACATGAGGGCTATGATGCAAGATGAACTGAGAAAGGCTTTATCTGGATTGATGCAACCTACTGCTACTATCATACCACCAATTACAATTGAGCAACCACCTACTGCTGTAGCTATCCCACTTACTACAAATGCTCCACCTGCTAACAATAATGTTGGGGGCCAACCATTTGTAGAAACCCACCTGTTATTGATGTGAAGCTTGAGGATGTTGAGAACTACATGATAGAAAAGGCAAAGAGAGAATCACTTGAACTGGTACAAGACCACGAGTCTAAGCATATGTAGGTACTGACCTTGAAAATGTCCAAGATGGAAGAGTTGATTAGAGGACAAGACATGGGATATTCATTTGACTTTAATGATAGGCTACAAATGGAGGGTGATAATCTACTTGAGAAGTTCAAAATGCCTTAGCTATAGAAATTTGATGGAACTTGAGATCCTAGGATTCATCTCAGTCAGTACACAATAATTATGAGCACTACTAAGACCCCATTAGTAGTGATCACCAAATTGTTTGTACTGTCCTTAGAGGGCATGAATATAAACTGGTATCATGGGTTGGAAAAGTTTATCAGGGCTGACTGGAAAGAACTGTGTATTGCTTTTTTGAAATAGTGTGATTATAACACTAGATTAGAAGTGTCCATCAGGGATTTGGAACTGACTAAGAAAAAAGCAAATACATCCTTTTATGATTTCTTAACCAAATTTATGAACAAGGTAGGATTAATGAAAAACAAGTTAACTAAGAAAAATCAAGTTAGGATGATAGTTTGTAATGTGTTACCTAATTTAGTTGAGAGATTCCAAATAATGAATCCCAAAACATTTATAGACCTTTATGATAATGGGTTGCAAGTTGAGGAGATTAAAAGTGAAAAGAAGAAGATTACTAAAAGCATCGAAGCAAGAAACTGCCCAACTGGGGGCACACAACAAGGAAGCATTAGCCGGATTGTGGAAGTGCATGCTATTCAACAACTAAGGAGATTCTCCAATTTTAACAAACCTTTATCAAAAGTTCTAGAGTGCCTAATGCAAAAGGGCTTACTTTAACCTTTACATGATCCAAACCTAAACACCTCAGGCTATAACCCAAACAAGCGTTGCAAATTCCATCAAAACCTCCAACATTCCATGGATAACTACATCTGCCTCAAACATGAAATCCAAAACCTTATAGACTTTGGAAAGATCACAGACCTTGAAAACCCAAGTACCAAAAATAATCCTTTCCAAACTACCAAAATGTACCACCTCGAGCTACCATGATGATTAACTTAGGAGTTAGTAAGGAATAAGTGCTAAGCTCCTTTGAGGACCTACACCTTAAAACCAATAAGAAATCTCCTAATGCCCCTAAAGATATGGAAAGAGCATAAGACTTATTGGGTCAGCCTTTAAGAAAGTTTTACTATAAGGCATTTTACATTAAACCACCTTCTTTTGACATACCCTTAGAGTCGATTATGCCTACAGGATGGGGTAATGAGTTTGATGTTGAGAAGTCACTATACAAGAAAGAAAAATGCATAGTTGAGGTACAAAAAGATGAAGTCATAAAGATAGTTGGCAAAAAGATGCAAGAATAACTATTATGTCAACCACTTAAAGGATAGCCACCTTGAGACCCAACATCCTTAGCATCTATAATAGGAAATAAATTTTCTTATTGTCTTCTTTAAATAAAACTTGTTTTGTTTTAGTAATCGATGATACTAATTCTAATCATGCTTACTTATGTAATGTACATTCTAATGGTATTGTGCATTTTGATATTGATCACATTTGCATGTTTAACATAAATTCAATTCAATTAGATTCATTTAGCATGGGCATAAATGCACATTCAAAGAATGTCCATATATCACATGATGTAACTTCTGATGATAAAAAATTTGAGGGAAAAAAAGAAAAAAGAGAAAAAAGAACAATAAGGTAAAAATTAGAGAGAAAAATTAGGACTGGTTGGTAACATGAGTTGTATCATGTGATGTAATCAATATTCTCATTTTTCCCTAATGGATGAGTAAAAATTGAATTTGACTTTTTGTTCAAATATCGCATATTCGTCTTTATCATACTGCATAAGTATTTTAATGGAAAGACAAAACATAGGGATAGCTAAAATTATAGCTATGAGATCATTATTGTAGTTATGTTTTCTCTTTTTTCCCACCCTTTGTGGTTCTATTTGTCAATCTAGTGTCCCCTTGTACCTTGGGAATTCAGGTGGTTCAATGACTTGCATTGCAACCCATACCTTATAACTAACATCAATCATTGCATCAGCATCAAGCCTCATATTCTGCTTAAGAGTCCTTCAAAGTGCAAGTCTAGTTGATTTCATCATCAAGAATTCGCTTTTGTTGATTTGCTCACTCCTCTGTATCTTCAATGCATGAGATTGCAACTGATAGGGTTGGTAAGTCAAAGGATCAATAGCAGTAGTGAACGAATTGAGTCTCTTGAAGAATAGCATGAATGAATTCAAAATGAAACTAAGGACAAAATATTGCTTTAAAAGCAAATTGAGTCTGCATTCAAAGGGTGAAGAAGAAACACTAAAGTATAAGAGCTAGTATGAGAGATATTAGGGCAGAAAGAAGCATACAAATACATAGATTATCATACAGTAAAAGCAATAGCAAAAAGAAAAGTTCAATAGTGCATCGGTTAATTATAAGCTCTAATGTTGAGCCATGGACCCCACTTATTAGCATGGTCATCAGTCCAATGAATTGTATCAGAAGCGCTAATATCAAAAGTGCCAATAGCGAGGAATTCAATGCTCAAACCTATAAGTTCTTGATAAAGCACCCCGTTCTTATATGCCAAGCTACAAACATAGCTTTGTTCAGAATAGAAGACCTATTAGGATCATGCATGCCATACATAACATGTATACACTTGTATACATCTATTGTGATATACCTGCTTTACATAATAAAGTCTTTGAGCCTAAACAAAATTGTACAAATACTCTGCTACTAACATTAAAAATTAGTATTAAAAAGTGCAGGAAAGTAGTTAGAGTATTCACATATGAAGCATCTGAAAAGTAAAATAGGACGAGCAACACTATCAAGGTGAACTTGATACTTAATGGAAATTTAGTCCTCAGGAGCCTAATAGGCCCATCCAATAAGGAAATATCACTAATAGTGATACTTGTAAAAGCATTATCCCGGTGACCCTAAGAGATTAGATAGGATGTTTGAGCTCCTCATATTCAACATCCATCTTCATAGTCTCATCTGGAATATCTCTTCACAATAGTTACACCAGTGTAGGGAATGGAATATGGTGATAAGAAGGTCCAATATGTTAGTGATACATTTATCGGCCTTAAAAAGGGAAGAATGCACTCAAAACTTAAAATGAATGCACTATGAAAAATTATTTGATCATGAAATAAGATCTCTAACTCCTGAACCTTTTTTGTAAGAGATATCAAGAAGAGGAATGAAGCCTTTTACCATATCATTAATGGAATGGAGTAAATACTAATGCAGCCCAAAGTCATAACTTCAATGGTGGAGTATTATAACCCTTGTGATCAGAGACATCATCACCATAATTAAAAGGGATGAATGCAAAAGAATAACATTGCATTTTGACAAAATCTCTTCACTTGCAAATAGACCATACTAACTTCTGGTAGTTTATATAGGGAAAAACAAAAAGAGAATGAAGAAAGGGAAAGGAAATGATACATCAATAAGAATAGGAAAGGTTGCAAATGCTAATCATTCATCAAAAGTATCATCTTACATGGAAAACACCCTGAAAAATAAAAAGGGAAGTAACATAACTCTATTTCCTTTGATTCTGTAATAAAGAACCATCTCAATTATAAAATTCACAAATTGAAAGTAAATTCATCCACTTCATGAGATCATGTGCTAAAATTTATCTCATGAATTTTGATAATAATGGCTCTTATTTATTAGCCTCGCAAAATTTAGATGTTTAGTTAACAACTTTGTGTTGAGACTTTATAAACTCTAATCAATCTAATGCTTAATTTGCACCCAAATAAGGGGGAAAAATGCAAAGACAAAATTTGTGGACTTGAAGCATAAATTGCTTGAATTTTAGAGTATCTTTTTAGTCTTTTGAATGATAAATCATGCATATAATTTACTCCAATGCTAAGAAATAAGTATAAGTACAAATCCCTTGACAGTATCCATGTTGAGTAATACAAGAAAGGTGGGGGAATACTAAAAGGAGAATCAAAATTAGAGCAAGCATAATTCACTCTAATGCTTAGAAATAAGTAAGAGTATCAATGTGAACCTCTAGCGATATCCATGCTGAGTAATGGAAGAGAAGCGAGGGAATACTAAAAGAGGACCACGCTAAAAATTGCTCTATTTACTCCAATGCTCTATACGAGTATGGTTATCTAAAAGACCTTTCCAATGGTATCCATGCTGAGTAATATAAGAAAGGTAGGGAAATACTCAGATAAGGAAGAAAAGCACAAAAATAATTCATGATACTCAGAATTTGATTTGTTTACGCTTAATTTCCATAAGTTTTTTTTAGCAAATTCTCTTTGAAATTTAGGGTGGAAGTAAGCTCTTTACTTGGTAAAAGATATGCTTTTAACATAAAATGGTTAGTGATGCCTTTGATATGTGCAAATGGTAGATAAATGACAGTCATGAAAATAAAAAATAGTGAGATTCATTGAGTGCATGCTATCTCATGAAAAAATGATGAATTATCCCATAAATTTTCAACATTATAATGTACTTTTGTACATTCATCATGATTGAAGCTAACTTCAACAAGTCTGTAGGAATTGCAAATCAAGAAGGAAGTGCACCTAACTTGTAGAGATCGTTAACATAGCATAATTGAAATTAGTCAGCAGAGAAATTCTAATCAATCAACATAGCAAAATTTAAAGTCAGTAAAAATGGGAATCAGTCAGTAGAAAGAATTCAAAGCATTCTACTCAAACAACTAAAAATTATGAGCAGTTATGGACTATAGTAGTAAGGACGAGCAATGAAAGGGTTAAAATTAATCAGAATCATCAGTGAGTAGTTATGGATTGTAGCATCATCAGTGAGCAATAAAAGGATTACAGCTAATCGTGAGCAATAAAAGGGTTGCAACTAATTGCGAGCAATTATGGATTGCAGCATCATCAATGAGCAATGAAATGGTTGCAGCTAATTATGAGCAGTGATGGACTACAGTATCATCAATGAGCAATGAAAGGGTTGCAACTAATTACAAGTAATTATGGATTGTAGCATCATTAGTGAGCAATGAAAGGGTTACAGCTAATCGCAAGCAATTATGGGTTACAGCATCATCAGCGAGCAGTTATGGACTATAGCATCCTCAAAGGTGAGCAATGAAAGGATTGTAGTCAATTTGCAAGTAATTATGGGTTGCAACATCGCTAACGAGCAGTTATGGACTGTGGAATTATCAAAGGCAAACTATAAAAGGATTGCAATCAATTTGTGAGTAGTTATAGACTGTAGCATTAAAGGTGAGCAATGTAAGGGTTATAACTAATAGCAAACAATTATGGATCATCGCATCATCGGTGAGCAACAAAAGGATTACAGCTAATCATGAGTAGTTATGGACTGTAGCATTATCAAAGGCGAGTAATGTAAGGGTTGCAGTTAATCGCAAGTAATTATGAATTGCAACATCACCATGAGCAATGAAAAGGTTGAGCTAATAGTGAGTAATTAATGGATTATAACATCATTAGTCAACAATGAAAGGGTTTTAGTTAACCGCAAGCAATTATGGATTGCAGCATAATCTGTAAGTAATGAAAGGGATAAAGTAAATGAAGAATGAATCGGCAAAATACGAAGTTTATATTAAAGTGGCAAATGTCCATTCTAGTCCTTTAACTTTATTTGCATTCAAGTCCAAATTTCTTATTTACAATTTGGTCCATTCATAATTAACTCATAAAATTCATATCATTAATTAATAATTCATAGAATTATTAATTACATAGTTAGTCTGTATTAAAATTTTGAATCCTTTGTCAAGTACAAAATACAAAATATAATTACAGAATTCAATTTTTGCATTTTACATGCATCATCATTTTTTATCAAGGATTTTAAATCTGTTTTGTTACATACTACACAGTAGTTGTAACAACAATTTCATATTATGTCGTTATACACTACCAGTAGTCATAGCATGAATTTCAAACTCAATATATTATATGTTACAAAGCAGTTATAACATGAATTTTTGAATCTTTTGATCTACCAGACACTGCATAATAGTTATAGTATCATTGCTAGATGTTTCATATGAACTATAGCACATTTTTCAAATCACGAATCACTAAACGTCCTATAGGGAATATAGCAAAATTTTAAATCACAGATTGTTAGACGTTTCATAGGAACTATAGCATTTTAAAAAAAAAAAATCATAAATCGCTAAACATCCTATAGGGAATATAGCAAGAATCATTACATATATTTCATTAAATGTTTCTCAAGGAATATAACGAAATCCATTGTCACTAGACGCCCCAAAGGGAATATAGTGCAATTCACCAAACACTACATAGTAGTTATAGTATTATTGCTAGACGTTCCACAGGAGCTATAACATGTTCTCAAATCATGAAACGCTAAACCTCCCATATGGAATATAACAAAACTCATTTGCATATATCTCATTAGATGTTTTATAGGAAATATAGTGAAGCATGCTAAACATAGCATCTTACTTAAAAATTGCACAACAATTTAAGCATCAATCCATCAATTAAGATACAATTAAGTACCTTAATTCTTTCCTTCAAAATTGTGTGCTTCTATTGCTTTGCCATAATTTTTCAATCAAATAGCGACAAAGGGGGGAAATTGTAAGCACCCAATTTTAGGATGTAATTGTGCATGAATGTGACAAAAGCCTCTATGATGACAATGTAATAAAAAAATTGACCTATAGTGTTATGTTTGATGAGTTCAAGGACTAAATTGTAATATTTTTTAGGTTTAATTATAAAAAATTAACTTTTACAGGGGTATATTTGGAAATGTGCAACCAGCATTATGTAATGCCAATTGACATTACAGAATGTCGATCGACATTATGCAATGCCGATCGAAATTACGTAATGCCAATCGGCATTACACAAGGCCGATCAGCATTATGTAATGCTAATTGGCATTACATAATGCCAATTGACATTACATAATGCCGGTCGACATTTTGGAATATGGAGGCACTGAAAAATTCAGTAAAAATCATTTTTCTCACTGTGATTGGTCCAAATTTAATTTATAAATAAATTGATTTGAGTATTTATCTATAGGTTTTGGTCTAGTATGTGTCTTTTATGTGTATAATCTTCTTTTTTGAAGTTAAAATTTATCCTATTTTTTGGGAAGGGAGAGATCAGAGCTATTGTGACAACGTAACTCTTGTAACCACGTAAGCGGTTAGCTTAGGAATGGGATATGAAAAGAAAAGATTGGTAGAGAAAAAGGGGGGATTAGGTGGAAAAAACCCTTAATTAACTACTACAATAGAGGTTGATTGAGAAAAAGAGAGAAGACCTAACCTGACACTATCATTTTCAAAACCCTTTTTTTAAAAAGAAATAAAGTACATTCCTTTAAAAAGTCTATAAATCAAGAAAGCGCAGAGTCAATTTTCTCAAAATGGTGAAATACCATTCTAAGGGGCATTCAAATAACATCTGTATAACATTACACACCTTCTACTCCTTTCTTTTTATTAATTCTTTCTTTTATATCATTCTTTTCTTTTTATTATTTTTTCTTGTTTTATTTCTATGTTTTATTATTCAGGTTCTATTTTCATTATTTTGTTTTCTTTGTTCATTAATTCTAATCTTATTTTCTTTTTTTAATTTTTTTATGTTTCATGATTCTGGTGATGATACATAATTGAACTAAGGAAACTCATGGAGAATCCATGAATGAAAGCCAAGAGTCAAGATCCCAATTTAATTTTATTTGGCTCTGTTTAGTTTAGTTTAGTTTATTTTATTTTTTAGGTTTTGAATTTGTTTAATTTTTCTTCTTAAGGGTTGTATTTTAATTTTATTTTCTTTATTATTTTGATAGATTTTCTAATAGCCCCGATAGTGAGAATAATGAAAATGTAGTTCTTAAAAAATTAATTAGTAAATAGGTTCAATTTGGTAAACCTTAATTATAATCAATGGAGGAAATATATTAATTTAGGTTGCATTTTAATCAAAATTAGGGTTTTTTTAGATAAAATAATTTAATTGCATGGTTGATATTTTTTATTTTTTTTGTTTTGATTTTTTTTATCATTTTTCGGCTTGTTTATTCTTTTTTATGTGTTTTAGGCCCTAGGCCCATATTAGGCTCTAACCCATTTAAATAATTTTAGGTTTAAGTAGTTCTTTATTAGCCCATCACATTTAATAGGTCTAGATTTTAATTGAAATGCATTTTAGGCCAATAATTAACTAGATTTAGGTTCGAGATAATTTAGACTCATTTAGTAATTTAGACATAGGCCCATTTTAGGTTAATTACAATTAATTTAGACTTAGCACATTAAATAAAAGCCTTTTCCATAACTTATAAATTTAAGATCACCTTAAAATTAGGCCCACTAATTTAAATACTTCATAATTTGTAGATTTAGGCCCATTTTTAGAATTAAAATAAATATACTTAGGTTCACTTAATTAAAATTAAATAGGAATTAGGCCTATTAGTCTTTAGGCTCACTTGTAAATTAAAACATGTAGATTTAGGTCATTTAATTAAAATCAATGTAGATTAGACTAACTTTGGGATTGTGAATTTAATGCATGCATTGTTTATATGTATTTTTCATGACTAGTTTGCCTGGAGTTGATTGTTTTAATAAAGGTTTATATGAAATTGCATGTAAATAGAGAGTCAGATAATAATTCATAAAGTAATTCTAAAAGAACATGAGACTAAAAGAAGTTGGAATTTCGTACCCAGAATCTCCTGGTTATGGCACTGACTTTCTTTTACAGAATCGAGTACTACCATTTTTTATTTTTCCCAGTTATTACCCTGGGTGGCGACTCCTTATCTCCATGTCATGTCTTTATAGCAATAGTTTGTATGTTCTCTAGAGCCCTAAGCTCAAACAGTGTCACGGTTGTTAAAATCTTGGACATATGCTAAACCCCACCATCTACAGGGTCAGTTAAGTTATTTTAAGGTTTCACAATTTAGAGGTGTTACGATCGAGCAGACTTTAGTCATCTTAGGGATTCATTTCATCATTCAATATTTTTTGGGATAGTCAAATTTGAGGTATAAAAGTTTCCCTTGCTTCACATGTGTTGCATATCCATCTAGCATTAGTGTCAATACACATGACGCAAAATGCAAAGATGCAAAAAACATTTTAGTAGGGAGAGAGGTACTTACCTATGGGTTGTCTTTAGACGTCTTGTCAAGATTTGACTACTATTGTGTTTTATTTATTACTATTGTTATTGACTTAGTCATCATACAAGGTGCTATTTAGGCCATATACAAGCTTGTGATTCATGCAAAGTGCATTGGGATTTATGTGACTATAACCTTCTTAGGTGTCAAGCAAATGAAGATGCTACTAAGCAAAAAGAGATACAACTATAACCTTTTTAGGTGTCACACAAATGAGGATGTTATTAAGTAAAAAGAGATGCAACTATAACCTTTTTAGGTGTCAAGCAAATGAGGGTGCTACTAAGCAAAAAGAGATGCGACTATAACCTTTTTAAGTGTCATACGAAATGAACATGTGACTATAACCTTTTTAGGTATCACACAAATGACTATGCAATTAAGCAATGAAAATGTGACTATAATCTTCTTAGGTGTCACGCAAATGAACATGCTATTAAGTAATGAAAATATGACTATAACCTTCTTAGGTGTCAAGTGAATGAACATGCTATTAAGCAATGAAAATGTGAGTATAACCTTCTTAGGTGTCATGCAAATGAATATGCTATTAAGTAATGAAAATGCGACTATAACCTTCTTTGGTGTCACGTAAATGAAAATTCAATTATAACCTTCTTAGGTGTCACACCAAATGAACATGCAACTATAACCTTTTTAGGTTTCACACAAAATGAACATGCAACTATAACATTCTTAGGTGTCACAGGAAATGAACATGCAACTATAATCTTCTTAAGTGTCATGCAAATGAACATACAACTATAACCTTCTTAGGTGTCACATAAAAATGAACATATAACTATAACCTTCTTAAGTGTCACATGAATGAACATGTGATTATAACCTTCGTAGGTGTCACACGAAATTAGGATGCTACTAAACAAATGAGAATTCTCCTAAGTAGTGTGGATACCCCTAAACAATATGAAAATGCTTCTAAGCAATGTGAGGATGCTTTTAAGCAATGTGAGGATGCTTCCAAGCAATGAGAAGATGCTTGTGAAAGTGCTTTTAAGTAATGTGAGAGTGCTTCTAAGCAATGAAAGTGCTTTTAAGCAGTGCAAGAGTGCTCCTAAGCAATGTGAAAATGTGTGAGTGCTTCTAAACGATATGAATGCTTCTAAGCAATATGAATACTTCTATGTAATGTGAATGCTTCTAAGCAATGTGAGAGTGCTTCTAAGCGATGTGAGAGTGCTCCTAAGCAATGTGAGAGTTCTCCTAAGCAATGTGAGAGTGCTCCTAAGCAATGTGAATGCTTCTAACCAATATGAGAGTGCTCCTAAGCAATGTAAGAGTGCTCTTAAGCAATGTGAATGCTTTTAAGTGATGTGAGGGAGCTTCTAAGCAATGTTAATGCTTCTAAGCAAAATGAAAGTGCTTCTAAATGATCTGAATGCTTCTAAGCAATGTGACTGCTCTTAAGCAATATGAATGAGGTAGTAATGATGATGCAATGATGATGCAGTGATGATGCAGTAATGATGTAGTGATGATACAGTAGTGATAAAGTGATGATACAGTATTGATAAAGTGATGATACAGTAGTGTTGAAGTGATCACATCGTTATTTCGATGATTTGGAGAGAGATATCTTTACATTGAATTTTCCTTACTCTTATTCTTTCGTGTAGTGTTAAATTTTCTAAAAGAGGTAGTGCGCGTAGTGTCTTTAGACATATGGAATCCACATCAGTGTACTTTTGCAAGAGTTTAGTGCATGTTTTATGCTTAAATGGAAATTTAGGATTGTAGAAGTGAGTGTGCAAAGTCTTAAAGTGCGTGTAAAACCATAGAAGAGCGCGTGGAAGGGGGAAGCACGCATGATTGTGCATGGAAGGCACATGGTCACATGGTTGTGTGCATGATCACATGCTTCCTCCTCTTTGGGCCTATTTAAATGGCTATTTTAGAGGTTTGAAGAGGCTTTGTCTGAACTTCTTTGAGTGTTCTCCCACTTTTCTTGACCCTTTTTGTGCTTCAGGTGTTGTTTGCTATGTTTTTGCTTATGTACTTCCATTTTATTCTACATAAAATGGAGTTCCCCAACATTATTGAGGCTATGGAGGATATTTTTGTTGATGTTGATGTTGATGTTGATGTTGATGTTAAGGGTAAGTTTTCAGAGACCACTGGAGTTGGGATGTCCGCTGCAGGGACTGGCACATTTGGTGCTCAGAGTTCTTAGCCGTCTAGGCTTTCTTAGGGACATCTAATCATTATTTTTTATAACTTGGAGACTCATGCTTGGGTGTGTCATCATCGTGAGGTAGGTCCTTCTTTACCATTATTTTTTGAAGCTTGTTCGATGGTTGCTTTGTTGTTTATTTTGCTGTATGAGGTTATTATAGCTGTAGTTCTGTAGCTCTCATTGTAACTGTCTATCTTGTTGTAACTTTATTGTAAATGTTGTAATCGTCTTCTAGTGCTTGCCATGATGTTTTTCTTTTAAGCTTTTATTATTGTTTTGATCGTGTTAAATGACAGAGAGAGATATATATATGTTAGTATTTAGTAGCTGTGCAAATGTTTGATAGCGTACCTGTTGTTTATAGCCTCGTAGGTATATTACTATGCTACCTAGTAGTTTCAATAGAGTCAGAATGTATTATCAAGGTGTCCCAATATATGTGAAGCAGATGATTTTGGAAGGGCTTTGATGGAGTCATTATTTCATAATCTTATGACTCGTATGTGTCGAGTTAGATTGCCATGTATGCATTGATAAAGTGATGGATGGACACGATGCATACTTTCCATCTGCCTGTTAGGGAGATGACTATTACCTCTTTGGATTTTGTTGCTATCACAGGCTTGAGCTTTTCTAAAGAGCCTATTCCTTTCAGTGCGAAGGAGTGTTCTACTACTGTGGTGAGGAGGCACCTAATTATGGATTTGCTTAGGGTGGTCACACCTATGAAGTTTGGTTTCCCGTATCTAGCTCATTACACAGAGTTTATTTCTTCCATGTAGACTCTATATGATGATGGTCTTGTCTTAGTAGAACAACTAGCTTATTTCTTTTAATTTTATTTGTTAAGTGTGGTTATCTTCCTGAACCCTTTGAGTATGGGTGATTTGTGATTGTTGTCTATCTTAAGAGATCTGGATGGGTTGTTGAGGTATTGCTAGGGCACTACTGCCTTTGCTTATATGTACTCAGGCCTTAATGCAGCATGCCTAGGTGGCTCAAGGATCTGTGGATATGAGTAGGAGTTCTGTTGTATGTTCTTTTACTTTTGGGTTTGTTATTTTTAACCCTATGATTTTGATAGATCTGGGCATATGAGTTTGGGATTCTCCCTAGTCCATCCATCGACATTTCCTAGAGGATGGCTTCCCTCGTTATTCTAGCTAGATCAGGAAGACTACTAATTTGATTAAGGATCAGGTATATTTGATTCTTATTGTGTTGGTTATTTCTTTCTCAAGGATCTTTTGTTCATTCTTACCCCTTGAGTATATTTTTCTTTATTAGTGGGTGGCAAGGTCTCATTAGACAGCAGAGATGATGGTTGCATGGTAGTTATCAAAGAGACGAGTGTTGCTTTCTAGCCCTATTAATAGAGTGTAGTATTTGGGTGAGCGAGTCCATCGTTGGTGGGATGGCCCATATATGAGGAGAATTCTCGTCCCTCTTCTTAGTGACATGAGCTTTATAGTGATGATCTAGCTACTGTTATAATGGGATTCCCCTTTGAGAGCCTATTGGAGAGTGCGGGTTTACCTTATACTAATGTATATATCCCTTAGCTGATTGATGTTGTAGCTAGTAGGACCTTTCCTTCACCTCCACCTTCTCAGGTAGATGCATCTCATCCTTTGGGTTTAAGGATTAGGCCATCACGCGAATAATCGAGAGTCACTTCTTCTGATCCGGTAAGACTTTATTCTTATTTTAGTGCATGCATGTAGCAAACTTTATTAGTAATAAACTGTAATTGATGTGAGTTGCGAGAACTTATTTATAGTGATGTCAGAGAAGATCTGGATCTCATTTTGAGGAGGATGAGGGCACATTCCATATTGAGGTGACTGCCCATGCTAGTGGTGTGGCTTCTAGTAGTACTATTTTTGGGGACTTGATGGTTCAGCCATCTTTGTCTTTACTTAGGATGAATATCCTTGTTAGTGTAGTGAGTTTCGATTTACCTAGACCTGGCTTTCCTCAGTTGGGTGTTGCTCCTATTGATGCCACCCATGTTCATGTTCTCTATTTATTCCTGCCTGTTATATAGTGAGTGGTGGTTGACTTATTTACTTGCTTTTGTAGATTATTGTCTTTTCTGGTCAGTACTGGAATATTGTTGCAAGGAGTGCACAACAGTGCTTTTTGGAGTTTTCTACTACTCAAAAGGGTATGCCTTCTTTATTGTACCTATTTATTTTATACATATGTTTTATGTATAAGTGTATGATATACAATATGTAATGCATGTTGAGCATTGTCTTGCTAGTCGTGAATGGGAGCGAGAGCATGCAACTTATCGTGACTGCATCAGTGAGTTGGAGTCACAACTATCATCCTTTGCAAAGAACGATGATGAGTTAGGACCAGATGAGGGGGATGCTTGAGTAGGATTAATGCTTGCTTCTGATGGCAGCTACAACTAATGTAATTGTTTTAGGAGCTAGGAATAGGACTTTTGGCCTATGGTTTGCTTTATTATATTATTTTTTCAAGGTTATGGACTTTGGGTATTGTATCTGGGGGTTTGTCCTACATGTTGTATAATGCTTGTACAATGATGATTGTATATGCTTCTTATTGTGTATCATTGATGATGATGTTTGCCATTTCTATTGTCTACCTCTTTTCCTTTTTTTTGCCTAAGGTGTCTCCTTTTGGAGCTTTTTGCACTTAGCTGGGTTTTCTTTTTCTTCCTTTTTTTGCCTAGGGTGTCTCCATTTAAAGCTTTTCACACCTACTAGGCTCTTCTTTTTTAATGATAGTTGTTGATATCAAAGAGAGAGCTCAGAGAGGATGGTAAGAACCATGGTCATGTAATGAAGGAAAATGCAAAGCATGCTTAATGCAATTCATGATGATAAAATGTGTTGCACTTTTTATATACATTTTGCATAAATTGGAAATCATTCTCATTTCACTGTAATCATTTAAGAAGAGCACAGGTGCATTCGTACAAATTTTGAATTTGAGGTTACCCCTATTCTTAACTAGTCTTCTCAGGTTTTCTCGTTAAGTATTCTCCCTCTTGCCCTAATTTGGTTTTCAACTCAGCAAGAAGTCCCTACTTTTGCCTAAGCTACCATTTTTAGGTTTCCAACTCAATTGGATTCTTTTTTCCTTCGATGTAGTACTTCTTTAGGTGATTTGTATTGATAGGTTCAGAGAATTTATTACCTTTAGAATTCATCAAATTGACTGCTCCTTTTGATAGGACATGTTTGACCATATATGAGCCTTCCCAATTCGGTCTGAATTTTCCTCTAGGGTCTAGAATGTTTTATCTTGCTTTCTTTAGCACCTAGTCTCCTACCTTCACATTCTTATGTTTTACTCTTCTGTTAAAGGTCTTGGCTAGTCGAACTTGATACAACTATGTATGGTATATAGCCTTGAGCCTTTGACTATCTAAGAGAGTGAGATTACTGTGCCTTTATTGAGCCCATTGTACTTTTGGCAATTCAGATTTAATTGCTGTAGACACCCAATTGCGGGATGATATGTTATGGATGTAATAAAGGACTCCAATGATGAAAATGTCTTCGAAACTTAATCCTAAAAAATTCTAAGGGCTTTTGAAGGAAGGATTTAATGCTTTCAAGGACTAAATCGCAAAGTTCTTTTAGGACCTAATTGCAAAATTTAAATTTTTCCAGGGGCCTTTTTGTAATTAAATGAGAAGTACGTCGGAATTCCATAATTCTGATCGGAATTATGTAATTCCAATTGGAATTACATAATTCTGATCGGAATTATCAGAATTACAACAATTCCGATCGGGATTATATAATTCCGACCGGAATTATACAATCTTGGTCGGAATTGAATTCCTCCATTTTCCTATTTCTAAATTACTCTCAATTTAGTGTTTTAATTGGTTTAAACTTCCTAATTAATTCAATCCAAATTGGTTTAAACTTCCTAATTAATTCATTCCTAATTGGTTTAAAATTCCTAAATACACTTTAAGAATGAGAATCACATTAGGATTAGGGTTAGCCCTCCTGGTTCTATTATAAAAAGAAAGGAATGAGCAGTGGAAAAAGGGGGAGGAAAAAAAGAAAAAGAGAGAAAAGGGCATAGAAAAAGAAAAGAAAAGAACATAAGGAGAAAAGAGGAAGAGAAGAGAAAGAAACGTGATCTTCTCTTGAATATTTTACAAAAATTCCTTTTAATTCAATAATCAATTCAAGATTCATGAAGAATTTTTAAGGGGAAAGGTTTAAAGATTTGTCAAGAACGGTGAACTACAATCTGAGGAGCACCTTAAATCATCCATAAGCATATCATTTTCCTCTATTATTTATTTATTTATTTGATTATTTTACATTATTATTTTTATTATTATTTTTTCAAGTTATTATCATAATTTATTCGTTAATTATTATTTTATTTTTCTGTGGTGATTATGGAGGAAAACGCAAAATGATCATGTGGGAGGAATGAAATTCATGAGAAGTTCGTAGAAGACTATGGATAAAGCCTCGTAGAGATTTAGTTTCTAGAGTTTTATTTTATCTTTATTATTTTTATTTTTTTATTAATTATTTTATGAATTAATGTAATAGCCCCAATAGTGGGAGTAATAAAATTATATGTATGGTTGTATGTTTATTTTTATTTAATTGGTTAGTAAAATTAGGTTTCAATTAGGTAATTATTTAAAATCAATAGAGGAAATAGATTAATTTAGGTTGCATGTTAATAAAATTAGGGTTTTAGTAAGGAATAAATTTAATTATTTGTTTGATCTCATTTAATTGTTTCTTTTATGTTTTTACTTTTTTTTGGGTTTTATTTATTATTTTTATGTATTTTGGGCCTTAAGCTCACTTTGGATCTTGATTTATTTCTTTAAGCCCATATTACTTAATAATTAATTAGGTTCAATTTTAGGTCCATAATTAATTAGATTTTAGGTTAGAAATATCCTTAGGCCCATTTTAGTTAATTAGACATAGGCCCACTTAATTTAATTAAATTAATTTAGACTTAGCCCACTTAATTTAAGCTTTTTCTCATAATTTGTAGATTTAAGATCATTATTTAATTAAAACATGTAGAATTAAGTTCGTTAATTTAAATACCTTCATAACATATAGAATGTCACGACCCAAACTAGGAGTCATGACCGGCGCTAGGGAACGGGAATTCTTTCGAATCCGGAACCCGTAGCAAGCCTTAGAAAATAAAATCATGCAATAATTATATAAAAGTACGACCAAATTAAAATTTTTTTTTTCCGAATCAATATATAAAATAAATACTCCAAATCCTTTTATAATTGAATACATATTCGTACAATGTTCAAATACAAATTCTCAGAGTATTTAATATCCAAACAAAATAATACACTTCCAATATAGTGACACTACTACTGCAGTTTCTAGAATACAATTCAAAGTTCAGAATATACATTTGCATAAAACAGCTGGGACTGAAGAACACCGGTGAGGAACTCTATAACTAAGGTCTGATGATATGGAATCTCCTGAAAAAAATAATTGAGGGGGGTCAGACCTCACTGAGTGAATTATTATAATATATATACATACAAACTAAACCATAACAATCAGACATTCTTATATATATATGTATATACACACATTTCACACGAATGCCAAACTTTGCTTTTATAAATATGCTAAATGTAGAAAACGTTTGTTTTAATTCATGAAGGATCCATAGAACCCTAAATAATAACAACCTCAAACAATCCCATCATCACTCTAGCCATACAGGCTCACTTGATTCCAAATAGAACACTTATTCCAATCTGGATAGCAGACTGGCCCCGAGACACTAAGTCGACCGAGCTCCAGCAGTCTGGCTGTTAGTGTGATTGGCCCCGAGACACTTGGTCAACCGAGCTCCAGCAATCACACTATCCATCGCCTCACATCTCAATCAACCCAATAGATCATTCAATTCACTTATGGACAGTAGACTGGCCCCGAGACACTAAGTCAACCGAGCTCCAGCAGTTTGACTGTCAGTGTGATTGGCCCCGAGACACTTGGTCAACCGAGCTCCAGCAATCACACTATCTAACATACCATTAATCTTAGTCAAATCAATTAAATCAATTATAATCACCCAATTTTAACTCTCACTCAATCCTTATCTACCGTACCGGTACGTACACGGTCCTAGTGCTGCCCACTAGGAAGCACGTTCTATTGATATCCTTCACTTCAAATAAATCATTCATTCGAAAAATAATTAATGTAGAACCATATTCATAATAGTAAAACCAACCATATATATATACCAAAAATATACCTAAAATATACCCAGTATATTTCAGGTATATATATATATATAGTCAAATAAAATATGAAATAAACTAAAGATAAATCATTAATATAGTTAAAAACAATTTAAATGAGTAATAATAATATAACATGCATTATCTTAAAAATATACTTAAATATGCAAAAGATATACCCTAAGTACTCAAATCATTTAATAAACCATTTATGTATAAATATTCATTTAAATACGTGTTTGTGTTTAACATATATTCACAAATATACTAAAAATAAACCTAATTATCTAGCATGCATATATCAAAAATAAACCCTAAATATACCACTAATGTGTTAGGTTTAATTTAATAATAAAACATTTATTTATTCGGAAATAAATAAAAAAATATACCAAAAATAAACTTAAAAATAATTTAAGTGTAGGTTTATAATTTAACATGCAATTATTTAAGAATAAACCTAAAATCTACTGAAACTATACCTAAAGTATACTAATCATTTAATAAAATAATTATGTCTAAGTGTACATTTTAAAACATGTGTATATTACTCAAATATATTAAACCTAAACCTAATTGTTTAATATGCATATATCAAACTAACATGCATAATTATTTAATATGCATATATATAAAAATGCAACCCTAGATATACCAAAAATATTATAATTTAAATCATTTTTAAAACATACAATGAAAATGAAAAAGTCTAAATAATGCACCCTATATGCAGTGCATATATATACAATATAATAATTCACATGTTAGCGCTCCACGAGACAAACTCGGCGGGCCTGATCCGTTAGGCCTCGGTCTCGGCGCAGCTAGACAAACAAATGACAACATGAAATCAGAATAAATTTAACAAAAATTCTAAAGACTCGATCTAGAATTTTAGACACAGCTTTAGAATAGGAATTTGACCGGACATCATGTTTTAGGAGAATTCTACCGAAAATCCGGCAGAACCTCCCCTGTAAAACGGACATCTCTCTACTCAAAGAGTAGAGCCGGTCCTGCAAAGAAATACACTTCGGAATAAATACAGGATTATAATCAAAATCTCTCGGTCGGACTCCAAACTACAATTCACCGACCGAGGTTCACAATTCACAGAATATTTATAAAATACCGAAAATGCCCTTATATAATAAAAATATATTTTATAAATCCAAATTACGTAATTAACCCTAAAACATACTAAAAATCAATAAAAACCCATTTATTTAGAAAAATAGTATATTATATATAATTTGAAAATAATTTACGAAAAATAGTTTTAATTAGTTAAAAATACTAAAAATTTGCAGAAATCATTTTTATACCCTAAATAACTATTAAAACCAATTTAATTATATTTTTAACCAATTTAGTGTAAAATTACCAAAATACCCCTATATATATATATTCACTATAAATGTTCAAAAATTATATAATTACTAAAAAATTAATTTCTCAGCATATAATTCAATAATATCAATAAACATACTCAATTTACCAATTTATTTCAATTAAACACATAATTAGCCCTATTTTTCAAAATTACCTAAACTTAATAAATTCCAAATAAATACATAAAAATTCACAAAAATTACAAATAAATTTCTATAATTCATTTCAACTCCTATAATCACCATAAAACACAATTTCATAATTTAATTAATTAATTTTCGAAAATTAGAAAATAATAATAAAATAATCAAAAATTCACAAAAATTAAAATAAATTCCAAAAATTCTAAAAAAAATTACAGCATGTAGATTAAGCTTCCAGGAACAAAGTTTCTGAAGGAAGTTTTCATGAATCAATCAAATTGAAGCTAAAAAAAATTCGAAACCCAAAATGGCTGATTTGAAGAAATTGAAACCTAAGCAATTCTAGACCAAATCAAGTGAAACAAAGCTTGGAATCACACTCACCAGAGCTCAAGGAGAAGATAGAGACCGAAAGCATCAAATTTGGTGGCCGGAAAGTACTTGGTCAGAGTTAAGTTGATTTTTGGCTCTTTGAAGAAAATCCGGCCAAAACTCACCGGAAAAGAGTGTTTTAGGTGGTGGAAATGGTTGGAGGTGGAAGAGGAAGGCTGAGAGGCATAGTAACAGGAAGAAAACCAGCTTGAAAGTGGCTGGAAATGGAAGAAAACGTTTTGGGAGGAAGAAGATGAAGGAGGGGCAAAACTGTAAATAAATGAAAGTTTTGGTTTTTTGATAAAAATTTATGTATATATGTATATATATATATATATTTACACTATATTATAATAATATAAAATTTCACACACATTAAATATACACCACACACATATTTTAATATGTTTAATAATTTATAAACTTAAAATTAATTAATACAAAAATTAAATAATAAAATTAAGGAAATTAATTAAGCTCCAATTAATTTAAATAAATACACATATATACATTTTATTTTAGCACTTTAAAATTATATATGAGTTCATGCAAATTCATAAAACTAGTCAAAATAAATAGTATTAATTTACTTACGTGTCAATTTTTCCGAAAATATAATTTCCGAAAAAATTTTACGTAAAATACTTAAAATAATATAAAATAATTAAAATTAGCTTTAAACAAACAACAAACTCATAAAATATCATAAATATATATACAAAAATTATTAACACTGCATATCCCGATGCAGTATAAAAATATTTAAAAATTCGGGATATTACATAGAATTAGGCCCATTTTTAGAATTAAAATTAGTAGACTTAGGTTCATAAAAAGGAATTAGGTCTTTAGGTTCACTTATAATTTAAAACATGTAGACTTTAGCTCATTTATTTAAAATCCATGTAGATTAGACTAACTTAGGTTATATGTGATTTATTGAATGCATTACTTACTTATATATTTCATGACTAGTTTGCCTTGGAGTTTATTGTTTTGGGTTTATATGAAATTGCATGTAAATAGAGGATAAGATAGTAATCCATAAAGTAATTCTAAATGAACACAAGACTGAAAGAAGTTGGTATTCCGTATCCAGAATCTCCTGGTTGTGGTGCTAGCTTTCTTTTAGAGAATCGAGTAACACCAATCAAATTGTCCCAGTTATTACCCTGGGTGGCGACTCCTCATCTCCACGCCATGTCTTTGTGACAGTGGTTAGTGTGTTCTCTATGGCCCTGAGCCTAAACAGTGTCATGGTTGCTAAAATCTTTGATGCGCGCTAAACCCTGCAGTCTACAATTGCTACCCGAAGAGACTTGATCTCTGTTTTGACTAAAATAACTGCTTTTGATCCACACACTAATGAGAAAGGAGTTGCTCCTACTGAAGTTCTAATTATTATTCAGTACCCCCATAAGGTGTGTGGTAATCTATCTGCCTAATCTTAGTAAGTCTGAGTCATCTTTGACAATATCTTTTTAATGTTCTTATTTACTGCTTTAATGGCCCCATTTGCTTATGGTCGGTAAGGAGAAGATTTATGATGTTCCACCTTATAACTACTTAGTAGCTCTCTAACTTCCCCTTGGAATTGGACACTATTATCAGAGATGATGTGATAGGGGATCCCATATCGACAAAACATGTTTCTTTTGATGAACTTAGCCATTTGCTTGGCTCCTATCCTTGTGAATGATTCTGCTTCATCCCATTTTGTAAAGTAGTCCACTACTACTAGGATGAACCTATGTCTATTTGAGGTTGTTGGGTGGATTTCCCCAATTATGCCTAGTCCCTATGTTGAGAAGGGCCATGGAGAGGAGATGTAGTGTAGTTCTGTTAGGGGAAGGTGACTGACATTCCTATGGATCTGACACTTATGGTGTTTCTTTACAAATTTGATGCAATCTTCCATCATCATCATCCAGAAGAACCTTTGTCTAATTAGCTTCTTAGCTAGGTTTGCTCCATTCATGTGTGGACTATAAACACCCTCATGTACTTATTCTACTGCTTTTACAACCTTAGTTTCATCTAGACATCAGAGTTGTAAACCATCTGAGGTTCTCCTATATAACACACCCTGGTGCGATGTGAATTTTGATGCTAGTCGTCGAATAATGACTTTATCTCTTTCATCTGCTTGATCAGGATAGGTTCATCCCTTCAGATATCCCTGAATGTAATAGAACTAGGGCTTTTCAACTATTTCTATCTTTGCTATTCTATAGTTTTTATGACAAGGTTGTCTCAATCTGAGTAGAATTAGAGGCTTTATGGGCATTTTATATGGTCCTTCCCATACTGATGCTAGGGAAGCAAGTGCATTTGCCATTTGATTATGATTCCTAGGGAGATGAATGAATCTACATTTTTGAAAGGATATGGTGAGTAGCCTCAAGTGGTCCAGATAAGGCTTTAAGTGCTGCTCTTTCAGTTCCTACTCTTCCGTGGCATGATTGATTACTATCATGGAATCTTTGAAGATTTCGATTTATGCAACATCCAGGGCTATCAGTGCTTCTATTTTGAGTGTGCATGCCTTGTATTTTGCTTCATTATTTATGACTCTAAACCTGAGCATTTTAGCAATTAGTACTACTTCACCTTTTGGAGATTGTAGTATGACACCGACTCCTGCACTGAGCTGATTGACTGCTCTATCAAAGTACATGCACCATCCTTGGATCTCAATGGCTGAGTTAAGGTCATCTAGGAAGTCCAGTTGGATTTCTTCTGAGTCTGGAATGGGGTTAAGAGTTAGAAATTTAGCTACTACTCTCCTTTTTACTGCCTTCTTAGTCAAATATTGCACGTCAAATTCTATTAGCAGTACAAGCCACTTGGCAAGTTTCCCCACTAGAGAGAGATCTTTGTAAAGGTACTTCACTGGGTCCATTTTAGACACGACTTGAATTCAGTAGGATTGAAAGTAGTGACTGAGTTTTTTCATTTCCCATACCATTGCCAGGCATATCTATTAAACTCAGTTGTAATTCTCCTCATATGGCAGCATCTTCTTGCTCAAGTAGTAGACTGCGTGTTCTGATTTCATTTCTCCCTAATGGGCTAACATTACACTGATTGCATTCCCTTCGATGGCCAGATATAGGGTTAGAGGTATCCCTAGTTTAGTTGGTCTTAGAATCGGTGGGTTGGCTAGGTATCTTCTAATTTTGTTAAATGCTAGCTGACACTATTTGGTCCATTCAATTGGCTGATTTTTTTTGAGTAGCTTGAAGATCAGTTCACACACTGCTATTAACTTAGCGATGAATATGCTAATGAACTATAGTTTCCCTATAAACCCTCTGATTACTTTCTTTATTTTTGGCACTGACATCTCTCTGATGGCTTTTGCTTTATCTGGATCCATAATCCTATTCTGACTGACAATATGCCCTAACATCTTTCCTGAAGTAACCCCGAATACGCATTTATTTGGATTTAGCCTGAGAATGTACTTTTTAACCCTTCTAAGGAACCTTTCTAGATCATAGGGGTGTTCTTCCCTTGGTTTTAACTTAACCATCATGTCGTCGATGTATACCTTCACTTCTTTGTGTATAATGTCATGGAACATTGTAGTTGCCATTCTCTGGCAGGTTGCCCTTACATTCTTTAGTCCAAAAGGCATTGTAAGTACCTTATTATGTTATGAAAGTTGTCTTTCCTTTATCGATAATGACCATTAGGATCTAATTGTACCCAGAGAATCCATCCAAGTAGGAGTACATCACACATATGGTAGCGTCGTCAATAAGTATGTCTATGTGAGGTAGTGGGAAATCATCCTTCAGACAGGCCTTGTTCAGATCTTTGTAGTTAATGTAAATTCTAACTCTTTTATCTTTCTTCGGTACTGACACCACATTTGTTAACCATTCTAGATACTCTACTACCTCTAGGAATTTTGCTTTGATATGTCTCTTGATGTCTTCTTTCACTAGTTAGGCCCATTCTGTTTTAAGTCTTCTCAGTTTATGCTTTATCAGTTTGCACCCATCTTTGGTAGGAATAAAGTGTTGAGTAATGTCTCTGTCAATTCCAGGCATATTATCATACGTCCAGGCAAATACTTTTGAATATTTTATTAATATTTTTTCAATTTCCCTCCTCTCTTCGTGGGTAAGATCTTTCAAAATATACAAAATGCATGATTCAAATTCCATGCCAATATTAAATGATTCAGTGCATATGGAATGAATGTTGAATATTGTAATGTTTTGATTAATGCAATGCACACTACCATCAGGAAAGACATCAAATAAGTAAGCAAAATCATATTTCATTGCATTAACTTTAGAGTTCATTACATCATCATTTTTAAACAAAGACATAGTACAGAGATCATCATAAGCAATGTCTTCGAATAGGATGTCATCAATGCTTGATTCGAGGATGGCAGTAGCTTGGGCATGATTGATAGATTCATTATTAGATTTTATCTCTAGGTTTTTAGCCAGCTCACAGATGTCAGTCTCGGTGATTATGTCCAGTAAGTGCTTCTCCTTGAGGGTGTCATTGAAGATCTTGACCCCCGATTTCTCAATTCCATTACTCATCCACTCCTCAGCTTTTCCATAATAGACTTGGGTTTCTTATATGGATTGGATTGATTTTCAACAAGGTCTTAGAGTAGATTGGAGGAGATCATGCTGATATTTGGTGGAGGCATGTTTTGATAGTTTAAGAGAGGATTGGTCTTGATACTGGGTCATTTTTTTGGGCCATCAATTTTTCTAGAGTTAATGAGGTCTTAGATTGCTTTTTTTTAGAGTTCTACATGTATCAGTGGTGTGAACAGGCATCTGGTGAAAGTGGTAGAGCAAGCTTTGATTAATCTGAGGTGGTAGTGGGTTTAAAAGAGGCCTAGGCTCTTGTGGCTGCAGGAGGTTCCTTTGTTGAAGCCTTTAGAATACTTTAGATAGTGGGAAGTTAAAGTTTAAGAATTTTCTTAGTGGTTTGATGATATTGATAGATGGTGAGCTATGGGTGTTGGGTTGGATCATGTTTATTTCTATGACTCGAGTGATTTGGATGTTTGGTTAGGTATTGCGATAAAAAGGGTTTCTAGCTTGTTGAGGTTCCTTATCCTCAATTTTGATCCCAGTCTGATGGAGAGCTTTGAAGTCATGATAATGAGCAAAGATCATCTGTTTTCTGAAGTGTTGTAGTGCCCTTTTGATTATCAGCTCTATTTTTTTATCCTCAAGAGGACAGTTTCTCATCCTGACTACCTTTCCCTACCATCTAGTAATATAATCAGAGAAAGCTTCACCAGGTTTCTGCCTTATGGTCTTAAGGTCCCTTCGAGTGATGTCTATCTGAGTGTTGTATTCATATTATTTGATAAACTTCTGAGTTAGAAGTAGCCAATCACTTTTGATTTCATCTTTAAAGTCAAAGAACCATGCCCTCAGTCCTTCCTCTACTGATGTGAAGAAGAATAAAACAATTTGTGTTTCTATAGCTTTGTGGCAGTCATGAAGGTAGTATATTACTATAGATGGACCCTCAAATCCCCTATTCCATCAAACTTAGTAAAGTTTGGTAGCTTAAAATCATTTGGAAGTGGCTCATCTTTAAATAGTGTTAGGTCAATGAAGCTTTTGGAGCCATGAGTTCCCTTTTCTTTAAAGGCAAATTCCAATTGAGCCATCTTGTTGGCCAATAGTTTGACCTACCGTGTCGATTCAAGCTTGGTCATGTCAATAATTTTTGCAGCTTTCGGTGTATTCATAAGATCTTGGTAGTAGTCATTGTCATCGTTAGCTTGAACTTGAGTATGGGGAATTCCCTTTGCCTTATCTACCCTTGGGTGAACATATGTAGATGCTTCATTCAGTGGTGTGCTATTCCCATCTTAGGCACTTTTGGCTTTGATTTAGGCTTAGAGGATTTTAGTTATGGTGCCATCAGTGAGCAACTTTTGGATCCCCTCTTTTAGCTTGTCTTTAAATTATTGACAGGAGGTATTTTCTTGGTCACTCATGTTGTATTCCTGTGCATTTATTAAGGTTAGCAAAATGAATGATGCATAACATGAGACTGCAAAAGAAAAGGGTGAGCATGTATGCATGGAGTGGATGCAAAATCCTATGATGAAAAATGATTATTCTAGTAAGAAATAGTGGTTAGTACAGGCTATCTACATGTATGTGATGTATGCATGATTAAAGCTAGTTAGTTTTCCTACATAATGAATAAACCAATCACAAGCGAGTTATTGCCTCTAACCTTATTTCTCCATGATGTCATTCAGTCTCTTTCCAAGGTGGGTTTTGAACCTATAGTCATCAAGGGACTATGGTTTTGCTCTCAGGACTAGGCTATTTTGATTTATGTTAGTTAGAACTAAAGGGTAAACTGAGGAATGATACTAAAATATGCTTAAGATAATCACATGATGTCAATGTCAGGGTCAATTTTTGGGCTTCAAATGATGTCCAAAGCCCATATGAGCCTGTATGCATAGGATTAAGGTCAATCAAAGGGAGTCTGAGTTCTTGCCCCTATATCGTTATTCGATATGTTTATAGGGAATCATGAAAGTATCATTTGATAGTTTACAATTTGAATTTGCCGATATAAAGGTTCAAAATCTAGTTGGGTTCCTAACCCATTCATTTGATCTGATAAGGATAAATGGATGACATCGCGTAGGTTCCATTATCGAGGGATGTTGTTATTTGTTAATTTGCATAGACTATCTGAGCTGAGGTACATGATTCTTATCATCCTTCATGCTTTGAGCTCACAAGAAGTATATGAGAATCACGTGGTCCTAATCATAAATTTTCTATAAAAACTAACATTACAACATCATTCAATAATAGACACTATAAGGGTTATGTCATTTCTGAATATCAGGTGAAATAGACAATGTTAGGACAAGGATAGTATGCATAGCTTGGTGGAATCCTAGTTGATGTTACTGTTGGTCTATCTACATGAGCTGAGCCAAGGTGAAAGGCTAAGGGTTCTTTTAGCAAATATGCCCGCATATGACTAGGGTTATAGACTCCGGTCAATAAGTCTAGAATTCTTTTAATAACAATGTTGCCCCCCCTTAAGGACTTGGTTTACAGACTCTGGTCAGATGAGTCTGACAAATGCATGAGTAAAGACTAAAGGTGATAATATTGTATCTTTGTCACCCCATAACTCGAGTGGAATCATGGTGGCAATGTCATTTAGTATTATCGAGGCTTACAAGGACAAGTGGTGCACATGTGATATGTAGTGAAAATGTAGTAGTGAGGGGCTTTGTATGATTGAGTATTACATAATGAGAAATAGTCATTTTTTAGTTGATCCCTCTTACTTAGAAGTCCTAGTGGAGTCACCATTGTAAGAAATAAATTTTCCCTTTCAGGCTTTTTTTGATAATAGTATGTTTTCGTGGGACATTGTGTGAGTCTTTCCATTTCTGAGGGACATGGCAACTTTGCTGAATAGGGACAAATGATTGGTCTCAGGGGGAAGAGATGCTTTTGATTTTGTGGAGTCGTCACTCGATTGATCAGGAAAAGAAAGGGACAGCATCAGGTCACTCAGTGAGTATTGTCCCTAGCAGAGATTTCCAGGTTCAGGGGATCATGTCTACTTTTTGACTATTTGTCATTATATGATATTCGATATATAGCTACCGCAACACTCTAGTTTTGGAAATGATAGTTTGTATAGCATTCGCACAGTACATCAAATAGTGGAAGATAATAAAGCTGAAAATTTATTTATTACATCGCTTTCTTAATAAAATACACATGAAAAGGAAAAGATTGTAGAAAAGTAAATCTAATTTAGATATGACTGATCTATAAGATTAACACAACCATTCACATAGCTTGCTCAATTTCATGAACAATAGGATGCTTATGCATGCTTGCAATGATTATTTATGCTAGGATGATGTATAATGATAATATAAAGGATACATAAGATCATCACTGTACCGAGAGCATGATGACTCTATTTCAGTGTATGAACTTTTCATATTATTGGTATTTATGATGTGCTTTCATGATTTCAAAAATAGAGGATACAAAATGATGATGCAAAAAGAGCATAATAAAGCATATATTATTTATATAGCATGCAAGTTTGCCAATCTCATCACACAAGCACAATAGTATTCTCAAGTGTTGGCGATAGTAAAATAAAATGCAATGTTATAAAATAAACATGCTAAAATAATTGTATGGTCCTCAAACTCGACTAAACTTGTGTGAGTTTTAAGGCTTTAGGTTTGAGAGATTATCAAGCTTTCCTCGTCAAGAGGTTCAAAATGATAGCAGAATGATGCTAGATTGTATACCTTTGAAGTGTGCTTTGACAAAGATGAGGCTTGATTTAGTGGAATAAGGATCTAACAACATAAGGAAAAGGCTATGGGAGAGCAAAAACTATTAGGAAAGGGGTTTCCAACGCCTTTAATTAGACCAATTTTTTTAGTGTATGTGTGTTTCCACTTGCTCCCCCCTCCAAAATGGGTGTGAAGGGATCTATTTATAGGGAAAATTTGGTAGAATAGGGTGGTGGGGGTGTGGTCACACATATATAATGACGATTTTATGCATGGCCATGCCAAGTATGTGTGGTCGTACAGTGTGCGCTTGGTCATGCGCCTAATCATGCGTGCACTTCCACATGCACTTTGACGCTTTACTCACACTTCTTGAGTTTTATGCACACTATTCCTAGGCTAGTTCCTAAGGTTTTTGGGCCTTCCGGACGTGTTTCCTGAGTTCATTTTTCCATATTCGACCTCAATTTTAGCACATGACACCTAGGGTCATTTACGCCCACTTCTTCTCGATACATGTTGATACTTAGGTTATGTTGGACTATTCCTGGACCACTTCCTAAGGTTTTAAGGCCTTCTGCATGTGTTTCTAAAGTCCATTTTTTTAAAATCAATTTCCATTTTTTCACGAAGCTGGGTCCCGGTTTAAAAAAATGCACACCGGCGCAATGAGCTGAGTATTTTAAGAGGAGTTTTCTTGAAATAAACCTGTGATTGTTCTGATAATTTGTATTTCGCAAGGTTGAAGCACAACTTAATGGCTCAGTGTTTGATTTTGCATACTGGTAGGGTCAGTTACGTTTTTTAAGTTTGCACACTTCAGAGGTGTTATGAACAAGTAGACTCTAGTCATCTCAAGGATTTATTTCATCATTGGACCTTTTTAGGGACAGTTAAATTTGAGGTATGATAGTTTGATTCGCCTCAATTTATTTTTTTTACACCTTACAGTTAGCCTAGTACTGGTCATCATCTGCACCAGGTTTCTTCTTCACCGACTACATTATATGTGTCTATTTGATTTAAACATTATGTAATCGAATTCTAGATATCACAGTATTTGATTTTGAAACATGTATTATTTTTATTATGGATTTGCATTGTGTTGAGATATTGTTGTAATGACTTATGTATTTGATGTTAATGATTTTATCCATTAGATTATTGTTAAGTGATTGTTATTTATTTGTGAAAAATTTTCAAGGCTTACTACAAGTTTCGATTGCATTTTTGCATTTTCCATTCCTTAGTGTCGATCACGTACCTCTAGGTTTGGGTCATGACTATAATATTTATATTTCTACTGAAGATGCATTCATTATATTTTATAATTTCTAATTTATAAAATTTTAATTATTAATTCTCATTTCAATAGTTGATGTTGTGCAAATATGTAGATTGGACAACCATTAACCTGAGAAAAAGAGTATAATAAAAAGACATATGTTAAGAAAATTAAATATAAATTTACAATTTAAGACTCAATCCAATATTTAAATTAAAATTTCATCATTCATAGAGTCAATATAGTAGATAGAGAAGAATTGATGTTGTATGTATTTGCTGAATAAAATCAACATATGTACATAAAGTGAAATACATTGTTGTAACAACCATAACAAATACTAGTCTAATATATAACAAGTACTGGTCTAATGTTTATCCTCTAACACCCCTCCACAAGTTGATAGTGGAAAGAAGAGTAACTAAAGCTTAGAGATAAAGAATTAAAACTAATATTTGGAGAGTGGTTTTATTAAGATGTTCACTAGCTAATCTGAGGAAGAGACTGAACTAATTGTTATTTGTTTGGAAGAGACCAAATTGCATACAAAATGATAATTGACCTTAACATGACATGTCCTGGCATGGAAAACATGATTGGTAGATAAGAAAATAGCTCTTATATTGTCACATCACATATAATGAGGCGAGGTTGCATGAATTCCAAGTTCCCAAAGCAAGTTGGATAACCATTTTATTTCGACACACACATCAGCAATAGCTTTGAAATCAAATTTCATGAATGATCTTGCAATAGTTTTCTATTTCTTTGAAAGCCACCCAATTAAATTATTGCCCAAATAAATTAAATAACCACCAATGAAGCGAAAATTGTTAAGACATCCCGCCCAATCAACATCACTAAAAACCATTAAATTAGGCAAGGAATGTGAAGAGAAAAATAAACCTTTAGATAGTATGCCTTGAACATTTCAAAGGACTCTCTTTAACGCCTGAAAATGAACATTAGTTAGTTTGTGCATAAACTAAGGAAAGATCAAGTCAAGTTATACTAGTATATTGTAGGCTGCCACAACAGTGGTGAAAATTTTTTTGCCTCATCTGGTGATAATAGTTTACTTGTGTGAAGAGAAAGAGACTTGCCCATAGCCATTGGCATTGAACATGCTTTAGCATTGGTCATATTCATCTTTCGAAGCAAAGCTTAAAGGTTTGTGAAAGAATCATACCTTGAGGAACATGATGAACCTGAATTCCTAAGAAGTTGGTCATATTCATCTTTTGAAGCATAGCTTGAAGGTAGGATTTTTGTGAAAGAATCATACCTTGAGGAAGATGATGAACCTAAATTCCCAAAAAGTAATTTAAGTGCCCTAGATCACACAATTTAAACTCTACTGCAAGTTATTGTATCATAGATTGAACCATAGCTTTACTACTTCCTACGATAATTACATCACCCATATATACTAATAAAAAAATATAAAACCATGTTGATGATAAATGAATAATAAATAATTAGATTGTGAAGCTATAACTCCAATTATGAGCAAGAAATTTCCAAGTCTTTGAAACCATGCCTGAGGGGCTCATTTAAGACCATATAGAGATTTATATAACTTACACACATAATCTGGAAAGTATCGATCAACATAGCCTTATGGTTGAAGCATGTACACAAGTAGAAACATATTACTTACATCAAGAAACATATTACTTACAAAATACCTTCTAAATTGCCATGGAGAAACATATTACTTACATCAAGTTATCCAAAATACCACTGTTGAGATAAGGCAATAGATATAATAGTGCAAATTGTAATGGGTTTTATCATTAGACTAAAAGTCTCATTGTAATCTAGTCCATGTTCCTTAGTATATCCTTTGGCCATGAGATGGGCCTTATACCTTTCAATTTTTCAATTAGAATATCATTTAATATTGTATATCTAGAGATTTCCAATAGTATCAACATTGATAGGTTTTGGAACAAAGGTCCAAGTTTTGGTTTAATGAAGAGCAGTAATATGTTGATCCATTGCATTATGCCAATGTTAGTGTTTGATTGCTTGAGTGAAGGAAGAGGGTTCGATGCATGGAGAAGGATGGTCAAAAGCAGTGGTGTGGGTATGATAATTTCAGGTGGAAGGAGAAAAGTTAAGATGTGTGTGTATTTAGGATTAGGTTTTGGATTTGTGCACAACACCATTTGATCAATGCGTTGGGTGATTATGGGTTTAGGATGTAGTGTATTTTAAGAATCAATTGAGGAAGATTGAGATGAATGAGAGGACGTGAATTGGATAGGATCAGGTGATGCAAATAAAGGACTCGGTAGGAGTTGTAGAATAGGTTTGTTGGTGAGATTGAGATAAGGGTGAAATTGGATTAGAATTAGAAGAGGTTAGTGTTGAAGTAGATAAGTGATGAGGTAAGGATAAAGACATCGTACATGAATTGGAGTGTGTTGGGGAGTGCAGTTGTTGAGGTAGTTGAGAAGATGTAGGATTTAGTATGATGCTGGAGGAATGCACTGGATATGTCAATTGTAACCAAGAGTTGACGTGTTGTTAGATTTTGTAGGAACATTCATTGGACTATTGGAGGATTGGAATATTTTGAAAGGTAAGGCTTTTTCATCAAACTGTACATGGCGAGCAATATATATCTAACCTGAATCTTTATCAAGACAATGATAACCCATATGACATAGTGAGTAACCCAAAAAAATGCACTGTTTGGACTTGAATGAGAATTTATGTCTATTGTATAGGAAGATAAGAGGATACATTGCACATCCAAAAACCTTCAGGAATAAATAATATGGTGAACTATTAAACATCACTTGAAATGGAATGCAATTAGAAAGAGTATTGCTAGGCATCCTATTAATAAAAAATGCAGCTTTTTCAAAAGCATATTGCCAATACTTAAAGGGAGCTCCACAATGCCCAAGAAGTGCTAAACCAATGTCAACAATGCTTCTAATTTTTTTCTTCGCAGTATCATTTTGTTCTTGAGTATGCATATAAGAAATTTGATGAATTACACGTGTATTTTTGGAGTGATTATGTAATGGCTTGAACTCTCCACCCCAATTAGAATTAAAGGATTGAATTTGACAATTCAATTATTTTTCAACCATTTTGTAAAATTGATAAAACATCGCTCTTGTTCTTGATTGGAAATATCCATATGAATAATGAGAGATCTTCTAAAAAAATTACAAAATATTTATCTCCTGTGGAAGAACACATCGGAACTGGTCCCCATACATCTGAATGAACTAGTTGTTAGGGTCTTGTACTCCAATTGAAAGTCAAAGGTAAAGTGACTTTGTGCTTCTCGCCAAGACAACAAGCCTCACACATATTAGTGGAGATTTTATTTGAAGAATAGGGAAGTTGAAATTGATGAAAAAGAGTGCGAACCCTTTGGAAATTGGGGTGCCCAAGTCGGTTGTGCCAATCCTCTAATGTTACGAAAAAAGCTGCTGCACCGAAATTATATTGATGTTGAAGTTGATGGTGCAATTTATACAGCCCTGAATCAATTATTCCTTGGATGAATGGTTGCTTTGTTGCTCGATCCTTCATAAGAATGATCATTATGAAATTAAAAAAACCATGGATTGTTAGTACATAAATTTTTGAACAGCAAACAATGGTTTAGTGATTTTTGGCACATGTAAAACATCTCGTAGAGCAAGACAATTGCCATTGGTATTAAAGTGTGTTCGACCAATATGTGCAATTGTTAATCCATTACCATCTCCAACAGTCAATTTGTTCTTACCCTTGTATTCATCAGATATGGAGAGAGCACTCGAATCTGAACCACATGATGAGTGGCCAGGTATCAGGGTACCAAGCCACAGTACTAACATTCAGAGTAGGCAAAGAAGACAACGAAGAATCTATAGGAATAGTCAATAAATGTGCTTGTGCCGAGAAAGGATTTTTGAATTGCTGATAATTATCAAAGGATCTGGCAGGAGAAAAGTTAGGATCAAACCTTCGAGGACATTGTAGAGCGATATAGTTCTAATCACTGCAAATTTGGCAAGAAATAGAGGACCGGAATGATTGACATCCATAACCTCTCTGCCTCTTAAAATAACCTCGAAAGGACAGTGCAGATGAATAAGTGGAACCAGCCGATGATCGTTAAGCAATATGAACACTGGGAATTATTAGTTGCTATGTTTTTAATAATAACTCGTGAGAAACGCGTTGACTATGAAGCTCGTGAACATTTGGAGTCACTGGTCATTGTCGAAGAGCCGCTATAATTGGATTGTAGTTAGCACTAAGTTTTCTCAATACGATTGCATTAATTTCTGTATCAGAAATAAGTTGTCCAGCAAGTGTAAGAGAATCGGCAATAGATTTGGCCCGATAAAGAAATTCTGTAATGGTTTGATCGGCCTTGGAGAGGTTATACAGCTCTATATGGAGTTGTGTTTTTTGAGCATGGCTCACAGTGCCAAAGGCAGTAGCAAGGATGCTCTAAATAGTAGAAGAGGAGTCGATACCAAGTAAATGTGGATAAATATCCTCAGAGATAGAAGCTAATAGCCACGGGAAGAGGAGTTGGTCTTAGGTAAACCACTGCATGTATTCAGGATTTGATTCAAGTTGTTGAGTTTCTGAGTTTAATTCCTCTTTTGGTGGGCAAGGTTCTGTATTGTCAAGAATTCCATGAAGATTGTAGAACTTGAGAAGGGGAGTGAATTGAAGTTTTCATGGCAAGTAGTTTTTGGATGTCAGTTTGATGGAGAAGTGTTGGCTGATATGAGTGGGTGGATTTGATGGAGAAAGAGTAGTGGGAAGGATGACCGAAGAGGTTGTTTGGGTTGTAGAAGAAGAAGAAGAGAGGGAAAATGAAGATGATGAGGATGTCGTCATTGTTGTTCTGATACCAAGTCAATAAAGCAGATAGAGAAGAACTGATGTTGTATGTATTTGCTGAATAAAATCAATACATATACATAAAGTGAAATATATATACAACAAGTTGTTGTAACAACCATAACAAACACTAGTCTAATATATAACAAATACTAGTATAATGTCGATCCTCCAACACGAAGAAACAAAAGGAAAAAAAAAAGCTTCTAGTGGCGTCATCTCTGTAACTATTATTTTATTTAAATTTGGGAGTGGCTATGTAGTTGAGAATAAGTTCTTTTAAGTTCAATAAGTTTTTGTGTGTTGATAAGACCCTATGACTCGGTCTTAGTCTTGGTCCTATTTTATCACATATGTAATTTGGGCTAGTTGTTGAAGGGATCATTCCTTCATTTTCGTTAATAATTAGGCTAGTAGTTCGAGGATGCATGTTAATAAATATTGCCTTTGAAGTGGAAAAAGCTCTGTCGAAAAAAATATGGAAAAAGCCAGTCTTTCAATTTGATCACAATTTTTTCTTACTCTGACTAATCCAGATGCAAGAGCATTAAAAAATTTTAAATAACTAATTTAACGTCATTATATATACTAAAATTTTAATCCAAAACTTGACTCAAGTGAAAACAATTACTTACCAATTGATCCAACTAATTTTATAATAAATACAATACTTTTTAGAAATTATTTGATTTAACTATTTATAGCAGTTGATAGCTGATATCAGTTATAAATAACGGATAGTGAATAGCGAATAACTGATAGCTGATAGTTGTTATATGATAAATATGAACTATTTGATAAAATTTTATTAATTGTTACTATTTGTATGTTAATGATCATTACGGATATAATTTATATGTAAATATAATTTCTTATAATTTATATGCTTCTTATAATATTTTTTTAGTTGTATAAATTATTTAAAATATATATATAGTAATAAATAATGATTTCTTGTTTTTAATTTATATATTATTAAAATAATTAATATAAATTATTTAAAAATAAATTTTGAAATATAAATATTATTTTCTAATTTTTATAAAAAATAATTATAGGTATAAATATTTTAATTATTTAATTATTAATTATAATTTATAATAATATTTATTTAATTATGAATTAGAAAAAAAATAATTAGATACATTTAAATTAAATAAAGTTATTTATTGTTACTTATTTTTAATAAGGGTAAAATAGTTTAAATAAAAATT
Source organism: Mallotus nudiflorus (assembly GCA_947683625.1). Classification (NCBI taxonomy): domain Eukaryota; kingdom Viridiplantae; phylum Streptophyta; class Magnoliopsida; order Malpighiales; family Euphorbiaceae; genus Mallotus; species Mallotus nudiflorus. Next base: position 184,265 of record CANTUR010000585.1, on the reverse strand, counting down.
ATATACAAATAAGCTATCAATTGATAGAAAAAAATCTCTAAAATAGAATTTATTAAATCAACTGATTGGTGTTTTTTTTTTTAACAACTTATATATATATGGATTTGTGGGGAAATCTAAACCCCCAACTCTACATATGTCACATCCCACATATAAGATGAAGAACCATCATGACCAAAGTGGGCTGACACTAACTTATAGGTGTTTGATATGACAAAATATTAACATTAACATAAATTTTAAGCATTCGCTACAAAAAATAAAATTCATTAAAATTTCCATAAATTAAAAAATAGTATAAAAATTTAAATCTATTTTTAAATTTTTTACACTATTTTTTAATTTAAATCTATTTTTTTATGAATAAAAAACTTGAATTTGAAGAATAAAATTCAGAGAAGAGAAAAAGAGAGAAAATTCAAGGCAAATATTTTTCCATGATATTCAAAGAAAGGTTACACCCCTTATATATACACATAGGAATCCTAACCACAACCTAATTAGGAATAGAATAACATTCTAAATAGAATAAAACTTTATTCCTAATTGTATACAAATATTTACTTCCTAATATATACAATAAAAATATTTACTTCCTCAACACTCCCCCTCAAGTTGGTGAATGTATATCAATCATTCCCAACTTGTCAAGTGAGTTGTAGAATGTTTTTTCGGATACATCATTTATGAGGATGTCAACTAGTTGAGTCTGAGAAGAAACATATGGAAGAACAATTGTTCCTTGGTTCAGATGATCTTTTATGAAATGTCTATCAACCTCTACATGCTTAGTTCGATCATGTTGAATCGGATTGTTTGCAATTGCTATGGCTGCCTTGTTATCACAATGTAACAACATAGGCTTCGAATGTTTTAATCCTAGATCCTGAACAATTCGCCTTACCCAAAGCAACTCACATACTCCATGAGTCATTCTTCTAAACTCAGCTTCAGCACTTGACCTTGCTACAACTTTCTACTTATTACTTCTCCAAATGACTAAATTATTTCCAAAAAATGTAAAGTACCTAGATGTTAATTTTTGATCAATCCGATCTCTAGCCCAATCAGCATCAGTATAGCCAGTAATTTGATAATCCTTATTCCTCCCAAAGAATAACCCTTTACCCAGAGAAGAGTTTAGATATCTTAATACTCGATATACAGCATCCATATGTTCGTTACTCGGAGAATGCAAGAACTGACTTATAACACTTACTGCATAAGCAATGTCTGGCCAAGTATGAGATAGGTAAATCAACCTTCCCACCAACCTTTGATATCAATCTTTATCAGTTGGAACTTGATCTCTAAGGACTGAAATTCCATAGTTGACTTCAATTGGAGTCTTGGCTGGCTTACAATCAAGCATGCTTGTCTTTATCAGTAGGTCCATTATGTACTTTCATTGGCAGAGGGAAATTCCTTCAGCTGATCTTGTAGCTTCAATTCCTAAAAAATACTTTAAGTTACCCAAATCCTTAAGGTCAAACTTGGATGCTAACTATCTTTGCAAGATAGTTGTCTCACTCGGATCATTTCCAGTGACCACCCTATCATCAATATATACAATCAACGCAGTGACTTTACCTAACTTCTGTTTGATGAATAGTATGTGATCAACATCACTTTGCTTATATTCAAGCTTCCTTATGAAAGTTGAGAGTCGCCCAAACCATGCCCTAGGCGACTCTCAACTTATCGCAATGGCCTTTTTAGTTTTCATACTCGATTAGTACATTTAGTTCTAGGTGGTGGATCCATATATACTTCTTCATCTATGGTTCCATTCAAAACTGCATTCTTCATATCAAATTATCGCAATGGCCAGTCCACGTTGGCAGATAAGGAAATAAGGACTCTGATGGTGTTCATTTTTGTTGTTGGGGCAAATGTATCTTCACAGTTAATTCCATACTTATGAGTATACCCCTTTGCTACCAACCGAGCTTTATACCGATTTATGCTTCCATCTAAATTGAGTTTGATAGTGAATATCCACATGCACCCCACCGTTTTCTTTCCTTCTAGAAGAGGAACAAGATCCCATGTCCGATTCTTCTACAATGCCTCCATTTCATTATTCATAGCTTTCTTCCAATCCAGATCATCTAAAGTTTCCTATACATTACTCAGAATAGATACAGTAGATAATTGATTTCATGCGAGTTAGACAAACAGTTGGTTAATATGAAGTTGTTGATAGGATATTTAGCTTTGGTATAAAGGTCCATATCATATTATTTTTTCAGAAACCCTCTATTGATTCTATAAGGATAATGAGGCTCAGTATTTAGAGTTACTAAAAGAGACAAGTTTACCTTATTATGCACATCTGCATTCAGAGTTTCTTCAGCTTCTAGTATGGGTTGGGAAGATGTACTATCTTGATTACTAGGATTTTCTTCTATGATATGTCCGGGTGATATGCTCGGACTCAGAACATCAGATGTCTGCGAGATGCTCAAAAAATTTAGGATACTTAGAGATGTCTGTGAGATGCTCAGAACATTTGGGATACCGTGAGATGCTCAAAACATTTAGGATACTGTGAGATGCTCAAAACATTTGGGATACTCAAACTCGGAACACTCAGAATGCTATCTTCAAATTCAAAGAGGTTCAGATTTTTCTCCCCCTAAAGAGAGCACTCGGAGTGGGAGAAGAAAGGAAAATTTTCATGAAACTGAACATCCTGAGTGACATACATCTTCTTTGCATTCGGATCATAACACCGATATCCTTTTTGTAGATCCGTATAGTGAATAAAGATACACTGGATAGCTCGAGGGTCTAATTTGTCGAGCGTCTAATGAACATATGTCGAGCATCCAAAGACTCGGGGCTCAAGATTATTGAGAGGTGGAGAAATGAAAAGTTCTTGAAGTTTCTGAAGAGGGGTTTTAAAATTGAGTACTTTTTATGGTGTCTGGTTTATGAGGTACGCAACGGATCGAACAACCTCTCCCCAATATCTCGAGGAACATTCATGTCAAATAATGATGCTCGGACAACTTCCAATAACTATCGGTTCTTTTATTCAGCTATACCATTATGTTGAGGAGTGTCGGCACAAGATGTTTGGTGGCAAATACCCTCCTTGTGGCAAAAATCATTTAGAATTGAGTTAACATACTCCTCACCATTGTAAAATTACAAGACTCAGATTTTACTCTGGTATTGTGTAGCTACCATTTTGTACAGGTCCTGGAACTTGGAGCACACATCTCCTTTATTTGAAAGTAGTGATGCCCAGGTCATCCGGGTACATTCATCAATAAACATTACAAAATATCGAGCACCAGATAGAGTAGGAATCCGAGCAGGTCCCCAAACATCATAATGAAAGGTCATAAACAGAATTGAATTTTTATTATAACTCGGTACATAAGAAATTTGGTGGCCTTTCGCCAATTCATAAATATCACACTTGAATTTTGAGTCTGTGGTATTCAAAAATAAATCCGGTTTTATTAGTCTAAGATAATGAAAAGAAAGATGACCAAGATGATGATGCCACAAGATTACTTGGTCTTTACTCGAGCAACTTCTACCAACCCTATTAACTTGACTTGACTTTTGACTTGAATCATCATGCAACTCAAGATAGTATAACTTTCCATGTTTAACACCAAAGCCAAGAATTCAGTGCATTGCAATGTCCTAAAATACATAATAATTAGGTCAAAATTTGACAGTAAAATTCAAGGTTTCAGTGATTTGGCCAGTAGATAGTAGATTACAAGAAAGAGATGGAACAACAAGAATAGTAAAAAGATTAAGAGAGTCAGAGTTAGATATTGATCCTTCATGAGTGACTAATGTTATGCCTCCATTAGTGGTCAAAATATTTTGTTGGGTTGATGGGTGGATGGATGTAAGATGGTAAGTGGAGTTTGTCATAGGATCAATAGCACCTGTATCAATAATCCATGTATTATTTAGAGTAAGATTTGCCATTGCTAATGTTACATCAAGATCACCACTTGGTTTAGTACCATTAGAGGTGGCAATGGCATCCTTTCTGAGCTTCTTGCGAGGCTTTCTATTGAAATCCCACCATTTCGGATATCCCACAATTTCATAGCACTATTCATTAGAGTGTCCAACTTTGCCATAATGAGTACAGTTGTATGTGATGGACTTACTCAGTATTTTCCCTTTGAATAGGGAATGAGTCTGAGCTACTACAAGTACAGAATGGTCCTGCAGTATCTTCGACTCTTCCATAGTATGTCGCTGGTTGTGATCCCTTTGTACATATGCATAACTAGACTCAAGATCAAGAGGTGGATCCTTTGAGAGTATTTCACTGTGAGCATTATTAAATTTTGAATCAAGCTCGGCTAGGGAAATATGTGTTCGAAGCCGGGTAATATGTTTATGGAGTGATACTACTCCATTAACATCCTCCCTTTGTGCACACGTCCGGGCATCGATTTCTTGAATTATTCTAATCAGTTGATTATAGTATGCAGGTAATGGCTTACCATTATGACATGTTATGAATGATTTTTGGTTCAATTCAAATAACTGAGTCGTCAAATCCATCATAGAAGGTTTTTGAGATAGCATCCCATATCTCCTTTGCTGTTGGAAGATAGATGAATCTCTGCATCAATGTCGAACTCATGGAGTCAATCAACCAACTTTTGACTCAATTATTATCAAGGACCCAAGTTTCCAACACTTTATCTCCTGCTGGTGGCTTTGGCCTAGTGCCATTAAGAAAGCCATATTTATTTCTGGCTCCAATTCACATCTCCATGATCTGTGACCATAGAGTATAGTTCATATCATCAAGAATAATTCCTGTAGGAAAGGGAGAATTATCTTGAAGGGTTTGAATAAAATTGGGTGTTCCATGGGATACGATGGATGTGTTTTCAGTGGTTATAATTTTGAAGACTCAAAGAATTCAAAGGAAGAAAAAATATGATTTCAAGAATTTAATAAAAAATTTGATTTTAATGGGTATGCTTTGATACCATGAAGAAAAAAATTCAGAGAAAAAGAGAGAAAATTCAAGGGAAATATTTTTCCATGATATTTAAAGAAGGGTTACACCCCTTATATATACATATTGGATCCTAATCACAATCTAATTAGGAATAGAATACATCCTAAATAGAATAAAACTTTATTCCTAATTGTATACAAATATTTACTTCCTAATATATACAATAAAAATATTTATTTCCTTAATAGAACTACTCTCAAAATTTATCTCAAACTCTCAATACCTTAAGTCATCCTACAATTTTGATTTTTTTTTATAAAAAAGAAAAAAACCAAGTTGAAAATAATAATCATATTCTCATAAACCTTACATAATTTTTTCATAAACAGAAAAGAGAAAAGTGTACTTAACGGGGAAAAGGCTATGTGCCAACACATGATGTAAGTGACAAGATTCAATTATGTTTAATTATTTCTGTGTCTTTAGCACAATGTCTTCATCCTTCTTGTTCAATTTCATCAATCTTTTTTTTTTAACTCCAATTTCATCAATCTTATTATGATGAAATCAAACAAAGGCTTTGTTTTATTTTAATTTTTTTATAGTCCCAAAATCTCATTGTCATAAATCAATATCAAAAGCTTAGTAAAATCATAGATTCCCACTACACATCCAAAGAAAATCTACCTCTTGTGTTTAAGTTTAACTCAAAATATTACATGTGCATTTGAAAGAGGGAATTTTCTATCAAAACAAACAAAAAAGAGGCATTTTTTTTAAATGGTAAGATAATCTTTAATGATTTAAAATTTTATATTTTAGCTTTAACAATAGTAGTAATCTAAATTCGTCCTATGTGTTGTTTTTTTTTTTTTTGTCAATCGATACAATTCAACTGGTTTAACTTCTCATCATAAAGAAAAGAAGTAGGAGGAAAAACGAGAATTTGAACCCTACTTTATTTATTTTATTGTTCACATTTCTTATTACTTAAACTACTTATATGGTATGTGTTTTCTCTTAATAAATTTGTCATTTTGAATGATTTCAAAGTTTCTTTACGTGCATTCAAAGCCACTAAAATTGGAGCATATTTCAATGAACGTTGGCAATGCAAAAATTATGGATCTCAATATTGATTTGGGTCTTGACTTCATTCGCCAAGGTTTTGTAATTTATATGCGTTTTGGGTTGCAAAGCATTAATTAGCCTGCAGGATTGGATTTGTGTGATCCACATTGTTAGTCCTAGTTTAAACTTTGAAGCCGCACTTTAAAAAAAATCAAAGTGATATCAAATATAGATTAGTTTATTTTGTTTTAAAAAATATAGATTATTTTATTAATAAAAAGAGGCTAAAAGTTTTAGAAATATAATTCAATATGTATCTACTTAATTTGTAAGTATAATTTTTTTATATTAATTGTTTTTAATATAATTGATATTATTTTTCTATTATTAAAAGGTCAAAAATGCATATTTTATTAGATTTAGATGGATTTATATTTTTTTTTTATAAATTGGAAGGTCATATGACCTTAGTATCGATGGACTGCACAACAAGGGGGCAGCCCTCCCTTTTTAAATCGACGATGGTAAAAATCAAACTTTACATCTTAGGATGCCTTTTGAGAGTAGTTACCACTTGACTACTCTCTTAAGGATTTAAATTTTAAGAAAAAACAAAAAACAATAAGTTGACACTCGGTTCGATCGGCCCAAGATAGGGGCAAACTGTGGATGTTCGGTTTGATTGACCAACCATAGAGTCTGGTGATAAGAAATACAAGGCTTGAATGCAAGAAAGAATCCTAAACCTTCTTGAAAATGGACCCAAAAGCTTAGAACCCCAAAATATAGGCCCAAGCCCATAAAAACAAGCCCAATTTGCTTTGGCCTGTTAGGCCCAATGCCAGGCTAGAAAGGCAATGCCTCTTTGAAGAGGTGATTGCCTCTATGACAGTAGGCCATAAGGCGATTGCCTTATCATAGAGACGCCACCTCTATAGCAACCATTTGCCTTTGCATTAAATGTAGAGGTAGCAATGGTGGCGAATTTAGTGGGCCCATGTTCAACTAAAACTCAGTCATTTGCATGAGAAGATTTTTGGAAGTGGAGAGCTAGAAATGGCAATGATGAGTAAATGGTAGGGGTACGGGCTAGGCATGGGATTAAAAGGGGAAAGAAGAGAGAGAAAAGAGGGGTTAGGAACCATAATAAAAAGGGGGGGGGGGGCTCTAGGAAATAATAAAAAAGAAAATCTTCGATGAAGAAGACAAGGGATTAAGCTTGAAGAGGGCCATTTCCAAGGGAGAAGAAGGTAGAAACCTTGCATTCGAGTGAATATCAATATCCATATCTTTTTTTAGGGCCAATAATTTTTAGAAAAGCTCTTTTTTTAGTACTAGTTCTTACTTTTTTTTAATATTGAAATTTTAATGTTATCAAACCTCTTGTTTATTTGTTTAGTCACTCATTTCTTATGCTTATTGCTTATGTTATGCCATGCTCTTAACATGATTGATTGAGGCTTTAAGTGTAGTTGTAAGTCTTGTTCGTTTATATCACTTATTGCTTGCTTGAAATTGAAGTTTACTGCTTTTAGGATCTACCTGTGTCTGTTGGTTAGATGACACCTCTACAAAGAGGCATCGTTCTTTGCCATAAAGTGATCACCTCATAACAGAGGCAATCGCCACTCTGACAAGGTCTTGTGCAATCTTGTCTTGATTTTCTCATAAATTGTATATGATTCCTAAGAATGCCCACGCTTTGTCTTTTCATTTATGTTTTACAATTATTTTATTATCATGTTTGACTAATTTTTAGATATTTATTGTTCTTATTAGTATTTTATTTGATCCATGAGTTAACTTTGTGATTCCCTGCTATAGGTTTGTTTATTTTATTTTGTAAGAAAAGGTTAACTTGTGTTTATTGTAGGGGTTATTCGATGGTTCTTAATGATCAAAAATCCATTCTATTAATTAATTCTTGAGAGGTTTTATTGGCCATTCAAGTAGTTTACTTTTAGTTTATTTATGGTTTATTTTTAATTTATTTTACCTCTTTGTACAAAGTATTATAATCCCTAATCCCTTCCTCATCTACTTGGAATGTATGGTTGTAAATTATTGATTATTTTTATTTACATTGAGTGTTAGGACTTAAAGCATGAAATAAGACTAATGTGCACATTTGGACTTAAATTTAAAACTTGACCAATTGTTTGAAGGCAATTATAATTTGCATGTTAACAAAGAAATCATTGAATAATTAAAGGTAATAAATTACAAAAGAAAACGGAGGCCAACCATAAGGTTGGGTGGGCGTTCCAAAAGCTCATACCCAGTTTTCAAGCTTGTTCTCTAATGACAGCTTCTGGAAATCTCCATAGAATTTAGTTGTCGTACAGTGTGTCCTAGATTTTATTTAGGTGGTGACTCCATCTCTGATTAGGCTTTATGACCTACTTTGTATTTTTTAGTGGGCTTCGAACCCATACAATGCCATGGTCACCAAACACTTGGCGTACATTAAACCTTGCTACCTATAGTAGTGACTCCATTAGGGATAAAGAAATTGATTCTAAGTGTTTTGTAATTTATCATCTTTAATTATTTCTTTATTTCTTTTGCATTTCTACTACATTCATTATACTTTTTGCGCACAATGAGCACTTAAGTCCAAATTAACCCGATGATAGTCATTATTTTGATACCTATGTTTCACTTAAACTTAGTGGTGAAATATTTGATTATTATCACTCATGACACGTACTTATCTACATCACATGAACCCTTGAGTAGGGAGACACATATGGATGTATATCATTGTAGGAGCTAAAGCCTACTACTTAAAACTCAAGCTCATGTAGTGACCTAACAATTTCCCTTACGAATTTTCTAATCACATGTGTTTTATGCCCTTTAATGGATCCTTAAAATAAAAATCAAGCCCGTTATAAATGGACCTTGTTGAGATGGGCCTTTTTATAGCAATTTTTAGCTTGTCTCGAGTGGATGTTGCCAAATGGGTCTCTTATGCCTATTGTGGCCCATTGAGATAGGTTTTGACAAGGTAAGGCCATAATGCCATTCTCTACCCATTAAAGATGGACTTTGGAATTATTTAGAGGATCCATTACTTGTTTGCTCCCTTTTAAGATTTATCTTGTCTATGTTAGTTTTGTTATCCCTTGTTGATAATTAAAACAAAGACCAAAAATCCTAAAATGAGAAACTCACCATTGAACACGAGTGCGGGAGAAATAAGAGTGGAGGTTATCATATTTAAAGCTTTATATTTTTTCTCTGTGTTATGTATATATTAAGTATGCTTTTTTATTTTCTTGCTTTCTTCGAATAATATAATGAACCTGCATATCATGCATACACGTCATACATAATTCTGACATTTGGTCTTATAGCAATATAGATCTTTTAAGCTCATCTAAGTGGGTTTGATCTAGTTTGGGGCACTTACTTAGAAATTCAGACATAGAAATGGCAGGAGGTATTGATCTTAAGGCTTTTAAAGCATAGTTGAAAGAGGAAGTATTCATTCAGACCCAGTCTATGATAAGAGAGATGATGGGAGAGATAACTAAGTTAATAAGAGAAAATCAGCCTACATAGCCAACCAACTCGATTGATCTTAATGTTGAAATCCCGGTAAGAAAAAGGGGAGGAGATTATAGGATAGTACTAGCTAATCCACCAAATTGAAGGAATATGAACCAAATTAAGAATGTGGAATAATTTGATTAGGCCAAGAATATAACCAAGGCCATGACTCAAATGCAGATGGTGATGAAAGGGAAGGGCATGAATGCTCTAATGGACTACACTGATTTGAACCTGGATGAAGAAGATGACCCTTTACCCCAGAAATTTAAATTCCCCAACATGAAGAAGTACTCATGGACTAAAAACCTACATTTACATATGAAATAGTATATGACTTATATGAAACCTACCGAGTTGACCAAAGCCCAAATAATTAAATAGTTCCATATATCACTAGAGGGTGCACCAATTCAATGGTATTATGCTTTGGAACCATATGCCTAGTCTGACTGGAAAGAATTATATGTTATATTTGTCAAGCAGTATAGCCTTAATATGCAGTTGGAGGTATCTTTGGGGGATCCATAAAACACTAAATAGAAGTACAATGAGTCTTTCATTGACTATCTAACTCATTAGAGAGGGAAGTTAGCCTAAATGGGATATAGACCTACTGAGTATGATTAGTTGATATTAGCAATGAAAGGATATGTCCCAACATTGTCTAAAAAGCTGAGGGACCTAGGAATTCAAAACTTTGAAGAATTATATAGATTCGAGGTCCAAAAAGAGTCAGATTTGGCCTAAGACAAGAGGTTCTTTAGAGGAAGATCTGGGGGCAAATATGGAATCGACTCCTATAGTAATGTGCACATCAATGCTATTAGATAACCGAGTAGTAGTGTGTAGATTGGCGCTGTTAAGTAGCCTTAGAAGTTCTCAAACTTAGGATTACCTCTTTCTAAGGTCTTTGAGAAGCTGATTAAGAAGAACCTATTATGACCTATGCCAAATGCCAACCTAAAAATCTTTTGCAAGTTTCACCAGACCATTGGACATGACACTAATAATTACTTGATTAAGACACAAAATCCAAGACTTGATTTATATAAGTAAAATCATTAACCCTAAAACCTAAAAGCCAAACACTCAAAATAACCCATCACCCAATTATCAAAATGTACCACCATCAAATGTGTACGTCTTAATGATTAATATGGGTTTAATGAAAGAGCAAGTCTTGAAGTCTTTTGTTAACACCACCCCTAGCTCACTAAAACCTGAACCTGAACCTAAACCTAGAGACCTAAGCCAAAATGAACAACCTATAGAGCTTGTTGTGCATGTTTTGGATTGTTGGAGCTCTGATGATAAAGATGGGGTGAATAGATTTATGAGAAAATGAGGAGAGTAGGGTGAGCCAGCTAATAGGGAAGGTGGAAAAGAAATAACAAGAAACCAAAACTGTTGAACCTAAACTAGAAAAGATGGAGAATTCAAAAGAAGAGGTGAAGAGAGATTAAGAGACCATTGCAATGTTTGGGAGTTGCTTATACATTTTAGAAACCATCAGGAAGCACTAATTGTAGCTTTAGACCAAAAAAAGATCTCTATGAGCTTTATCCCCAAACAAATGGTTAGTTCATTAATCCCCCTCAAGGAGCCATCATGTTTTCTAATGACAATCTTCCTTTAAAGGGAAGGGATCACCACAAAGCTTTATTCATCAAAGCTGAAATAAAAGGAAAGATGACTTGCTGTGTGATGGTAGATAATGGTTTTACCATTAATAGGTGTCCATTAAAGATTTTGTTAAAGTTGGGGTTGATACTAGTAGACTTAAAACATTCTAAAGTGATTATCAACGCTTCTGATGATATGAAGAGGCATGTTGAGGGGACATTCAGGGCTTTGGTCAAGATGGGAGCTATTGAGACTTAGGTTAATTTGCATATAATTAATATTCCCATGACCTTTACTATCTTGTTGGGAAGGGCATGGTTTCATCCTTTGGATGGTGTGCCCTCCATTTTCCATCATAAAATTAAGTTTCCATGTGAAGGCCAGGTTGTCACCATCTCTGCAAAAACTGAAGCTTTTGTGGCTGCTCTGAAGTTGGCTCCCAAGGAGATCCCTATAATTTTGAGTTTTGAAGTTTGCATATGAAATAGACAAGAGGGTTCTAAACATGATGTGTAATATGAAATTCATGCCTGGCATAGGACTAGGAAAGAACTAAAATGGACCCTTGAAATTTATAGAGCACAAGGTGCCAATTCTGAAGCATGGGGTAAGATATGACAAGGCTGATGATTCTGAGGAAGAGTTTGACATTTAGGATCAACTTGATAAGGGAGAGGAAGAAGTTGGTTGAGAGAAAGGCTTTATGAGAGACTTTTATGAAGGAAGGCACCGATTACCCATATAAGGGAGCTTGCAAACCTCTTTTGATAGCTGGGCAAGTGGTCCTAGGATTCGAGATCTTTGCTAAGTTTGTGAATAGGGTAAAGCAAGTTGTTACTGAGGAAGTTCTTATGGAAGAGTTAGTACCTACTGAGGAAGAGTATAAGGAGAATATTACTACTCTGATGGTAATGATGAGGAGATGGATATCAAGGCCTATGCCCTGAATTCCATTATGGATCTTTTTTTATGATGATGATTTTGATGTTTCTCTTGCTACTTTGTTTAAAACTGATGACTTGTTCTTTTCAAAAGTGAATGCAATGAAGTCTGATTTTACTTATTTGTGCAATGTGTTTCTTAATGGTTATTCTGTTTGTGATGATCATTTCATGCATATGTTTGACATTAATTCCATGCAAACTAAATCATTTAATGTAGGCACAAATGATAATCCTAAAAATATACTACTTGCTTCTTATTCATGATGAGAGAAAAAAATGAAAGAAATATTAAAAAGAAGATAAAAAGTATTTGCTTAGGGTTATGAGGACATGTCAAGTATTAATAGGGAAATCACATAATATAGGATCCTTACATGTCCTCATATATTGCCAATAAAGCAGAAGAAAAGAAGATTAAGGCTGAAATGGGCTCTCTTGATCAAATAAGAGGTAGAAAAGTAGTTGAAGAGAAAATTTTTAGAAGTAGTAGATGACACCCAGTGGTTAACAATCATAGTGCCAGTCCCCAAGAAAGATGGCAGGGTCAGAATGTACATGGATTACAAAGATTTGAATAAAGCTTGCCTTAAAAATGATTTTCTACTCTCGTATATTAACAAACTTGGTAATAGTGCAGCTTCCAATACAATGTACTCTTTCATGGATGGGTTCTCAGGGTATAACCAAATTATGATGGTAGTGATATATAAGTTAAAGATGTCTTTCACCATTGAGTGGGGTATCTATTGTTGTCTAGTGATGCCAATTGGATTAAAGAATGTATAGGCCACTTATCAGAGGATGGTGATTGCTCTATTACACGATATGATCCACAAAAAGATATAAGTGTACGTGGATGATATGATGGTGAAATCTACAACCAAAGAAGGACATTTTAAAGCTCTTGACAAGTTCCTAGCAAGGGTAAAAAAGTACAATCTCAGATTGAATCCCAAAAAGTGTGTTTTTGGGGTAACATTTGGGAAATTATTAGGACATATTGTCAGTAAAAAAATAATATAAGTGGACCCAGACAAGGTCAAGGAAATTAGAGAAATGCCCTCATTAAAAAATGAAAAAGAAGTAAAGGGATTATAGTATATTAGTAGGTTCATAGTCAATTTAACTACAATTTGTGAGCTAGTTTTCAAACTTTTGAGGAAGAATCAACCAGTGATGTGGAATGATAAGTGTCAATAGGCTTTCAAAACTATTAAGAGTTATTTGATGAATCCTCTAGTCTTACAACCACTGAATCCAGGTAAACCCTTAATTCTTTATCTAGCAATTGAAAAGGATATGATAGGGGCAATATTGGCTCAAGAAAATGAAAGGAAGATTGAACATGCAGTGTATTACTTGAGTAAGAAGCTTCTATAATATGAAACCTCTAACAGTCTTGTAGAAAAGACCTTTTTAACTATGATTTAAGTAACAAAAAAGCTCAGGCATTACTTCCAATCTTATAGAATACATGCATTTTCTCAACATGATCCCTTTAGATACCTTTAATAGACTCTATCATTAATAGAAAAATTAGCTAGATAATTAGTTTTTCTCATTGAGTTTTATGAGAGGGCATAAGAAAACTTTCTAGCTTAGAATCCAATAACCGATGAATAGGAATAGGAACTGAAGTTCCCAAATGAGCATTTAAGGGCAATAGAGGTCTAAGGATTGGAAAATGTACTTTAATGAAGGTGTTAACAATAAAGAAGGTGGCATTAAAAGTGGCCTGCATATTTGGTTTGGAAGTATTGTGTAGTGTGGGGGCAGAGGATGTCACTATGTATAGGGATTCTATATTGGTTGTAAGACAACCTTCCAAATAATGGGAAGTAAAGGAAGATAGGCTGCGTTTGTATTAGGGTTATTTAGCTACTATTTCATTATCCTTTACTCAATGCAAGTTTATTCATCTACCAAGGGAAGAGAACTAGATAGCTAATGCCCTAGCTACATTAGCTTTTATGTAGGAGAGTAGGAAATAAACAGAAGTTAAGCCTATAATTTTAGTAAAGTCCCGAAGCCCTTGCTATGAAAAAATAAGGGTAATGCCAGTAAATACGGCTGAGGGACCGTGGTTTCATGATTTACAGTGATATTTAGAAACAGGATGATTCCCAAAGCACACTAACAAGAAAGAAAGGATGTCAACGTGAATGTTGTCGCAATAGTTCATAAGCTATAATAGGATGTTGTACAAAAAGAAGCCTACTAGTGTCCACTTTAGAGGTGTCGATAAAAAGGAAGCTCGAAAACTTATTGAAGTAGTCCATGAGGGAGTGTGCTTACCACATATGAATGGGATGTTCTTGTGAAGAAAATAGCCCATCAGGGTTATTTCTGGCTAACTATAAAAACAAATTGTGTCACGTTCATAAAGAAGTGCCATAACTATCAAACTTATAAAGATGTGAGCCACATACCTTCTATGGAGCTTCAAAGGATGACTTCTCCTTAGCCTTTTGCTGTTTATGGGATTATATAAGAGATAAGGCCAAGAGCATTAAATGACCATCAATACATTATTATAGTAATTGATTATTTCTTTAAGTGGGTTGAAGCTGAATGTTATGCCATTGTCAACTCCAAGCAGATGGCAATATTTATTGAGAAAAAGATAATCTATAGATATGGGTTACCTCACCATATCATCACTAATAATGGTGTTCAATTTTGTGCAAAGATGGCTACATTGTTAAAAGAATATAAGATTGAGCATCACAGTTCATCTCTATATAGGCCACCGGCAAATAGGGCAATAAAAGCTGCAAATAAGAATGTAGAGAAGATCTTGGCTAATATAATGGAGAATTATTAGAATTGGGTGAATTACTTATAGTTTGCATTATGGGGATATAGAACTACTACTAGAACATCAACTAGGTCACTCTGTATTCCTTAGTATATAGGTGTGAAGTTGTGTTACCGATAGAGGTTGAGATTTGATCACTAAAGGTTCTTTTAGAGTCCAAGATCCCCGAGTACCAATGGGTTTAGCTGACGTTGCTAAATGAGAAGAGGATTAGTGGTATGTATCACTCTCAGTTGTATCAAAAGAGGATGCCTGAGCTTATAATAAGAAAATCAAGGCAAGAAAGATCAAAGAGGGAGATTTAGTGTTAAAACTTACAGAGTATATCATGATCGACCCATGAGGGAAATTCAAGCTGAATTGGGAAGGTTTGTATGTTGTGAAAAAGTTATTTTCCAAGGGTGCTGCTATCCTATCTAGCATAAAAGGGAATGAATCCAAAGAGCCTATTAACTTAGATAAGCTCAAGATGTACTTTCTGTAAAAGTCTCAATAGGGAGAAAACCTTGAAAAGAGGTTGTCTAAATAAAAATAAGAGACAAGAAAAAATTAATTAAAAAATTAAAAGTCCTATTCGATTGAAAACCTTAAAAGAGGTGGTTCACACAAAAGTTAAGAACACATACAAGGAGAGAGAGAGGAAAAATGGTTAGTTGGAAAACTTATAAGGACAAGCTAACTAACAACATGAGATGTGTTAAAAGCAAAATGTATATGCTCATTATGCTCAAATTAAATGAAATAGATTGCTTTTAATTACTGTTAAACATCGTGTTAAGTGTCTATTACAAACTATTTAACTAATAAAGGAAATTCGATCTAAAAAAAGGGAAATTATGACTCAATTTATAAACTAATTTTGTTTCCTTTTATTTTATTGAACATCCTGAGCACTCAACATTTATAACTCTCTTATTCTTTTATTTCTAATAAACTCATTTTTTTTGTCTATTGCAATTGAATTCATACCCTGTAATTATCATTAGTAGTCGAATCTTTATTGTAGTCTATGCTTCTCTGAATGATTCTACAAGGCTAGGTAGCCACTAAGTTATCCAAGAAGTTTTGGGAGAGGGGTCCTGGGTTGAACTTATGCACTAACTCCATAATTAGTTGCTTTTGTTTATATTGGTGGTAGAGATAAGCAGGGTTGTAAAAAGTGGCAAAGTGGAGGCTAGCAACCAAAACATAATACGTGTAAGACTGAATAGTTATGTGCTAAAATCTCCACCATGGACACATCCATCGAATCAAAGTATTGGGGAATGTTGACAGCTAGCCTTATACATCTTCTAATATGGGATGCAACTTTCAAGTTTGACAATGCTTGGCTCTATAGTGTGCTATATCTTGGGGAGGTTCAAGTAATCTCAGTTTCTTATGGAACCACATCTGTAAGAGCAATGGGTAAGTAAAATGTCAGCAAATCAGAAAACAAAAGTCAAAGAATAAGAAGCTTGCCTCCAACAAGAGTGGACTTCTAGAGAATTGCTTAGTTTCCATAATTTTGTCCAATCCGATGATGGTTTCTACTAGAATGAGAGGGAAAGGGTTGAGTTTTACTTCCACTTGGTCTAGAATATGTAGGATTTTTGAATCATAATTTCCAGAATGGAAAATGAGCAGGAATTGAGCATACAATAGAGGGTCATCTTCGGGGCCAATAAACTTCTCTCCTTTCCATGTCCGTGATAGCTTTAAAGAAGGGTTCTAATACAGTCTCCGAGCTAAGAATGTAGTGAGATGAAGACTGGGATGGAAGATTGAATAGCCAGGCCATCTAATATTAGACAAAATATGAGTCTAGAATTCCAAGCGCAAGGACTGCAAGTTGGCAAGTGAAATCTATTTGACAACCTAGAATGGCTTTAAACTCCTCTAGTAGGGGGCATAGTTCTGCTGTGTTGAATCAGAAGACATGTTTCTAAGGATCCCATAATTAAGTTATAGCATGAAGGAAAAGGAAGTTAATTCTTATAGCATTAAAAGATTTAAACATTGATAAATGGAATGACTCTAATTTAGACCATAATACATTGTCTAAGCCTTTTAAGATTGATTATAGTAGTTTGAGGCCTCTTTCAGTCATGATTCAAGCTCTTAGTGGTGTTTAGGGGAAGAAAATGGAAGTTTGAGGAGAAGATGTTCAGAGATAGGGTTAAAAGTAAAGAGTTGGAGATTTAATGAAAGGAAATTGACTTGATGTTGTGATGATCACCTCTTTGATGAAGAGACGAACACCTCTTCAATAAAAAGTGAAGAGGTAACACCTCAGGGATGAAGCGATCGCCTCTCTAATAGTAGAAAAGGTGAGAGTTTTCGATGGAATCATGCAGTTTTAGCCTTAAAATCAGAACCTTGCAGCTTAAAAAGAGATTATATAATCATTTATGCTAAATTGTATATGAAGATTAAGGTTAATTGAAATAAAAGCAAAAATTTTGCAAATATCTGGCCAAAATAAGATATGAAAATGTTACAATATGTGTTGAAAAAAAGCCAATAGGCCCTAATCTATCAGGCATTTGGCTTAGTGCCGTCAAGATCCTCCCCTCCTCCAACATCATCATCACCCTCATCCTCATCATCATCATCCTTATCCTTATCAATCTGATGCTCGAGGGTGGAAATCCTCACCTAGTTAGCCTCATCATGATCCTATTTAAGCAGACTAAAGGTTAGTAAATCATGTAAGCACGTATACATATAGACATAGGAAGAATATATACCCTCCATTGTTGGGTGATATCCAGTATATACTCCCTTTAAGCCTTAATCATCATGTACATGTATAAGCCTTGCTCCAAGGGAATCTATATTATCGATAAAATTTTAGAACTAACAAACATGTCAAGAATGATTCAAGAAACAAGTCAAAGATAAACTCACATGAGTAGTGGCCCTAGGGGTACATGTGGTGTGAGATGCTTATTTAGGGTCAACAATTGACAAGATAGCTCTCCTAGAGGAACCCAACAATGAACCAAAGGGTTAGGAGTATAAGTACCACCAACCAACTATGAGTTAGGGGCAGCAGGAGGCCTCATCTGCTCAATCGTAGCTAAAGTACCCTCTCTACTTAGATTGATGTAGGGTCTCTAAGGATCTCTCTCTTATGCTTGAGGCTTAGCCTGAGGCTTAGCCCGAGGTGTATGTCGAATAGCTACAGCCTAAAAATAAGAAATCATGTCAAGATGTGATGATCTTAAATGCAAGTCGAGCATCATAGGCTTACTTAAGAGGTAGAAGCAATAGATAGAGGAACTGTTAGTATGAGGTGGGTCCAGACAAACTCCAAATAGTAGCTCTTGATTCTTACAGTGTGGTCCATAGCTGGCTCTCCAACAATAGCCTGATCAAGCTCAATGCCCTCCAACTCATGCATCCAAAGCATACTCCTTAGAGGGGACTTGGCCACTCGCCTCGCCCTAACTCCTTGATTCTAATTAAGGACATGTTCACCAAGATACTAGAATCGATAGCCTAGCCCATGAAGAAGGACTCTCCTCTGAGCTAGTGGTTTAGAATGGGTCATTTTGGCATTCCATCCATTCTCAAGCCCCCACAAGTCATTATGAATCTACAAAATGAACACCAATAGGTAAGTGCATCAAATTCATAAAGTTGCAAATACAATTACAAATGTTATAGGTTCCGCATCTTGTATCAAAGAGTTCAAGTACTGCCGATGGATGTGCACTTAAGCTAAATGGCTCTTCAAGACACAATTAGCACCCCACCTTCCTATGGCCAAAAAATCATTTCCTATAGGCATTACCCCAACTCGTAACTCTAGCTCTAGTTCCCAAACCTGCCAAAGGAATATTGTAACAAGTGTCAAAATTATTATTGGAATAAATTGGGGGGAAAGGAAGAATATAGCTTACCAGGATTGCATGCTAAAAGCCACATAATCGTTTAGATATGTGCACTACCTCATTTATACTCCTATATAGATAAGCCAGAGCATAGCTACCCTAATCATATATAGATACCTAATCCAAGTCTTGTAGGGGTAGTAGGAACATCAAATCTATCGAGCTAGTAGTATTATTAAAGAAGGTGGTGTCAAGAAGGTAAATTAGAAATGCTCACACCACCTGGTCAACCTCACAAGGAGTTATCATCATTGCAACTCTATCTTGGGTATAGAAGCTCTAGATTGAGTCAAGCTTGACGATATACGTCCCCTTTATGTCCGGGATCATACCAAGGAGATGCTCAAT
Organism: Mallotus nudiflorus; assembly: GCA_947683625.1. Taxonomy (NCBI): domain Eukaryota; kingdom Viridiplantae; phylum Streptophyta; class Magnoliopsida; order Malpighiales; family Euphorbiaceae; genus Mallotus; species Mallotus nudiflorus. Next base: position 165,065 of record CANTUR010000585.1, on the reverse strand, counting down.
ATAAGTAGCCTTGTTTGGAGTCAATTGATGCAAGCTCGCATCGAGAGGAATATGATCTCTGGCAGATGTAATCCCAATAATGGCAGCAAATAAGATAAGAACTAAAGTGAGTTCCCTAAAGGGGAGGTGGAAGGTATGAGTCATATCAAACCATCTTTCCATCAGTGCATGGAGTAATTGATAATTTATTTATCCCTATTCATTGGGGAGCAAAAGAATAAAGTCTTCAAACTTGGTGTCTTAAATCTGGTCTTTTTGATCCTCTGTCATATCATTGTAAAAGACTCAGGCCCCGTGGAAGTTTCCAGCGCCCTTAAATATTTGTTCATCATGCTGTAAGAAATCAAGGAAGCTTAATTAATGTAGCATAATTTTATTATTTTTTGAAAAGAATGAAGAAGGGAGAAAGAAATGAATAGTGTTCCCTATTAAAGCACAATGCCTTATGTAAGGGGCAATCGCCCCATCATAGCGGTGATCGTGAGGAGATGCCCCTTTATTCTGACATAAAGACAATCGTCTCTCAATAAGGGGCGATCGACAAACAATCGTCTCTATATTGCCTTTACATGTCAGAGAACAACTGGCAGTTTTTTATTTTTCTCCTAAATCAATAAGGTTCACATTTAATCAATCCTATTTCTAATCCTAGATGGTAAATAGACATATATACATCCTAACCCAATGTAATTTATAGGAAAAATAAGAAATATTTGAGTATCAACCTCTTTGGATGCTAACGAGCAAATGTGACTACTTAAATCCTCCAAAAGAGGAATCATGTCTACTTTTGATAATCCCAGACTGTGTAGGGCATTTGTGGAAGGCAAAATGTGATCTCACTCAAGCATAGGCAGCATCCTCTCATTGTCCATTTTTGAAAAAATATGGGCGAGGGAAAGAAGAAGGAAAAAAAAAGAAAAAGAAAAGAAAAAGATGAGAGAAAGAAAGAAAGAAAAGGGAGAAAAAGGAAATTTTTATACCTGAAAAAAAGATGATGTAAATGATAAAAATGATAAAAGTAGAGAAAATGATGAATAAGAAGGGGAAGGTTTCATTGAGTGAGTGTATTTTAAAAATTAATCTTATGAGTGGAAATTTTCTTGGTTAAAAAAAAGGAGATTGGTCAGGTTGTATTCCCGAAGTTCACAATTTCAGAAGTGATAGGTAGGGTTGTATCTCTGAAATTCTTGTTTTGGATGAGGGACTGCCTCTCAAGCTAGGAAAACCCAAGGATGATGGCGTGAGTTTCCCATTTCTGATAAGGGAATACCTTTTAGGCCAGGAAAACCCAAGGATGATGGTATGAGTTTCTTATTCCAAATAAAGGACTGTCTCGCAGGCCAGGAAAACCTGAGGATAATGGTGTGAGTTTTCTATTCCAGATAAAGGACTACCTCTCAAGCCAAGAGAACCTGAGAATCATGTTTTAAATGAGTGGTGTATCGAGCTAGGAAAACCTAGGATCATGGTCACGTTTTGGGGTAAAACTTTAACTTTTTAGGTTAGAATTCCTGAGACCGATGGCATGAGTGAAGCTCAAAAGTTATGTAAGCCTGTTATTAATTATTGCTTTTATTGTACATATGATTTTTTTTTAAAAAAACCATTGCATGGATCTTGTTTTTTGAAAAATCAGGGGAAAAACTATTGACACCGAGTTCGATAAGCCTAAGATATACGGTGAACTATAGATGCTCATTTTGATTAACCCGCCAAAGAGCCTGATAATGAGTAATACAAGGCTTGAATGGAAGAAAAAAGCCCAAACCTTCTTAAAAATGGCCCCAAAAGCTTAGAACCCTAAAATCTAGGCCTAAGCCCATAAAAATGAGCCTAATATGCTTTGGCCCATTAGGCCCAATGCAGTGTCGGGCCAGAGAGGCGATGCCCTTTTGAAGAGGTGATCTTCTCTCTAGCAGCAGGCCATGAGGCAGTCGCCTTATCACAAAGGCGTTGCCTCTATAACAGCCACTTGCCTTTACATAAAATGTAGAGGCAGCAATGGGGCCAACTTAGTAGGACCACCTTCCATTAAAACTTTGTCTTTTGTGTGAGGAGAAGATTTTTAAGAAAAGTGGAGAGCTAGAAAGGGCTATGATGAGTAAAGTGTAGGGGTATGGGCTAGGCATACGATTAAAAAGGAAATAAGAGAAAGAAAAAGGGGGGGTTAGCAACTATAATACAAAAAAAGAGGGGGCTCTAGGAAACAATAAAAAAGAAAGTCTTTAGGGAAGAGGATAAGGGATTAAGGTTGAAGAGGGCCATTTCCAAGGTAGAAGAAGATAGAAACCCTACATTCAAATGAAGAATAATATCCATATCTATCTTTAGGGGTCAACCATTTTAAGAAAAGCTCTTATTTCAGTAATGGTTCTTACTTTTTTTGAATATTAAAATTATATTGTTATCAAACCCCTTATTTATTTGTTTAGTCACTCATTTCTTATGCTTATTGCTTATATTATGCCATGCTTTTAATGTGATCGATTGAGGCTTTAAGTGTAGTTGTAATTCTTGTTCATTTATATCACTTATTGCTTGCTTGAAATTGAAATTTATTGCTTTTAGGAGCTACCAGTGTCTATTAGTCAAGTGGTGCCTCTGTAGAGAGGCGTCGTCTCTTTGCTATGAGGCAATCACCTTATGATAGAGGCAATCACCTCATGATAGAGGCAATGCCACTCTGACAGGGTCCTATGCAATCTTGCCTTGATTTTCTCACAACTTGTATATGATTCCTAAGAATGCCCATACTTTGTCGTTTCATTTATCTTTTATTTTTATTTTATTATCGTGTTTGATAAATGTTTTAGATATCTATTGTTCTTATTAGTATTTTATTTAATCCACGAGTTAACTTTGTGATTCCCTCATATAGGTCTATTTATTTTATTTTGTGAGAAAGGACTAACTTGTGTTTATTGTAGGGGTTATTCGATGTTTCTTAATTATCAGATATCCATTATATTAATTAGTTCTTAAGAGGTTTTATTGGCCATTCAAGTAGTTTACGTTTGGTTTATTTTCATTTATTTTACCTCTTTGTACAAAGTATTGTAATCCTTAATTCCTTTCCCATTAATTTGGAATGTATGATTGTAAATTATTACTTGTTTTTATTTACATTGAATGTTAGGACTTAAAGCATGAAATAAAACTAATGTGGAAATTTAGACTTTAATGTAAAACTTGACCAATCGTTTAAAAGCAATTATAATTTGCATGTTAACAGAGAAATAATTGAATAATTAAAGGTAATAAATTATGAAATACAAATGGAGGCCAACCGCAAGGTTGAGTGGACATTCCAAAAGCCCATACGCATCTTCTGAACTCATTCTCTGATGACTGCTTCTGGGAACCTCCATGTAATCCAATTATCGTTTAATGTGTCCTGAATTTTATTCAGGTGGCGACTCTATTTCCAATTAGACTTTAAGACCTACTTTGTATTTCTTAGTGGGTTTTGAGCCCATACAGTACCGTAGTCACCAAACACTTGGACACACACTAAATCCCGCTATCTACACAATATATTCACATTTTAGGAAATATTAATTGTAATTCTAGTGATTTATTAGTTATTAAAAATTTTTATTATAATATTAAAATTATTTATTTAGCTCATTCGCCAAATCAAGACCGAAAATTTATTATTTAAAAGAGGTTATTAATTTAACTGGCATTAATTTATACAAGTTTTATTGTAATTTGATCCAGAAATTTTGAGTTTAATTTTTTTAAAATATAAAAATTTTAACAGAATATTAAATTTTTATTTGCTATTTTTATATTGAATTTTTGTTTGGAGTCTAATCTAAACCTTGAAAAATTAACACAATTTCTCAATATTTACATTAAACGTTTTTTGGTAAATAGTAAAAAAATATTTTAAAAATTATTTGGGTGTCAATCAACACAACCGTAGGCAAACTATTTTTAAATATTGTTCATAATATATTCAAATCTTTTATTTTTTATATTTTTCATTTTTTTTTATTTTTTGAACTGTACTATTTATATATATGTTTTGATTTTCGAACTACAATATTTATATATCTGTTGAAGATGCATTCATTATATTTTACAATTTATATTTTAAAAATTTTCAATTATTAATTCCCAATTCAGTGGCTGAGGTTATGCAAATGTGTAGATTGGACAACCGTTAACCTGCCAAAAAAGACTATAATAAAAAAATATATGTTCAAAAATTTAAATTTAAAATTTGAGTCAATCCAATATTTAAATTTAAATTTCATCATCTAAAGAAACAAAAGGGAAAAAAAAATTAGCAACATCATCTCTGTAAGTACTATTTTATTTAAATTTTGGAGTGGCTATGTAGTTGAGAATAAGTTCTTTTGAGTCCCAATTGTAAAATCTAAGTTTTTGTGTCGTGGTTACACCCTATATATGACCCAGTCTTAGTCTTGGTCCGCTTCTATCATATATGTTATTTAAATTTTGAAGGCATCTTTCATTCATTTTCGTTAACAATTGGGCTAGGAAAAAGCTTTGTTGAAAAAAAAAAAGGGAAAAAGCCAGTCTTTCAATTTGATCACAATTTTTTCTTACTCTTAACTAATCCGGGTATAAAGCAACAAAATATTTTAAATAAATAATTTAATATAACTGCATGTAATAAAATTTAAATTCACACTTTTCATTCTTCAAAACTACATCTACTTAAGGGTGTTTAATTTAACTAGAGAACAATTTTCTATCAATTGATTCAAATTAATTGACAATGAAAAACACTTTTTATTCTTTAAAACTACACCTACTTAAGGATGTTTAATTTAATTGGATGAGGGAGTTGAGGGGTTTGAATCATGCTCTATATCTATTTAAGGGTGTTTAATTTAATTTGAGAAGGGAGTTGATGGGCTCGAACCCTACTCTCGTCAATTGGATGATCATACATTTTGTCACTTGAATTACTCGTAAAAGACTCATGAAAAAACTAATTTATAGGTGTTTGATATAACAAAATATTAATCTCAAAATAAATTTTAAGCAATGGCTACCAAAAAAAATTCATTAAAATTTATGTAACTTGAAAAATAGTGTAAAAAATTTAAATCAATTTTTCTGTCAATAAAATACTCTAACTACTCTCACAATTCATCTTAAACTCTCAAAACCTCAAGTGATAATGAAAATTTGATAGTTTTTTTTTTAATAAAAAAACAAGTTGAAAATGATAATCAATGTCACGACCCGAACTCGAGGGCACGTGACTAGCACTAGGAAATGGGTAGGCATAAGGCCCCTGAAACCCATAGTAACCCTTAAAGAAAAGAAAATAAAACCTTCCAATTTTAAAAATTTGTTTCATAACAAAGTGATGGTCTTCCGCAAGTATACGGATTCGTACAAGTAGTAATTAAATATCGATCCCACAGAGATTGCAAATTGATTACAGTGATACTAGTTGTGTTTATTTGTTTAAACAACGAAAAAGGGTATTTTTAATTAAACTAAAAATTAAACTAAAACAAAACACAAAAATCACAATGAGATAACAATCACTTTAGAGAGCTAGGGTTCTTATTACAAATTCAACCTTTATTTAAGATAAATTAACTACTAAACCATACCTAACCTTAATCCAATTTGAGGGTTTCTCAAGAATCATAGGCTTTCCTCCTAAGACAACCCTATGATTAACCAAATACATTGACGTTCTTAGATTTAAAGCTCTCGCCTACTAAGTGTTCGGTTAACCTAGTTTAAGCATCAACCCTTAATCAATATTAGTTGCTTAAGTGTTTCTTAACTAAGAAAGCATATAACAGGTTATTGTTTAAATCCAATACAACCTATCTCTCGATCAAGTTTTATTATGTATATTCAATCAAAGGGTGATCAATCCTAAGAAGACATTAAGTTCAACAACAACCAAAGGATCTAGATTAATGGCTTAGGTTTAATTGCGATTAGCCCATGGTTGATTTGCAATAAGAACCCTAACCAATAATTTAGCTACTCATGTCAATTGTAAGAGATAAAGAAAAAGAATAAAAGAAAATAAACATCATCATTAAATTAAAATTAAGGATGAATAAACACAATTGAATAGAAGAAACCCCCTGTTCAATAGGAAGCTTGATGTTCTTTAATTCTTATTCTCAAATCTTCAAACTAACATAAGCAAGAAAAATCCTTATTTTTCCAAACTGCTCTCCGAATATTCTCTAAAAAAATATATATATTCCTCAAATGATGAATAATAATCTATTTATATCTTTGTTTCTGATGGCTACCCTCTTATAAAACCCTAATTACAAGCCCTAGGGTTACAGCCATGCAAAATCTCCATCTTGTCCCTCATGAGTCAGCAATTAAATTCACCTCCAAATTTTTCCAATCACCAGGTTGCACGGCCGTGTGCATTTTACGCACGGCCGTGCACATCCCTTTTTTCACCATTATCGCATATTGACCTCCATTGCTTTTTGAGCCCACTTCAAGTGCCCACGGCTCCCATGTAGCCTTCCTCTACTGTTCTTTGACTTCCCTAATTACATAAAAATCAACAAAAAATAAACCAACTAATACGTAAAAATAATTAAACACACAAGACATGCAGTAAGTACTTAACTAAATAACAACTGAATAAAATAAACATAAACTTAACTGAAATTGAATTTTTCCTAAAATGAAAACTACTTAATAACATGCATTTTTCACACTCATCACAAAGCACAGTATCAAACTGATTTTTCTAAAAATAAACATAATTGTGCACTTAATAAAATATTCACCATCGTCACATATCATGAATCAATCTTAAATCATTATACATAAGCATAGCACATTGAAATAAATACATAAGTATATTTAAGTAATACAAATTAATAGCATAGTTACTACTGCAGTTTTCTAGAGTTACTACTTGTCACGACCTAAAACAGGGGCCATGACCGGTGCTAGGGAATGGGAATTCTTTCGAATCCGGAACCCGTAGCAAGCCTAAAAATAAAATAAAACATGCAATAGTAATAATAACAATATATAATGCAGCGGAAATAAAAATCATAAATATCAAAGTAATAATCCACCAACTGGATTTAAATTAAATACTCATCTCATATATATATATATCTTTTAATACAAATCCAGTTCAAATATAATACAACATCTCTTTAAATATTTACCGACTACTGTAGTGTCTAGATAAAATAAAACTCAAGACTCAAAGAAACAGTTTACACAAAGAAGTCGGGGCGAAAGAAATCCGACGTACAGGCCTGCTACTGAGGTCTGAAGATGATGACTCTCCTGAAAAAAATTAGTCAACGGAGGGGAGTCAAACCTCACTAAGTGAATTACTATAATATATATACATGCATACTAAATGACAATGCATACAATCAACAGTATATATATAATATGTATATATACAGGCAATACACACAGATGCAGTAAAATCATTTTATATATTTTTATTAAAAATCATCATTTATGAAGGATCAAATAGAATCCTATGATATCGAAACCTCAAACAGTGTTAGACAACACTTTAGCCATACAGGCTCACTTATTCCAAATATATCCACTTATTCCATTTAGACAGTAGACTGGCCCCGAGACACTAAGTCAACCGAGCTCCAGCAGTCTGACTGTCAGTGTGATTGGCCCCGAGACACTTGGTCAACCGAGCTCTAGCAATCACACCTCCAAACCATATCTCACACATCAAATAAATCAATTCGAATCAATATCCACAAATAGGTTAGTAATATAGCCTAAATGCTATAGGCGTACCGGTACGTACTCGGTCCTAGTGCTGCCCACTAGGTAGCACGTTCTATTAATATCCTTCATTAATAAATATAAAACATTCATTCACAAATAAATGATGCATGAATTTAAATAAAATAACAATATAAACCATATATATACTGGAAATATACCAAAAGTAAACCAGGTATATTTCGAGTATATATATACGTCAGATAAACTCAATCAAATTACAAATTAAGCTAGAAATATATTTAAAAACATTTTAAATATAATTTATTAATAAAACATGCGTATAATTTAAAATATACAAAAAATAAACCAAAAATAAACTAAAAATATACTTAAATACTAATCACGTTATTTATGCATATTTAATCAAAATAAAACATATATTCTAAAATCATGCATCCTAAAGCATATATATATAAAATAGTAACTCACACTTAGTGCGCTCCTCGAGATGGGTCCGACGGGCCTGGTCCACTAGGTCTCGATCTCAGCGTAACTAAACAAACAATAACGATAGAAATCAGAATAAACCTAACAGAAAATCCTAGAACTCAATCTAGAATATTAAACACAAAATCGAAATTAGGGTTCGACTGGACATCACGTTTTACGAGAATTCTATCGAAAATTCGACAGAACCTCCCCTGTAAAACGGACATCTCACTACTCAAAGAGTAGAGCCGACCCTGCAAAGAAACACACTTTGAAAAATAAACACCATATCTCATTCACAACCCCTCGGTTGAACTCCAGACTACAATCTACCGACCAGGGTCCACAATTCACAGAAAAATTTTGAAAATACCAAAAATACTGTTATATCATAGAAATTCATTTTATAAGTAGAAATTACATAATTAATCTTAAAACATAGTAAAAACTGATAAAAACTCATTTTATTAAAAAAATCGTATATTATATATATAATTGAAAATAATTCACGAAAAATAGTTTTTATTAGTTAAAAATACTAAATAATTTGTAGAAATCATTTTTATACCTTAAATAACTATTAAAACCAATTAAATTACATTTTTTGTCAATTTATGATAAAATTACCAAAATACCCCTATATATATATATATACTAAAATTACTTCAAAAATTCACCAAAAATTATATAATTACTAAAAATTAATTTTCCCAACATATTTATCAATAATATCAATAATTAAACTCAATTAACCAATTAATTTCAATTAAAAACATAATTAACCTAATTTTCCCAAAATTACATAAACCTAAATAATTCAAAATAAATACATAGAAATTCATAAAAATTCAAAATAAATTCCTATAATTCATTTCAACACCTATAATCATCATAAAACATAATTTCATAATTTAATTAATTAATTTCCAAAAATTAGAAAATAATATTAAAATATTCAAAAATACCCAAAAATAAAAATAATCTCCAAAAATTCCACAAAAATTCACACATGTAGACTAAGCTAAGGGGAACAAAATTTTTGAAGGAACTTTTCATGAATCAACAAGGAAAGTTCAAAAAAAAAAATCAAAAACCTAATTTGGCCAAAATGGGAAAAATTGAAAAACAAGAAATTCAAGGCCATTTAAGCTCAAACCAAAGCTAGAATCATGATTACCGTTGCTAGAGGAGTCCAAAGACACTAGAAACATGAAGTTTGGTGGCCGGAATAGTAAGTTATGAAGAAAATGGGATTTTCGGCCAAAAAATGGAAGAAGGGAGTTGGCCGGCGCCGGGGAAGAAGATTGGGGGCGGCGGAGCAGCTGGCTGGGAAGGGCGGAGCTGCTGGTGGCACACCGACGGTAGGTGGTCGGGATTTGTAGCGGTGAGGGTTGATGGAGGACGGTTTCGGGAAGAAAGGAGGAAGAAGAAGAAGAAAAGAAAAGAAAAGAAAAAGAAAAAGAAAAAGAAAAAAAATATAATATTAATAAAATATTTGAGAAAATCACACACCACATATTATTATAATAATTTAAAATTTAATAATAAATAAAATAATTAAATAACAATAAAATTAATAAACAAATAATCAAATAATAAAATATTAGGGTAATGTTAATTAAATCCTAATTAAATAAATACGTACACATATATACATCGTTTAGTATTTTAAAAATATGTATGAGTTCATGCAAGTCCGTAAATCTATTTAAAATAATTAATAGTAAATTATTTACGTGAAAATTTCCCCGAAAATGCAAGTCCCGGGAAAATTTTACGTAAAGTACTTTAAATAATACACAATAATTAAAATAGATTTTAAATACATATCAACTCGTAAAAATATCATAATATATATAAAAAAATTATTAACACTGCATATCCCGGTACAGTGTAAAAATGTTTAAAAATACGGGATATTACACTACTATAGTACAGTTTACAATGACCTACATAGTATAGCCGGTGATGAAGAAATCTGGCGTGGAGGCGGTCTGAGGTCGAACTCCCAAGCTCCTAAAAAAAATAAGTTGAGGAGAATCAGACCTCACTAATTAAGTTAATAAAAAGAGTTGTATGGCTTGAAAACCCTTTTTAAAACCATATATTTATAGTGAAAATAATTTTATATTATATATATATATATATATATATGTCTTTTGAAAAATCTCGGTAGAACCTTAATCCCAGATTTCTAACTGGCCAACTAAGCCCACTTATTCCAACTAGACTATTGGTCCCCGAGAGTAAGGGCATCTACTGAGGCACCAGGCCGCAGTCATCCACTTAATCTAAACACATGGCACTAGCGGTGTAATATCCCGTGTTTTTAAATATTTTTACACTGTACCGGGATATGCAGTGTTAATAATTTTTGTGTATATATTACGATTTTTTTATGAGTTGATATGTATTTAAAACCTATTTTAATTATTGTGTCTTATTTTCAGTCCGTTACGTAAAATTTTCCCGGGACTTGCATTTTCGGGGAAATTTTCACGTAAATAATTTATTATTAATTATTGTAAATATATTTTCGGACTTGCATGAACTCATACGTATTTTTAAATTACTAAATAAAGCCTATGTGTGTAATTATTTATTTAATTAGGGTTTAGTATATTACCCTAATATTTTATTAATTAATTATTTGTTTATTTGTTATTTAATTATTTTTAATTAATATTAAATTTTAAAATATTAAATATTAAGTGTGTGGGTGTGATTTTTTTTCAAATATTTTATTATTTTTCTTTTTTCTTTTTCTTTTTCTTTTTTTTCTTTTTCTTTTCTTTTCTTTTTCTTTTCTTTTTCTTTTCTTTTCTTCTTCCCTTCTCTTCTTCCTTCCCGTGCCCGATCACCAACCACCGCTGCAACTGCCATTCCCCTACCGTTGGTGTGCCGCCAGCAGCTCCACCTTCCCCAACCAGCTGCTCCGCCGCCCCAAGCTCCTTCCCCGGCGGCGGTTAGCTCCCGTTTTTCCCATTTGGCCGAAACTTCGTCTCCTCTCCGTCGACCACGATTCCGACCACTATTTTTGACACCGTTGGTCTCTTTCTTCTCCTTGAGCTCCGGTGAGTGTGATTCTAGCTTTGGTTTGAGCTTAAATGGTCTTGTTTTGCTTAGGTTTCGAATTTTCAATTTCGGCCATATTAGGGGTTTTTGATTTTTTTGAGCTTCGAATTGATTGATTCATGAAAAATCCCTTCACAAATGTTGATCCTAGTAGCTTAATATACATGTGTGAATTTTTGTGGAATTTTTGGAGATTATTTGGATTTTTGGGTATTTTTGAATATTTTAATATTATTTTCTAATTTTCGGAAATTAATTAAATAAATTATGAAATTGTATTTTATGATAAAATTAGGTGTTGAAATGAATTATAGGAATTTATTTGGAATTTTTATGAATTTCTATGTATTTATTTTGAATTATTGAAGTTTATGTAATTTTGGAAAATTAGGGTTAATTATGTTTTTAATTGAAATTAATTGGTTAATTGAGTTTAATTATTAATATTATTGATAAATATGTTGAGAAAATTAATTTTGGATAATTTTATAATTTTTGGTGAATTTTTGAAGTAATTATAGTATATTTATATATATAGGGGTATTTTGGTAATTTTACCCTAAATTGGCTAAAAATGTAATTTAATTGGTTTTAATAGTTATTTAAGGTATAAAAATGATTTCTACAAATTATTTAGTATTTTTAACTAATTAAAACTATTTTTCGTGAATTATTTTCAAATATATATATAATATACGGTTTTTCTAATAAAATGAGTTTTTATCGGTTTTTAATGTGTTTAAAGGTTAATTATGTAATTTCTACTTATAAAATGAATTTCTATGTTATAAGGGTATTTTTGATATTTCCTGAATTATTCTGTGATTGTGGACCCCGGTCGGTAGACTGTAGTTTGAAGTCCGACCGAGGGGTTGTGGATGAGTGGTTGAGCTTGTTTTTCGAAGTGTGTTTCTTTGCAGGGTCGGCTCTACTCTTTGAGTAGAGAGATGTCCATTTTACAGGGGAGGTTCTGCCGAATTTTCGGTAGAATTCTCGTAAAATGTGATGTCTGGTCGAACCCTAATCTCAATTCTATATTTAATACTCTAGATTGAATTCTAGGATTTTCTATTAGGTTTATTCTAATGTCGGTTATTTATTGTTTGTTTAGTTGCACCGAGACCGAGGGCTAGTGGATCAGGCCCGTCGGACCTATCTCGTGGAGCGCATTAGGGTGAGTTACTATTTTATATATATATGCTTAGGGTGCATGATTTTAGAAATATATGTTTTATTTTGATTAAAATGCATAAATAATGTGATTTGTATTTAAGTATATTTTTGGTATATTTTTGGTATATATTAAATTATATGCATGTTTTGTTAATATATTATATTTAAAATGTTTTTAAATATATTTCTAGCTTAATTTATAATTTAATTGGATTCATTTGACATATATATACTCGAAATATACCTGGCTTACTTTTGGTATATTTCCGATATATATATGGTTTATAGTGTTATTTTATTTAAATTCATGCATCATGTATTTGTGAATGGATGTTTTATATTTATTGATGAAGGATATCTATAGAACGTGCTACCTAGTGGGCAGCACTAGGACCGAGTACGTACCGGTGCGCTTATAGCATTTAGGCTATATTACTAACCTATTTGTGGATATTGATTGGTTATGAATAATTGATGTGTGAGATACGGTTTGGAGGTGTGATTACTGGAGCTCGATTGACCAAGTGTCTCGGGGCCAATCACACTGGCAGTCAGACTGCTGGAGCTCGGTTGACTTAGTGTCTCGGGGCCAGTCTACTGTCTAAATGGATTAAGTGGATATATTTGGATTAAGTGAGCCTGTGTGGATAGAGTGTTGTCTAACACTGATTGAGGTTTCGATATCATAGGGTTCTATTTGATCCTTTATAAAAGATGATTTTCAATAAAATATATAAAAAAATGATTTTCTGCATCTGTGTGAATTTGCCTGTATATATACATATTATATATATAGTGTTGACTGTATGCATTGTCATTTAGTATGCATGTATATATATTATAGTAATTCACTCAGTGAGGTCTGACTCCCCTCCATTGACTCATTTTTCAGGAGAGTCAACATCTTAAGACCCCAATAGCAGGCCTGTACGCCGGATTTCTTCCGCCCCGGCTTCTTTGTGTAAACTACTTACTTGAGTCTTATTTTTATAATCTAGACACTGTAGTAGTTGTAAATTAATTATGGGATTTTATGTATTTTATTTATGTGAGATATTGTATAATTGAACTGGATTTGTATTAAAAGATTATATATATATGAGATGAGATTTGACTTAAATCCAGTTGATGGAAATGTTATTATTATATGTATGATTTTTATTTCCGCTGCATTATATATTATTATTATATGCATGTTTATTTCTTTTTTTTAGGCTTTACTACGGGTTCCGGATTCGAAAGAATTCCCGTGCCCTAGCGCCGGTCATGGCCCCTGTTTTTGGTCATGACAAAGTTGGTATCAGAGTAGAGTTCTGTGTTAGGGCTTAGTTATATGAGTCGTGGCCCTAGTTTTCAGAGTTGTGTTTTCTGTTGAACTACTACGGTGAATTAGGTTCGAGTATGTCTTGATAAGTATTCCTTGCTTAGTTTTCTACGTTATTCCTCCGTTGTCTGTTTTGTTTGAATCTTTCCATTTATCTTTTCAGATTGAGGAGGTGAGCGCGTGTCGCTCCACCGATCGTTGAGGCCGAGGATGATGAGTCTTTTCAAGATGAGGTTTTGCCTCCTGAGCAGCCAGTTAGACGTAGAGGTCATGGCAGAGGTAGACCTCAAGGAGCGGTAGGTCACCGTAGGCAGAGAGAGTTACAGGACGAGGAGCCTGTTAAGCCTGAGTTTGATGTTCCTGTTCCTCCAGTTGTTCAGCCTGTTCAGCCTGCCTATCAGCAGGGTATGTCTGACCCTGAGGTAGCTTTGTTTTATGCCCGAGTTGGCAGGATTGCTTTTGATGGTACTTCCGATCTGTTAGACTTTCTGCACGCGATTGAGACTAGGACTCAGACTGCTCATACCGAGTATCAGCGGATCATGATTGTTGAGTTATCTGTTGAGGGACCAGCCTTAGATTGGTTTATTCAGATGATCCAGCCTTACATGATGACGATGACCTGGGCTCAGTTCAAAGAGCGATTTATGAGGAGATTCTGCCTAGAGCCGCTTCGTTTGAGCTATCGTCTCCGTTTGACTAGTATTTCTCGTGGAAATCAATCTGTAGAGGAGTACACCCGAGAGTTTCTTTGTCTGGGTAGATATGCAGAGGATCTGATGTGAGACCAGTATTTCGCGGTCACTACATATGTGACTGGTTTGGGTTCTACTTTTGTTGGTATGCCTACAGCAGGCCTTACTCTTGAGTCTGTGATTGAATTAGCCAAGGAGATTGAGCTGAGGCTAGTTAGGCAAGGAGCGATGCCTGATTATTACCAGTTGGGAGTTCAGTCGAGTGGATTGCAGACTACACCATACTCGAGTTTTCATGTTGGTTCGAGTAGTCAGCAGCGAGGTCTGACTCAGCAGAGTCAAAGACAGCAGCAGCGAGTGCATCAAAGCAGTAGACATGGCCATGGAGGTCAGCGTAGATCATTCAGATTTGGGTCAGGTGCTTCGAGCAGCAGTAGTGGTCGCAGTTTTGGATCAGCTGCCACTGTATGCCAGACTTACGGTAGAGTCCATCAGGGACCGTGTTATCTGACACCACTGGCATGCTTCAGATGCGGGCAGACATGATATTTTGCCAGATCGTGTCCTTATTTCAGGTATCAGCAGCAGTAGATTCCGCGATTCCCATAGCAGTCGATTGCTAGTGCTGCACCCGTGCCATTTCAGTTACCTCCAGCCCAGCATCAGAGTTCCACTCAGCTTGTTCCACAGTAGAGTCATGGTAGAGGTACTAGAGGAGGTGCCAGAGGTGTTGGCCAGGCTTCTACCAGTCAGTAGGGAGGTCAAGGACAAGCCAGAGTTTTCCATCTTACTCAGCAGGATGCTCAGGCATCTAATGCAGTCGTGGTAGGTATTGTTTCTGTTTGTTACCTGAATGCTTGGGTTTTGTTTGATCCGGGTGCCACGCATTTGTTTGCTTCTCCAGTTTTTGCTTCTAAATCTTGTTGGCAAGCTTCGAGGATGGCTATTCCTTTGTCCGTTGCCACTCCTCTGAGCGATTCCTTGGACACCGATATTGTTCTTTCTGGTTATCTAGTTCTCGTGGGAGGTAGAGAATTACCCGCTGATTTGATTGTGTTGGATGTGATGGAGTTTGATGTTATTCTGGGAATGGATTGGTTATCTCAGCACTATGCCATGGTAGATTGCAGGAATAAAGAGGTGACGTTCAGAATTCCTGGTGAAGAAGATTTTAAGTTTGTGGGTGATAGGAGTTTAGCACCTCAGAATCTTATTTCTGCTATGACGGCTAGGAAGTTGTTGAAGAAAGGTTGTCAGGGATATTTGGCATTGGTCAGGGATACTTCAGTGGAGAAGTTGTCACTCACAGATGTTCCCATTACTTGTGAGTTTCCTGATGTTTTTCCCGAGGAGTTGCCAGGTTTACCACCTCACAGAGAGATTGAGTTCTGTATAGATGTGGTTCCATGTACTACTCTTATCTCTATGCCACCCTATAGAATGTCTCCTGCAGAGTTGAAAGAGTTGAAGGAGCAGTTGTAAGAGTTCTTTGATAAAGGTTTCATCAGACCTAGTGTTTCTCCTTGGGGTGCACCAGTCCTGTTTGTGAAGAAGAAGGATGGTACCCTGAGACTGTGCATTGACTACAGAGAGCTGAATAAGGTGACAGTGAAGAACAAGTATCCTCTTCCGAGGATAAATGATTTGTTTGACCAGCTACAGGGTGCACAGTTCTTTTCTAAGATTGATCTGAGGTTGGGTTATCATCAGCTATGGATTAGTGAAGTCAATATTCCTAAGACAGCATTCCGCACTAGATATGGCCATTATGAGTTTCTGGTGATGTCTTTCGGTTTGACTAATGCACCAGCAGCTTTTATGGACCTGATGAATAGGGTATTCAGACCGTATGTGGATCAGTTTGTAGTAGTCTTCATTGATGATATACTGGTTTATTCGAGGAGTATGGAGGAGCATGTATATCACTTGAGGATTGTACTACAGACATTGAGAGATCATTAGCTTTATGCTAAATTCTTGAAGTGTGATTTCTGGATGGAGAGTGTTTCTTTTCTTGGACATGTAGTGTCTAAAGAAGGTATTCAGGTTGATCCACAGAAGATTGAGGTAGTATCTGAGTGGCCTAGACCGACTTCTGTTATAGAGATTCGAAGTTTTCTGGGTTTAGCCGGGTATTATAGGCGGTTTGTGCAGGATTTTTCTAGAATTACAGCCCCTATGACTCGCTTGACTCAGAAGAATGTTAGGTTCGAGTGGTCAGAAGCGTGTGAGAATAGTTTCCAGTTGTTGAAGGAGAAGTTGACCACAGCGCCAGTGTTAGTTTTGCCTAATAGTGTGGATAAGTTCACAGTTTATTGTGATGCCTCTAGAGTTGGCCTTGGTTGTGTGTTGATGCAGTATGGAAGGGTGATAGCCTATGCTTCGAGGCAGTTGAAGAAGCATGAGCAGAACTATCCCACACATGATCTTGAGATGGCTGCAGTGATCTTTGCTTTGAAGATTTGGAGACATTATCTGTACGGGGTGACTTGTGAGATATTTACCGATCACAAGAGCCTTAAGTACATTTTTTAGCAGCGAGATTTGAATCTGAGGCAGAGAAGATGGTTGGAATTGTTGAAAGACTATGATTGCGTGATCTTATATCATCCGGGCAAGGCTAATGTTGTAGCAGATGCCTTGAGTAGGAAGTCCACAGGTAGTCTTGCTCACATTGGTGTTGAGAAGAGACCATTGATCTAGGAGTTGCATTTGATGGTGGATCAAGGTCTGATGATGAAGATCAGTAGGTCAGGTGGACTGCTAGCTCAGTTTAAAGTGCGATCTGTAATGAGGGATAGGATTGAAGCAGCTCAGAGCCGAGATCCTATTCTAGAAGAGCTTACAGAGAATGTTCGAGCAGGGAAGTTCACTGATTTCACACTCGATGATGATGGTGTGTTATGGATCAGTGGTAGATTGTGTGTTCCTTATGTGGATGATTTGAGAGAGGAGATTTTAGAGGAAGCACATTCTACAGCCTACAGCGTTCATCCGGGTGTCACTAAGATGTACCACAGTATTAGAGATCTATACTGGTGGGACGGATTGAAGAAGGATGTCGCTGATTATGTTGCTAAGTGTCTGACATGTCAGCAAGTGAAAGCTTAACATCAGAAGCCTTCTGGGAAGCTTCAGCCTCTTCCTATTCCCGAGTGGAAGTGGGAAAGGATAGCTATGGATTTTGTGGTTGGTTTACCTCGTTCTAAGGATGGATACGATTCCATCTGGGTGATTGTAGATAGGTTAACGAAGTCTGCACATTTCATACCTATGAAAGCCACCTATTCAGTTGCCAGATTGGTGAAGTTGTATGTGAAGCATATCGTATGCCTTTATGGAGTACCTGTGTCCATTGTGTCAGATAGAGGTTCGGTGTTTACTTCTCGTTTTTGGCAGAAGTTGTAGGAAGTGATGGGCACTAGGTTGGATTTCAATACTGCTTTTCATCCTCAGACAGATGGTCAGTCTGAGAGGATGATCCAGACACTGGAAGATATGTTGAGGAGGTGTGTCTTGGATTTGGGAGGTAGCTTGGATGATCATTTGTCACTTGTTGAGTTTGCATATAATAACAGCTACCATAGCAGTATTGGCATGGCACCGTACGAGGTGTTATATGGAAGGAAGTGTAGATCCCCTTTGAGTTGGGACGAGATTGGTGAGAGAGCTTTGACTGGACCTAAGATGGTTCAGGATGCTACAGAGAAAGTCGCCGTGATTAAGCGAAGATTAGAGACCGCAGTTAGCAGACAGAAGAGTTATGCGGATCCTAGGCGTAGAGATATGGAGTTTTAGGTTGGAGATTTCATTTTTCTGAAGGTATCTCCGATGAAGGGTGTGATGAGATTTGGTAAGAAGGGTAAGTTAGCACCGAGATATATCGGACCGTTTGAGATTCTGGAGAGAGTTGGCACTGTTGCATATCGGTTGGATTTGCCTTCGAGTATGTCACAGGTGCATCCAGTATTTCATATCTCGATGTTAAGGAAGTATATCTCAGACCCTTCACACGTGTTGCAGCCTGACAGTGTGGAAGTGAGTGAAGATTTGACGTTTGTGGAAGAACCTATAGCGATCGTTGATTATCAAGTTCGACAGTTGCATTCGAAGCAGATTCCGATGGTCAAGGTTCTGTGGCGTAGCGACAGAGTTGAGGAGCATATGTGGGAGACCGAAGCTGAGATGCGAGCTTCTTACCCGTATCTCTTTCCTTCCTGATCTTATAATCTTTTCTTTCTGGAATTCAAGGACGAATTCTTGTAAGGGGAGAAGACTGTAATATCCTGTGTTTTTAAATATTTTTACAGTGTACCGGGATATGCAGTGTTAATAATTTTTGTGTATATATTACGATATTTTTACGAGTTGATATGTATTTAAAATCTATTTTAATTATCATGTCTTATTTTCAGTCCGTTACGTAAAATTTTCCCGGGACTTGCATTTTCGGGGAAATTTTCACGTAAATAATTTATTATTAATTCTTGTAAATATATTTTTGGACTTGCATGAACTCATACATATTTTTAAATTACTAAATAAAACCTATGTGTGTAATTATTTATTTAATTAGGGTTTAGTATATTACCCTAATATTTTATTAATTAATTATTTGTTTATTTGTTATTTAATTATTTTTAATTAATATTAAATTTTAAAATATTAAATATTAAGTGTGTGGGTGTGATTTTTTTTTCAAATATTTTTTTTTATTTTTTTCTTTTTTCTTTTTCTTTTTCTTTTTCTTTTCTTTTCTTTTTCTTTTCTTTTCTTCTTCCCTTCTCTTCTTCCTTCCCATGCCCGATCACCAACCACCGCTGCAACTGTCGTTCCCCTACCGTCGGTGTGCCGCCAGCAGCTCCACCTTCCCCAGCCAGCTGCTCTGCCGCCCCAAGCTCCTTCCCCGACGTCGGTTAGCTCCCGTTTTTCCCATTTGGCTGAAACTTCGTCTCCTCGCCGTCGACCACGATTCCGGCCACCGTTCTCAACACCGCCGATCTCTTTCTTCTCCTTGAGCTCCGGTGAGTGTGATTCTAGCTTTGGTTTAAGCTTAAATGGTCTTGTTTTGCTTAGGTTTCGAATTTTCAATTTCGGCCATATTAGGGTTTTTGATTTTTTTGAGCTTCAAATTGATTGATTCATGAAAAATCCCTTCACAAATATTGATCCTAGTAGCTTAATCTACATGTGTGAATTTTTGTGGAATTTTTGGAGATTATTTGGATTTTTGGGTATTTTTGAATATTTTAATATTATTTTCTAATTTTCGGAAATTAATTAAATAAATTCTGAAATTGTGTTTTATGATAAAATTAGGTGTTGAAATGAATTATAGGAATTTATTTGGAATTTTTATGAATTTCTATGTATTTATTTTGAATTATTGAAGTTTATGTAATTTTGGAAAATTAGGGTTAATTATGTTTTTAATTGAAATTAATTGGTTAATTGAGTTTAATTATTAATATTATTGATAAATATGTTGAGAAAATTAATTTTGGATAATTGTATAATTTTTGGTGAATTTTTGAAGTAATTATAGTATATTTATATATATAGGGGTATTTTGGTAATTTTACCCTAAATTGGCTAAAAATGTAATTTAATTGGTTTTAATAGTTATTTAAGGTATAAAAATGATTTCTACAAATTATTTAGTATTTTTAACTAATTAAAACTATTTTTCGTGAATTATTTTCAAATATATATATAATATACGGTTTTTCTAATAAAATGAGTTTTTATCGGTTTTTAATGTGTTTAAAGGTTAATTATGTAATTTCTACTTATAAAATGAATTTCTATGTTATAAGGGTATTTTTGGTATTTCCTGAATTATTCTGTGATTGTGGACCCCGGTCGGTAGACTGTAGTTTGAAGTCCGACCGAGGGGTTGTGGATGAGTGGTTGAGCTTATTTTTCGAAGTGTGTTTCTTTGCAGGGTCGGCTCTACTCTTTGAGTAGAGAGATGTCCGTTTTACAAGGGAGGTTCTGCCGAATTTTCGATAGAATTCTCGTAAAATGTGATGTCCGGTCGAACCCTAATCTCAATTCTGTGTTTAATACTCTAGATTGAATTCTAGGATTTTCTATTAGGTTTATTCTAATGTCAGTTATTTATTGTTTGTTTAGTTGCGCCGAGACCGAAGGCTAGTGGATCAGGCCCATCGGACCTATCTCATGGAGCGCATTAGGGTGAGTTACTATTTTATATATATATGCTTAGGGTGCATGATTTTAGAAATATATGTTTTATTTTGATTAAAATGCATAAATAATGTGATTTGTATTTAAGTATATTTTTGGTATATTTTTGGTTTATTTTTGGTATATATTAAATTATATGCATGTTTTGTTAATAAATTATATTTAAAATATTTTTAAATATATTTCTAGCTTAATTTATAATTTAATTGGATTCATTTGACATATATATACTCGAAATATACCTGGCTTACTTTTAGTATATTTCCAGTATATATATGGTTTATAGTGTTATTTTATTTAAATTCATGCATCATGTATTTGTGAATGGATGTTTTATATTTATTGAGGAAGGATATCGATAGAATGTGCTACCTAGTGGGCAGCACTAGGACCGAGTACGTACCGGTGCGCTTATAGCATTTAGGCTATATTACTAACCTATTTGTGGATATTGATTGGTTATGAATAATTGATGTGTGAGATATGGTTTGGAGGTGTGATTGCTGGAGCTCGGTTGACCAAGTGTCTCGGGGCCAATCACACTGGCAGTCAGACTGCTGGAGCTCGGTTGACTTAGTGTCTCGGGGCCAGTCTACTGTCTAAATGGATTAAGTGGATATATTTGGATTAAGTGAGCCTGTGTGGCTAGAGTGTTGTCTAACACTGATTGAGGTTTCGATATCATAGGGTTCTATTTGATCCTTCATAAAAGATGATTTTCAATAAAATATATAAAAAAATGATTTTCTGCATCTGTGTGAATTTGCCTGTATATATACATATTATATATATAGTGTTGATTGTATGCATTGTCATTTAGTATGCATGTATATATATTATAGTAATTCACTCAGTGAGGTCTGACTCCCCTCCGTTGACTAATTTTTCAGGAGAGTCAACATCTTAAGACCTCAGTAGCAAGCCTGTATGCCGGATTTCTTCCGCCCCGGCTTCTTTGTGTAAACTGCTTACTTGAGTCTTATTTTTATAATCTAGACACTACAGTAGTTGTAAATTAATTGTGGGATTTTATGTATTTTATTTTTGTGAGATATTGTATAATTGAACTGGATTTATATTAAAAGATTATATATATATGAGATGAGATTTGACTTAAATCCAGTTGATGGAAATGTTATTATTATATGTATGATTTTTATTTCCGCTGCATTATATATTATTATTATATGCATGTTTATTTCTTTTTTTTAGGCTTGCTACGGGTTCCGGATTCGAAAGAATTCCCGTTCCCTAGCGCTGGTCATGGCCCCTATTTTAGGTCGTGACAGGCGGTCCCTGAGAGCTTAGGCATCAACCGAGGCACCCATCCCAGTCCATTATTAACTTCCCAATCACTAGCGGTCCCCAAGAGCAAGGCTTCCACCGAGGCACCCGTCCCAATTATATTCATAATCATAAATACATCGGATCCATCTCTCAATCTCTACCATGTGCACACGGTCCTGGTGAAATCCACCAGGTAGCCCGTTCTACCAAAATTTCTCAAAACTGGTTTTAAATAAATAAAAAAATGCGTTTAAACCTTAAATAGTAGCATTTAATTAAATAAATCATATAATAAATATTAAAAATATGAGCGCACGCATTCTTTAAATAAAACACACGTACAAATCATTTTATCAACTTACAAGATGAACGAGAAGGCTGACGACTGCGCGTCTATCCTGATCTAACAGCTTCTGCTCCAATATACTCTAGAAAAGAAATTAACACACATATTTTAAAACACGTCTATATAATAAAAATAAAAAATCATCAGAAATAACAAAAATCTAGACTGACTCGAGGGAGACCAGATAAGATTCGATAGACAAGAAAAAGCCTAATTAACGGTAGAAATTTATTACATATATCATATTTTACGAGAAAATCTACCAAAATTTCGGTAAAGTCTCCTCTGTAAAACGGACATCTCTCTATCATAGGTAGAGTCATTCCTGCATAAAAAATGCACTTCTAATAATCGCAGACATTCACACTCGAGTCGGGCTTCCAGAACTACACTTAGCCCCGACTGAGATCACAACTCAATCAACACATCACAAAATTAAATCATCACTTCCAAAAATGCATATTCCTAGAAATATCCATAACTTAGAAAATAATTCCTCTTTAAAGCTTAAAAACAAATTTCACAAATATATATATATATATATATATATATATATTTGGAAACAATATTAAAAATTAATATTACCTAATTAAATTACTTATAAATTTATAAAAATTCTCTAAACCACCTAAATATTAATAAAACCAATTAACATATATACTTAACTATGATAAGCATAATTTACATATTTACCCATATAACAATAAAATATACATAATATTCACAATAATACTTAATATATATATTATTAAAATTAATTTTTGAGAATTAGTGTTAATTAGTCTAAATAGTAATTAGTTTGTAAAATTACTTTTTAATGCCCTTAATTATAATTAAAACCAACCACAATTTATTGTTTAACTATAATTAACATAAAATTATGTTTCTACCCCTATAATATATAAACTTACATAATACACTATTAATACTAAAAAATTTCCTTGAAAATTATACAAATATCTAAAAAATTGTTTTCTCTACATTAAACTTCTTAATATAATTAAAAACATATAATTGACTACTAATTTCTTCCAAATTATAAATTTAGTCTAACATCCACATTTGACATAAACTTAAAAATAATATTAATAATAGTATAAAATTCACAAAAATTATAAATTAAATCATAAAATTAATAACATTTGATAATAACACCAATTATCAAAATTTTATAACTTTTACAAATAAATTTCGGATATAAACAAAATATTACTAAAATATTCAAAATTTTACAAAATTCACAATAATTCCTATAATCTTCAATAAAATTAATACACCCAAAAACAATTAACAACAACCACCCTAATTACTAACTAAACCAAAATAAATATCAAATAAAACCAAATAAAATATCAAATAAAATTTTGGAAAAATCAAATAATTCACCAAAAATTTCCAAAAATTAAAACCAACTTCATTACACACTAAACAACCCTAACAAACCTAGGATCTACCAAGAACAATCAAAAATCAAGGGAAGAAAGAAGGGATCAAGTGAGTGTTACTCATTGTCAAACTGAAGGAATGGGAAGGGGGGGAAGAGCTTGCTGCCACCAGAATGCAGGCCAAGGGAGTAGCTTAAGCGAGGCAGGAGGGCAGCAATTTGGCGGAGGGATGAAGCTGGGCAGACAGATCGAGACAGGGTTGTCGAGCGCGAGGGAGAAGGAGTGCTGCCTGGTAAGGAAGAAAGAGAGCAACAACAGTAGCAACTAGGGAGCTCGGTGATGGTTGCAGATGGAGGTTTCCGGTGATGATGGAGGTGGCACAATAAGAGGAGAGGTAGAGATGGTGACGGACAGAAGTGAGGAGGAGCTGCTGGTTGAGGGGTGGTCTCGAGTTCTAAAGGTAAGTGTTCTTCATTATATATATATCAATTTAAGTAGCTAAAATAATTAAAAGTTGTATAACATAATTTAGAATTATTTATTGCTAACAAAAATCCAAAAATTACTTTAGTTAAATAAAAGTGTAGGGTATTACAATCAAATTCTCTCAACCTTTCATAATGTTTGCATTAAAAAAAAAGTGTACTTAGCAGGGAAAAAGCTATGTGCTAACACATGATGCAAGTGACAAGATTCAATTATGTTTGATTATTTTCTATGTCTTTAGCACACTGTCTTTATCCTTTTTGTTCAATTTCATCAATACGATGCAATCAAACAAAGGCTTTTTTTTAATTTTAAATTTTTTTTTATAGTGCCAAAATCTTGTTGCCATAAATCTATATCAAAAGCTTAGTAAAATCACAGATTCCCACTGCATCCAATGATCCTCTACCTATTGTGTTTAAGTTCAACTCAAAATATTACATGTGCATTTGAAAGAGGGGAATTTTGTAGCAAAACAATCAAAAGAGAGGCATTTTTCGAAAGTAGTACGAGAATCTTTAATCATTTAAAATATCTTTTATATTAATTATGTTAGCTTTAATAATTGTACTAACCTAAATTCGTCTTATGCGTTGGACTTTTTTTGAAATAAAAAACAATTAATAAAATTTAAATAGTTTAATTTTTCACTATAAAAAAAATATGAGGACGAATTATACTTTCTACATTGAAATGTCTATACTTGATATCATTTAAATTACTTGTAGGAACATGTTTTCTTACAATAAATTTGTAATTTTGAATGATTTCAAAGTTGCATACAAAGCCAATGTTCAGTGAACTTTGGATCTCAATATTGATTTGGGTCTTGACTTCATTGCCAAGGTTTTATATGCGTTTTGTGTTGCAAGGTTTTAAGTGGGATACAAGATTGGATTTGTTTGATCCACAATGCTACTCCTAGTTTGAAGCAACAATTAAAAAATAAAAAGAAAAAAAAAATCAAAGTGATATTGTATTAATTAGCTACTTTTAAATTTGATAAATTACAAAATGACTTAGCTTGTCTAGTGGGTTTTGATTCTTGAGTTGCATGGAATTATTATTATTATTATTATTATTATTATTATTATTATTATTATTATTTGTTGAATGGCAAACATTTGTTTATTTTAATAAGCTTTTTTTTTTTTTTTTTTTAAGATTGAGTTTAGCACACTTATCATTAGTATATGATGTAGGGACTTTAATTGCTAGACTTTTTTTTATTATGATGTAGGGACTTTAAATATATATATTTTTAGTTTTTTTACATAAGAAAAAAAAATATATTTAAAACAAATGTATATTTTTAATCAAATAAAATAATTTATAATTATACTATTAATTGATAACAATAAATAAATTTTTAATATGTATATATATATACTCGTCTACTTTTGAAGGCTAACTATATAATCTTATTAAAGTTGCATGTACTTTTTTCCCTCCACATGAATCACGCCTCTAGGAGTAAATGATATCGCTCTTTGATAATGGGATTTATGAATGATTAATTTTAGCAACATTTTTTTCCTCAAATTAATTAATAGATTTTACATAATATTTTTTATAATCAAACTTGATTATATATCCAGTTAAATTATAAATTGTCAATTAGTTATCCTATCCAAGTAATAATTTTTCTTTCTCTAGCCATATGTATGTGAAAATTCAAAATATTATTAAGTTTCCTTCCTAGTAAGGGTTAGGGTTCACTCTTGGAGCAACGTCCGGCTCCCTTTTCAGGGTTTTGTTTATTGCTTTTCTTCTATCCTCAATTTTCCTTTTATTTATCTTTTATTTATTTTCTTATTATCTCTTGTCTAATCGTTCGTTGTTTTATTTTACATTGATCTTTGTTACATTTTTTTTTCCTATTATGTGTCCTTCATTACCATTCGTCTTGTTTAATATTCGTTTTGCTTAAGCTTTTCATTCTTTTTCTTTTTGTAGCTATGTGTTTTATCAATTCTTGATCACTAATTTTTTTATACATAATTGTGATTGCCCTAGTTATGTCTAATTAGATGGAGAACATAACTTCTGAAGGAGAGTCGATGCAATCCCAACCAAAACACCCCTTGAACCTTTGAAACTTGGAATAAGAAATTCTGGAAATATAATTGAGCACTTTTGTCTCAACTCCTCAACTTGAATTACTCTACTTGGTGGGCACACTATTATCTAATAGAAACTTTAATAACTCTACCTTGATGGATACTTCGAAGAGAGCATAAAGATTGAAAAAACCTTTGGTGTGTAGAGTATAGGGCAAGAATCTTTTTTGTTTTGTTTTGAAGACAAAAGAGATATTAAAATGAACCATGGAACTTTGAGAATCACATACTTTTAATCCAATGGGTTACAGGAGATGAGCAGTCGTCGTCTTTATCATTCCCTTGTGTATCCTTTTGGATTTGTGCCTATGACCTCCTAATATGGACTATGAATGAATCTACTGCAGATTAAAAGCATAACATGTTGGGAATTTAATTAAGCTTGACAACCAAGAGGCTGATATTAAAGGCTAATTGTTACAGTTCAAAGCTCATATTCGGGTTAAAGAGCCTATATTATAAGGAACTACTTTGAGGTTTCAAGGAAAGGATGTCCAGATTCTCATCAAATATAAGAGTATTCCTCTATTTTGTTTCCATTATGGTAAAATGGGGCACACATTCAAGACTTGTAGTGACTTTGAAGGAGAAATTGAGGATGCATTAGGACAGTAGAGTTATAAAATGTGGTTAAAAGCATCTCCCGTTAAAAGAAATTGTGAATTTAATACTGCAAAAGGATCTTTTAAATTAGCACTTTTCCAAGACATGGGTCAATCTTCATCACACAATACAATCCCCAACATCCATACAAATATCACCACCCAAACTTTATCATTACTTCTTTTATCAACTGCCTACTTTTTAACCACTACCTAAACCTAAGTGGACCATTATAAATCCCTCACTGATGCTCTTCTTCATTCTTTAATTGAGTGAATATTTGCACAGACTGCCTCACCCCCCAAAAATGCTATGTAGCTCACCTAACCCATAGTCATCAACTCTAACTTCTTTCCTAAAAAATCATGAAACAATTGCTTCCACCTTAATTCCTCTAGTCATCTCGCATGTAGCCACCCATAATGTTTCTAACACTGATAACTATCTCTTCTAAGTCCTGATTCTTTACATTATAACCTAACCTTTCCCATAACCACTTCACCTTTTTCACCTGAGCTAATATCTGATGTCCACCCAAACTTTATAAATCTCTCCTTTATTCTTATGCCTATTTCTCTAAATACTACTAATTTTCATGAACCACCTTCATCCACTATCAAGTCCCTCACTAAAATATGGACTAGAATTAACCCTAACCTTTATAGCAACTTTGAAAAACTGGACATTTCCCTATATTCCAAAAGAAAACAAAGCTCCTACCTTACAAAAACCAAAAAGAAAATAAAGTCTTCCACTAAGCCCCAATAACCTTCTCAATTATTTGATGTTGCCTGTGTTTATGATCCAATGGCGAAGGTTGCTTAGCAACCTCACCAATCACCATAAGTTGTTTAAGTTAGAATTGTCGAGGGATTGGGAACCCTTGGACAATTCAAACTTTGAAGAATATTATTCTTCAAGAAAGATCCCACTTTAGTATTTCTTATGGAAACTAAAAAGTTATCTACTGAATTGGTTAATTTCCATAATCAAATGGGTTTTAATGATCAAGTTATTATTAATTATGAAGGTAATGCTTTGAGTAAGAGAGGTGGCTTGGCTCTTTTTTAAAGATCCTTAATTTCTATTGATATTTTGTTGTATGGGTAGCATTGGATTGATGTGTTGATAATGAATTCTAGTTCAGTGAATAAATGGCATTTTACCAATATTTATAGTTGGCTTAAGGAGCAATATAAAAAATTTATGTAGGATTTATTAAAAACTCTTAGTGGCAACCATTTAGGTCCTTGGGTGTGTGAGGGTGATTTTAATGAGATTCTTTTCTCTCATGAGAAAACTAGTGGCATCCAACATGATTTTGACAAGATGGAAGAACTCCTCATTGCTCTCTTAACCTACTCTTTGTATGTCTAAGTTATTCTACATTTCAGTTCACTTAGTCCAACGGTAGATCAGTTGCTTCTAATGTGCAAGAACACCTTGATAGGTTTATTAGTAATTATGAATGGGAAGCTTGATTCCTTAATTATAACATTTCCACTTTAACCCATCAATCATCTGACCATTGTCCCATTCTCTTTCAATGGGAAATTAAAAAGTAAGGGAAAAAAAAAAGTAAGTAATTCAGGTTTGAATCAATGTGGTTACTTGATGAGAGCTGCAAAACCAATGTTGAGGATTCTTGACATAGCATAAGGATTGTGGACCTGATTTCCAATTGTAAAATAAAAGTTAAAACTTGTAGTAGTGCTCTTAAGGAATAGTAAGGCTCTCACTTTGGCAATGTATTATCTAAAATGAGAAAGTTAAAATCTGAGTTGGCAGAATTACAAGGTCAGGATCATGATGATGGTAATGTAGATTCTTAAAGGATAATTAAGAATAGGTTGGATGAGTTGGCTAAATGGAAAAAATGTCTTTCACAACAACAATCAAGAGTTTTATGGATGAAAGATGAAGATAAGAATACTAGTTTCGTCTATAAGACGGTTGTAGGAAGAAAGAGGAGAAACCCATTTACAAAATTCAATCTTTATATGGTTCTTGGTATGAAGAAGAAGATGGGATTGCTTAAATTTTTTCAAATTACTTAAGAGAATTATTTTCTTTAGCTGACTTCCTTGACATGGATAGGGCAATTGCACCTGTGGATAAATCATTAGATGTTCAACAAAGAGCTTTTCTTGCTCAACATTTAACTAGAGATGAGATTTTTTTTACTTTATCTCAGATGTATCCTACCAATGTTCCAGGCCCTGACAATATGCCTACAATTTTGGCATGTTATTAGTGACTAATTCTATTCTTGCCATTTTGAATGATGGAGTTTCCCTAAACAATTTAATCAAACTATTATTGCCTTTATTACTAAAATCAAAGACCCTCTCACTCCTAAAGACTTTAGACCTATTAGCCTTTGTAATGTTCTTTTTAAAATTGTCATAAAGACTATAGCTAATAAGCTTAAAGTTGTTCTTCCTTATCTCATACATGAAACTCAATCAGCATTTATTCTAGGTAAACAAATTATAGACAATAGTCTCCTTGCTCTGGAACTTTTTATTATATAAAAAAATAAGAAAAGTGGATCTAAAGGCTTTTATGCTTTAAAGTTAGACATGAGAAAAGCCTATGATATAGTTGAATCAAAATTTTTGCAAAAATTCATGGATAAAATAGGCTTTCCTTCTAAATGGGTATCCTTGATTATGTTATGTGTTTCCACTATGTCATATTCGATTCTTGTTAATGGTTGTCCAGGTCCTTTCTTTACTGTAATATCCCGTATTTTTAAACATTTTTACACTTTACCGGGATATGCAGTGTTAATAATTTTTGTATATATATTATGATATTTTT
Source organism: Mallotus nudiflorus (assembly GCA_947683625.1). NCBI lineage: Eukaryota > Viridiplantae > Streptophyta > Magnoliopsida > Malpighiales > Euphorbiaceae > Mallotus > Mallotus nudiflorus. Next base: position 135,342 of record CANTUR010000585.1, on the reverse strand, counting down.
ACGAGTTGATATGTATTTAAAACCTATTTTAATTATTGTGTATGATTTAAAGTACTTTACGTAAAATTTTCCCGGGACTTGCATTTTCGGGGAAATTTTTACGTAAATAATTTACTATTAATTATTTTAAATAGATTTACGGATTTGCATGCACTCATACATATTTTTAAAAATACTAGATAACGTGTATATGTGTACTTATTTATTTAATTAGGGTTTAATTAATATTACCCTAATATTTTATTATTTATTTATTAATTTTATTGTTATTAAAATATTTTTATTTATTATTAAATTTTAAAATATTAAATATTAAGTGTGTGGTGTATATTTAATGTGTTTAATTTAATATTATTTTAATATATAGTATAAAGTATATATATATACATATTATAAGTCAAAAAAATGAAATTTTGGAAAATTACACAATTGCCCCCGACTTCCTCCTTCTTCCCCGACCATCCCCATCGCTGTTCTGCCGTCTGTCACGCCGTTTCCTTACCGTTGGTGTGCCATCCGGCATGCCACCACCTTCCTCCAGTCGTTTCGCCGCCTGTAGCAGCCGTTTCCAACGTCTGGAGGTTGATTTTGGCCGGAGAAGCCGAATTCTTCCTCACCGCCGTTCACAACGTTTCTGACCACCATTTTCGACACCGCCAGTCTCTTTCTTCTCCTTGAGCTTCGGTGAGTGTGATTCTAGCTTTGGTTTGAGCTTAAATGGTCTTGATTTGCTTAGGTTTTGATTTTTCGAATTCGACCATATTAGGGTTCTTGAATTTTTTGAACTTCAATTTTATTGATTCATGAAAAATTCCTTCACAAATGTTATTCCCCTTAGTTTAATCTACATTTATGAATTTTTTTGGAATCTTGGGAGATTATTTTGAGTTTTGGGTATTTTTGAATATTTTAATATTATTTTCTAATTTTCGGAAATTAATTAATTAAATTATGAAACTGTGTTTTATGATAATTATAGGTGTTGAAATGAATTATAGGAATTTATTTGGAATTTTTATGAATTTCTATGTATTTATTTTGAATTATTTCGGTTTATGTAATTTTGGAAAATTAGGGTTAATTGTGTTTTAATTGAAATTAATTGGTTAATTGAGTTTAATTATTGATATTATTGATAAATATGTTGAGAAAATTAATTTTGAGTAATTATATAATTTTTGGTGAATTTTTGAAGTAATTTTAGTATATTTATATATATAGGGGTATTTTGGTAATTTTACCCTAAATTGACTAAAAATATAATTTAATTGGTTTTAATAGTTATTTAAGGTATAAAAATGATTTTGACAAATTATTTAGTATTTTTAACTAATTAAAACTATTTTTCGTGAATTATTTTCAATTATATATATAATATATGATTTTTCTAATAAAATGAGTTTCTATCGATTTTTACTGTGTTTAAAGGTTAATAATGTAATTTCTACTTATAAAATGTATTTCTATGATATAAGGGTATTTTTGGTATTTCTGAAATTTTTCTATGATTGTGGACCCCGGTCGGTAGATTGTAGTCTAGAGTTCGACCGAGGGGTTGTGAATGAGATATGGTGTTTATTTTTTGAAGTGTGTTTCTTTGCAGGGTCGGCTCTACTCTTTGAGTAGAGAGATGTCCGTTTTACAGGGGAGGTTCTATCGAATTTTCGGTAGAATTCTCGTAAAACGTGATATCCGGTCGAACCCTAATCTCGATTCTGTGTTTAATATTCTAGATTAAGTTTTATGATTTTCTGTTAGGTTTATTCTGATTTCTGTCGTTATTATTTGTTTAGTTGCGCCAAGATCGAGGCCTAGTGGACCAGGCCCGTCAAACCCATCTCGTGGAGCGCACTAAGTGTGAGTTACTATTATATATATATATATGCTTTAGGATGCATGATTTTAGAATATATGTTTTATTTTGATTAAATATGCATAAATAACGTGATTAGTATTTAAGTATATTTTTGGTTTATTTTTGGTATATATTAAATTATACGCATGTTTTATTAATAAATTATATTTAAAATGTTTTTAAGTATATTTCTAGCTTAATTTGTAATTTGATTGAATTTATTTGACGTATATATACTCGAAATATATCTGGTTTACTTTTGGTATATTTCTAGTATATATATGGTTTATGTTGCTGTTTTATTTAAATTCATGCATCATTTATTTTTATGAATGTATGCTTTATATTTTAACGAAGGATATCAATAGAACGTGCTACCTAGTGGGCAGCACTAGGACCGAGTACGTACCGATACGCCTATAGCATTTAGGCTATATTACTAACCATTTGTGGGTATTGATGGGAATTGATTTATTTGATGTGTGAGATATGGTTTGGAGGTGTGATTGCTGGAGCTCGATTGACCAAGTGTCTCGGGGCCAATCACACTGACAGTCAGACTGTTGGAGCTCGGTTGACTTAGTGTCTCGGGGCCAATCTACTGTCTAAATGGATTAAGTGGATATATTTGGAATAAGTGAGCCTGTATGGCTAGAGTGTTGCCTAACACTGTTTGAGGTTTCGATATCATAGGGTTCTATTTGATGCTTCATAAAACTGTGATTTTTAATAAAAATATATAAAATGATTTTACTGCATTTGTGTGTATTGCATGTATATATATATATATATATATATATATATATATATATATATATATATATATATATATATATATATATATATATATTATATATTGTTGATTGTATGCATTGTCATTTAGTATGCATGTATATATATTATAGTAATTCACTCAGTAAGGTCTAACTCCCCTCCGTTGACTAATTTTTCAGGAGAGTCATCATCTTCAGACCTCAGTAGCAGGCCTGTACGCCGGATTTCTTCCACCCCGGCTTCTTTATGTAAACTACTTATCTGAGTCTTGGGTTTTATTTTATCTAGACACTGCAGTAGTCATTAAATTATTAAAGAGATGTTGTATTATATTTGAATTGGATTTGTGTTAAAAAAATTTTATATATATATGAGATGAGTATTTAATTTAAATCCAGTTGGTGGAAATGTTATTGTGATATTTATGATTTTTATTTCCGCTGCATTATATATTGTTATTATTACTATTGCATGTTTTATTTTATTTTTAGGCTTGCTACGGGTTCCGAATTCGAAAGAATTCCCATTCCCTAGCGCCGGTCATGGCCCCTGTTTTGGGTCGTGACGGAGTTGGTATCAGAGCGGAGTTCTATGTCAGGGCTTAGTTGTGTGAGTCATGGCCTAGTATTCAGAGTTGTGTTTTCTGTTTAACTACTGCAGTGAATTAGGTTCTAGTATGTCTTGATAAGTATTCCTTGCTTTAGTTTTCAGCGTTATTCCTCCATTGTCTATTTTGTCTGAATCTTTCCGTTTGTCTTTCAGAATAAGGAGGCGAGCGCGTGTCACTCCACCGGTCGTTGAGGCCGCGGATGATGAGTCTTTTCAGGATGAGGTTTTACCTCCTGAGCAGCCAGTTAGACGTAGAGGTCGCGGTAGAGGTAGACCTCGAGGAGCAGCAGGTCGCCGTAGGCAGAGAGAGTTATAGGACGAGGAGCCTGTTGAGCCTGATTTTGATGTTCCTGTACCTCCAGTTGTTCAGCTTGTTCAGCCTGCCTATCAGCAGGGTATGTCTGACCCTGAGGCAACTTTGTTCTATGCCCGAGTTGGCAGGATTACTTTTGACGGTACTTTCGATCCATTAGATTTTCTGCACGCGATTGAGATGAGGACTCGGACTGCTCACACCGAGTACCAGCGGATCATGATCATCGAGTTGTCTATTGAGGGACCAGCCCTAGATTGGTTCATTCAGATGATCCAGCCTTACATGATGACGATGACATGGGCTCAGTTTAGAGAGCGATTTATGAGGAGATTCTGTCCAGAGCCTCTCCGTATGAGTTATCGTCTCTGACTTACTAGTATTTCTCATGGAGATCGATCAGTAGAGGAGTACACCCGAGAGTTTCTTCGTCTGGGTAGATATGCAAAGGATCTTATGCGAGATCAGTATTTTGCAGTCACTACCTACGTTACTGGTTTAGGTTTTGCTTTTGCTAGTATGCCTACAGCAGGCCTTACTCTCGAGTTTGTGATTGAGTTAGCCAAGGAGATTGAGCTGAGGCTAGTTAGGCAGGGAGCGATGCCTAATTATTACCAACTAGGAGTTCAGTCGAGTGGATTACAGGCTACTCAATATTCGAGTTTTCATGTTGGTTCGAGTAGTCAGCAGAGAGGTCGAGGTCAGGCCAGAGTTTTCCACTTTACTCAGCAAGATGCTCAGGCATCTAATGTAGTCGTGGCAGGTATTGTTTTTGTCTGTTACCTGGATGCTTGGGTTTTGTCTAATCCGGGTGCCACGCATTCATTTATTTTTCCCATTTTTGATTCTAAATCTTGTTGGCAAGCTTCGAGGATGGCTTTTCCTTTGTCTGTTGCCACTCCTCTGAGCGATTCCTTGGACATCGATATTGTTCTTTCTGGTTGTCCAATTCTCGTGGGAAATAGAGAATTACCCGCTAATTTGATTTTATTGGATGTGATGGAGTTTGATGTTATTTTGGGTATGGATTGGTCATCTCAGTACTATGTCATAGTAGATTGCAGGAATAAAGAGGTGATGTTCAGAATTCTTGATGAAGAAGAATTTAAGTTTGTGGGTGATAGGAGTTCAGCACCTCAGAATCTTATTTCTGCTATTACGGCTAGGAAGTTGTTGAGGAAAGGTTGTCAGGGATATTTGGCATTGGTCAGGGATACTTCAGTGGAGAAGTTGTCACTCACAGATGTTCCTGTTGCTTGTGAGTTTCCTGATGTTTTTCCCGAGGAGTTGTCAGGATTACCACCTCATAGAGAGATTGAGTTATGTATAGATGTGGTTCTAGGTACTACTCCTATATCTATACCACCCTACAGAATGGCTCCTGCAAAGTTGAAAGAGCAGTTACAAGAGTTATTGGATAAGGGTTTCATCAGACCCAGTGTTTCTCCTTGGGGTGCACCAGTTCTGTTTGTGAAGAAGAAGGATGGTACCCTGAGACTGTGCATTGACTACAGAGAACTGAACAAGGTGACAGTGAAGAACAAGTATCCTCTCCCGAGGATAGATGACTTGTTTGATCAGCTGCAGGGTGCACAGTTCTTTTCTAAGATTGATCTGAGGTCGGGTTATCATCAGTTGCGGATCAGTGAAGCTGATATTCCTAAAACAGCATTCCGTACTCGATATGGCCATTATGAGTTTCTGGTGATGTCTTTTGGTTTGACTAATGCACCAGCAGCTTTTATGGACCTGATAAACAGGGTATTCAGACCATATGTGGATCAGTTTGTGGTAGTCTTCATCGATGATATACTGGTTTATTCAAGGAGTATGGAGGAGCATGTATATCATTTGAGGATTATACTACAGACATTGAGAGATCATCAGCTTTATGCTAAATTCTCGAAGTGTGATTTCTGGATGGAGAGTGTTTCTTTTCTTGAACACGTAGTGTCTAAAGAAGGTATCCAGGTTGATCCACAGAAGATTGAACCAGTGTCTGAGTGGCCTAGACCTACTTCTATTAATTCGAAGTTTTCTGGGTTTAGCTGGGTATTATAGGCGGTTTGTGCAGGATTTTTCCAGAATTGCAGCCCCTATGACTCGCTTGACTCAGAAGAATGTTAGATTCGAGTGGACAGAAGCTTGTGAGAATAGTTTCCAGTTGTTGAAGGAGAAGTTGACCACAGTGCCAGTATTAGCTTTGCCTAATAATGTGGATAAGTTCACAGTTTACTGTGATGCCTCTAGAGTTGGCCTTGGTTGTGTGTTGATGCAGAATGGAAGGGTGATAGCCTATGCTTTGAGGCAGTTGAAGAAGCATAAGCAGAATTATCCTACACATGACCTTGAAATGGATGCAGTGATCTTTGCTTTAAAGATTTGGAGACATTATCTGTACGGGGTGACTTGTGAGATTTTTACTGATCATAAGAGCCTTAAATACATTTTTCAATAGAGAGATTTGAATCTGAGGCAGAGGAGATGGTTGGAATTGTTAAAGGATTATGACTGTGAGATTTTATATCATCCGGGTAAAGCTAATGTGGTAGCATATGCCTTGAGTCGAAAGTCCTCAGGCAGTCTTGCTCACATCAGTGTTGAGAGGAGACTGTTGATCCAGGAGTTGCATCTGTTGGTGGATCAAGGTCTAATGATGAAAATTAGTAGATCAGGTGGACTGCTAGCTCAATTTAAGGTACGATCTGTACTGAGGGATAGGATTAAAGCAGCTCAGAGCCGAGATCCTATTCTGGAAGAGCTTGCAGAGAATGTTAGAACAGGGAAGTTCACTGATTTCACACTCGATGATGATGGTGTGTTATGGATCAGTGGTAGATTGTGTGTTCCTGATGTGGATGATTTGATAGAAGAGATCCTAGAGGAAGCACATTCTACAGCTTACAGCGTACATCCAGGTGTTACTAAGATGTACCACAGTATCAGAGATTTATACTGGTGGGATGGATTGAAGAAGGATGTCACTGATTATGTTGCTAAGTGTCTGACATGTCAGCACGTGAAAGCTGAACATCAGAAGCCTTCTGGGAAGCTTCAGCCTTTTCCTATTCCCGAGTGGAAGTGGGAAAGGATAGCTATGGATTTTGTGGTTGGTTTACCTTGTTCGAAGGATGGATACGATTCCATCTAGGTGATTGTAGACAGATTGACAAAGTCTGCACATTTCTTGCCTGTGAAAGCCACTTATTCTATAGCTAGATTGGCGAAGTTGTACGTGAAGCATATTGTGTGCCTTTATGGAGTACCTGTGTCCATTGTGTAAGACAGAGGTTCAGTGTTTACTTCTCATTTTTGGCAGAAGTTGCAGGAAGCGATGGGCACTAGGTTGGACTTCAGTACTGCTTTTCATCCTCATACGGATGGTCAGTCTGAGAAGACGAGCCAGACACTGGAAGATATGTTGAGGATGTGTATCCTGGATTTGGGAGGTAGCTGGGATGATCATTTGCCACTCGTTGAGTTTGCATATAATAACAGCTACCATAGCAGTATTAGCATGGCACCATATGAGGCGTCTTTTATTATTTTTTCTCTTTATTTTTTCTTAAAAACTTTATATTTTTTTAACCATGAATCGTCTCTTAGTGATCTTTTATTATTTTTTTTATATTTCAATTACTATTTTATATTTAATAAATATAGATTTTTAATATGTTTGTTTTATTTTATTTTTTTGTGAAATTTTTAAATTTTTCTTCATGAAATTTTTGTTTTTTATGAGATAGTATCTCTTTATGGATTTTAAATGTCTCTCCATTGTGAAATGGTTGTTGATATTTTTGCAATCGAACTTATTTAGAGATAAGAAAGTTAAATCAAAACTAATAATGTCATTGCTTGAAATGTATATATCACGCATAGAGTTGTAAATTAAAATAAATTTGTTAATACGATTAAAAAATAGCAATAAAAAATTTTTCAATAATAAAATTTTATTTTAATATTTCTTGATTATATCTTTATTTATATTATATTTTTTATCAATATATATCTTTAACTTTTAATGAATGATGAATATACTCATATGAATTCCGTTCATACTTGTATTCTTACATATCTATTCTAAATTGAGGAAAAATATAATAATTTAATTTTTTTTTCAAATTTAGCTTAATGGAAAAAAGTTTTTTTTTTTTGGTGGTTTTCAGAGAAACAAATATACAAAGAAAAAAAAAAGAAAATACAATGTGATATTGAAAAGTTATTTAAATTAATTTAATGTTTAAATAAGCCACATAAGTATCATAAAATGTGAAACATCATTTTAAAAATGTATAAACATACATAAAATTTGGTTGTTTATTTGTTCATAATAAATATAATTAATAGTATATAACATTAATTCTTGAATTTCTATTTTAAACGGTATCATACCAATTCATTTCAAATGAATTGATTTGTCATACCACTGAAAAATAGAATGGTACCAATATAATGATTTTTAATTTAGTATTGGTACTCAAGATTTTATTATTAAAATTTTCAAATTTTAATATGATTTAAAATACTTTAATTTCTTAAATTTTTTTGACCTATACTCACTTCTAGTTAGAAAATATTTATCATTTTTATGGTTTTATCTGTGTCCAATTAAATTAATTATAGTCTTATGGATTTGGAATACATATGGTTCATATAAAAGAAATTTGAAGGTGTTAGGAGTTAGTTTCTGCATCAACTAAAACTAAATTTATTTTGAATAATTTTAAGATGCATTTAAAATTGAAAACATATCGATGTACAAATGTAAAATTTTATCCACTTCCTTATAGTCCTCCATTCAAATTGCTTCTATCTTCAGATTAATAAACAACAATAAAACTAACAAAAACAATGGAGCTTCCAATCTTCTAATCCATACAACTAATATTTTCAAGACTCTTGAAATTGTTTTTGTCACAATTAAATTGTATTGGTCCAAAGATAATTACACAGTTTGTTTAGGAAGTCCAATTAATTCAGCCCATCTTATCCAGCTCAAATTTCCCATGGTACCTGGCTTGAAGTTTTAACAGAAATAGCTCAACTGAAAGATGACATGCCGAGAGCAGTTTGTGAAGCAGTAGGCTAGTAGTTCATTCAAGTTCAAATTTTCTTCATTTTTCTCAAGTATACTCTTAAATGCAAATAATCTCATTAAAATTAAATTTAATAAAATTTATTTAATTTTTTATAAATAAAATTTTATTCATTTTTCTTACATATTTATTTTGTAAAAATTATCATTAAAAAGTTGGTAGAATGACAAACTCTTTTCAAAAAAAAAATTATAACAAACTGATTATCTTTATTTGAAACTATAGAGAATAAGGAAGGTTCCACCATATATGATCTTTATTGAACTTAAATAATGTAAATAAGTAAAAAGAAGAAAAAGAGGGAAGTATGCATGGAAGATGATGCATAAACTCCAAAAAGAAACCAAAATAGGTAGAAAATTTTTCTTGTGAATGACCTAATTTCTCATAAATTGCTTTTCATTACACCCTAGAAATGGATTTAATATAAGGATAAAGATGTTTTCAAATATAATAATTGATATCCCAGATAGATAACTAAATCCTTAAAGAGGAAGAAAATCTATTTTATTCCTAATTATGGAGATTATTCTATAGAGGAAGTCTGTTGCACAAAGAATCTTATTCCTCTTAGGTTTATATGTAATTTTTCTTATACATACATCGCATTCCATCTCATATCATTTATTCTCATTTCAACATAACATCACTATATTAAGCCATGGCTATCGTTCTTATCACCTCATCATACATTCATCCAATAGTCATTCTATATCCATTATTCTACTCTATTAACTTTATTATCAATTTTCCTCTTTTCCTCTCGCAAATACTGACTTAATCTTTAGAGTGTTTGTGGAAGAAACCCCATCCACCCAACTTCCTCGTTGATGTAGGTTCCACAGCAAGAGATTCAATTCGAAGTTATTAAGTAGCGCCATCTATGGGGAAAACTAGCTCATCTTCTTTGTTTAAGACAACTAAGAGCTAGGCATAATTGAATTAAATTCCAAATTATCATTACTTACTAAAGAAACTAACTGGAGACTCAATCACGCAACCAAACCAGCACCTTTAATCATCAACGATCATTAGTTTTAAAGATTCAAATAGGAAGCCCTAGCACAATTAATTCACAAATTATATTATGGACCAATGTCCATCTTGCAAGATATACTAGGAGTCCCCACACACGTGCCATTACTTTTTTTTATGTTGACATTTTTTTTAACATGTATTGTTTCTTTTTCTTTTTTTTTTTTTGCCTTTAATTTTTTCAAATTCTTTCTAGAAATCAAATTTTTTTTTTCAAAATTGAATTTTTATTAATAGAAATTACCCATTTCCTTAAAAAAATTATTTTTGATTTATTTATAACTGAAACTTAATTACCTATAAATTTATCAAATTAATAAAATATTAGAATGTAACATTTCAAATTAAATATTTTAATAAATAATTTTTATTTATAGATAATTATAATAATACTGAATAAATCAAAATAATTTCTAAAATAAATAATTATAATTATGAGTTATGTATATCAAGAAAAAAATGTTGAATCTACAATGGATAACTAATTGACCTCCATGATTCAAGTATGAAGTTGTAGTATTTGACTAATAAATATGCAAGTGAAGATCAAAGAACTTGCTGGTGAAGATCAAAGAACTTGCAAGTGAAGATAAAAAAAAACTTGCAGGTGAGGTCAATGAATATGTATAAGAAGGACAATGAACATGTAGGTGAAGGTTAATGAATTTGCATAAACCTATATATTTTATCTTATTGTGGACACCTAGTTCGATCGACCTACGATAAGGGGCGAATTGTGGGTGCTTAGTTTGGTTAGCCCACAATAGAGCCCAATGATGAGAAATGCGAAGCTTGAATGCAAGAGAGAAACCCAATAACTCCTAAAAAAATGAGCCTAAGAGCTTGAAACCCATAAATCCAAGCCCAAAACCCTTTAAAATATGCCTAGGTCGCCTTGGCCCACTAGGCCCAGTGCAAGGTGGGCCAAAGAGGTGATGCTTCTTTGGTAGCTGGTGATGAGGTGATTGCCTCATTGTAGAGGCGCTGCCTTTGTGCATAGCCACTTGCCTTTGCATTAAATGCAGAGGTGACAATGTTGGTTAAGGGTGGTCCCACCTCGATTAGAACTTAGTCTTTAATATAAAAAGGTAATTTTTAGGAAGAGAAAAAGACTAAAAAATGAAAGATGAAAAATGAGTAGGGGTATAGGCTAGGATGGGATTAAAAAGAAGACAAATAGAGGAGAAAGGAAGGAGGCAAGAATTTTAGCAAGGAGAGAGTTTTAAGGGAAAAAAAAGCTCCTGAAAAGGGAAGAAGGTGAACCAAGCTCAAAGGTCATTCTCTTGAAGAAGAAGGGTAGAAAAACATATATTCAAGGGAAGATCAACATCCACATCCATTTCTAAGGGCCAACTATATTGTACAAGCTCGCCCTTCAGTAATTATCTTAATTTTTTCCCCATAATTAAGATATAGATTTGTGTAATCTCTTACTTGCTTGCATAACCTCTAGCTTAATTGTTTATTAGCTTATTTATTAACTCTCTTATGTTCATTGCTTATGATATGCCATGTCCTTGGCTTGATTTATTAAGTTTTAGATGTAGTTATGCATCTAACTTGCTTATAGTAGTTGATCCTTTCTTGAAATAGAAGTTTGCCAGTTTGAGAGTTGTCCAAGCCTATTAATCAGGAGATGCTACCTCATTATCATGAGCTTATCGCCTCATCAGAGAGGTGTTTGCCACTTTGACAGGCCCTCACGTACTTTCTATTTTGATATTTCATATAAATCATGCACGATTTGAATCTTCGTGAATTCCCTTTCTTTTATATTTTTTTACTTCACATGGTCATTTTCATTATTTCATTTGGGGTTAATGTTTGAATACTCAAAATCTCTATTTGTATAAATTTGATTTATAAATTAACTTGTCGACTCTTCTTGTGTAGTTTTATATGTCTTGGAAGTTACTATCTTGTGTATTATAGGGAATTGGAATGATTTTGATCATTCGATTTAATACTTAATCCTTTTCCCCCTTTTGTTATATTTATATGGAATTTAATGCTTGTTTATTTTTTTATTTTCTATTTATTATACTTTCATTTAAACAAAGTATTGTAATCCTTAATCCCTTCCCCTATTTGATTTGAATGTGTGGTTGTAAATTATTATTATTCTTTGTTTTGTTTAAAGTGAATGTTGGGACCAAATGCATAAAAGAAACTAATGTGCAAACTTGGGCTTAACTATAAAATGAGATAATTATTCCAAGGAAATTGCAATTTGTGTGGTAATAAAGAAATCAATGAATAATTAAAGGTAATAAATTACAAGACACAAACGGAGGCCAACCGTAAGGTTGGGTGGGCATTCAAATGTCCCAGTTTCCAAACTCAATATCTGATGATGGCTTTTAGGAACCTCCATAAGATCCAGTTACTGTACACTATGTCCCAACTTTTATCCAAGTGGCAACTCCATCTCCAATTAGGCTTTATAACTTATTTCGTATAACATAGTGAACCTCGAGCCCACACAGTGTTATGGTCACTAAACACTTAGGCGAGCGCTAAACCCTGCCACCTACACTGGTGACTCCACTGGGGATAGAGAAACTAATTAGAAGTGTTTTGTAATTTATCATTTTTAAATATTCTCTCATTTCTTCTGCATTTCTATTGCATTCAAGACACATTTTCACACAATGAGCAATTAATCCTGAATTAACCCGACAATAGTTAGTATTTTGCTGCCTATGTTTCTCTCAAAGCTAGTGGTGGAATATTTGATTATTTTCACTCACAATATGTACTTATCCATGTCATATGAACCCTTGGGTAGGCAGACATATATGGATGTATATCATCGTGGGAGTTGAAGCTTACTACTTGAGACTCAAGCTCATATAATGACCTAGCAATTTCCCTTAGGAATTTTCTAATTGCATGTGTTTTATGCCCTTTAATGGATCCTTAAAATAAAACTTGAGCCCTTTAAAAATGGACCTTATCAAGATGAGCCTTTTATGACTATTTTAGTCCATTTCAAATGGATGTTGTTAAAATGGGCCTTTTATAACCATTATGGCCCATTAAAAATGGATCTTGATAAGGTAAGGCTTTGATGTCATTCTTTGCCCATTAAAGATGGACTTTGGATTTATTTAGAGGATCCATTACTTGTTCACTCCATTTTAAGGGTTATCTTGCATACATTAATTTTGTTATCCCTTTTTGATAATTAAAACCCAGACCAAAAATCCTAGGACAAGATATTTACCATTAAACATATGTGTGGGAGGAATAAAGGTAGAGGTTATCATTTTTTTAAAGCTTCATATTTTTCCTTGTGTTATGTGTATATTAAACATGCTTTTTTAAATTTTACCTTCATTTCCTTGAAACATACTTACAAATCATGCATACACATAATGCATAATTCTAACATATTATCTTGTAACAATATAGATCCTTCAAGCTTATCTGAGTGGGTATAATCCAGTCTTGGTCATTTAGTCAAAAATTCAGAAACAAAAATGGCAAGCGGTTTTGATCCTAAGGCCTTTAAAACACAATCGAAAGAAGAGGTATTTATTGAAACCTAGTCTATGATGAGAGAGATTATAGGATAAATAGCCCAGTTAATTAAAGAAAAACATCTTACACAACTAACTAACCCGATTGATCTTGATGTTGAAATCCTGGTAAGAGAAAAGGAAGGAGATGATGTGACAGTCCTGGCTAATCGACTAAACCGAAGGAATATGAACCAAGTTTAGAATATGGAACAGTCTGATTGGGCTAAGAATATAACCAAGACCATGACTCAAATGCAAATGATGATGAAAGAGAAGGGCATGGATGCTTCGCTCGACTATAATGATTTGAATCTAGACAAGGAGGATGATATGTTGCCTTAGAAACTCAAATTCCCTAACATGAAAAAGTATTTTGGAAGTGAGGACCCTTATTTGCACTTAAAGCAATACATGACTTAAATGAAAGCCATAGAATTGACTAAAGCCCAGATAGTCAAGCAGTTTCCTATGTCATTGGAAGGTGCACCAATCCATTGGTATTATGCTTTAGAACCATAAATCCAATCTGATTGGAAAGAATTGTGTGTTGCATTTATGAAATAGTATAGCCTTAATATTCAATTGGAAGTATCTTTAAGGGATCTGTAGAATACCAAGCAAAGGTTTAATGAGTCTTTCACTGATTATTTGACTCACTGGAGGGGGAAGCTATCTTAAATGCAACATAAGCCTGCTATAATACCCTATATTTTATTTTAATAAAAGTAATTTTCGAATTTGTATTATTTTATTATTTAAAATGACATTTATTATTATTATTATTATTTTTTTTTTTTTTTTTTTTAATTTTTATTAAACTACATTATTTGCATGGATATTTTATGTGTTATTATGTATATATATATATATATATATATATATATATATATATATATATATATATATGTATAAAGTGCATGTGTATGGTGGAGAATTAATGTATAATATTATAGTATAATGTTTCTTTAATATAAAGTAAGATTATTATTATTATTATTATTATTATTATTATTATTATTATTATTATTATTATTATTATATATAGAGAGGAAGGAAGAAACCATACCTGTGAAAGGAAAAGAAACTCACCCGACCACCCAATAAAAACCCACCCAATAGTTGTTGCCCCTCTCCGTCCACCATCACCATCACTGTCATCCTTCTCCTCTGGCGTGTCTTAGCCCTTCTCAGAGCAGCCAGCACCACCAGCAACCTCTCCTTTCTCTTTTCTTCCTCTAATTTATCCTTCTTCCTCACGGCTTGAAGCCTCCTCACCTTTTCCGGAGCTAGATCGGTGCCACCATTGCTCCCTCAACCTTCCTCACCTCCTCAGGCGTCGATCGACGTCAAGCTTTACCTTTTCCACCCATTTTTGGCACCGGAAAGTGAGGTTGAAGGTGAGTTGCGTAGAGTTATTTTCTAGTTGATTTCTTGTTGATTTTTGGTTGTCTGAGCTAGTTTATATGTTAATCTTCAATTCTTCTAAGTTAGATGATGAATTCTGCAAAGTTAGAGGCTTAAATCTAACTTTTGTATATTATTTTGAACTTTCTCAATTTTACAGAATTTTATTTGATTTTTGTTTGATTTTATTTGATATTTATTTGGGTTTAATTAGTAATTAAAGTAGTTATTGTTAATTATTTTGGTTATATTAATTTTATTTGTGATTATAGAATTATTGTGAATTATGGTGAATTTTGTAAATTTTGAATATTTTATTAATATTTTATTTATATATGAAAATTTATAATTTTTGTGATTTTTATACTATTTTTATAATTATTTTTGAGTTTATGTCAAATGTGTATAATTAGGTTAAATTATATTTTGGAAGAAATTATGAGTTAATTTTATGTTTTTATTAATATTAAGATATTGGATATTGAGAAAATAATTTTAGATATTTGTATAATTTTTAGGGAATTTTTAGCAATAATAATATATTATGTAAGTTTTTATATTATAGGGATAAAAATGTAATTTTGTGCTAATTATAGGTAAATAATAAATTGAGGTTGGTTTTAATAATATTTAGGGAATTAAAAGGATTTTTACAAATTTATTTACTATTTTTGACTAATTAACACTAATTTTTGAAAATTAATTTCAAATAATATATTAGGTGAGATTTGGATATTTTGGTATTAAATTATGAATTTGATAGTGAATATATTTTTGTAGAGATTTAATAATATGAGTAATTAATTTTAGGTTATATTTATTTTTGATATGAAATATAAGTTTGATTATTTAATTGTTGAATAATTAATATTTTATATTAGTATATATTTTGGTATATATGTTTGTGAAATGTTGTTTTTAAGCTTTAATGAGAAATGATTTTCTAAGTTAGGGATATTTATATGTAATGTGTATTTTTGGGAAATAAATTATTTATTTTTTTTATGTTGGTTGAGTTGTGATCTTGGTTGGGGCTAAGTGTAGTTTTGGGAGCCCGACTCAAGTGTGCATTTCTGTAATACTATAAGTACATTTTCAATGCAGGAATGGCTCTACCTATGGTAGAGAGATGTCCATTTTATAGAGGAGACTCTATCAAAATTTTGATTGATTTTCTCGTAAAACGTGACATCTTTCATAAATTCCTACCGTTAATTAGGTTCTTCCCCCATCTATCGAGTCTTATCTGGTCTTTCTTGAGTTTGTCTAGAATTTCATTATTTCTGTCAATTTTCAATTTTATTCAATGGACGTGTTTTTAAAATAGGTCTGTTAATTTCTTTTCTAGAGAATATCATAGCAGAAGCTGTTGGATCGAGGCAGACGCGCGGTCATCGTCCTTCTCGCTCATCTTGTAAGTTGATAAATTAATTTGTGTGTGTGTTTTATTTATAGATGCGTGCATTCATATTTTTTGAGTATTTATGATATGATTTATTTAATTTAAATGCTGATAATTAAGATTTAAGTGCATTTTATTTATTTAAAATCAGTTTTGAGAAATTTTGGTACAACGGGCCACCTGGTGGGTTTCACCAGGACCGTGTGCACATGGTAGAGATTGAGAGATGGATTTGATATATATATATGACTTGTGGATACGAACTGGGATGGGTGCCTCGGTGGAAGCCTTTGCTCTTGTGGACCGCCAATGATTAGAAAGTTAATAATGGACTAAGATGGTTGCCTCAGTGGATGCCTTAGCTCTCGGGGACTGCCAGAACCATGTATTTAGATTAAGTGGACAACTACGGCTTGGTGCCTCGGTTGATGCTTTTGCTCTCGAGGACTGGCAGTCTATGTGGATTAAGTGGGCCCAGTTGGCCAATTAGACATTTGGGTTTAAGGTTCTACCGAGATTTTTCAAAAACTATATATATACGTTATAAATTATTTTTACTATAATTTTATGGTTTTCAAAAAGGTTTTCAAACCGTACAGCTCTTTTTATTAACTTACTCAGTGAGGTCTGATTCCCCTCCATTTATTTTTTTCAGGAGCTTGGGAGATTGACCTCAGACCGCCTCTACGTTGGATTTCTTCATCACCGGCTATACTATGTAGGTCATTGTGAGTTGTACTGTAGTAGTAACTCTAGAAAACTACAACAGTAATTATACTATGAATTTGTATGACTTAAGTATAGTTATGTATTTTATTTTAAATGAACCACCCTTATGTATAATGATTTAAGATTGATTTATGATATGTGATGATGGAGAATATTTTATTATGCGCACAATTATGTTTATTTTTAGAAAAATCAGTTTGATAATGTATTCTGTTATTAAATAAAGTTTGAAATTTGGAAGTTTTATGTTTTTTTTCTTTTCTTTAAGGTTTACTATGGGTTTCAGGGTACCTGATGCCTACCTATTCCCTAGTGTCGGTCACGTGCCCTTGGGTTTGGGTCGTGACACCTGCTGAGTTAGACCAACTGATGCTTGTAATGGAAAGGTGTGTTTGGCATTATTTAAGAAATTTAGGAATCCAAAACTTTAATGAACTGTATAGACTTAAAGTCCAAAAGGAGTCAAATTTGGCCCAAGACAAGAAGTTCTTTAGGGGAAGATTTGGGGGTAAGGATGGAGTTAGCTCAAGCAGTAATGTACAAATCAACATTATCAGACATCCAAGTAATGATTTACAGATGAATGCTGTCAAGCAACCCTAAAGATTCTCAAATTTAAGGGTGGCCTCTGTAGACACCCAATTTCGGGATGACATGTTATGGATGTAGCAAAGGACTCCAATGATGAAAATGTCTTCGATACTTAATCTTTAAAAATTCTAAGGGCTTAAATGCATCTTTTAAAAGAAGGATTTAATGTTTTCAGGGACTAAATTGCAAATTTTTAAGACCTAATTGTAAAATTTAAATTCTTCTAGTGGTCCTTTTGTAATTAAATGTTAAAAAAAAACCTGTCAAAATTCCATAATTCCGATTGGAATTATGTAATTCTGGTTGGAATTACACAATCCTGATCGAAATTACATAATCCCGGTTGGAATTGAATTCTGCCATCTTTTTCCTATTTTTGATTATTTCCAATTCAGTGTTTTAATTGGTTTAAACTTCCTAATTAACTCAATTCTAACTGATTTAAAGTTCCTAAATATAATTTAGGAATTAGAATCACATTAGAATTAGGGTTAGTCTTCCTAGTTCACTATATAAAAGGGAATGGTGTAGAGAAAAAAAAAGAAAGGGGGCGTAGAAAAAAAAAGAAAAGAGAAAGAAGGAGAAGAGAGGGAGAAGAAGGAAGAAATGTGGGAAAATGTGATTTTATTCTTCTTGAGTTTATTTTTACCAAAAAATTCCTTTTGATTCAAAAATTAATTCAAGACTTATGAAGAATTTTTGAAGAAAAAGATTCGAAGATTGATTAAGAACGGTGAATCATAAATCTGAGGAGTACCCTAAATCATCCATAAGCATATCATCTTCTTCTATTATTTATTTATTTATTGGATTATTTTACATTATTATTTTTATTATTATTCTTTCAAGTTATTATCATAATTTATTCATTAATCATTATTTTATCTTATTTTTATGGTGATTATGGAGGAAAACGCATGGTAATCATGTGAGGGATGAATTGAATTTCATGAAAAGTCTATGGAAGACTATGGATAAAGCCTTATAGAGACTTTGTTTATAGGGTTTTATTTATTTTTATTATCTTTATTTCTATTTATTGTTGTATTTTATTTTATTAATTATTTTGTGAATTAATGTAATAGCCCCAATAGTGAGAATAGTAAAATTATATGTGTGATTGCATGTTTATTTTGATTAAATTGGTTAGTAAAATTAGGTTTCAATTAGGTAATTATTTAAAATCAATGGAGGAAGTAGATTAATTTAGGTTGCATGTTAATAAAAATTAGGGTTTTAGTAAGGATTAATTTAATTATTTGTTTGATCTTATTTAATTGCTTTTTTTTTTATGTTTTTACTTGTTTTTGGGTTTATTTATTATTTTTATGTGTTTTAGGCCTTAAACCCATTTTAGGCTTTGATTTATTTATTTAAGTTTAGGTAATTCTTTTAGCCCATCTCACTTAATAATTAATTAGGTTTAATTAATTAAAATACATTTTTAGGTCCATAATTATTTGATTTTAGATTAGAAATATTCTTAAGCCCATTTAGTTAATTAGATATAGGCCCACCTAATTTAATTTAATTAATTAGATTTAGCCCACTTAATTAAAGCCTTCTTTCATAATTTGTAGATTTAATATCACTATTTA
Organism: Mallotus nudiflorus; assembly: GCA_947683625.1. NCBI lineage: Eukaryota > Viridiplantae > Streptophyta > Magnoliopsida > Malpighiales > Euphorbiaceae > Mallotus > Mallotus nudiflorus. The sequence continues at coordinate 116,409 of CANTUR010000585.1, read as the reverse complement.
ATTAAAACATGTAAAATTAAGCCCACTAATTTAGATACCTTCATAACATGTAGAATTAGGCCTATTTTTAGAATTAAAATACATAGATGTGGGTTCATTTAATTAAAATAAAAAGGAATTAGGTTTTTAGGTTCGCTTATAATTTAAAATATATAGACTTTAGCTCATTTATTTAAAATTCATGTAGATTAGACTAACTTAAGGATTATGTGATTTATTGAATGCATTATTTACTTGTATATTTCATGACTAGTTTGCCTTGGAGTTGATTGTTTTGGGTTTATATGAAATTGCATGTAAATACAGAATAAGATAATAATTCATAAAGTAATTCTAAATGAATACAAGACTGAAAGAAGTTGGTATTCTGTATCCATAATCTCCTGGTTGTGGTGCTAGCTTTCTTTTAGGGAATCGAGTACCACCTTTTCGATTTGTCTCAGTTATTACCCTGGGTGGCGACTCCTCATCTCTACGCCATGTCTTTGTGACAGTGGTTAGTGTGTTCTATAGAGCCCTGAGCTCAAACAATGTCGCAGTTACTAAAATCTTGGACGCGTGCTAAACCCCGCCGTCTACAGCCTCTTTCTAAAATCCTTGAGAAGTTGATTGAGAAGAAACTGTTATGACCCTTACCTTCACAGCAACCTTAGCCAAGTGACAACTCGAAGTTTTTTACAAATTCCACCAGACCATTGGACATGACACTAATGGTTATGCCTAATTAAAATATAAAATTCAAGACCTGATCGATGCAAGTAAAATCACTGACCCCAAGACAAGAAAGCCAAACACCTAGAATAACCCTCTGCCCAATTACCAAACTGTACCACCACCTAACGCACCTATATTGATGATCAACACCAGTCTAATGGAAGAGCAAGTCATAAACTCTTTCATAGATGTCACCTGTAGCTCACTATAACCTGAACCAAAAGACCCAAACCAAAACAAACAATTTGTAGAGCTTACTGTGCATGTTTTGGATATCTAGAGCTCCAATGATGAGAATAAGGTGTGAGTTGATTTATGGGATGATGAGGAAAGTATATTAGGCTAGTCTAAAAGGAAGGTCGAGGATGAAAACGAAGAAGTCAAAACTACCTAACCTAAACCAAAAAAGATAGGAATTCAGAAAAAGGGAAGAAGTAAAGAGAGATGGGGAAACCATCGCTAGTGTTTAGGAGCTACTTATGCATTCCAAAGACCACTAGGAAGCACTAGTTCTGGCCCTGTGATAATTGCATTTTACTATTAAAAATTACACTCTTCAGTTTCTTTTTAATTTAATAACATTTCATTTTAGTTGCATAATTTTCCATTTTCTGCATAATAACTAATAAATTTAGCATTTAGAAAATATTAGGACATTTAAATAAAATATAGATGTAATCATGCATTAATTAAATAAATCAGGAGTTTTATATTTTCTGTCTAATTTGTATATTATTCTCAATAAGTTTTTATTTTGGTTACAGGAAATTAAAATATCAAGTGTGCAATACTGAATAAGAGTCAAAATCAAGAAAGTCAAAGAATAGAACAAGGGCGTGCAAAACTCAGGCTTGAAGAATAAATTGGCCATGCAATGCCATGCACGACCATGGTAAGAAATGAAGGACATAGCACATGGCCGTGTGAAGCATCACACGGTCATGCCATTATGAGGCATGCAAGAGAATGGCCATGCAAGGCATGACACGGCCGTGTCATCTTTACACAGAGATAGAGAGGTAGGGAGGAAGATTGAAGAAATAGAGACTATTTTTCCATAATTTTTCTTTTATTCATTTATTCTTATTTTTAATAATTTACATTATGTGTAACTAAACTCTTTTAGAGTTTGGATTCATGTAGTCAGGATTACTGCTTGTCTGGATATTGTTTTATTGCGGTTAATTATCATCTGTCAATTTCTCAGGTCTTGCTTCATTAATCTTGTGTTTAATTTAGGCCTTATTAAATGCATGCCTATGGATAAATTTATGACAAAAAAAGTTGCATGATTTGTTAGCTCATAAAACCTGTGATTTTTAGGACCCTTGATCATGAAAGTAGATAAGACCTTAGAGGATTAATAGATTATCAAGGAACTTAATACACCTGAATAATTCATTAGATCATGAGAATAGGTTGTGTTTGCTTTAGGTATGCCTGAGTGACTTTGAAAAAAGCCTTAGGAATTTATGAACAGCCTATCCTTGACTGAGATTTATTAACTGAATTAATAAAATCCAATAATTCAAGCAAGTGCCTGGTGAATGAATCCAAGCTCTAGTTTTTAAATCCTAAATTTCTTTAGATATAATTTGTTTACATTAGCACTCTGTTTATTTATTAATTTAATTTTCTAGTTTAAAAATCATTCATTCTATTAGCTTGTAAAAGGCAAGATCACACTTAGTAATAGGATTTTTCATCTCCTTATGGGAACGATACTCACTCATCATATATTACTTGTAATGAGTCATACACTTATGGAAACCACCCAACAAGTTTTTGGCATCGTTGCTGGGGAGATCGACGCATGCTTACATTAGGATAGACTTTTGTTTCTACAAGACTAATAGTTTTATTCTTGTTTTATTAATTGTGTTTATCTTTTTCTTTTTAGGAACCTAATTTTTGTTTATGAAAATAAGCTCCCAGAATCCTGAAGTAGAAGAGCTTAATCTAGAGATTGAAAAAACTTGCAAACAGAACAAGAGGAGACAAAGACTCAGAGCAATGGTAGGTCAGGGAGCTCCAGCTAGAGCTCTGGAAGAATATGGTGTACCTAGTCTGATGGGAAGTCAGAATTACATAGTAAAACCCATCATCGAAGCCAACACCTTCAAAATCAAACTAGCCTACATCTAGATGGTTTCACAATACCAATTCGCAGGACTACCTTCAAAGGACCCTAATGCCCACCTAGCTTCATTCTTAGATATCTGTGACACCTTCAAGATGAATGGAGTCAATCCAAATGTAATCAGACTTAGATTATTTCCATTTTCCTTAAAGGATAAAGCTAAGCTATGGTTGAGTTTATTAACCCCAAATTCAATCACTTCATAGGACCTTCTCTATAAGGATTTCTTGACAAAGTATTATCCACTTGGAAAGACTACTAAGTATTGTTAAGAATTAGCTAGATTTAAGCAGTAGCATGGTGAATCACTATATGATGCCTAGAAGAGATTCAAAGATTTATAAAAAAATTATCCTCACCATGGAATTCCAAACTAGTTGTTGATGCAGACCTTTCACCAAGGACTATCAGAATCTTTACAGATTATAATAGATGCCACTACTCAAGGATCTTTTATGATTAAAACACCAGCAAATGCATATGCATATGCACTTTTAGAGAAGATGGCATCCAATAACTACCAATGGCATAGAGAGAAAAACCAGCGAAGGAAAGTTGCTAGACTTTATGAAGTTGATGGTTTAAGCATGGTGAATGCCAAATTGGACTCACTTACAAAAAAATTGGAGAAGCTAAATTTTGCAGGACATCTACCTCATGTACTCTATTATGAGGTATGTGGAGCAGGGCATGCTACAGTAGACTATCAGGATGGTGATCCTTACTCTCAGGGCTGCTCAGTTGAGCAACTTAATGCTTTAAACAATTATAATGGTAAACCCCAAGGGAACCCTTACTTTAACACTTACAACCCAAGATGGAGAAATCACCCGAATTTTTCATGGTTGAATCAAGGTGGACACCAAGCTCCAAATTTACAACAAGGATACAAGCCTCCACCCCCACTAGGTTTTCAACAAAATAATATGGCTTCTCAATCCGAACCTAAATTCAATATGGAATTAATGATGGAAAATTTCATCCAAACACAAAATAAGGTACTACAGGCGGTTCAGAACAGCCTCAAATATCATAAGGAAAATTTCAAGCGATATAATGCTAGGATGGAATAGTTGACCACACATGTTAAATTACTAGAGAATCAAGTTACTTCTCAAGTAAGTTCCTTCAATTTTTGCTAACCATGTCACTTTCCAAGTCAACCTCAAAACTTGAGAGAGCAAGCCCAAGTAGTAACTCTGTGAAGTTCAAAGAATGTACCATAGGCTAAATCCAAGAATAAAGAACAGGAAGTTAAGCCATAGACCACTCAGCAACCACAAGCAAAAGTACAGGAGCCAAAGACAACCAAGACTCCTTGCTTACCATTCCCTCAGAGGATGCACAACTCTACTTTAGATAAACAATTTCAGAAAGTCTTAAAGGTGTTTAAACAACTGGACATCACCATTTCTTTCTTGGAAGCAGTTACTCAAATTTCCAAGTATGCCAAATTTTTGAAAGACATCATGTCCAACAAAAGGAATTGGGATAATTATGATACTATTCCAATAAATAAGGAGTGCAGTGCAGTGATTAGAAATAAGCTTCCTTAAAAGCTTAAGGATCCAGGGAGTATCACTATACCTTGTGTTATTGGTAAATTCTCTATTAGTAGAGCTCTTAGTGATCTAGGAGCTAGGGTCACTCTAATGCCTTTATCTCTTTGCAGGAAATTGAACATAAGTGAACCCAAATCAATAAATATTTCCTTACAGCTAGCTGACAAGTCTATGCTCTACCCTGAAGGGATCTTGGAAGACATACCAATCAAGGTTGGAAAATTTTATGTGCCCTATGACATTGTGGTAATAGAGATGGAAGAAGATTCTCAAATTCCCATAATTTTAGGAAGACCATTATTCACCACTATTGGTGCTATAATTAATGTGAAGCGGGGTAAAATCAAACTTGAAATTGGAAACAGTTGAGTTTGATGTATTCCAAATGATGAAAAATCCTTTATTAATAAAGACCTGCTTCAGAGTAGATGTTATCCAAAGCTGTGTAGAGAAAATATTTAGGAAGAAATACCCTGAAGATCCACTAGAAGCAAGCCTCACCTAAGATACAGATTTCTATGAAGAAGATCCTGAGGTAGTAGCTTTCATAAACACCCTGAATGCCTCTCTTGCACTGCCTAAAGGTAAGTCAGTAAGGTATGACCCCTTACCACTTGTGATTTCTATTCTATCTATGCTTTAAAAGAGGAAGACGCACCAAAAGTTGAATTTAAACAACTTCCTCCTAATTTAAGGTATGCTTTTCTAAGACCTTATTCTACTTATCCGATTATTGTTAATGAACAGTTAAATGGTGAACAAGTGCATAAGTTGCTTAGAAGAGTCAAAGACCATAGGAAGATCATAGAGTATACCATCGATGACTTTAAAAGGATTAGCCCTTTTTTTGCATGCATAGGACCCATTTAGAGGAAGGTTGTTCACCCTCCATTGAGATTCAAAGAAGAATTAATCCTAAAATAAAGGAAATGGTTAAAAAGGAAATAATGAAATTGTTAAATGCCAATATAACTTACCCAATCTCTAATAGTAATTAGGTTAGCCCCATCCATATGGTACCAAAGAAAGGTAATGAACATAATGAATTGATCCCTACTAGGACAGTTATAGGATGGAGGATGTGTATAGATTACAGGAAACTGAACAAGGCTAGTAGGAAAGGCCACTTTCCTCTTCCTTTCATTAACCAGCTTTTAGAGAGACTTGCACAACACTTATTTTTCTGTTATCTAGATGGACACTCTAGATTTTTCCATATTCCTATACACCCTAAGGACCAAGAAAATACCACATTCACATGTCCCTATGGCACTTTTGCTTACAAATGTATGCCTTTTGGGCTATGCAATGCCCCTACAACCTTTCAGAGGTGCATGGTGGCAATCTTTTCTAAATTTATTGAAAATATTATGGAAGTGTTCATGGATGATTTCTCTATATATAGTTCTACATTTGATGATTGCCTTAACAATCTATCTAGAGTTTTGCAAAGATGTGAAGAGGTTAATTTGGTTCTGAATTGGGAGAAATGCCACTTCATGGTCATAAAAGGAGTTGTTCTAGGAAACTTAGTATATGACAAGGGCATAGAAGTGGATAGAGCAAAAGTTAAAGTCATTGAAAAGCTTCCACCTCCAACTAGTGTTAAAGGAATCCACAGTTTCCTAGGATATACAAGGTTTTACAGATGATTCATCAAAGATTTCTCAAAGATTGCAAAACCCCTTACTAATCTGCTTGCTAAAGATGCCCTATTTGTTTTTAATAAAGATTGTTTGGATGCATTTTGCAAGCTAAAGGAGGCTCTGATATTTGCTCCCATTTTACAACCACTTGACTGGAACCTCCCCTTTGAAATAATATGTGATGCCAACAACTATGTTGTTAATGATGTTTTAGGGCAAAGGAGAGACAAACAGGCATATGCCATTTATTATGCCAACCACACCCTGGATAAAGCTCAATTGAATTATGCCACCACTAAGAAAGAGCTTCTTACTGTTATTTTCACCATTGAAAAATTTTGCTCTTATTTGATAGGTAGCAAAGTGATTGTGTTCACTGATCATGCAACTTTGAAGTACCTCCTCTCCAATAAAGATGCAAAACCTCATTTGATAAGGTGGATACTGCTCCTACAAGAATTTGACTTGGAGATTAAGGATAAGAGTGGAGCAGAGAATGTTATAGCTAACCACCTGTCTAGGTTGGAACTACTAGGGAAATGTTTTGAATTACCAATTAATGACTATTTGAAAGGAGAACAGTTAATGCAAACGTAAGTTTTAATACCCTGGTATGCAAATTTTGTCAATTTCCTAGTATGTGGAGTATTACCACCTGATCTTACCTACCAGCAGAAGAAAAAGTTTTTCTTTGATGTTAAATATTATTATTGAAGGAACCTCTTCTATATAAGAGATATAGAGATGGACTAATTAGGAGATGCCTTCTAAAGGATGAGATTCAGGTTGTCTTAACACATTGTCATTCCCTCGAATGTGGAGGACATTTTAGCTCCATTAAGACCATAGCCAAGGTCCTCCAAGTGGTTTTTATTAGCTAACTCTTTCCCAGGATGCCACATGGTTTGTAGTGAATTGTGACAGATATTAAAGAATAGGGAACATAAGAAGAAGGAATGAAATGCCTTTGATTGGAATATTGGAAACTGAAATTTTTGATGTATGGGGATTGGATTTTATAAGGCCCTTTCCAAGCTCACTAAGGAACAAAAATATATTAGTTAGAGCGGACTATGTATCAAAGTGGGTAGAAGCTTTAGCATCCCCAACTAATGATGCTAAGACAGTAACCACATTTCTCAAAAAGAATATATTTTCCAAATTTTGGACACCAAGGGCAATCATCAATGATGGGGGTACACACTTCTGTAACCATCAATTTGAGAGCTTATTGAAGAAATATAGTGTGACTCATAAAGTTGCTACTCCCTACCACCCTCAGACTAGTGGATAGGTTGAGATTTATAATAGAGCTATCAAGTCCATTCTAGAGAAGACAGTATCAGCATCAAGAAAAGACTGGTCTTCTAAGTTTAATAATGCTCTATGGGCCTACAGAACTGCATTTAAGACCCCCATTGGTGCTTCTCCATTCAGACTCCTCTATGGAAAATCTTGTCATCTACCAGTGGGATTGGAACACAGAGCTTTTTAGGCTATAAAATTTTTAAAATTTGATCTGCAAAAGGCTGGTGATCAAAGACTTCTCCAGTAGAATGAAATTGAGGAATTCAGACTGACTTCTCATGAGAATGCCAAGATTTATTAGGAAAGAACAAAAAGATGGCTTGATAAGCATATTCTGAAAAGAGAGTTCAAAGTAGGAGACCAGGTTATATTATTTAACTCTAGACTAAAACTATTTCTAGGAAAGTTGAAATTAAGGTGGTCAGGACCTTTTACAGTTAAATAGGTCTATCCATATGGAGCAGTAGAGATATAGAGTCATAACTCTGGTTCATTTAAAGTCCATGGCTATAGGTTAAAGCTTTATCACCAGTCTAATGAAATTCCAGCAAGAGCATCTTCTACACTTTTATCACCTACCTGACCTCTACTACATTAAGTCGAGTTAATGACTTTAAACAAAGCACTTCTTGGGAGATAACCCAAGTGTTATTTATTTGTTCTTTTCAAATTTTTTTATTTTTTTAGTTAGTTTGATTCCCTTGAGGAGCTCTATTCTTTATGAAGATTTTTGAATACCTGGGATATACATGCAACAAAGACTATTCTCAAGTTATTAGTGATATCTAAAATACATATTACTGTAGCATCGGGAAATAAATTGGGGAAGTTTTCTTTACTTTTATTTTTATTTATTTATATATATATATATATATATATATATATATATATATATATATTTTTTATTATTATTTTGTGTGTGTGCTTAAATTTTTTGTTGACTTTGAAAATATTTGGAGTGACTTTGAATGATAATTTTAAGTGGGGATATATGTTACTATTTCACATTGTATGCATGCATATTGAGGGCCAAGCTTCATAAAAGTAACATGGGCATGCCGCAAAATGACACCCATGAAAACGGGTACCCAAACATGACCATGCCTCACCTATCATGGCCATGCCATTTTGTCCCTTCAGTCAACACAGCCTTGTTATATTTGTGCCTTCAATAAGCACAATCGTGCCCCCTAAAGCATGATCGTGTCATTCTCATGCACACATTATGCACGACTGTGCCTCACCAAACACGGCCATGTGATTTTCAAGCTTCTAATGTGCACGAGCATATGCATTATCCATGCATTCACATGTAGCATGGGCAAGTAGATTCCAAAGGCATGTGACTTTTCATTTTTATGTGAACCGTCTGACACCTCTTTTTGACCTCCACGGTCCCAAAACCTCCAAAACACCTTTTCAAATTCTTTTTGTGTCAACTTTTCATTTTATATTTTATTCTCTATTATTTTATTTCTATTTTCTTTTCATGGATTCCAGACACTTCATTTATTTGCAGTGCAAAACATTGAGTACAATGTAAAATTCAAGTGTGGGGAAGTTATACTTACTTTATCTTTTTAGTATTTTATCTTATTAATTTTGAGTAATTTGTCATTTATTTATTGCATTTATCATAAAAAAAACTAATTAATAAATAAATTATCCCACACTTTTATTTTTGCTAAATTGTTATAATTATAAGCTTTGTATATTAAAATTAAAATTAGCTAGTCTAGTTGATGGATTATGTGGTTAATTCTTGTTGAATATGGTTTAAAGCTTTGTTAATATTTGAGAATTAGGCTTTTTAACTTTTAATCAACCTAAATTTATACCTCTCTTTTGATTTATTTAAAAAGGATTTTTGGATAAAATTTTTGCAATCAAGAGATTTGGATAAATTTTTATTATTAGGAAAACCTTTTTTCTATTATATGATAATTCAATTGTAAAAAAAAAAAACAAGATTAGAGGAGTAAAAAGCTCCATTCTACTCTAATGTTCAAATTGAGTATGAGTAATCCAAAGGTACCTAACGGTGGTATTCATACTTAGTAATACAGGAATGATAGGGAATACCAAAGTTGGGAATGATTCTAATCCAACATAAATAAAATAAAATAAAATAAAATAAAAATTCAGCTGGTTATTATATTTAGCTTAAGGGTTAACTAATAATTTAAATATGTTTGACATTCCTTGGTTTATAATTTTTTATTCATTAATTCTTATGAATAATTCATTTGAGAGGTATACTTCACTTGGTAATATTCACAGTCTTTTTCTCAATTTATTAACTCAGTTTTGCTAAATAACACTTGTATTAACCCATTACTATATTGATTAAATTATCTGTAATTTTATTTTAATATGCTCATATTATTATTACAATAAGGTTCTTGCTTCAGGATAAGCAAAAGTTCAAGTGTGGGGGTATTTGATAATTGTATTTTACTATTAAAAATTACACTCTTTAGTCTCTTTTTAATTTAATAACATTTCATTTTAGTTGCATAATTTACCATTTTCTGCATAATAATTAATATTTTTAGCACTTAGAAAATATTAGGACATTTAAATAAAATATAGATATAATCATGCATTAATTAAATAAATCATGAGTTTTACATTTTCTATCTAATTTGTATATTATTCTCAATGATTTTTTATTTTGTCTATAAGAAATTAAAATATCAGGTGTGCAATGTTGAACAAGAGTCAAAATCAAGAAAGTCAAAGAATAGAATACGGGCATGCAAAACTTAGGCTTGAAGAATGCACAGCCATGCACGGTCGTGGCAAGAAATGAAGGACATAGCACACGGCCATGTGAAGCATCACATGGCCGTGCCATTATGAGGCATGCAAGATTCACCGCCATGCAAGGCATGACATGGTTGTGTCATCTTTGCACTACAAAATGGCACGGCCATGCTCATGGACACACGATCGTGTCATTCTTTCCCTATACTTATGCACGGCCATGCACAAGGTAACATGGCTGTGCCATGATCTTTACACAAGTGTGCACAGCTGTGCAAGTCTAGCTATGCTTGTACATTTAAGGAATGTCCACTCAGATGCATGCATCATGTGCAACCATATTTTTGAGGATATAAGAGCATCTTAAACTCGAGTAGCAGCGAAGGGGGTGAAGAGGACATAAAATAACAGGCAAAGAAAAATAGAGAAAAACATAAAGAAAAGTACATGGAGACTAAGAGGTAGGGAGGAGGATTGAAGAAATAGATACTATTTTTCCAGAATTTTTCTTTTATTCATTTATTCCTATTTTTAATAATTTACATTATGTCTAATTAAACTCTTTTCGACTTTGGATTCATGTAGCCAGGATTACTGCTTGTCTAGATATTATTTTATTGCGGTTAATTATCATCAGTTAATTTCTCAGGTTTTGCTTCATTAATCTTATGTTTAATTTAGGCCTGATTAATGCATGCCTGTAGATAAATTTATGACAATGAAAGTTGCATGATTTGTTAGCTCATAAAACCTATGATTCTTGGGTTCCTTGATCACGAAAGTATACAAGATCTTAGGAGATTAATAGACTGTTAAGCAACTTAATAAACCTAAGTAATTCATTAGACCATGAGAATAGGTTGTGTTTGCTTTAGGTATGCTTGAGTGACTTTGAAAAAAGCCTTGGGAATATATGAACAGCTTACCCTTGACTGAGATTTATTAACTGAATTAACAAAATCCTGTAATTCAAGCAAGTGCCTAGTGAATGAATCCAAGCTCTAGTTTTTAAATCCTGAATTTATTTAGATATAATCTATTTACATTAGCACTCAGTTTATTTATTAATTTAATTTTCCAGTTTAAAAATCATTAGCTTGCAAAAGGCAAGACCACACTTAGTGATAGGATTTTTCATCTCCTTATGGGAATGATACTCACTCATCATATATTACTTGTAATGAGTTGTACACTTACAGAAACTGCTCAACACTCTGGACTAGAAAAAGATCTCCACAAGCTTTACTCCCGAGTAGATGGTTAATTCATTGATAAAAACCCTTAAGGCACTATAATATTTTTTTATGATGATTTACCCTTGGAAGGGAGGGATCACCACAAAGCCTTATTCATTAAAGCTAAGGTAAAAAGAAAGATGACCTATTATGTTATGGTAAATAAAGGTTCTACCATTAATGTGTGTCCATTGAAGATTCTGCCAAAGTTAGGGTTGACTATAGTAGACTTAAAACCTTTTTAGGTAATCATCAATGCCTATGATGATATGAAGAGGCCTGTCGAGGGACATTTGAGCTTTAGTTAAGATAGGACCTATCGAGACTTTGGTCCACTTGCATATAATTAATATTCCTGTGACCTTTGCTATTTTGTTGGGAAGACAATGGTTTCATCCTTTAGGTGGTGTGCCCTCTACTATCCATCAAAAAATTAAGTTCCCACATAAAGGTAAGGTTATCACCATGTCTACAGAAACTGAAGCTGTTGTGGCTGCTCTTAAGTTAGCTCCCAAAGAGATCCCTATAATTCTAAGTTTTGAGGTTTGCATAATTTATGAAGATGAGAAGGTTATGAATATGATGTGCAACATGAAATTCATGCTTGGCATGGGATTGGGAAAGAACTAAAGTGGACCCTCAGAATGGAGCATAAGGTATCCATTATGAAGCACAAAGTAGGATGTGAGGGGATTGATGATTCTGAGGAAGAAGTTAACATCTAGGATCAACTCAAGAAGAGAAAGGAAGAGGTTGTGGTCAAGAGAAAGGCTTTGTGGGAAACTTTTATGATTGAAGGCACTAGATATTCATACAATGAGGCTTTGGAACCTTTGTTACTAGCACGAAAGTGGTCCCAGGATTCAAAATCTTTGATGAGTTTGTGAATGGGGTAAAATGAGCTACTACTAATGAAGTTTCTATAAAAGAGTTGGTACCTGCTAAAGAAGAGTTTAAGGAGAACATGGCTACTCCAAAATTAAAAGATGCTAATGATCATAGCAAGGAACTGGATTTCAAAGCCTATGTCCTCAATTCCATCATGGATTTTTTTATGATGATTTTGATGTTTCCCTTACTACTTTTTTTAAAACTAATGATTTGTTCTTTCTGAAAGTGAATGCAATGAAGTCTGAGTTTTCTTATTTGTGTGATGTGTTTCCTAATGGTTATTCTATTTGTGATGATCATTTCATGCATATGTTTGACATTAATTCCACATAAATTGAATCATTTAATTTTGACAAAAATGATAACCCTAAAAATATATTGCTTGCTTATGATTTAACTCATGATGAGAGAGAAAAAATTAAAGAAATGGTAATAAAAAGATAGAAAGTATTTGCTTGGGGCTATGAAGATATTCCTAGGATTGACAAGGAGATCTTTGAACATAAAATCCCTATATATCCTCACATATCACTAGTAAAACAGAAGAAGAGGAGGTTAAGGCCAGAATAGGCTCTTTTGGTTAAAGAAGAAGTTGAGAAGCAACTAAAGGCAAAGTTCCTAGAGGTAGTAAAGGACACCACATGCTTAGCAAACATAGTCCTAGTCCCCAAGAAAGATTGAAGGGTCAGAATGTGTGTGGACTACCAAGATCTAAATAAGGCTTACCCAAAAGAGGATTTCCTACTGCTACACATCGACACATTGGTCAATAGCACGACTTCTAATGCAATGTATGCTTTCATGGATGGGTTCTCAAGGTACAATAAGATCCATAATGGTAATGATATATAAGCTGAAGATTTCTTTCACCACTGAGTAGGGCATCCATTACTATATGGTGATGCCATTTGGACTAAAAAATGCATGAGCTACTTATCAGAGAATGGTGACCACTCTATTGCATTATATGATCCAAAAATAGATAGAGGTGTATGTAGACAATATGATGGTGATGTCTGCAACCAGAAAAGGGCACTTCAAGGCTCTAGAAAAGTTCCTAGCAAAGATAGAAAAGCATAACCTCAGACTAAATCCAAAGAAGTGTGTTTTTGGAATAACATCTGGGAAGCTGCTGGGGCACATTGTCAATCAAAAGGGAATAGAAGTAGACTTGGAAAAGATCAAGGCGATTAGAGAAATGCCCACACTAAAGAATGAAAATGAAGTCAGGGGATTCATTAAACGATTATAATATATTAGTAGGTTCATAGCTAAGTTGACTACTATTTGTAAGCTAATCTTCAAATTTTTGAAGAAGAATCGACCCGTAATTTGGGATTATAAATGTCAACAAGCTAACTATTAAGAGCTATTTGATGAATGCTCTTATTTTATAGCCATTAAAGTTGGGTATGCCCTTAATCCTCTATCTGGCAATTAAGAAGGATGCAATAGGTGCAATGTTAGCTTAAGAGAATAAAGGGAAAGGTGAACATGCAGTGTATTACTTGAGTAAGAAGCTCTTTCATTATAAAGCTAGTTATAATCTTATAGAGAAAATATGTGTAGTTGTATTTTAAGTGACGAAGAAGCTCTGTCACTACTTCCAGTCCTACATAGTACAGGCAGTTTCTAAACATGATCCCTTAGGTACCTTTAACAAACTCCCTCACTCATGGGAAAGCTAACTAGATGTTTAGTACTGCTAACCAAATTTGACAAAAATCATGTTGTGAAGAAAGTAGTAAAAAGGAGGGTGGTAGCAAACTCATTGGCTCATAATCCAGTAATTGATGAATAAGAATGGGAACTAAAATTTCTTAATGAACATCTAGGGGTAATATAGGTACAAGGATGGAAAATGTACTTTGGCGAAGTTATCAATAATAAATGGGCTGGTTTTGTTGTAATCCTGATCACGCCAGAAGGAGAAATGTTCCCGATGGTGAAAAGACTCAAATTTAAGGTAACAAACAACCAAGAAAAACATGAGTCTTGCATCTTCAGTTTGGAAGCATTGTGTAGTATGGGGGCAGGGGACATCTACCAAGAAAAGAGAACTAGATAGCTAATACCCTAGCTACTCTGGCTTCTATGTGGGAAAGTGGAAAATGAACAGAGGTTAAGCCTCTAATATTAGCGAAGTCCTAAAACCCTTACTATGAAGAATTAAGGGTAATGTCAGTGGGTTCCCTGAGAGGCCTTCATTTTATAACTTGCAGCAATACTTGGAAATAGGACAGTTCCTTGAAGATGCTGACAAGAAAGAGAGGATGTCTTTGCAAATGCTATCTTTATAGTTCAACTATAATGGGATTATAGACGATAGGGTTTAGCGTGCCCAAGATCTTAGCAACCACGACACTGTTTAAGCTTAGGGTTTTAGAGAACACACTAACCACTGTCACAAAGACATGGCATGGAGATGAGAAGTCGCCAACTCGGGTAATAACTGGGACAAATTGAAAATGATGGTACTCAATTCTCTAAAAGAAAGCTAGTACCACAACTAAGAGATTCTAGACACGGAATACCAACTTCTTTCAGTCTTATGTTCATTTAGAAGTACTTTATGAATTACTATCTTATCATATATTCACATGCAATTTCATATAAACCCTTCTTTAAACAATTAACTCTAGGCAAACTAGTAATGAAAAATACATGTAAACAATGCATTCATTTAAGTTCACAATCCCTAAGTTAGTATAATATACATTGATTTTAATTAAATGGGCTAAATCTACATGTTTTAATTTACAAGTGACCCTAAAGACTAATGAACCTAATTCCTATTTAATTTAAATTAAGTGAACCTAAGACTGTTTATTTTAATTCTAAAAATGGGTCTAAATGTACAAACTATGAAGTATTTAACTTAATGGGCCTAGTTCTACATGTTTTAATTCTAAGATGATCTTGAATCTACAAGTTATGAAAAAGGCTGTAATTTAATGGGCTAAGTCTAAATTAATTTTAGTTAACCTAAGTGGGCCTATATCTAATTATCTAAATGAGCCTAAGTTATCCCTAACCTAATTTATAGTAAATTATAGGCCTAAAGATGCATTTCAATTGAAATCTACACCTAATTAATTAATAACCTATTAAATGAAATAGGCTAATTAAAAGATGGACCAAAAAGAACTACCTAAACCTAAAATTAATTAAATGGGTTAGAGCCTAACATGGGTTTAAGGCCTAAAAAAAGCCCAAAAATAATAATAAAAATATCAAAACAATCCAATAAAAGATTAAGCAATCAATTAAATTTATTCCTTCTAAAAAAACCCTAATTTAGTTAAAGTGACCTTAAATAATAAATAATTGAATTACAAAATAATTAACAAGCAACCCTAATTCTATCCACTTAAATCTAATTCAATTTTAATTAAAAAAATCTAATTATCTCTGTAGCCATTAATGTTAATTAATTATCCAATTAAAACCCTAATATTACAACCTAATTAATTAACACATAACCACACATATTGAATTTCATTATTCCCACTATTGGGGCTATTACTATGAGCTATTGAAAATAATAAAAAAACAATTAATACAATCCTAAAAAACTAAATGCAAAATAAAACAATAAAAAAATTAATAAACAAATAAATGAAAACCCTAGAAACTATATTTGGCTACAAAATTCAATTTATGGCATTCTATGGATCTTCATAGATTTTGTTCTCTAAGCGAACTCATCATGTAACCCTCTCCATAATCACCAATAAAAAAAAAGATAATGATTAGTGAATAAACAAAATAACAATAACAATTTAGTAAAGTTAAAATTTAATGGAAACAAAATAATAAAATAAAAAATAGAAAAAAAAAAGTAGGAGAGGAGAAGGGGGTATGGATGTAGTATTGATTTTCCCCTTAGACTAGTATAGATCATCGTTGCTTTTAAATGGATCTTCAAAAACTTGTTGTTCTCCTTTCAGAAAGCCTACTACTTCTTCTTCAAAGAACATATATTTTATAAGAAAATATTTTTTTAAACACTGCGTAGGAATAAAAGGAAAAGCCTCCAAAAAGTCCAGGAAAAGAGAAAGGTTGAGAGCTCCCCTCAGGAGAGTTCAAGTTGAGTTTTTATTAAGAAACCGTAGCTAAAAGACATCTCCTATTATGACTTATTTCCTTCAGAGTTTTGATTTTCAAAGGACTTTAATTTCCTGAAAATTCAGATAAATATTGTTTGACCAATCAAAATTCAAAAAACCAAATTTTATTTATTGTAAAAAATAAAAATAAAATAAAAAAAGATGAAAAACATTTAATTCTAACCGGAATTATATAGTTTCAATTGGAATTACATAATTTCGACTGATTTTATGTAATTCCGATCAGAACTTCAAAATTCCGATAACTTTTTTTTTTACAAAAAAATATCTCTTAAAGAATTTGAACTTTTCAATTAGGTCTTTAAAAAAACTATAATTAAGTGCTTTAGAAAAGCAATTAAAATCTTTTGGACACAAATTTAGACTTTTAAGGTTTCAAACTTCAATTGTTGAAGACTTATTTATAATATTTTCATCATTGGAGTCCTCTGTCGCATCCACACTTCATCATCCTGAAATTGGGTGCTTACAGATACATGTCTATTTGAATTTTGTTTATTTATTTTATTCTTCCTTTTTATAAAATTAATAATTAATTTATAAAATCTTTCATTAAATTAATTATTTATTTTAGTAAAATAAAATCCTTCATAGAAAATGAATCTATCTCATTTACTTATTTATTTCCTTCAAAAATCATCAATTTTGTCTAAATAATGTAAGTTTATTTTGTAAAGGACTCAATTGTAAAGTTTTTTGGGCTTATTTGAAATAATTTCAAAAATTTTTTTATCAATGACCCTAATCTCGGGTAGTACTAGATTATGTCCCGATCGGGACACGATCGAGTGAATTCTGTGTTTTACACAGAACTCATCCCGAATGGATGTCCCGATCATGTCCTAATTAGGATGGGAGCATGTCCCAACCGGGACACTGCTCCTGACAAGATAAGGAAATTTAATTTTTTCACCTTTTTATGTCTCCAATCATAATCAAGAACAATTTTTAAGATTCCTATTCAATTTAAATTCAATATAAGTTTCAACCCTAATCTCATGCCTATAAATACCACTCTATTCACAATTTATTTTTCATCTCAAAATAACTCTTTTCTCTCTACACATTCTACTTCAAAATTCTCTCCTAATGGCTCTAAGAAAACTAGCAACGCCTCTTCATCTTCTCAAGCTTCTCCTCCTTCAAAGAAGGACAAACCCAAGAGGACTCACTCTCCTTTTTCTTAATCCTCATAAGAAATTAAGAAGAGGATGTCCTTATTCCAAAAAAGGCTTTCATTTTTTCATGTTACATGCATGAAGACACTCTCAAGGTCATTAGTTGCTATGATGAAGTTTAAGAACTTCTCTTTAAAGGTGGGATTTATAACTTTGCTTTCACTCCTCTTCCATCCTATCCTACTCTTATCATTGAATTTCTCTCTCCTTCGACTCTTCACTCCATAAAATTTGATGATGATAATCCATATTTTTCAATATGATTTAAATTGAGGAAGAGAGATCATTTCATGATATATCAAGAGTTTGATACTCTTTTTAGATTCTCACAAGAGGAATATATTCAAGTGGATCCTCATTGGATTGTTACTTCCTATTAGGATCATATCAAGACTCCCAATGCTCCTTAATTTTCTGTTAGACACACCATAGCCTTTTTCATCAAATCTAAAGCTCTTTGGTATATTCTTTTCTTTCTCACCTATTCAATTAATGGTAAATCTCTATCTAATAAATCAATTTCTCTTGATGACCTCTTTATGCTTTATTATTTTTATAAAAATGAGAATATTACTTTAGGAAGATTTTTTACAATGTTGAATTTAGCTAATTAGTGATAGTCAAACATGTGTTATTTGCATTGGTGGGATTATTACAAAATTAGCTCAATTCTTCAATGTTAATCTTGATTTTATACCCTCTACCAAACCTGTACTTCTTGATGCTACTTTTATTCAAAATTCTAAGCAATTCACCTTTATCAATGGAGTTTGGGTTTGGAAACATGATCTTAGTAGTAGTGAAAACATTAAGGCCCTATTTCAAGAGTTAGAAGAACATGAGGGACAGGGGGAAAGAGAACAAGCTCCTCAACTTTAATTTACTCCTCTAAGAAAGAGATCAAGGAGTGAAGGAACCTTAAGTGCTCAAGCTTAAATGGATGAACCTTCATGGATTGGGCAAATTTTTTAGTGCATGTCTCTTATGGAAACTAACTTCAATGCACATTTTGATGGAGTTGAATCTAACTTCAATATGCGTTTTAAACAAGTTGATACAAACATTGCTCATCTTCAATATGATGTTCATCACATCTATGAGCAACAAGGCTACACATGCAACTATCCTCCTCCTTCTTTCCCTCCTCAAGAATAGTTTTTATATTTGTGTTTTCTATTTGTTTTATTTTTTATTTATTTCTTTTATATGAGCCTCAAGTTGTTAGTTTCTTTGTTTTAAGCTCATTCTATCCTAGTTTATGATTCATTTATCTTTAGTATTTTATCTTTGTACTATATCTTTTTAATGAATTTTTTTAATTTTTGGTCTTTCAATTTATTTGAAATTTATTTCTTTTGACTTTTGACAAAGGGGGAGAAATATTTGAGTTTAAACATAATCCTTTCATAATTGTTTTGATCTTTAATTAAGTTTACATGTGTACTTAGTTAATTATAACTATGTGATAGTATGTCTTTAATATCAATTTTTTTAGAACAGTGAATAAATGACATATTTATTACATAAAGATTTTTATTATCGTTGCTTTCTTATTGTTTTGGTTCATGGTCTTTTATTTCCTTTATTGACTTGCAAAGGGAGATATAATAATGCAATTTTTGGGCTTAATATTTATGACTATAATATGCCAAGGCCACATGATTTATTAACTAGTTAAGCTCTCTATGATTATGTATGATGTATTGCATATGTTTGAAATTATTTCCTTCACAAATTTCAAACATTCTTTTATGGTTTAAAGAACCATAATCATTGGTATGATTTCATTTAGAATAATAATTTATATTTTTTATCATGTCCATATATGTAGGGGGAGAAATAAACAAATATATTTGTTCTGATTCCATATATTCATTATTATTACAAATTGTTCATATAATCCATATTTCTCTTACTAAACTCAAAATAAGTTTGTCAAAATCAAAAAAGGAGAGATTGTTGACCTTAGCAAGTTAAGAAATATTGATTTTCATCTTAACAAACTTAATTTTGAGCAACTAATATATTTTTTCATGTGCGTATAAGTTAGGAATAATTTAGAAGTAGAAATAATAATCAAATATCGAAGAAAAATGATTTCGAAAAGCCATTTCAAAGTTCTATCTCTATTGCACTCATCACAGGGACGAAATTGCACAAAAAGTTACAATTTTGATTAAAGTCCTGATTAGGACCAAAGTGAGCAAAATTTTGCAAAAGAGGCAAAACCTATCTCGATTAAGTGTCCTGATCAGGACAGAGCAGTCCCGATCGGAACATGCCCATCCTAATTGGGATCAAAGACACAATGACTCTTAATGGCTATTTGGTGCTAGTCCCGACTAGGATTGATGATATCATGACCGGGACCTAACAAAATGCAGCCCAAAAGTCTAAATTTTCATTCAAATGGACTTGAATAATGTTGGGAATGAAATCATTGCTTCCAACATCTATAATTGGATTTCTTAAGTATAAATAAGACCTATAAAGATTGTTTTATGGTTAAGAAACTTGCTTATTCATTTTATACATTCAAGCATTCAATTAAGGTCTTTAAATTCTTCTAAAATTCATTTCTTTATATAAACTCTTATAAGAGTTGGTGACTGATTAGAATAGATATTCTTGTTCTTCTATTTTTTAGGATTAGAAAATGGGAAGTGAGATTCTATTCTAAAGGAATTGGTTTAAGTGTTTAGCCATCAAAACACTTAGGATTTCAGTTTTAGTGTGATCCTTGAAAACACTTGTGATTCAATTTTTGAGTGAGCCTAGAAAACCTAAGTTGTAAGGTTTTAAGATGAGCCATAAAACTCTTATGTAATCTCAATCTTGTGAATAAGATTATGGAAATCTTAACTTAGGGATAAGTTAACTGGAGACGTAGGATTATTGTTAAATCCAAACTCCTTAAATCTTTGTGTTTTTCATTCTTCCTTCTCAATATTCTTCAATTCTTGTAAAGAATTCTCTTAATTTCTAATTATTGTTCAATACTCCTATTCACCCCCTAGGACTCTTTCAAATTCTAATAGCCACTTGTCTCCCTCATTCTAATTGATTGTTGGTCCCAAAGAGCAAGCTCGACTAGGGTTCAACCGCAGTCGGTCTCTTATTCCAAATGATCACTAGCGCCCAGAGAGCATGCTCGACCAGGGTCCAACCAGTATCATACCTCTGCCTAGAGAGCAAACTCAACCAAGGCTCTTAAAATTATTCACACATCTGCCCAAAGAGCAAAGCTCAACTAAGGCTCTCATTTCCATAAATTTTGCCTATAGAGCAAAGCTCAACCAGGGCTCACAAATTAATCAATGGCCATCAAATTAATCATTAAAGGTGCACATGTAGTCCTACTGACACCCACCAGATAGCACGTTCTACCATTATTTCTAAATCATTGAAAGCATAATAAATAAAATAACATAACATAAACAATAAAGCAAAATAAAACAAATTCCATAAGGCATTCTTCAATTACTATTCATGATAAATGAAGAAATAATTATGCATGTAGCAATATAAATAAATTCGTAAAAATCAATAAAATCATTTCATTATTATTTAAATCATATGGAAATATAATGTAAAACCATCACAACACACATTATATAAAATCAACTCACAGGTTGAGCGTACTGGGTGACGCATTCTCTATTGCCCAAATACTACAAGTCTGGTCCTAGAGTTCTCTAAAATAAATAAATATTTATTTAAAATATGCTTATATACATAAATTCATAAAATTCTCAAAATTTAATAAAATCATTAGATGATAAGGTTGACTCAATCTAAGACACGATGTTGTACAAACTCAATCTAAGACACAATGTTGTACAAATTCGAAATTAACATATACCGATATCATGTTTTATGAGAAATTTATCAAAAATTCGGTTGAGTCTCCTCTGTAAAACGGACATCTTTCTATCGAAGTAGAGCCATTCTAACAGTCTCATAACTCAACAACTTGAGTTGGGCCCTCACACTACACTTATATTCAATTGAGAACCACAATTCCCAACACATAATTAAAAATATATATCTCAAATCACTAATAATTCATAAAAATATTAAAGACATTTTTTTCCAAATAAATAATAAAATTTCTAGTTTATAAATAATATTTTACTAATAAAATTCCATTTTACAATTAAATTAGCATAAATTGTAAATAATTATCAAAATCACTCAATTATATCATAAAAATAATAAAATGCTCATTTAAGCTTGGGAAACAATAAATAAACTTATTTTTCCATATATTTTCCCAAAATTACCACTTATTAATTAAAATTAGAAAAAAATATAAAAATTATTTTTATACTTTTATCATTTAAAAATAGTCTGAAACAATATAATTAACAATAATTAAAATTAAAATTAAACAATTCATCAATTTCTAATAATTTCCCAAAAATGCATATTAATACATAAACTTTAAAAATTCATATCTTAAATTCTAAAACTAATCTCACAAAACTTTCTTCAAAAAGTTTAATCTACATAATTTATAGGATTTAATACAAATATAAAAATTACCTAAGTTGGGACTATCCGGAACAGTATCATGAATAGTACCCGACACCCAGAAAATTTGAAAATTAAATAAAAATCACAACAAGTAAGATCACAACCTCCAAATAATTTCATCTCAAAGTAACTATATCTAATAAAATCGAATTAAAGCTCAATTTAACAAAATAACTAAAATATCCAAAATATAATTACTCCAAATTGAGGGGCCTACCGGATTTAGAACTTGAAATTGACGAAGGGCTTTTGAAGCCCAAAGGATGAGGAGCATTTTAGAACTAGTGACGAGCCTTGGAGTGGCCGGAGGCAGCATTGGCAACTCCCAAAGCAATCCAGCAACAAAGAACCTGAAAAAGAAAAAGGAAACAGATTGAAGGGTGTTGTTGCCAGGGAGGAGGAGCTACTAGGGGAGGCATTTGATGGTGGCGAGGTTGAGGTCGTTAACACTGGCAGTGGTGGTGGTGGGTGGTGGTAGCATGGGGAAGAAGAAGAGGAAGGAAGGGAAGGGAAAAGAAAAGAAGAGGGAGGAGAGAAAAGGAAATGGAAAAAAACTTTTGTATTTATTTATTATAATATAGTACAAAAGTACTACTTTTATTATTATTGTAAAATAAAATTATCCCCTCTCTCAATTATTCACACACACACATATATATATATATATATATTCTCTCTTTAACAATTAATAAAAATAAAAATTACTAAAATTACACTAATATTACTAATCTCATAATAATTAACACTCATTAATTAAAATAATAATTAAACTTAATAATCCACATTTAATTTTAATAATTAAAAATTCAGGACTTTACATCTATGGTAAGGAAACTTTTGCTTAAATGCAAAAACTTATTATCTTAAAAGAAGCATTATAAGTAAGAGTTATCTAACCTAACCAAAGAATTCAAAAAATTAAAAAATGAAATTTCTAATATTTTTAAATCAAATGATAAATTGTCTAATGATTTGAAAAATTCAAATTCCTTGGAAGAGCAACTCAAAAAAGTAAGTGATGAAAATCATAAATTTTCTAATGAGGTTGTAGAATTAAAAAAAAATTCCATATCCAAATTCTAAAGAGGAAAAGAGAGTTTAGATAACTTACATGACTCTTAAAAAATTCAGGGAAATACTTATGGAATTGGATATGCTAATGGAATGGCCTTATGTTCATCATCATCATATATTAAATTTGTTAAAGCATCATGCAATTCTATTCATTCTACTTCTAAACTGATTAAAACTTAAGTTTTCAAAGCTAATAAGTCTCATGTGTTATATATTATAGGGAAGTCTCATAAGACTCAATCCCATATGACACAAAAGGGTAAGTCACATACTAGAAAAGCACAACCCAAACATGATTACATGTACATTAGACACAACACTTATAAGCATGTTGCATAACACAATGCACCTAAACATGTTGCACAAACCTATCAAAATACACATTGCCATTGCCAATGTATGTCTCATACCATGACTTAAAATAATAGGAAACACACACTACTATAACATAAAAGACATGTTTCATATACTAGGAAAGCATATCATCCTAGGAGAAAAAAAATTTGAAAATATTGTATATTCATATTGCATGATCAAAGGACATACCAATAATATGTGCTTCTATAGAAGACTACATATGAATTTACTTCCATTGGATTATGTTAAGACTAACCAACCTAGATCAAAAGAACACTTAATTTATTTTTTATAGGTGTGCTTGAAATCTATAAGAATAAAAATCAAGTGGTATCTCAACAGTGGATGTTCAAGGCATATGACGGGAGACAAGAAGCAATTCAACAAACTTAATGCAAAAAATGGAGGTCATGTCACATTTGGGGAACAATACCAAAAGAAAAATAGTAGGCATTGGACAAATTGGTAATCCTCAATCCTTATTTATGCATCATGTATTGCTTGTTAATGGTCTCAAACATAATTTTCTTAGTATAAGTCAATTATATGACATTGAAAATAAAGTGAAATCAAATGCTTAATGTCTATTTCTCATGACACATGGACATGGCATGAAGGTTAGGACATGTTAATTTTGAGCTTTTGAATCATAATTGTAAACATGAATTTGTGATTGGTCTACCTAAGCTTGAATTCATAAAGGATAAACCCTATAATGCTTACTAAAAGGGAAAAAAGTCCAAGTCCTAATTTAAGCTAAAAAAATGTAGTGTCTACCTCTAAGCCACTTGAACTTATACATATGGATTTGTTTGGACCAACTAGAGCTGCTAGTCTTAGTGGAATGCACTATGCACATGTCTTGGTTGATGACTACTCTAGATTTACTTGGGTGTTGCTCATAAGCATAATGCATTTAAAGCCTTTGAAAATTTTGTAAAAAGAGTTCAAAAAGAAAAAAGGTTTTTATATTTCTTTTATTAGAAGTGATCATGGAACCAAATTTGAAAATGAATTTTTCAAAACCTTTTATGATGAAAATGGTATTTCACATACATTTTCTTCTCCTAGAACTCCTTAACAAAAGGGGGTAGTTAAAAGGAAAAATAGAACTCTTGTGGAAATGGCTAAAACAATGCTTCATGAGTATAATTTATCTCTATACTTTTGGGCAAAAGCCTTTAACACATTTTGTTATATTTCAAATAGAGTTTTCAAAAGACTAATTTTAAATAAAACTTCTTATGAGTTATGAAACAATACAAAACCTAAAATCTCATATCCAAGAGTATTCGGATGCAAGTGCTTCATATTGAACACCAACGATAATCTTAGAAAATTTAACTCTAAAGTCGATGAAGGAATTTTTCTAGGCTATTCCACCTCAAGCAAAGTATATAGAGTATTTAATAAGAAGACTTTAGTAGTTGAAGAGTCAATACATATTATTTTTAATGAATCAAATTCATTTAATCCTAGAAAGGTTGTTTTTAGTGTTAATAATCTTGTAGGTGACAATAAGACTGTGGATACTCAAAAAGAGAATGCTAGTAAGCCTTAGGAACTTGAAGATTCAAGCAAGGAGGACGATGAGGATATATCTTAACCTACTTTAAAGGATGAACTTCCAAAGGATTGATAATTTAAGAAAGCTCATCCTCAAGACGTCATTATAAGTGATACTACAAAAGGACTAGATCTAAACTCAAGTCTATTATAAATTTAGCATTCATTTCTCAAATTGAGCCAAAAAATGGTAATGATGCACTAAGTGATGAATTTTGGGTCCTTATTATGCAAGAAGAGTTAAATCAATTTGAGGGAAACAAAGTTTAGACCTTGGTTTCTAGACTAAAACATCATCCTATTATAGGGACCAAATGGGTGTTTATAAATAAGATGAATGAACCAAGTGTCATAACTAGGAGCAAAGTTAAACTAGTAACTAAAGTTTATAATCAAGAGGAAGACATGGATTATGATGAAACCTTTACCTCTGTTGCAAGGTTAAAAGCTATTAGAATGCTACTTGCATTCATTCATGAATTTTAAACTTTATCAAATGGATGTTAAAAGTGTATTTTAAATTGGTTTTATTGAAGGGGAGGTATTTATTGAACAAGCTCCCAGTTTTGAAAGATTTGATTTTCTTAATCATATATTTAAACTTTCTAAAGCATTGTATGAATTGAAACAAGCTTTAAGAGCTTAGTAAGAAAGATTGAGTAACTTTTTTTTAGAAAAAGGTTTCTCTAAATGAAAGGTCAACACAACTCTTTTCATAAAGAAATCCAAAAATGATTTGTTAATTGTGCAAATATATGTTGATGACATTATCTTCGATGCTACTAACCATTACTTATGTGAAGAATTTTCTAAGTTAATGCAAGGAGAATTCAAGATGAGTATGATGGTAGAACTTAAATTATTCCTTGGTCTACAAATCAAGTAATGCAAAGATAAGACTTTCATCAATTAAACTAAATACGATAGGGACATTCTCATGAAGTTTGGCATGGATGGAGCTAAATCAAGCAAGACTCCTATGAGTACCACCACCAAACTCAACAAAGATGAGAATGGTAAAATGGTTTATGAAAAATGATTTAGAGGTATGATTGGATCCCTTATTTATTTAACCACTAGTAGACCTAACATTATGTTTGCTACTTACTTATATGCTAAGTTTTAATTTAGTCCTAGAGAGTCTTATTTGAATGCTATCAAAAGGATTTTCAAATATCTTTATGGAACAATGCATTTAGGACTTTGGTATCCTAAGAGTTCCCCCTTTGACTTAATTAGCTATTCAGATGCAGACTTTTCTGATAGCTTACTAGATAGAAAGAGCACTGCCGAATCTTATCCATTTTTAGGACAGTGTTTAGTTTCTTTGTTTAGCAAGAAACAAGTTTTGGTTATCTTATCCATTGCTGAAGTTGAATATATTGCAGCAAGTCTTTATTGTTCACAAGTCTTATAGCAAAAACAATACTTGTTGGACTATAGTAAAAAACTTGATCACATTCCTATCAAATGTGACAATATAAGTACTATAAACCTTAGCAAGAATTCCATTCAACATTCTAGAATTAAGCATATAGACATTCGACATCATTTTTTATGTGATCATGTTCAAATTGGTGATATCTCACTTAATTTTATTGATACAAATAATCAACTTGTTGATATCTTCACCAAACCTCTTAGTGAAAAGAGATTAAATTTCATTAAACATAAACTTAGTATGATTAATGGTTCTAGTCTATCTTGATTTTGTGTTTAAATTTCTATTTTGATTATTGGTTTCACTTAAGTTTTCTTTATGTTTATTTCTTGTATATTTATTTTTTTTTTATGTGAAATCATGCGATTTTTATCTGAATTACATTAATTGTTTTAACTATTGATTTTGATCTTCTTTATTTTCAAAATATTTTGTAAGATTAATTTCTTTTATATTATTCATATCATGCTTTATTTTTTTTATTCCTCCTATTTTGCAAAATTAATAATTAATTAATGAAATTTTTTTCATTCAATTAATTATTTTAATTTTAGCAAAATACATCTTTCTTTAAATAATTTTATTTCAAATACTCCTTTAATCTTTCACAGAATCTTCAATTAATTCAAAATATATGCAATTAATTCACAAGGACTTCATTGTAAAGAATTTTGAACTTGATTGCAAAAATTTTGCAATCTTTTTAATGTCAGGGACTTGTCCTACCCAGGATCATATCATGTCCCGATCAGGATGAGAACATGTCCTGATCGGGACATCGATCATGACAAGATTAGGATTCTAAATCTTTTTACCTCTTTGACTCTTTAATCATAATCAAGAATGATTTTTGAGGTTCCTATTAAATTCAAATTTAAAATTTGAACTATTTCGAACCCTAATCTCTTGCTTATAAATACCATTCTATTTCTACTTAATTTTCTACTCAATCAATATTTCCTTTCTCTATAAATTTCTTCTCATATTTTCTTTTCTCTCACTATGGCTCCTAAGAAACTAAGCAATGTTCTTTCCTCTTCTCAAGATCCTCCTTTAAAGAATGATAAACCTAAAAGAACACACTCGCCATTCTTATATTCTTCTTCTGGTTTCAAGAAGAGAGTGTCATAATTCCAAAAGAGAGCTTTTATTCCTTCAAAATTCATGGATGAACCTACTCTCAAAGAAATTGGTTGCTATAATGAAGTCATGGATATTTTTCTAAAAGGTAGGAAATATGATTTTGCTTTCACACCTTTTCCATCTTATCCTTCCTTTATTATTGAATTTCATTCATCATACACTCTTCGTTTCGTCAAGTATGATTATGCTAATCCCTACTTCTCCATGAGATTCAAGTTGGGAGGGAGACACTTCATAACACATTAAGATTTTCATACTCTTTTTGGTTTTTCCTAAGAGGGTCACATTCAAGTTAAACTTCATTGACTTGCTTCTTCTTTTTGGGATGAATCAAGGCTCCTAATGGTCCTCAATTCTCTGCTAAATTTACTAAAGCCTCACACATTAAATCCATGGTACTTTGGTATGTTCACTAATTCATTACATATTATATTAATGGTAGATCTCTTTCCAATGAAACTCTTTCTCTTGATGATCTTTTCATTTTATATTGCCTTTGTCATAATAAAAAGATTACTTTGGGAAGATTTTTACAGTAGAGACTTTGGGTAATTAGTGATAGTAACATCGGTGCAATTTTTATTGGTGGAATTGTCATAAAGTTAGCTAAATTTTATAATATTAATCTTGATACTCTACCCTCTACCAAGCCTATACTTCTTGATGAATCTTTTATAAAAAAAAAAAAACTCTAAATAATTCACCTATATTAATGGAGTTTGGATTTGGAAACATGACCTTAGAGCAAGTGAAAATATTAAGGCTATATTTAAAGAATTAGAAGAGCAAGAAGGTTAAACTCATGATGCTCCTTCAAGAAAATGATAAGAAGTGAAGGTACATTAACTTAAAGTGCTCAAGCACAAGGTGGGGAACCTTTTTGGGTAGGCCAAATTTTTTAACGTATGACTTTCATGGAATCCAACTTCAATTCTCACTTTGATGAAGTTGAATCCAATTTCAATGTGTGTTTCAATCAAATTGATGGAAACATTGCTCATCTTCAACATGATGTCCATCATATTTATGAGCAACAAGGCTATACTTGCACCTTTCCATCCTTTGTGCCTCCTCCTCCTCCATCTCCTCCTTAAGAATAGATGTCATTTATATTTTTCATTTTTTTATTTTCAATATCTGATTGGTTTATTGTCTATGTATAAGCCTTTATCTATTAGTTTTTTTTTAAGGCTCATTTTATGTTTAGTTTATTTCATGTTTATTTTCAGTATTTTTTTAAGTTGTATGACTTTTCTTTAGTAATGCAATTTTATTTTTTCAAAATGTCAATTTCTCTATCATATCTTCTTTTTGATTTTTGACAAAGGGAGAGAAATATTTGAGTTTGCATGTGTATTTAGTTAATATTTTAAAAATTATTGAAATTCATTTACAATTCTTTTAAAAGATGTGTTTATGTTAGTAATATATTTGAAATAGAGGGAGAAAATTGTTTAAATTTATTTTGCATAATTTTATTTGTTCATGCATAACAACATTGTAAATATGGCTAGTTTTTTTTATATCATATATGATAAAAGGCCTTATTTGCCTACTTTATTTATGTATGACGTAGATTTTAGAAAGATTTGGTGTATCTTTGTTTTTACTACTTTAGTTCTTTGTCTTTTAATTCCTTTAGGATTTTTTTATTATTCCATTAGGTACTTTTCCCTTTATATCTCTCTCTTTTCTTTTTGTCTTTGACAAAAGGAGAGAAGAAGCTTTGTGATAGTTTGTGATTGTGTTTCTAATATGCTAAGTGCTATAAGATCATGTACGTTGGCTAGCTAAGCTTTATATGATCATGTGATAGTTAAGTTTGATAAGCTTCAAACATAAGTGCTTTATTTACTATTTTTATAATGCACTTTAGTAGCACTATATGCATATATGTTTGAAATTATTTCCTTCATATGGCCTTAGCATTTTTAAATGATCATGTTATTATGTTTTCAACACATTTGTTATGTTATACCATATCTCTTTCATAATATGTTTTGCGTGATTCTATTTTTGTAAAGGGGAATAATTTTATAAATTTACATTTCTTATGATGTCCATATTCATAGGGGAATAAGTAAATAAATATATTTTATTTCATTTGATATCATCATTATTATCACAATTTTTATCTATCAGACACTTCACTTTATCTTATTTTTATCAAACTTAAAATAAGTTTGTCAAAATAAAAAAGTGGGAGATTGTTGACCTTAATTAGCAAGTTATCAATCTTAATTTTGAGCAACTAATGTGTTTGCCTGAGGTGTGTATAAATTAGGAATCATTTAGAAATCAAAATAGTGTTGAATTATTAAAGAAAAATCATCTCAGAAAGACATCACAAGCACTATCTCGATCGGACTCAAGACAGGGACTAAATTGCACATTTTTGGCAATTTTGAACCTATCCTGAGCTCATCCCAACCAGGACCAAGCCCGAGATTGAAGGACTAAATTCTACTCAAATAGGATTTTAGGAAAGTGAAGATCTTGATCAATGTCCTGACCGGGGCATTGCCTGAGACTAAGTAGTCCCGATGGGACCAAGGGTCACGATCGAAACCTAATTCCGCAAAATTTTTATTTTTAGGCAGAACTAATCCTGATCAATATCCTGACCGGGACCATGCTGGAAACCAAAGAAATTCAAACCAAAAACAACTACTTTCGAGGTATCCCAACCAGACAGATGATGTCCCAATCGGGAGCAGGACATTTCCAACTTAAAAGCAAATGACATTCATATGGTGTTTGAATTTATTGGGAATGAAATTATTGCTTCAAACAGCTATAATTAGATTGCTCAAGTATAAATACAATTTCTGAAGATTTTTTTTTAAATGTGTTTATTAAATATACTCTCTTAAGTATTTAATTAAAACTCTAAAAATTATCTTCAATTCATTTTATTTTTATATAACTCTTGTGAGAGTTGGTGACTGTTAGAATAGAAATTCTTATACTTCTATTTTCTGGGTTTAAGAAAATGGGAAGAGAGACTATATTCTAAAGGAATTGATTTAGGTGTTTAGCCATTAAAACACTTGATTTTGGTTTTAGAGTGAGCCTAGAAAACTTTTGATTGTAAGGTTGTAAGAGTGAGTCTTAAACTCTTGTATAATCTCAATCTTATAAATAAGATTGTAGGAATTGAAAATCCTAACTTGGGGATAAGCTATGTGGAGATGTAAGATTGTTGAGAATCCAAACTCTTTAAATTCTTGTATTTATTCTTCTTTCTTCTTAGTATTCTTTCATTTGTTATGAAGAATTCTTAAAAAAAAATTTTTATTGTTTCAACAGTCTTATTTACCTCCTCTAACACATTTTCAAATTTGATTTTTTTTTTCACATGAATCATATCTCTGTTTAAATTAATCGATTCTACAAAAAAAAAACATTTTATAAATCACCTTGGCTCCATGGCTTTCATGTTGGTCTCAACTTATAGGGATGTAATAACAATTGAGAGCAATATGATATAAAAAAGAAAAAAAATCTGCCATGGAAATTTTCACTTATATAGTTATTATTATTTTGTTTTCTTTTCTTTTGTTTTTTTACGCTAAAGCTTAACTAAATCAAGTGGAGAATAAGGAAGATTCCACCATCATTATCTTTATTGAATTTAAATAATATAAATAAGCAAAAAGAAAAAAAAGGAAAATATGCATGGAAGATGATTCATAAAATCCAAAAAGAAACAAAAATAGGTAGAAAATTTTTCTTGCGAATGACCTAATTTCTGATAAATTGCTTTTGCCTACACCCTATAAATGGATTTAATATAAGGATAAAGATGTTTTCCAATATAATAATGAATAATGAGTGTGCCAACATATATTATCTCAATCATTTTTTTTCTTTTTCTTTTTTTTTTCTTTCTTTGATTCCAAAGAAAAGAAAAGAAAAGAAAAGAAATTGTACATCACAACGTGGGCTTTATTTTATAAATCTTTGGGAACGTATATATATATATATATATATATATTAATCATCGTTAAAAAATTACTTCATAATTAAAAAATTACTTGATAATTAGGTAAAAAAATGTTGAAAGCAACTTGTTTATGAAAAATATATATTTTGAAAAATATGCAACGAGTGAGTTTATTTCAATTGTTTTTTGTAATTTTTTGTTTGTTGTTTTTTTATTATTTTTATTTTGTTAATTTTTGTTATTTTCAGTTGTTTCAATTGTTTTTTTTTAATTTTTATTTTGAAAAATATTATTTTTATTACTAATGCTAATAAAAGTAAAAATTTATTGAAAAGAATTATGTTAATTTAAATAGCTTATTTAAATTTTTTTTTAAAAAAAATATTATGTTGTTCTCTTGTTTTCAAAAAAACAATTATTATTATTATTAGTATTAATAATAATTTTTTTGATATATTTTATAATTTTGTTATTTTTTTTTTTTTTTAACAAAAATCAACAAATAAAAATAACAAAAACAACTGAACCAATAAAACAATAAAACAATAAAATGTGTAGTTATTGATTTGTTGTTTTTTCAGTTATTTTTCATTATTAATAATAAAATTAATTTCATAGCAAAATTAAGGTCATATGCACAAAGTCAAGAAGATAAACTAATAAAATTAAAAATTAGGAGAATGAATGTCTTACGTCTAAGCAATTAAAACATAAAAAATCTGATACCACAGATGTGGATCCATAGTCGTGGCTTTCCTTCATAGTTAGCCGACCTTCATCTTTAAGAGACATTACATATAGCTTTAACAGTTTTCTCGCCTCTACTTCTAAACCCTGCAATGCTTGCTCACATTTGTACACATCCACTATATCAATGGAATTGCATTCCTCATCAGTAACATCTTTGATCTGGAAAAATTTGACGCCTCTAAAAAAGCTCTATGGAAATATTTCTTTCAATAATGCAAGAAAAGTCTCATCATTGACATCATCTTTTAAGTACTTCATTTTTGCTACATTTCTTTTAATAAACACTGCCGCCGCCACCACCACCATCATCATCTTGTACAATAGTATTACCCAACTAACTCCTACGAAATAATACGATGATTAACATCATCCATCTTAATTTCTTAATGCTGGCTGCAGGATGGCTTTTTGTGGACATTTTAAAAATTTATAAATAATTTCCAGCAATTGAATCTGTATAACGTTCCTTAATTTGATCACCATAAGAGCAGAAATTAAAAACAAAAAATAATTGTAATTAATGTAATGAACGAATCATTCTAACTGATTTAAAAGAAAATAAGAAGAAAGGAAACATGTAAATGAACAATTTTTTTTCTTGAACTTTGGTTTTTCTAGTGTTTTTTTTTTTTTTTTTTTTCCCTGATCATGAAAATCATGACATGTTAACATGGAAATTGGCATTCTTGGTGGCTTTACAGATAGGGCAAGTATTGAGACTAGACCCACAAACAGTACACAGGCAAAGATGCCTGCACGGCAATAGCAACACGTACGACTCCTCTTTTCTACAGTTTCTGCACAACCCGCTGTTTCTTGTGTCCGTATTCTACGCTCCACCACTTGCCAACGTGCACCTCTGACACATCACCGTTTGATAGAAGGGAAGGCCAAAAATGGAAAAAAAAAATTGAAATCTAAACATGGAAGGTTAAATTTGAAAAAAAAAATAAAAAACATGTTTCCCAAAAAAAAATTGAAAAAAAAAACCAATTGAAAAAGGTCAATTTAATGGTCCATTTGTGATATTTATTTTTTTTATGATTATATCCAACTATTGGGAAGATTATAACAATCACAACATTACAATACTATGACAATAATTATCAAAGACTATTACTATTACAAACTATTACTATATATATATATATATATATATATATATATATATATATATATATATATATATGGGCAAAGGAGCATGATACTTGTCATATTCTCACCAAAGATTGAACCCATAACATAAGGCATCCACCTTGTTAATTGAGTGAGGCTTCATGATTTTTTCTCTAAATTTTTATCAGTTGGTATAGTAAAAATATCTTAAATTTGACATTTTAGTTTTTTTTTAGATGGTTATATTTTGGATAATTTTAAGGTATAATACATATATAGCTTTTTATATATGTTATTTTTTGTCAGTTTGACATCTTAACTTATAATTTTATCATTTTAACACCTAAACTTTGTTAAAATACACTAGTTTATACTAACATGATGACACAATATATATACCACCTCCTTGAATTTGTCACTTTTTATCAATTTCACATATCCACTTGTAATTTTTAGTTTGTTAAACTTTTATAATGTAACACATACTGATTCTCTATTTCATACCACGTGTACTGATAGGAATTTCAAAATTATATTTTAGCTAAATCCAAGTGTCAAAATAGCAAAACTATAAGTTAAAGTGTTAAAATGACAAAAAATGACAAATACAGAGAGTCATGTATACTTAATTTTAAAGATAAATCTTTGAGATGTATTTAGAAAAAAAATAGTTTCTCTATATGCTGACTCTAAAAATTGAATTTATATCAAATTCTTTCATTCTATAAATAATTTAACCACAGGAATTAAAGATACTGTAACACAACAATAATATATGATAAAAAGGAAAAGCACTAATTTCCAAAGTATGGTTAAACAACAATCAGTAATTGAATTATGGGACACCAATCAATAATTGAATTCTGGAACACTAATGCAAATATGATGAGTGAGATGATCATCAGTTGTGAGAATAGTTATTAAATGTAATCTTATTCAGTTGTGAATGATGCATAATTAATGCACCTTGATTACTATATATGTGAAATTAATCTAAATGACTGCCAAATGTGCACTACTGAAATCAATTACAAAGGTTGGAATAAAACTACAACAAATTCTTCAAAATTGAAACACAATTAATGATGATGATGATAATAATAATAATTTAGTGGCAATTATAAAAAGGCAAAAAAATTGAACTTTTTCGGTCATTAGAGCAAATAAAATGGGTTCATATTGCATTAAATTAAAAAATTTTAAAAGGTGATATGAATTAAATATTGATGAATAGTACAAAAGGAGACATTTCTTCCTTTTAAATTGAAATAACAGGATTTGAATTATACATTTTAGAATGTTGATAAATAAAAATTATAACTTAACTACTTGCTTACTGACATAATACAAGAAAGCTTTAACGGTATGGCCTTAATGATGAAAAGGTTTTAATTATAGAATTAAAATTGATTTAGGTTTAGCAACAGAAGATGTTAGCATAAGCAACTCTAAATGACACATTTTATCTTTGATTTCTTTTATAAGTTGTAGGTTCTCTTTAAATCAGTTAAAGATTTTTTTTTTTTTTAATTATTGAAGTGTTATAACTCCTCATCATAAAGAAAAATAAGAGGGGATGACAGTTCAAACCAAGATGACTCCTCTTTTCTATAGTTTTTGCACAACCAATTATTTCTTGTGTCCGCATTCTGCAATCCACCACTTGCCAACGTGCACCTCTGACACATAACCGTTTGATGGGAAGGGAAGGGAAGGCGAAATATATATATATATATATATATATATATACATGAAAACATACATGGTTAAATTTGAAAAAAAAAAAAAACAATTGAGACAGGTCAAAAATGATAGTGACTTAGTCAAATGGTCAATTTAGTGATATTTTCTCTAAATCTTTATAAGTTGGTATAGTAAAAATATGTTAAATTTAACATTTTTTTTGTTGTTTTTTTACATGGTTATTGTTGGCATAAAAGTTGCTCTACCCGCGCAGAGGCCCAAGGATAATGACAATACAAGTACACTGGATTCAGTCGACTTAACCTAGCCTTCCTTTCCTTCAAAAGCCCAAAAAACCCAATCAATTGATACAGCCCAATCCATTAATAAGCACTAAGGCGTCGCGTTAGTAGAGAAATTTCAAAAAAAATGTTGGAGTTGTTGACATAATTTTCGAGATAACAGAAATATGTTGTCAACGGCATGAAAGAGAAGGAGCAAATCAGGAAAAGTGGGTAGTGGAGAGATTTGAGAGGAGAGAGAGAGAGCGAAAAAAAAACAGAGATAAAAAGGAAGGGGGTGGCTCTGAAAAGAGGATTTTTTTGGGAACTAAAAAAGGGAATTAACAGAAAAAAGGTTAGCAAAAGAAAAGCAAGAAGAAGTAAGAATAACGGTGAAAAATAACAAAAAATGGCTAAAGAAGAAAGTTTAGGGTTTAAGTTAGCAAAAGAAAAGAAGAAGTAAGAATAACGGTGGAAACTAACAAAAAATGGCTAAAGAAGAAGGTTCTCAAATGAGCCGGAGAAGAAAAGAGGAAAGGGTCAGTTAGCTGAGTTCCGATTACTAGTCAAGTTCATAACACTATGTCTTTGAAGGCCAAAAACAGGAGCTGTTTCGTGCTACTTATACAATAATCTCTATTCCTTCCACTCGTGAGTTTATCTTAATTTACTTTGACTAGAAAAGTTTTGACTATGTTTTGGTTAAATTGTTTCTTTTCATATTTTTCGTGATTATGTGACTCTAGAACTATTATTTTCACAAATAATCTATGTATCATATTCGAAAAGCAAATTCTCAATGAAATTCTATTTCATAGTGTAATAAGGCGGCGCCTATTTGATAAGGTGGTATCATATTGTATTAAGGCAACACCTTATTATTCTAAAGAGCCGTCATAGCCTTTTAACACAAAGTAATATTTTGCATTAATTAATTTTTATGCCTTTTTATTGATTTTTATGTTTTACCAAGTATTCTTTGACAATTGATTTATTTATTAGTCAAATTAAAATCTTTATTTACGTTCGTTTGTATTTTGACATGCTTAAAAATCCATTTATTTTGTTAGTCATCAATGTTGTTTTTTTGTTGTATTTCATGTCTTTTATGTTTGATATTTTCATGTAAATATTTTATCTAACTTGTTGCATGCCTTTCTTTTAAGTAGGATTTTGACTGTTTATTTATTCTCCTTTTATTAGTTGTTATCTTGTGAGTTATTAATTTTATTTTATCATTTTAATTTTATCTATTATTTCTTGTGTTATGGTTAAATTAAATGCAGTTATTTTATTTGTTTTTCAAGAATTTAACTTTGTTGTTTCTTTTGTAGGTTTTTTTTGGGGCTAATTGATTTAATTTTTAGGATTAACACATTAGAGTGACATGATTAGCTTTTAGTTTATAATTTTCTGTTTTATTTTTACTTAATTTATTTTTATCTCGTTTTTTCTTTTTTTTTTTCTTTTTTTCTTGAAAAGGGCTGCAATTCTTTTCTCCTCCCTCCTACTTTGCATGCACATTTATTTTTATTTATTTTTATATTTTGCAAAAAAAAGGATTGTAATTCTTTTCTCCTCTTTATTTTTTTTTTTTTGCATGTGCTTCTGTTTATTTTGTTATATATTAATTTTTGGTGGTATGATGATGAATGATGGACCAAATTGCATAAAAGTGGATTAATTACAAACTTGGACTTAATTGTAAAAATTAGAAATTGTTTGAGGCAATTGTAATTTGCATGTAAATAGAGAAATAATTAAATAATTAAGGGTAATAAAACACAAAACACAAAACACAAACGGAAGTCAATTGCAAGGTTGGCCGCACTTCCAAAATGTCATACCCAGTTTTCAAATTCAACATATGAAGACGGCTTCTAGAGAATCTCAGTGGAATTTAATTGTTGTAAAATTTTTTTCGAATATTATTCGGGTAACGACTCTCATCTCTGACTTCGACTATAAATCCTTGTTGTATTTCCTAGTGAGTTTTGAACCCACACAGTGTTGAAAACTTGGACGCGTGTTAAACGCCGTCACCTACCGTTATTTTTTTTTGAATAATTCTAAAGATACATTTTTCAGACGTATTTAGAAAAAAATAATTTCTCTATATGCTTACTCTAAAAATTGAATTATATCAAATTCCTTCATTCTATAAATATTTTAATCACAGGAATTAAAGATACTGTAACACAACAATGACATATGATAAAAAGGAAGAGCACTAATTTCCAAAGGATGGTTAAACGACAATCAATAATTGAAGTCTGGGACACTAATGCACATCTGATGAGTGAGATGATAAAGAAAGATGGCAATGGCCAATGTGGTCTCTCATGTTAAAATGATTTGTATATGTAAGTACCCCTGTTTTGATCTTTATATATTTTTTCCTTTTTTTAATGTAGGGTAGCTTTGGCAGATTAAAGGTAGAAGAAGTTCTTTCAGATAAAAAAAAAAAAACTAATTAAATTTTAATTTAGATCAGCACTGTTTCTATGGTTTATGATGAGAGGAATATTTTTTATGAGCATGAACGAACGAATGATTAATAATTGAATTCGGA
Organism: Mallotus nudiflorus; assembly: GCA_947683625.1. NCBI lineage: Eukaryota > Viridiplantae > Streptophyta > Magnoliopsida > Malpighiales > Euphorbiaceae > Mallotus > Mallotus nudiflorus. Next base: position 78,374 of record CANTUR010000585.1, on the reverse strand, counting down.
GAAAAGTGATCGTGATTTTGAAATATTTAGTGCACGACTCCAGGACCAGAAAGAGGACAAAAGGGTTAAAAAAACAGTAGCAAATGCATTGTTGTCACTATGGGGTCAAATTAAAGTTGAAATGCTTCTTTTCCTTTCAATGGAGGAAGGAATAGATAAAAGGTCTGATGACAAAAAATTTTATCTTTTTTAAAATTTTTTTTATTGTTTGATTAAAATTTTTATTTTAATCTAATATGTACGTTTTCAATAATTTCATTATTTTAGCTGAATATGATTTATTAATTTTTTTGAAAAAATTAATAATGAACGACATTATCATTTTATTCTAAAAAAGTTATTGAATGTAATATTTTTTTGATAACAGTTAATAAATGTAATCCTATTCAGTTGTGAATGATGCATAATTAATGCACCTTGATTACTATACATGTGCAATTAATCTAAATGACTGCCAAATGTGCACCACTGAAACACAAATAAAAAAAATTATATGATTTAGTGGCAGCTTAGCAAAAAAAAAAAATTGAACTTTTTTGCTCATTGGACCAAATAAAATCGGTTCATGTCGTGTTAAATTAAAAATTTTCAATTAGGAGGTGATATGAATTAACTATTGATAACAGTATAAAAGGAAACAGATTTTTCTTTTAATTTGAAATGGTAAGATTTGAATTCTATATTTTAAAATGTTTTTAAACAAGGGTTATTACTTAACTACTTCCCCACTGACATAATACAAAAAAGTTTCAACAGTAAAATGATCATATTTTTCAAGGCCTTAATAATGAAAAGGTCTTAATTATGGAACTAAAATTAATTTTAGCAACAGAAGATATTAGCATAAGAAACTCTCATGACACATTTTATCTTTGATTTCTTTTATAAGTTGTAGGTTCTCTCTAAATCAATTAATTTTTTTTTTAATTTGTTGAAGTGATTTAATGTTCCACCATACCAGAAAAATAAGAGAGGTATGAGAGTTCAAATTATGCTTTCTACAACTAGATATTTACATATTTTACCACTTGAATTATTAATAAGGGACTTAAATCAATTAAAGATAAATATGATATTATTGCATTATAGTTTAAAGTATTATATAGAGACAGAGTATTTGTTCAACATTATAAAAAAATTATAAAATATTTTAAAGTTAAGTATCACTATATTGTTTATTAACAAATTGAACTATTATACAAATTTTAATAGCTGAGTGTGTTTTTTATGTTCTAATACTAATTAAAACATTTTACAAATTATTTGTAATGCACATGTTAATAAAATTACTATGAAAATCAAAAAGTGTTTTCTAAAAAAATCTTTTGTGGAATAGAAAATAAAATTTTATGTTCAAATAACATAAATTTTTAAAATTTTTAAAAGAAAACAGTTTTTTTTTGTTTTAAAAAATTTCAATAGAATTTCGAAATTTAGTTTATATTGTTTATCATAATTTTTTCTTTAAATAAAATGCATGTTCTCTGATAAGAAAACACGGGAGAATTTATTGGTGATCATAATCTCCCTACCAAGCATAAACCGCATGTCAGGGCTCCGTTGTCATTTCAATATTGTACAAAGAATAATTTTCAGTTACGCTCCTTCTTCAGTACAATGGCTTTGCCACTCTTTAAATTCATATATATATATATATATATATATACAGAGAGAGGGAGCTCTCAAGAACTTGTAGACCAAAAATTTCAAAACAAAAAATGGGCATAGACGATGTTCATATGAGAAAGAGAGGCTTTTCTCTTGCATTTCTTACGTTGTTGCTATTGTTCAGCACGAAATATTATTCCTGCGATGCTTCTCATCTTGCATAGAGCAACTCAAGTACTTTCCAATGCAATGGCTGGCTCAATGAGTGTTTGATATTAGAGTGTTGGGAAAATTAACAAAATTACTGCTGCGGAATAATATTTACACAGATAAAATAAAATTACTGCAGAAATAATTAAATAAATAAATAAAGACGATTAAACCAACTAATGAGTGAGTAAAATAGACGGTAAAATCTATCGTATAAATAATAAAAAATGACACCAATATTTTAACATGGTACACATTTAATTTTTGGGCTATGTCTATGGGATAAAATCTAAAATTTTCTTCTATTATAAAAATAACAGGTATAAAATAGAGTCTTTTCTAGATCAATACTAGAGGTATACAATAAAAGAATTCTCACCAAAATAGTGGCACTCAAAGTGTTTCCTAAACACCCCAAAAACTAATTACCTCACTATTTTATCACTCGCCTTTGAGAAAAAGTTCTCAAACTCTTAAAACTCTCTCATACTCATCAAAGCCAAATTGCTTTGGTTACACTCACAAACGCACACCTCACTTTTAGTTTCTCACTCATTGCTTGGTACTTATTTCTGGCTTCCTTCTTCATCTTAATCCTTTATATAGGCATTAGGATGAATAAACAAACAAAAAACTAAAACTAAAATTTTTAATAATTCGGTGCAGCAAAACGTGATTTTTTTTTTTCATTTTCAAACTTGTGGACTCTACTAGGAGAGACCCACAATAATTCTTCCCTCCTGACTACAAGGAGGTCATTACCATTCCAGCAACCAATTGACAGAATTATAACTTCTTCTTTGGTAGAGTCTTCATTGACATGTATGATCCATTTTCATCTGTATGGATCTTCTCAAGCTATAATAACTTCTTCTTCAATACATCCCGTATCCAGTGATATCTCATATTAATGTGTTTTGATCTTGAATTGTTATAACCTGAATTTTTATAAATTATAAAATTAAATTTTTGAAATTTGCACTGTTAATAATTATTTTATTAAATTATGATATTTGATTATTAGTGAAATTTAATTTGAATTTTTGGTGTTGAATATTATTTTAAACTTATTAATATTGTTATTTAATGTAATAACCCTAGTTTTTAAATTATTTTATTATATAATGAGATATGCAGTGTTAATAAAAATTTAGAAGTTATATTTAATTATTTTAATATTTTGTGATTTATTATCATTATTTTATCTTTAATTGAATTTTCTACATAAATATATTATTTTGGAACTTATTATTTTGAACATTTAAATTCCGTTGTGTATATTTATTATTTTTGAAAACTATTATTTTAATAACATTAATTTAGTGCATGGCTATTTTAATATTATTTTTAAGTACTAATATTATTTTATTAATTGGCATGATTTGAGGATTATTAATATTTTTAAAGTATTCCACTACCATTATTAGTGTTATTATTTTCATTGTTATTTTAAGCGAATTGTTATTATAATTATCGTGTGATATTATTATCATAATATTATTTTAATATTAATATTTTAAGTACATTATTATTATTTTATTCCTATTGATTGATATTATTACATTATTAAATTATTTCATGAATATTGTCTATATTATTGTTATTTTTTTAAATGTATTTTGCGTTATTATTATGATGGTTACTATTTTTATTTTTATCATTAGTATTATTTTAATAACACTAGTTTATGTGCATTATTACTTTTATTATTGTTTTATCAAATTGCATTATTCATTTTATGTGTATTATTGATGTCATTATTATTTATCATTTATTGTTATTTTATGTATATTTATATTAATATATGATGATGTAAATGTGTGTGATTATATATATATATATATATATGGTGGAGAATCATTGAGATAAAGTATTAATAATATGTTGATTAAATAATTTTAATGATTTTATAATTTTTGAGGAAATTATTTAGTATATTGGATATTTTATATTATAGGGGTAAATGTGTAATTTTGTGTTAATTATAGTTAAATAGTATGTTTTAGTTGAATTTATAATTATTATGATTTTTACAAATTAATTACTATTTTTAATTAATTAATACTATTTTTCAAAAATTATTTTCAAATAATATATTATATATTATTTTGGAAATAAAATGGGTTTTAAACTAATGTTATTATATAATTAAACTATTTAAGCAATTAAATGTGAATTTTGTTATGTTATGTTGAATAATTGTAAAAGTTGAATTTTTATTAATATTATATAATATTTGAGATTTTATTAGTTAATTGTGATAATTTTAGAATATTATGTAAATAATTAGTGTATTTATTATTTTGAGGCTAAATGTGTATTTTATTATTTTTGTGATGTTAAATTGTGATTTTAAATATTATTTACAATTTATGTTAATTTAATTGTAAAATGGGAATTTTATTCCATTTATGAATTTTTATTATCAAATATTATTTAAATTAGACTTTTATGTTTTAGTTGGAAAATAAAGGCTTTTAAATATTTTTACAGGTTTTTGATGGTTTTTATTATTTTACTATTTAATATTGTTGGGTTGTGAATTGTGAACCTCAGTTGGGGATTTATGGAGTTTGGGGTCCCAACCCGAGGTGTTGCGTTGTGTGATTTTAGAAATATGTTTTTTGTGCAGGATTGGCCCTAGATTTGTAGGGAGATGTCTGTTCTACAGAGGAGACTCTGCCAAAATTTTGATAGATTTCTCGTGAAATGTGACAACCGGTCTGAGTTTAATTTTAAAATTTTTGATTGAGTCTTTCTATAGCAATCTTAAAAGTGTAGAGTTAAAAATTTATTGTGTAAGTTAGAAATCTAGTTCCCAACTTGAACTAATTTGAAAATTCAAGTATGGAGTAGTCTGAAATCCATCTGACTAAGTGCCTAATTGGTAATAATCAGGCATAGCTCCTTGCTTGACTAGCCTCAGCTTAATCTCTTTGGCCAACTCCATCACTAACTCTAGAGTAAGGCCTGTTGTAGGCATACTAGCTAATGCAGAACCCAAACCGGTGACATAAGTAGTGACTGTGAAATATTGATCCCTCATCAGGTCCTCTACATATTCGCTGAGTCAAAGGAACTCTCTGGTGTTGTCCTCAACAAATCTGTCACCTCAGGTAATACTAGTCAGTCAGAGTCTGTAGCTCATACGGAGTGACTGTGGGCAGAATCTCCTCATAAATCACTCTCTAAAATAAGCCTAGGTTATCGTCATCATGTATGGATGAATCATCTGGATAAACCAATCTAGGGCTGGTCCCTCTACTGACAACTCAACTATTATCATCCGTTAGTACTCGGTGTAAGCAGTCCGAGTCCTCGTCTCTATTACATGCAGAAAGTCTAGAGGGTCAGAAGTTCCATCAAATGCGATCCTGCCAACTATGGCACATAATAACACTGTCTCAGGATCAGATATACCCTGCTGATAGGCAGGCTGAACAGGCGGTAAAACTTGGAGGTACTGGAATATCCTCATACTCTGGCTCTACAGGTTCCTCATCCTATAGCTCTCTCTATCTACAGCAACCTGCCGCTCCCTGAGGTCTACCTCTGCCACGACCTCTGTGCCTCGCTGGTGGCTCAGGAGGTAAAACATCATCCTAAAAGGACTCATCACGCTTGGCCTCAACGACCGGAGAAGCGACACGCGCTCACCTCCTTATTCTGAAAAGATAAACAGTAGGATTCAGAAAAAATAGACAACTAAGGATAACACAGGAAACTAAATCAAGGAATACTTATCAAAGACATACTCGAACCTAATTAACTGCAGTAATTTTAAAAGAAAACACAACTTTGAAAACTAAGGCCACAACTCTAACAACTTAGGCCCAGATACAAACTCCACTCTGATACCAACTTTATCACGACCCAAACTAGGGGTCATGACCGGCGCTAAGGAACGAGAATTCTTTCGAATTTAAAACCCGTAGCAAGCCTTAAAAGAATAAAAACATGCAATAAATAAAATAAAATAAATAAAAATGCATCAGAATTTAAATCTCAATAATTATATAATAAAAATATTCTCTTCCATATCATAACATGAAATATCTTAATACAATCTTCAGAGAAAAACTCTGAATCTAAAATCACATACAAGCACTAAGTATAACTCTCAACCGATACAAATACAACTACTGCAGTTTCTAGAGTACAATATAAAACTAAGTAAATGATTTATATAATAGAGCCAGGGAGGAAGAAATTCGACGGATAGGCCTACTGCTGAGATCTGAAGAAGAAGACTCTCCTAAAAAAAATATCAATTGAGGGGAGTTAGACCTCACTGAGTGAATTATTATAATATATATACACGCATTACTATATGTCAAATGAAAACAATCATATGTATATAATAAATAAATATACAGGCATGTGCATACAGATGTTGAAAATCACTTTATTTCATAATACTGAAAAATATCAGTTTTGAAGGATCAAATAGAACACTAAATGATCACAACCTCAATTAACAATAGAAATCACTCTAGCCATACTGGCTCACTTAATTCCAAATAAATTCACTTAATCCATTTGGATAGTAGATTGGCCCCGAGACAGTAAGTCGACCGAGCTCCAGTAGTCTAACTGTCAGTGTGATTGGCCTCGAGACACTAGGTTAACTGAGCTCCAGCAATCACACCCTCAATCACATCAATCTCAATCATATCAATCATGTCATATTTTCCTCAAATGTGTTAGTAATTTAACCCTACGATCTATCGTACCGGTATGTACTCGGTCCTAGTGTTGCCCACTAGGTAGCACGTTTTATCGATATCCTTCATTTAAAATAAAACATACATTCAAGTAAACAAATAATGCATAATGTCATTCATAATAACCAAATTAACCATATATATACTGGAAATATATCTAAAATAAATTAAGTATATTTCAAGTATATATATGTAAAATAAACTCAAATAAATCATGAAATATACTAAAATAACCCAATAATATACTTAAAAATAATCTATGTGTAAATCAAAAGTAAAACATGCTTTTATTTCAAAATATACCAAGAATATACTAAAAATATAGCTAAAATATACTTAAGCATTTAATAAATCAATTATGCATAATTATACATTTAAAACATATATTTCTAAAACATGCAACCTAAGCGCAATGTATATATAAAATAACAACTCATAGGTGTGCGCCCCTCGAGACGGGTATGACGGGCCTGGTCCACTAAGCTTCAGTCTCAGCACAACTAAATAATAAAAATAATCATGAAAAATCAGAATAAATTTATAACTTAAACTTTTAAGGACTCAATCTAGGATTACAAAATACAGACAACACGGAATTGAGATTTGACCCGATTTCACGTTTTATGAGAATTCTACCGAAAATTTGGCATAATCTCTTCTGTAAAATAGACATATCTCTACTAAAAAGTAGAGTCTGTCCTGCAAGAAAAATACACTTCTAAATCAGAATTCACATAAATCCTCGATTGGGATCCCGAACTACAAAATTCTCCAACCGAGGTCCACAATTCACCAAAATTCAAATAGTACAATAAAATATATTAAAAATCAATAAATACCATAAATACCCTCAGAATATCAAAACATAGCATATATAACATTAAAATACCAAATAAATTATTTTCCCAATAATTACTCACAAATATCAAATAATAATATAATATGATTAAAAATCCATTTTTCCAATAATTACACAATTAATAATAAAAATTCATTTTATAAATTCAAATAATTTAATTAACCCAATAATATAACAAAAAGTTATAAAAATCCATTTTATTATCAAAATAATATATAATATATTATTTGAAAACAATTTTTGAGTTTTTAATTAGTTACAAAATAGAAAATAATTTGTAAAAAAAATCATTTTATCACCTCAATTAATATTAAAACCAACTAAACATAATATTTAACTAAAATTATCACAAAATTACACAATTAACTCTAATATTAAAAAATACACATAATATACTAATATTACTCAAAAATTCAATAAAAAATTATATAAATATATAAAAATTATTTCCTCACATATATCTCATTATTATCAACAAAAACATATAATTAACCAATAATTTCTACCAAAATATATATTTAACCTAATTTTTCAAAATTGACATAAACTAAAAATAATTATAAAAATTACATAAAAATCACAAAAGTTATAAACTCAACTCTAAAATTAATAAAAATTAATAATAACACTAAATATACCAAATTTATAAAAATTAATAAAATATTCAAAAATTCACAAAAATTAAAATAAATTCCAAAAATCACACAAAAATTCATGAAAGTAGATTAAGCTACTAGAATCAACATTTGTGAAGGGATTTTGTGTGAATCATCCATTAACAACCCAAAAAAAATTTTAAACCCTAATGATAAAACACTAAAAATCAACAAAAACTCAAACAAATGGAGATCAAAGCTCAAACTAAGTTTGAAATGATGCTCACCGGTTAAAAAGGAAGAGAAATACACCGGAATTGAAGAAAATGGTGGCTAAAAATGGAGAGTGGCCAAAAAATAATGGAGAATTGACTTCCTTCAAAAACAGGCGATGCCGGCGAGCTTCCGACGTGTAGGCGACGGTGGGAAGGCTGGAGAGGAAGGTGGTGATTGACCGGAGGAGGGGGAGGCACTCTGACGGGATTGAAATGGGACAGAACGGGGAGGGGTGAAGGTGACAGTAAGGCAACATTTTTTTTTTTTTATAAATGTATGTTTACTGTGTAAGTTGTTTTAATATATGGGTATGCATGCATGTATGTGTTTATTTTGTATGCATGTGTATATATATATATATATATATATATATATTATAATATTATATAATAAATTATTATTAAAATAATATATTCACACATATAATAATAATAATAATAAACACACACACACACATGCAAATTACACACATGCACAAATACACAAACCCAAGTTAATATATATACAACACATAAAATAACAATCCAATTAATAAAATAATTTATTAACAAAATAAATAATGAAATTTAATAAAACAATAATAGAAATAACAATGTTAAAATAACCATGCAAATTAAATGATCAAAAATAATATATTTATGTAGAAAAATATAATTAAACATAAAATAATAAATATTAACCACAAAATAATTAAATAATTAAATATAGCTTTTAAATTTATTAATAGTGCATATCTCATTTTAAAATAAATTACTTTAAAAACTAGAATTATTATAGTCTCCCCTCCTTAAAAGAATTCGTCCATGAATTCAAGAAAAGAATAATTACAAGAGATACGAGTAAGAAGCTCGCATCTCAGTTTTGGTCTCCCAAGTGTGCTCTTTTACTTTGTTGCTTCACCACAACAACTTGACCATCGAGATCCATTTTGAATGCAATTGTCGAACTTAATAATCTACGATCGCAACAGGTTCTTCCTCAAACATCAAGTCTTCATTTACTTCCACGCTATCGGGCTACAACACGTGTGAAGGGTCTAAAATATACTTCCTCAGCATCAAGATATGAAACATCGGATGAACTTAAGAAAAACTCAGAGGCAAAGACAACTGATATGTAACAGTGCCAACTCTCTCCAGAATATCAAACGGTCCAATATATCTCGGTGCTAACTTACCCTTTTTGCCGAATCTCATCACACCCTTCATCAGAGACACCTTCAGAAACATATAGTCTCCTACATGGAACTCCATATCTCTGCGTCTCGAATTCGCATAGCTCTTCTGTCTGCTAATTGTGGTCTTTAATCTTCTCTTGATTACAATAACCTTCTCTGCAGCATCTTGAACCATCTCAGGTCTAATCAAAGCTCTCTCCCCAATCTCATCCCAACTAAAAGGGGGTCTACACTTCCTTCCTTACAAAGCCTCATATGGTGCCATTCCAATACTGCTATGGTAGCTATTATCATATGCAACTCCATGAGTGGCAAATGATCATCCCAACGACCTACTAAATCCAAAACACACATCCGTAACATATCTTCCAGTGTCTGGATCGTCCTCTCAGACTGACCATCTGTCTGAGGATGAAAAGCAGTACTGAAATCCATCCTGGTGCCCATCACTTCTTGTAACTTTTGCCAAAAATGAGAGGTAAACACTGAACCTCTATCTGACATAATGGACACAGGTACTCCATGAAGGCACACAATATGCTTCACATATAGCTTCACTAATCTAGCTACATAATAAGTGGCTTTCACAGGCAAGAAATGTGCATTCTTGGTCAACCTATCCATAATCACCCAGATGGAATCGTATCCATCCTTAGAACGAGGTAAACTAATCACAAAATCCATAGCGATCCTTTCCCACTTCCACTCAAGAATAGGAAGAGGTTGAAGCTTCCAAGAAGGCTTATGATGTTCAGCTTTCACCTGTTGACACGTGAAACATTTAGCAACATAATCAGCTACATCCTTCTTCAGTCCATCCCACCAGTATAAATATCTAATACTATGGTATATCTTAGTGACACCTGGATGTACACTGTAAGCTATAGAATGTGCTTCCTTAAGGATCTCTTCTCTCAAATCATCCACATCAAGAATATACAACCTACCACTTATCCATAAAACACCTTCATCAACAGACCTTGATCCACTAACTAATGCAACTCTTAGATTAACGGTCTCCTCTCTACATTGATGTGAGCAAGACTGCCTGAGGACTTCCTACTCAAGGTATCTGCTACAACATTAGCCTTACTTAGATGATAAAGGATCTCATAGTTATAATCTTTCAACAATTCCAACCATCTCCTCTGCCTCAGATTCAGATCTCTCTACTGGAAAATATACTTAAGGCTCTTGTGATCAGTGAAAATCTCACAAGTCACCCCGTAAAAATAATGTCTCTAGATCTTGAGAGCAAAGATCACTGCAGCCATCTCTACATCGTGGGTAGGATAATTCTGTTCATATTTCTTCAACTGCCTCGAAGAATAGGCTATCACCCTACCATCCTGCATCAACACACAATATGGGCCAACTCTAGAGGCATCACAATACACTGTGAACTTGTCTACTCCATTAAGCAAAGCTAAAACTAGAGCTGTGGTCAATTTCTCCTTCAGCAAGTGGAAGTTATTCTCACAAGTATCAGACCACTCAAACTTCACATTCTTCTAAGTCAAGCGAGTCATAGGAGCTGTAATTCTAGAAAAATCATGTACAAATCCCCTATAATACCTAGCTAGACCCAAAAAACTCTGAATCTTAGTAACTGAAGTTCGTATAGGCCACTTAGACACTGCCTCAATCTTCAGTGGATCAACCTGGATATCTTTTTAGACACCATGTGTCCAAGAAATGCAACACTCTCTATCCAAAAATCACACTTCGATAATTTAGCATAAAGCTTATGTTCTCTCAGTGTCTGCAGTACAGTCTTCAAGTGATATATATGTTCTTCCATACTTCTCGAATACACCAATATATCATCAATAATGACTACCAAAAACTGATCCACAAATGGTCTGAATACCCTATTCATTAGATTCATAAAAGCTGCTGGTGCATGAGTTAAGCCAAAAGACATCACCAAAAATTCATAATGGCCATATCGAGTGCAGAATGCTGTTTTAGGAACATCGGCTTTATTGATCCGTAACTAATGATAACCTGACCTCAAATCAATCTTAGAAAAGAATTGTGCACCTTGAAGCTAATCGAACAAATCATCTATCCTCAGGAGAGGATACTTGTTCTTCACTGTCACCTTGTTCAACTCTTTGTAGTCAATGCATAGTCTCAGGGTACCATCCTTCTTCCTCACAAATAGGACTGGTGCACCCCAAGGAGAAACACTAGGTCTAATAAAACCCTTATCCAGCAATTCTTGCAACTACTCCTTCAACTCTTTCAACTCTGCAGGAGCCATTCTGTAAGGTGACATCAAAATAGGGGTAGTGCCTAGAACCACATCTATACAAAACTTAATCTCTCTATGAGGTGGTAAAGCTGGCAACTCCTTAGGAAAAATATCAGGAAACTCACAGGTAATAGGAACATCTATGAGTGATAACTTCTCCACTGAAGTATCCCTAACTAATGCTAAATAACCTTGACAACCCTTCCTCAGCAACTTCCTAGCCGTAGTAGCAGAAATGAGATTCTAAGGTGCAAAACTCTTATCACCCACAAACTTAAACTCTTCTTCATTAGGAATTCTAAAAGTTACCTCTTTACTCTGACAATCCACCATGGCATAGTGTTGAGTTAACCAATCCATACCTAGAATTACATCGAATTCCATCACATTCAACAATACTAAATTAGTGGGCAATTCTCTACCTCCGATAAGAACTGGACAACCAGAAAGAACAATATTGGTGTCCAAAGAATCACTTAGAGGAGTGGTGACAAATAAAGGAAAAGCCATCCTCGAAGCTTGCTAACAAGACTTGGAAGCAAAAATAGGATAAACAAACGAATGCGTGGCTCCCAGAGCAAATAGAACCCATGCATCCAAGTAACAAATAGAAATAATACCTACCATGACTACCTTAGATGCCTGAGCATCCTACTGAGTGAGATGGAAGACTTTGGTGTGAACTCGAACTCCCTACTGACTGGTAGAAGCCTGGCCAAAATCTCTAGCACCTCCTCTAGTACCTATACCATGTCCTTACAGAGGAACAATCTGAGTAGAACTCTGGTGCTAAGCTAGAGGCAACTAAAAAGGTATTGGAGCTACACTAACAATCGACTGCTATGGAAATTGCAAAATCTATGGCTGTTGATAACCAAAATAGGGACATGATCTAGTAAAGTGTCTCATCTGTTCGCATCAAAAACATGTCAGCAGTGTCATATAACACGGTCCCTGATGGACTCTACCACACATCTGATAAGCATTGGCAACTGACCTAGAACTACGACCACTGCTGTTGCTCAAAGCACCTGACCCAAATCTGAACGGTCTACGCTGACCTCCATGGACATGTCTACTATTTTGTGCACTCTCTATTGCTATCTCTGGCTCTGCTAGGCTGGGCCTCTATGCTGACTACTCGAACTACTATGAAAGCTAAAGTACGGAGTAGTCTGAAATCCACCTGACTGAGTACCCAACTGGTAATAATCAGGCATAGCTCCTTGCCTGACTAGCCTCAGCTCAATCTCCTTGGCCAACTCTATCACTGACTCTAGAGTAAGGCCTGCTGTAGGTATACTAGCAAATGCAAAACCCAAACCAGTGACATAAGTAGTGACTATAAAATACTGATCCCTCATCAAGTCCTCTGCATATCTGCCAAGTCGAAGGAACTCTCTAATGTAGTCCTCAATATCTATTACCTCGAGTAATACTAGTCAGTCGGAGTCTCTAGCTCATACAAAGTGGCTATGGGCAGAATCTCCTCATAAATCGCTCTTTGAACTGAGCCCAGGTTATCATCATCATGTATGGCTGAATCATATGGATAAACCAATGCAGGGCTGGTCCCTCTACTAATAGCTCAACTATCATGATCCACTGGTACTCGATGTGAGTAGTCTGAGTCCTCATCTCTATCACATGCAAAAAGTCTAGAGGCTCAGAAGTCCCATCGAACGTGATCATGCCGACTCTAGCATATAATAACGTTGCCTCAGGGTCAAACATACCGTGCTGATAGGCAGGCTGAATAGGTGGTGCAACTAGAGGTACTAGAATATCCTTATCCTCTGGCTCTACAGGTTCCTCATCCTGTAGCTCTCTCTATCTATGGCAACCTGCCACTCCCCGAGGTCTACCTCTGCCATGACCTCTGCGCCTCGCTGGTGGCTCAAGAGGTAAAACCTCATCCTGAAATGACTCATCATCGTTGGCCTTAACGACCAGTGGAGTGACACGCACTCGCCTCCTCATTCTGAAAAGATAAATAGAAGGATTCAGACAAAACAAACAACTAAGGATAACGTAGGAAACTAAATCAAAGAATACTTATTAAAGACATACTCGAACCTAATTAACTATAGTAGCTTCAAAAGAAAACACAAATCTAAAAAATAGAGCCACAACTCTAAAAACTTAGGCCCAGATACAAACTCCGCTCTAATACCAACTTTGTCATGACCCAAACTGGGAGCTATAACCGGCGTTAGGGAGCGAGAATTCTTTCGAATCCGAAACCCATAGCAAGCCTTAAAAGAATAAAAACATGCAATAAAATAAAATAAAAATGCATCAGAATTTAAATCTTAATAATTATGTAATAAAAATATTCTCTTCCATATCATAACTTGAAATATCTTAATACAATCTTCAGAGAAAAAATCTAAATCTAAAATCACATACAAGCATTAAGTACAACTCTCGATCGATACAAATACAACTACTGTAGTTTCTAGAGTACAATATAAAACTAAGTAAATGATTTATATAATAGAGTCAGGGCGGAAGAAATCCAGTGGATAGGCCTACTGCTGAGATCTGAAGAAGAAGACTCTCCTAAAAAAAATATCAATTGAGGGGAGTCAGACCTCACTGAGTGAATTATTATAATATATATACACGTATTACTAAATGTCAAATGCAAACAATCATATGTATATAATAAATAAATATACAGGCATGTGCACATAGATGTTGAAAATCACTTTATTTTATAATACTAAAAAATATCAGTTTTGAAGGATCAAATAGAACCCTAGATGATCGCAACCTCAATTAACAATAGAAATCACTCTAGCCATATTGGCTCACTTAATTCCAAATAAATTCATTTAATCCATCTTGACAGTAGACTGGCCCTGAGACATTAAGTCGACTGAGCTCTAGCAGTCTGACTATCAGTATGATTAACCCTGAGACACTAGGTCAACCGAGCTCCAGCAACCACACCCTCAATCACATTAATCTCAGTCATATCAATCATATCATATTTTCCTTAAATGAGTTAGTAATTTAACCCTATGATCTATTTCACCGGTACTTACTTGGTCCTAGTGCTACCCACTAGGTAGCACGTTTTATCGATATCCTTCATTTAAAATAAAACATACATTCAAGTAAATAAATAATGCATAACGTCATTCATAATAACCAAATAAACCATATATATACCAAAAATATACCTAAAATAAATTAAGTATATTTCAAGTATATATATGTAAAATAAACTCAAATAAATCATGAAATATACTAAAATATCCCAATAATATACTTAAAAATAATCTAGGTGTAAATCAAAAGTAAAACATGCTTTTATTTCAAAACTATACTAAGAATATACTAAAAATATACCTAAAATACACTTAAGCATTTAATAAGTCAATTATGCTCCTCGTGACAGGTACGACGGGCCTGATCCACTAAGCCTCGATCTCAGTGCAACTAAATAATTAAAATAATCATGGAAAATCAAAATAAATTTATAACTTGAACTTTTAGAGACTCAATCTAGGGTTACAAAATACAGACAGACACAGAATTGAGATTTAACTTGATGTCACATTTTACAAGAATTCTATTAAAAATTCGACAGAACATCCTTTGTAAAACGGACATCTCTCTACTAAAAAGTAGAGTCGGTCTTGCAAGAAAAATACACTTCTAAATCAAAATTCATACAAATCCTCGATTGGGATCCCGAACTACAAAATTCCCCAACTGAGGTCCACAATTCACTAAAATTTAAATAGTATAATAAAATATATTAAAAATAAATAAATACCATAAATACCCTCAAAATATCAAAACATAGCATATTTAACATTAAAATACCAAATAAATTATTTTCCCAATAATTACTTAAAAATCTCAAATAATCATATAATATTATTAAAAATCCATTTTTCCATTAATTATGCAATTAATAATAAAAATTTATTTTATAAATCCAAATAATTTAATTAACTCAATAATATAACAAAAAGTTATAAAAATCCATTTTATTATCAAAATAATATATAATATATTATTTGAAAACAATTTTCAAAAATTAGTTTTTAATTAGTTAAAAATAGAAAATAATTTGTAAAAAATCATTTTAGCACCTCAATTAATATTAAAACCAACTAAACATAATATTTAACTAAAATTATCACAAAATTACAGAATTACCCCTATTATTCAAAAATACACGTAATATACTAATATTACTAAAAAATTCAATAAAATTATATAAATACATAAAAATTATTTTCTCACATATATCTCATTATTATCAACAAAAATATATAATTAACCAATAATTTCTACCAAAATATATATTTAACCTAATTTTTCAAAATTGACATAAACTAAAAATAATTATAAAAATTACATAAAAATCACAAAAATTATAAACTCAACTCTAAAATTAATAAAAATTAATAATAACACTAAATATACCAAATTTATAATTTTAATAATTAATTTATGAAAATTAATAAAATAATAATAAAATATTCAAAAATTCACAAAAATTAAAATAAATTCCAAAAATCACACAAAAATTCATGGAAGGAGATTAAGCTACTAGAATGAACATTTGTGAAGGGATTTTGTGTGAATAATCCACTAACAACCCTAAAATATTTTGAAACCCTAATGATCAAAAACTAAAAATCAATAAAAACTCAAACAAATAGAGATCAAAGCTCAAACTAAGCTTGAAATGATGCTCACTAGTGAAAAAGGAAGTGAAAGACACCAGAATTGAAGAAAATGGTGGCCAAAAATAGAGAGTGACCGAAAATAATGGAGAATCGGCTTCCTTCAAAAACAGGCAACGCAAGCGAGCTTCCGACGTGCAGGCGATGGTGGGAAGGCCAGAGAGGAAGGTGGAGATTGGCTGGAGGAGGGGGAGGCACTCTGATGAGTGTGAAAAATGCATTTAATTAAGTAGTATTTGTGTTAGGAAAAATTCAATTTCAGTTAAGTTTGTGTTTCTTTTATTCAGTTTTTATTTAGTTTAGTACGTATTGCATGTCTTATATGATTATTTATTTTTACATTTTAGTTGGTTTATTTTTGGTTGATTTTTATATATTTAGGGAAGTTAAAGAACAGTAGAGGAAGGTATATGGGAGCCGTGAGCACCTGAAGTGAGCCTAAAAAGAAATGGAGATCAATATGCTGAAATGCTGAAAAAAGTAATGTGCATGACCGTGCATATTTTGTACACGGCCGTGCGACCTGGTGATTAGGAAAGTCAGAGTCAAATTTAATTTTTGACTCATGAAGGACAAGATGGAGATTTCATATGGATGTAACCCTAGGGCTGGTAATTAGGGTTTTATAAGAGGGTAGCCACCAAAAACAAAGAGGGGGATTCTTTCATATTTTTTTCATCACTTTTTGGAGATATAATTTTTCTTAAAGAATTTTTGAGGAAAACAAAGATTTTCTTGCTTATGTTAGTTTGGAGATTGGAGAATAAAAATTGAAGAACATCAAACTTCCTATTTAACAAGGGGTTTATTCTATTCAATTGTTTTTATTTGTTCTTAATTTTAATTCAATGATGATGTCTATTCTCTTTCATTATTCTTATTTGTCTCTTAAAATTAACATGAGTAGCTAAATTCTTAGTTAGGTTTCTTATTGCTATTCAACCATGGACTAATCATAATTAAACCTAAGCCATTAATCTAGATCCTTTAGTTGTTGTTGAACTTAATGTCTTTTTAGGATTAATCACCCTTTGATTGAATATACACAAAACATGATCGAGAGATGGGTTGTATTGGATTTAAACAATAACCTGTTAGATGCTTTCTTAGTTGAGAAACATTTAAGCAGCTAATATTGATTAAGGGATGGTGCTTAAATTGGGTTAACCGAACACTTAGCAGGCTAGAGCTTTAAATCTAAGAATGTCAATTTACTTGGTTAATCATAGGGTTGTCTTAGGAGGAAAGCCTATGATTCTTTAGAAACCCTCAAACTGGATTAAGATTAGGTAAGGCTTAGCAGTAAATTGATTTTAAATAAAGGTTGAATTGGTAATAAGAACCCTAGCTCTCTAATGTGATTGTTATTCCATTGTGATTTTTTTTGTGTTTTGATTTAGTTTAATTTATAGTTTAATTCAAAATACCCTTTTTCGATGTTTAAACAAATAAACACAACTAGTATCACTGTAGTCAATCTGCAATCTCTGTGGGATCGATATTTAATTACTACTTGTATGAATCCATATACTTGTGAAAACCCATCAAGTTTTTGGCACTGTTGCCAGGGATTACCAAATTGATATTGTTGGGAATTTTGTGTTGTTTGATTTAGACATTATTTTTTTACTTTTGTTTTTATTTTTTTAATTTTACAGGAACTCTTGTTGTTGTATGCAAACAACGCGTGGCGCAAGCAGACAAGGAGTCCAGTTAATACCACTTGATTTAGAAATTGAGAAAACTATTCGCAGAAGGAGAAGACAGAATAGAGATAAGATGAATGGAGGGGAAGCACACAATGGGCAAGATGGCCAAAATGGGCACGTTACCCATAGAACTATGAGGGACTTTATGAGTCCCAATGTCCAAGCTGACCAAACTCTAATTGTGAGGCCGGAAGTTGCTGCAAACAACTCTGAAATCAAACCCACCATGATCTAAATGATTCAAAACTCACAATTTAGTGGCTTACCACATGAGGATCTAATTGGTCACATGATAAGATTTTTGGAGTATTTTTCGACCTTCAAGATGAATGGAGTACAGCCAGAAGCAATAAGGCTCATCCTTTTTCCATTTTCATTAATGGATAGAGCAAAAAAATAGTTCACAAGCTTGGCACCTAACTCCATAAACACATGGCAGGAGCTTTATACAACCTTTTTCAATGAATACTTTCCAACAGCTAAAGTACTCAAAATTAGAAATGAAATTAACTCTTTCTATCAAAGAGATGATGAAAGTTTTTATAAGTGCTGGGATAGATTCAAGGATCTTCAGTGACAATGTCCACCACAGCTGATTCCTTTATGGGATTTGGCACAGTCTTTTTACAAAGGTGGCAATCCTATAGTGAGAGCAAACATGGATGCATCAGTAGGAGGAACTATCATATCTAAGACACTAGAAGATGCCTTGGAGCTTTTTTAAGAAACGGCTAATACCCAAAGCCTCTGGTCCAGTGAGAGAGCTATTTTAAAGAAAGGGGGAGCAATTGAAATTGACAGTTTGACACTGTTAAATACAAAGATGGATGCTTTATCTAAAAGAATGGATAAAATGAATGTCAATGCCATATCTAACTTGTCTTCCTCTTACGAATTATGTCAGGGTAGTCATCCAACTATAGAGTGTCAAATGATGCAAAGCTTGTCCATGGAGAATGTAAACTTTGTGAACAACTTTAAAGGACAGCAGAACCAAGTGCATGGCAACACCTATAATCTGAGTTGGGGAAATCATCCAAATTTCTCATGGAGCAATCAAGGGAACAACCAGTGGAAGCCATAAGCACCACCTGGTTTTGTAGGGCATAATGTGCAGCACCAGCAATCAAATTACCACCAAGAAAAAACTTCATCTTTTGGGAGTTCTTTAGAGAGAAAATTGGAGAAGTTCATGGATGTGATGTCCACAAAAATGAGTTAATAAGATGAAGCTACAAAAAGGTTGGAAGGTAGATTTGAGCAAATGTATCAAGACACTCAGTTGATGTTCAAGAATCACTCTTCCTCTATTCATAATTTAGAGGTGCAAATGGGGCAGTTGGCAAATTCTTTATCAATGAGGAATCAAGGTTCTTTGCCAAGCAGCACTGAGAAGAATCTAAAAGACCAGTTGAAGGCTATTACCTTGAGAAGTGGAACATAGATACAAATCCCAAAAGCAACAATAGAATATGAGTAGGAAAAGAATAAAGAAAAGGAGAAAGAGCAAGAGGATGAATGGGTTGAAGTGCAAATAGAGGAGAAGCTGTAAGGGGATAACAACAATAAGGAATGAGTAGTGGAGAAACCTACACCACCACTAGTGAAACCTTACAAACCTCCAGCTCCATATCCTCAAAGACTAAAGAAACAGGAGCATGATGAAAAATTTGCTAAATTTCTAGAGAGGTTTAAAGCACTTCACATCAACATGCCTTCAGTGGAATGTCTTTTGTAAATGCTTAAGTACGCTAAATTTCTCAAGGAACTGATTTCCAATAAAAAGAAGTTACAAGAATGTGAGACCATCACACTCATAAAAGACTATAGCGCTATCATCTCGAAGAAACTTCCCTTAAAAAGGAAGCATCCAGGGAGTCTCACTATTCCTTGTTCTATGGGAAATTTAAATTTTCAAAGAGCTTTATGTGATTCTGGAGCTTCAATTAATCTTATGCCTTTGTCTGTTTATAGGAAATTGGGATTAAGAGAAGCAAAGCCTACAAGCATTCGATTATAACTTACAGATAGGACAGTGAAGGAACCAAAAGGGATAGTAGAGGATGTGTTAGTAAAGGCTGGAAAATTTATTTTTCCAGTGGATTTTATAGTCCTTAACTTTGAAGAAGATGAGGAGGTTCCACTAATCCTTGGTATGCCATTCCTTTACACTGCTAAAGCAATAATTGACGTCTATGATGGAACTCTTATATTAAGAGTGGGAGATGAGAGCTATAAGTTTAATATCTATAAGACTATGAAATATCCCTATGATGAAGATTTTTGCATGCGAGTTGAAGTCATTGATGAAAGTGTGAATGAAGTCCAACGATGGAGGTTGGCACAGTCTTTAGAAGTTGAAAATATTGAGAAGTGCTTATAGGTACAATCTTCTTAAGAAGAAGTGACTCTTAAATACCCACACCAACCATACATACAACTACCAAACACTAAACCCACACCACCCTCGATCATAAAACCACCAAAATTATACTTGAAGCCGTTACCTCAATATTTAAGGTACACTTTTCTTGGTGATGACCAAACTTTACCTGTGATTATATCTTTTAAACTTAGCAAGGAGTAATAGGATTTATTGGTGAACATGCTGAAGAGAAAAATAAAGGCAATCGGTTGGCAGATTTCAGATATAAGAGGAATAAGTCCCTCTTATTGCATGCATAAGATTTTGATGGAGGATGGACATAAGCCAACCATTGAAAGGTGGAGGAGGCTCAACCCGAACATGCAAAAGGTGGTAAAAAAAGAAGTGGTCAAACTACATGATGCAGGAATTATTTATCCAATCTCTGACATTTCTTAGGTTAGCCCAATTCAGTGTGTGCCAAAGAAGGGGGGAATAACAATTATGCAAAATAAAAAAGTAGAGTTCATTCCTATAAGAGTTGTGAATGGATGGAGAGTGTGCATTGATTACAGGAAACTGAACTCATCCATAAGGAAAGACCATTTCCCATTACCCTTTATTGATCAAATATTGGAGCGGATAACAGGACATGATTTCTACTACTTCTTGGATGGTTATTCAAGCTACAATCAAATTGCAATAGCTCCAGAAGATTAAGAGAAGACCACCTTTACATGTCCTTATGGCACATTTGCATACAGGAGGATGTTATTTGGGTTAGGTAATGCTCCTGCAACTTTTCAGAGATGTATGATGGCTATATTTATAGATTTAGTGGAGGAGATCATGGATGTTTTCATAGATGATTTTTCTATCTATAAAAATCCATTTGAAGTATGTTTGAGCAATTTGGAGCAAGTTCTAGCATGTTGTGAGGAAACAAATTTGGTGCTGAATTGGAAAAAGTGCCATTTCATAGTAGATAAAGGTATTATACTTGGACACAAGATTTCAGCTCAAGGCATTTAGGTTGATAAAGCAAAAGTGGAGGGAATTGAGAAGCTGCAGTACCCCATAAATGTTAAAGGAGTTAGGAGTTTTCTTGGTCATGCAGGCTTCTATAGGCGATTTATCAAGGATTTTTCAAAAATCTCAAAACCCCTTTGTAAGTTACTCGAAAAAGATTCACCTTTTAATTTTACTGATGATTGCAAATTAGCTTTTGACAGGTTGAAACAAGCACTTGTTTTTGCTCCTGTAGTGATGGCACCAAATTGGAGTCTACCATTCAAGTTGATGTGTGACGCCAGTGATCATGCAATAGGAGTCGTTCTTAGCCAAAGAAAAGAGAACAGGTTGCATGTGATCTACTATGCAAGCCAAACATTTACATATACTCAGTTGAATTATGCTACTATAGAAAAGGAGATACTGGCTGTTATATTTGCTTTTGATAAGTTCAGATCGTACCTCCTTAGATTTAATGCAATTTTATACATAGATCATGCAGCATTGAAGTATTTAATGAACAAAAAGGATTCAAAACCAAGGCTCATGAGATGGGTACTTCTATTGTAAGAGTTTGATATTGAGATCAAAGATAAGAAAGGAGCTAAAAATGTAGTAGCTGATCATCTTTCAAGGTTGGAGTTGAAACACGAGGAAAGTGATAAGCAAGAGCCTATCAAGGAGATGTTCCCTGATGAAATGCTTTTCACTATAGGATTTATAGGTGCTCCTTGGTTTGCTGATATAGCAAATTTTTTGTCAATGGGTGAAATTCCAAAAGAGTTCGCTCCTCAGCAAAAGAAAAAGTTGATTTATGATGTTAAGTTCTACATTTGGGATGAGCCATTCTTATGGAAACTATGCAATGATGGCATAGTGAGGAGATGTGTAACAAATGAGGAAGTAGGAGACATTTTACAACACTACCATGGGAAGGTCAATGGTGGACATTATGGACCACAACGAATAGCTGTGAAGGTTCTTAAAACAGGGTTCTATTGGCCGACAATTTTTCAAAATGCTAGAGATTTTGTAATGCAGTCTGACACTTGCCAAAGGAGTGGAAACATTTCAAAGAAGGATGAAATGCTCCAATCCAGAATTCTAGAGGTGGAAATTTTTGATGTTTAGGGCATTAATTTCATGGGACTATTTCCAGCATCAGATGGTAACAAGTATATTCTTGTTTGTGTGGATTATGTTTCAAAGTGGGTGGAAGCTCAAGCATGCACAGTCAATGATGCAAGAGTTGTTTGCAATTTCTTAAAGAAGCTATTCTCTCGATTTGGAATGCCTCAAGTCATCATAAGTGATGGGGGAACACACTTTTGCAATAGGAATATGGAAGCTTTATTAGCTCGCTATGGTGTGAAGAACAGGGTAGCTACACCATATCACCCACAAACCAGTGGCCAAGTTGACATGAGTAATAGGGAGTTAAAGAAGATTTTGGAGAGAACAATAAATAAGTCAAGGAAAGAATGGGCAAGGAAGCTTGATGATGCTTTGTGGGCATATATAACAGCTTACAAAACACCTCTTGGGATGTCTCCCTTCAGGGTGGTTTATGGCAAAGCATGTCATCTTCCCGTTGAGCTTAAACATAAGGCCTACTGGGCAGTGAAAGCCTTAAATTTTGACTTTAGGAAGGTAGCTGAGAGAAGAATGTTACAGTTGAATGAACTTGAAGAGATAAGAGAAGCTGGTTATGGAAATTCAAGGATTTATAAAGAACGTACTAAGAGATGGCATGATGCAAGAGTAAGAATTAAGGAGTTTAAAGAAGGTGATCAAGTTTTATTGTTTAACTCATGGCTCAAATTATTTCCTGGAAAGTTAAAAAGCAGATGGACAGGACCGTATATAGTGACTCATTCATATCCTCATGGAGCTATAGAATTAAGCAACACAAAAGGAGACACATTCAAAGTGAATGGGCAAAGGTTAAAGCTATACCATGGAAGCACATTTGAGGAATTCCATCAAGTTTCATACTTGAAGGAATTAACTGGATGATAAAGTTAATGGTCTAGCTCATGGACCATTAAAAGAGCGCTTCTTGGGGGCTCAACCAAGACTATTTCTTTTATTTGTATTTGTATTTTTATTTTCCTTTTTTATTTTTTTATTTTTTTATTGATTAGTTATTTCTTTTATGTTTTTGCAAGTTTATTCTATTTTTTATGATTGTTTCTAGTGCATTTCAGGGAATGAAAGAAAGGTTGGAGATCTAGAAGAGGTCTTGTGAGTTAAATGTTTAGTGGAATTTTGTTTCGAGTGACTTGTATTTTAAATTTATGATGCATTGCTTGTCTATGTGTGTTGAATTTTTAATTCAGCAAATTTATGAAGTATGCATATACAGGTCACACGGCTGTGTGAATTTTGCACATGGCTGTGCATCTTGTATCACCACTTCTGAACCATCAGGTCACATGGCTGTGCGCATTTTGCACACGGTCGTGCGCCTTACAATGCCAGAACTCGACACACGGCTGTGCGCATTTTGCACATGGCCGTGTGATGAGACAGACCTAACTTTTAGAAAAGATGTAAAATTTTGTTTTAAGTGGATTTTTCCACTTCCCAACACTCCACACTTCCCCAAAACCCTAGGGACTCCACTTTTGACCACTTTTCCCACTTCCCAAGCCCTAGAAAACCTAACCCTTAACCACCTTTTCAATTTCTCATTAAATTTGACCCAATTTCCCATCATCCCACTTTCTATATAAACACTCACTTCCTCTCTACACAATCATTCTCTACACCATTTCCTACACCATTCTTCATTCTACATATTCTATCAATTCTTTTTAAGGAAGTCTCATAGAGAGAGATCAAAGAAGAAAGAGCATAGCAAGGAAGCAAACTAATCCTTCCAAAAGAATAAGACATGGTGGAACTTCCAATAATCCGGGTGGTGTTGAAGAGGAACAAATGGTAAAACCTTTCCCCTCTCAAATTCAATTTAGGCATGGTGAGCATAGGAATAAGTTTTAAGCAATGATGAATAGGAAGATTGTGCCAAATAGATATTTGAGTGCCATATCCTTGATTGAAATTGGGTTATTATATGAGATTAATTTGTATATTCATAGGATGGGGTGGACTGATTTTATTCTGATGTAGAATCCTTCTTATGCCATCCCCACTCATGAATTTCTCTCTTCTTTTAAGTTTAATGATCATACCCTTGTGCTTACTTTTCGTTTGGGGAATGAGGAGCATACTCTAGGTTTATTTAAACTCAATGATGTATTTCATTTTCCCAAAAATTAGGATGCAAATGTTGCATATGATAGAAATGAGTTTTGGAGAGAATTAACCGGGGAAAGAGGAATTTTTTATAAGGCTCGTTTAGTAAAAGAATCAAGGATTCGATTGCCCACACTCAAATACCTTCATAGACTCATGGCACATTCTTTGTTTCCAAGGAAAGAGGGTGATTCTATGATTACCACCACTGAGCTAAACATTTTATATTGTATGGTGAATGATAGAAAACTTGATGTCTATCATGCTTTAGCTGGGAAATTGAGAGACGTTGCTATAAAAGCTACTGGGGCTATTAAAGTGGGAGGACTAGTAACAGCTATAGCCAAGTATTTAAACTTTGACATTGAGAACATGCCATTTGAAAAGGTCTCAGGTCGTCATTTCAATGACACTGGCATGATGGAATCCATGGGCATGGTTAGAGTTGATCATACTGGGAGAGCTTTTCTTATCCTACCTGCACCTGTAGAGCAAGCTGAAGAGGAAGAGGAAGATGTCTCTATGAATAATGTGTTAGAAGGCTGGACAACTTGGAGTTGCAAATTGGAGTCATCGATTCCAACGTAGGTGAGTTGAATTCTGAAGTGGTAGAAATGGGTCGTACTTCTAGGCAAATGAATCGAACATTGCAAATGATTAACCATAAACTTAATGCCTATCTCAACTCCTAGAATTTTATCCCGCCACCATTCCTGCATGATGAAGATATGGCATCACAAGAGTACTCTTCTAAGGATGAAGGGGAGGAATGAAGATCTTGTTTTGAAGTGTTTAGGTCTAGCTTGAACAATGTTTATTTTATGTGTTTTCAATCCTTTTAATTATGATGTTTTGTGGAACATTATGTGTTATGTTTCTTGTTTTGAATTAAAGTATATTTTTGTTTATGTTTTTTTTTCTTCTTTTGTCAAGGATTTTTATTTTAGGAATGTTACTTTTTCTTATTTTTCCATTCATTTTTTCTTCCAATTGTGCAATAAATATGGGAGGTTTGTCCTACCAATTTAAAAAAAAATTATTTTATGCTAGTAGGTAGCACGGCCATGCGCATTTTGCATATGGCCGTGCATGATACGTGCAACCTAATGCACAGGCACAGTCGATTTCCTTATAATTTTTCTTGTTTTACATGTTGCAATGAGGACATTGCACATTTTAAGTGTGGGGGAAGAAATAAAATAAATAAATAAATTTATTTATTTATTTTGTGAGCTTGTTAGTTGTGATTTTATTTGTTTTGATTTGTTTCCTTATTCCATTGAGGGTTTAATTGACTTTAGTTTCCTAAGTAAGCTAAACTTCCTGAATTAATGAGTAAGCAATTTCTACTGAAATTGGAATGTTTTGTTACTTGTAATTTTTTTTGTTTTCCTATTTAAACTCTACTGATTTTTGTTTTTTTTCTTTTTAATTCCATTCTTTTTTTTATTATTTTATTTTAGTACTAACATTGTTATGATGGCTAGAACAAAGACACAATTTCAAGGAAAGAAGCTTAGTGATGGCGAGAGCAAACCTAAAGACATGAGGGACGATTATGAAGCTTTCTTTGCCATTTATTCTGAAGAAAAAGGGAATAGATTCTACTCCTTAGTCAAGAGAAATTTCAGCAAGCCAAAATACTTTAATGATAAGGTACTATTGAATATGGGTATTAAGGGAACCATAGATATGTTTTGCAATAAATTGGGGTGGTTTAAATTGGCTACAGCCTAATCCGATGTATTCTTTGAACTCATAATAGAATTTTACACTACATTTAAGATTTTAGATGCACCTCTAGGGATCTTTTCATGTAGGTTCTTTAGGAAAGAATACTTATTTGACTATGAAATCATGTCTCAAATCTTTGGTTTTCCTCAAGGAGGTGTTTGTCAACCTCCTATGGATTATAATATGATTAGTTTTTGGCATGAAATCACTGGAGGTGATAAAGTTTGTGAGGGTCAAATAATTATTAGTGGTTTGATCAAAGATCACTCATATTTAATCATGCATAAATTCATGGAACATACAATCTTTGGAAGAAAAGATAGTACTAGGGTTTCCCCTGATGAAATATTCATGTTATGGTGCTTGAAGACTAACACAAAAGTATATAGTACATACTTTGTTTTGTGTTCTATGTGGAGGGTTGTTCAGGCTAGAAAGGCGTTGATCTCAATGGGGCATATTGTCACTAGATTGGCATTGTATTTTGCTCCATTCGAATTTTCCAAACATAAATTGGAGCTTTAGAAGTTGAGTCCTTTGATGAAGATTACCTAGTGTGAGCTGAAATCATCACCAAATTCATTGAGTTTCATGTTGTAACGGGTAGAAGATGCTACATGATCCGTCAATTGGTAATGCAACATGGTGAAATACCTTTACCCCCTAATGCAGTTGAAAAAGGAGATAATAGGAGTGAAGCTCAATCAAGGAAGCAACGGAACACCAAAAAATGGAGTGATGACATCATGGAAAATATCAAAGAGCGGATGGATATCTCTGACAATAGGATTGGGAATATGGTTATGGATTTGTCCAACTAGTTAGAGAAGTTGAAGAGGTGATGTGAATCCAGAGCTAAAAGGTTGCAACTTCAAATTGATGAAATCTTTCGCATCCTTCCTCAAAGCAAAATATCTAAAGCTATAAATGAAGCTGCAAAGTGCATCATGGTCACACCATATATTCCCCCTCTAGTTTCACTAGAATAAAGGGAGTATACTGTTCTCTAATTTTCTTTTATTTATTTATTTCTTTTTATGACTGTATGCTTGTGTGTTTTTTTTACTTTAAGAGTGTACATGCTTTATTTATTTATTTTTACCCTTTTTATGTGTTTGTGCCTTGCTCTTACACTTGAATTTTTGCAACATATATACCTTTAGAGCCTTGTTCATTAATCTTAGTTTTCTTGAAGAAATGCATTAATCTTCCCTTAATGGATCGTTTTAAATTTTTAAATTATAAGAGCAACTTTTGGTTAAGAATTTTTACATTCTAATGAACATTAATTCTTACTTTTCTATTAAATAAGTGAATCTAGATGATTAATATTTGAGAAAAGTATTTGTGAGTAGGAATTTGAGGTTGCTTTAAAGTGGTTATAAATGTTAAAAAAAATCAATCAAGAAGCGAGATGGAGAGTAAAACGCACTCGTTTGGAGCTTAAAATTGAAAAGAAAAATCTTTTAAATGCTCCTTCTACTCCAATGCCCTTTAAGAGTAAGAGTATCCAAAGGACCCTTTTTGGAGGTTTCCACAGTGAGTAACACAAGAAAGGTAGGGGATGTTGAGATTGGGAAGATATTGATTGATGAGCTTAGCCTCTTTATTGTTGGCATGATTCCTACTTGTTTTTATATTTATTGAGTGTCAATCATTTGTTTTCATATTTTCACTAGAAAAGTATGCTCTTCACATGGTAACAATATATTCTTGACCTCAGTTGCTGTTTTAAATTTCGAGTCTATAAACTTTTTATTAAAGGAAGATTATGGTAGTTAATTAAGTTAAAGCTAGTTAATGAGTATGATTCTTTAGGTAGATATATGTTTTAAGGTTTTGCTTAAGGACAAGCAAATATTCAAGTGTAGGGGAATTTGATGAGTGTGAAAAATGCATTTCATTAAGTAGTCTTTGTGTTAGGAAAACTTCAATTTCAATTAAGTTTATGTTTCTTTTATTTAGTTTTTATTTAGTTGAGTACTTACTGCATATCTTGTGTGATTATTTATTTTTACGTATTAGTTGATTTATTTTTAGTTGATTTTTATGTATTTAGGGAAGTTAAAGAACAACAGAGGAAGGTATATGGGAGCCGTGAGCACCTGAAGTGAGCCTAAAAAGCAATGGAGATCAATATGCATGCGACCTGGTGATTAAGAAAGTCAGAGTCGAATTTAATTGCTGACTCATAAAGGACAAGATGGAGATTTCACTTGGATGTAACCCTAGGGTTGGTAATTAGGGTTTTATAAGAGGGTAGCCACTAGAAAAAAAGAGGGGGATTCTTTCATACTTTTGTTCATCACTTTTTGGAGATACAATTTTTCTTAGAGCAGTTTTGAGAAAACAAAGATTTTCTAGCTTATGTTAGTTTGGAGATTGGAGAATAAAAATTGAAGAACATCAAGCTTCCTATTTAACAAGGGGTTTATTCTATTCAATTATTTTTATTTTTTCTTAATTTTAATTCAATGATGATGTCTATTCTCTTTTATTATTCTTCTTTGTCTCTTAAAATTAACATGAGTAGCTAAATTCTTAGTTAGGGTTCTTATTGCTATTCAACTATGGGCTAATCATAATTAAACCTAAGCCATTAATCTAGATCCTTTGGTTGTTGTTGAACTTAATGTCTTCTTAGGATTGATCACCCTTTGATTGAATATACACAATAAAACTTGATCAAGAGATGGGTTGATTTAAACAATAGCTTGTTAGATGCTTTCTTAGTTGATAAACACTTAAGCAACTAATATTGATTAAGGGTTGGTGCTTAAATCGGGTTAATCGAACACTTAGTAGGCGAGAGCTTTAAATCTAAGAGCATTAATTTACTTGGTTAATCATAGGGTTGTTTTAGGAGGAAAGCCTATGATTCTTTAGAAACCCTCAAACTGGATTAAGATTAGGTAAGGCTTAGCAGTAAATTGATTTTAAATAAAGGTTGAATTGGTAATAAGAACCCTAGCTCTTTAATGTGATTGTTATTCCATTATGATTTTTTTGTGTTTTGATTTAGTTTAATTTATAGTTTAATTCAAAATACCCTTTTTCGGTGTTTAAACAAACAAACATAACTAGTATCACTATAGTCAATATGCAATCTCTGGGGATCGATATTTAATTGCTACTTGTATGAATCTGTATACTTGCAGAAACCCATCACACTCTGACGAGATCAGAATGGAATAGAATAGGGAGGGGTGAAGGTGACAGTAAGGCAACGTTTTTTTTTTTTTAATGAATGTATGTTTACTGTGTAAGTTGTTTTAATATATGGGTACGCATGCATGTATTGTATGCATGTGTGTGTGTGTGTATATATATATTATAATATTATATAATAAAGTATTATTAAAATAATGTGGTTAACTTTATGTAAAAATATCCACCACACAACTAATATATATATATATATATATTCACACATATAATAATAATAAACACACACACACATGCACAAATACACAAACCCAAGTTAATATATATACAATACATAAAATAACAATCCAATTAATAAAATAATTTATTAACAAAATAAATAATGAAATTTAATAAAACAATAATAGAAATAATAATGTTAAAATAACCAGCAAATTAAACGATCAAAAATAATATATTTATGTAGAAAAATATAATTAAACATAAAATAATAAATATTAACCACAAAGTAATAAAATATAATTTTTAAATTTATTAATATTGCATATCTCATTTTGAAATAAGTTAATTTAAAAACTAGGGTTATTACATTCTCATAAAACGTGACAACTAGTCCGAGTTTAGTTTTGAAATTTTTAATTGAGTCTTTCTATAGTAATCTTAGAAGCGTAGAGTTAGAAATTTATTCTGATGGTTATTATTATTTTATTGTTCTAACTACGCCGAAACCGAGGCCTATCGGACCAGGCCCGTTGAGTCTGTCTTGTGGAGTGCTAATCAGTGAGTTATTATAATGTATATATATGTATTGCATATAGGATGCATAACTTAGGATTTTTCATTTTCATTATATGTTTTTAAAAGTGATTTAATTTATAATATGATTTGGTATGATTCCAGTTTATTTTTAGTATATTTTAATGTAAATGTCTACATATTTTCTATATACATTTACTATATCTTTGGTATATTTAAGGTTTATTTTTGATATATGCATGCTAAATAATTAGGTTTATTTTTAGTATATTTTAGCATATATACATGTTTTAAATGTATATTTATTCATAATGGTTTTATTAAATGATTAGTATACTTTAGGTATATTTTCAGTATATTTTAGTTATATTCCTAAATAAATGCATGCTATATTATTGATTTATACTTAAATTGTTCTTAAGTATATTTTTGGTATTTTTTTGATATATTTCCAAATAAATGCATGTTTTATTATTGATTTAAACCTAGCATGTTTTTAGTATATTATGGGTTTATTTTAGTATATTTCATGATTGATTTGAATTTAGCATATATATATATATATATATATATAATTTTATTTTTTTTATTTGTACTTTGGTACTTTTGGTTTAATTAAAAAATGACATGAAAAAAAAAGTGCACCCCCTCCCCATTTCTTTCCCTCTTCTTCTTCTCCTCCTTTTTTCTTCTCTCCCACACACTGTCACCACCCCCCACCACCGACAGCCACAATGCTGAGCCACCTCCTCCTCGCCACGCCGATGAGTCGCACTACTACCACCAGCCACCTCCAGCCAATGAAGCTCCTCCTTCCTCCTCCATCATTTTCTATTTTTGGCCATAATAGGAGGAGTCATCGGAGCTAATTTCAATGACTCCAAACCTTGTCGGAGGTGCAAATCGCTCCGCTCCCTCTAGGTAATCATTCCCCTCAAACAGTTTTGGATTGCAACACCAGTAAGGACTTTAATTTTTAGAAATTAATTCTAGGTCTTTTTGAATTAATTTGTGAAATTGAGCTTGAATTTGGTTGATTCATGTCAAATTGAGTTTATGTTAGTTAAATTGAGGTTGAGAGCTTTCATTTGATGTATAGTTTGCAAATTTTTGAGGAAGTTGAGTTTCGGGTTACTATTTCGGGTCTCGGGTATTGTTCACAATACTGTTTTAGACCCGAAATGTGAACATATTTTTATTAAATTCTATATATTATGTTGATTAATTTTTGTGAAGGAAGTTTTGTGAAATTATGTCTAGATTTTTAATTATGAATTTTTGAAAGTTTATGCCAAAATAGAATTTTTGGAAAAATAATTATAAATTGGTAATTTTTGTATTTTAAGTAAATTTATTGTTAATTATTATGTTTTAGACAGATTTTCAATAATAATAGTATTAAAATAATTTTTATAATTTATTTCCTATTTTTAGCTAATTAAAATTAATTTTTGGAAAATAATAGAATAATAAACTTATTTATTATTTTTAAGCTTAAGCTATTTGCCAATTTTATGATATATTTAAGTGCTTTGATATATTTATTTTGGAAATGATGGGTTTCCGCAAGTATATGGATTCATACAAGTAGTAATTAAATATCGATCCCACAGAGATTGTAGATTGACTGTAGTGATACTAGTTGTGTTTGTTTGTTTAAATGACGAAAAAGGGTATTTTGAATTAAAATAAAAATTAAACTAAGACAAAACACAAAAAATCACAATGAAATAACAATCACGTTAAAGAACTAGGGTTCTTATTACCAATTCAACCTTTATTTAAGATTAATTAACCACTAAGCCATACTTAACCTTAATCTAATTTGAGGGTTTCTTAAGAATCATAGGCTTTCCTCCTAAGACAACCCTATGATTAATCAAGTAAATTAACGTTCTTAGATTTAAAGCTCTCGCCTATTAAGTGTTCGGTTAACCTAGTTTAAGTACCAACCCTTAATCAACATTAGTTGCTTAAGTGTTTCTCAACTAAGAAAGCATCTAATAGGTTATTGTTTAAATCCAATACAACCTATCTCTCGATCATGTTTTATTGTGTATATTCAATCAAAGGGTGATCAATCCTAAGGAGACATTAAGTTCAACAACAACCAAAGGATCTAGATTAATGGCTGAGGTTTAATTATGATTAGCCCATGGTTGAATTGCAACAAGAACCCTAACTAAGAATTTAGCTACTCATGTTAATTATAAGAGACAAAGAAGAAGAACAAAAGAAAATAGGCATCATCATTAAATCAAAATTAAGAACGAATAAACATAATTAAATAGAAGAAACCCCATGTTCAATAGGAAGCTTGATGTTCTTCAATTCTTATTCTCAAATCTCCAAAACTAATATAAGCAAGAAAAATCCTTGTTCTCTCCAAAACTGCTCTAAGAAAATGTACATAAAAAATTGATGAAAAAATATCCTCTCCCTTATTTCTGGTGGCTACCCTCTTATAAAACCCTAATTATCAGCCCTAGGGTTACAGCCATGTGAAATCTCTATCTTGTCCCTTATAAGTCAGCAATTAAATTTGACTCTAAATTTCCCAATCACCATGTCACATGGCCGTGTGCATTTTGTGCATGGCCGTGCACCTCACTTCTTCAGCATTTTAGCATATCGACCTCCATTGCTTTTTGGGCCTAGTTTAAGTGCCCACAGCTCCTATATAACCTTCCTATACTATTCTTTGACTTCCCTAAATACATAAAAATCAACCAAAAATAAACCAACTAATATATAAAAATAAATAAACATAAAAGACATGCATTAAGTACTCAACTAAATAAAAACTGAATAAAAGAAACACAAACTTAACTGAAATTGCATCTAATCCTAACACAAAGACTACTTAATGAAATGCATTTTTCACACTCATCAAATTCCCCCACACTTGAATATTTTCTTGTCCTCAAGCAAAACCTGAACACACATATCTACCTAAAGAATCATACTCATTATCTAGCTTTAACTTGACTAACTACCATAATCTTCCTTTAATAAAAACATTAAAAACTCAAAAGTTAAAATAGTAACTGAGGTTAAGAATATATTGTTACCGTGTGAAGAGCATACTTTTCTAGTGAAAATATGAAAATAAACAATTGACACTAAAGAAAAATAGAAATAAGTAAGAATCGTGCCAACAATAAAGAGGCTAAGAAGTTAATCAATCAATGTCTTTCCAATCTCAGCATCCCACACCTTTCTTGTGTTACTCAGTGTGGAAACCTCCAAAATGGGTCCTTTGGATATTCTTACTCTTAAAGAGCATTGGAGTAGAAGGAGCATTTAAATGATTTTTTTTATATAACCACTATAAAGCAGCCTCAAATTCCTACTCATAAACACTTTTCTCAAATATCGATCATCTAGATTCACTTGTTCAATAGAAAAGTAAGCATTAATGTTCATTAAAATTTAAAAATTCCTAACCACAAGTTGCTCTTCTAGTTTAAAAAATTTTAAAACCATCCATTAAAGGAAGATTAATGTAATATCCCGTGTTTTTAAACATTTTTACACTGTATCGGGATATGCAGTGTTAATAATTTTTGTATATATATTACGATATTTTTACGAGTTAATATGTATTTAAAATCTATTTTAATTATTGTGTATTATTTACAGTACTTTACGTAAAATTTTTCTCGGACTTGCATTTTCGGGGAAATTTTCACGTAAATAATTTATTATTAATTATTTTAAATATATTTTCGGACTTGCATGAACTCATACGTATTTTTAAAATTACTAAACACCGTGTATGTGTGCGATATTTATTTAATTAGGGTTTAATATATATTACCCTAATATTTTATCATTTTATTATTAATTGTTTATTTAAATTAATATAATAATATGTGGTGTATATTTTTCCCACATATTTTATTTATACACTATATTTTAATATATACATATTATTTTATTATTTCTTTTTTCTTTTTTCTTTTTCTTTTCTTTTTTTTTCTTCTTCTTCTTATTCTTCTTCCCCGCGCGCCCGACTCTCCTCCATTTCCCTCTCCCCCGCTACTACCCCGATCACCGGCCATCAGAGTGCCTTCCCCTACATGCCGCCATTCTCCTCCACTGCCTCGCCGTCCTAGTCGTCTTCTCCGGCAGTGGCTTGCTCGGTTTTTGCCATTTTTGGCCGAAATCCTTCTCCTCACCGTTTCTTCCTCTTTCGGCCACCATTTTTGACACCGCCAGTCTCTTTCTTCTCCTTGAGCTCCGGTGAGTGTAATTCTAGCTTTGGTTTGAACTTAAATGGTCTAGAATTGCTTAGGTTTCGAATTTTCCAATTCGGTCACATTAGGGTTTTTGATTTTTTTGAGCTTCGAATTGATTGATTCATAAAAACTCCCTTCACAAATGTTGATACTAGTAGCTTAATCTACATGTATGAATTTTTATGAAATTTTTGGAGATTTTTTGGATTTTTGGGTATTTTTGAATATTTTAATATTATTTTCTAATTTTCGGAAATTAATTATTTAAATTATGAAATTGTGTTTTATGGTTAAATTAGGTGTTTAAATGAATTATAGGAATTTATTTGGAATTTTTATGAATTTCTATGTATTTATTTTGAATTATTGAAGTTTATGTAAATTTGAGAAATTAGGGTTAATTATGTTTTTAATTGAAATTAATTGGATAATTGGGTTTAATTATTGATATTATTGATAAATATGTTGAGAAAATTAATTTTGGATAATTTTATAATTTTTGGTGAATTTTTGAAGTAATTTTAGTATATTTATATATATAAGGGCATTTTGGTAATTTTACCCTAAATTGGCTAAAAATGTAATTTAATTGGTTTTAATAGTTATTTAAGGTATAAAAATGATTTCTACAAATTATTTGGTATTTTTAACTAATTAAAACTATTTTTCGAGAATTATTTTTAATTATATATATAATATACAGTTTTTCTAATAAAATGAGTTTTTATCGGTTTTTACAGTGTTTTAAGGTTAATTATGTAATTTCTAATTATAAAATGTATTTCTATGTTATAAGGGTATTTTTGGTATTTTCATAATTGTTCTGTGTTTGTGAACCCCGGTCGATAGATTGTAGTCTGGAGTCCGACCGAGGGGTTGTGGTTGAGTGTTGAGCTTGTTTTTCGAAGTGTATTTCTTTGCAGGGTCGGATCTACTCTTTTGAGTAGAGAGATGTCCGTTTTACAGGGGAGGTTCTATCGAATTTTTGATAGAATTCTCGTAAAACGTGATATCCGGTCGAACCCTGATATCGATTCTATGTTTAATACTCTAGATCGAATTCTAGGATTTTCTGTTAGGTTTATTCTAATGTCTGTCGTTATTGCTTGTTTAGTTACGCTGAGACCGAGGGCTAGTGGTCCAGGCCCGTCGGATCCATCTCATGGAGTGCACTAATTTGTAAGTTACTATACTATATATATATGCTTTAGGATGCATGATTTAGAAATATATGTTTTATTTTGATTAAAATGCATAAATAATATGATTTGTATTTAAGTATATTTTTGGTTTATTTTTGGTATTTATTAAATTATATGCATGTTTTGTAAATAAAATATATTTAAAATGTTTTTAAATATATTTCTAGTTTAAGTTATAATTTGATTGAATTCATTTGACATATATATACTCGAAATATACCTGGTTTACTTTGGTATATTTTCGGTATATATATGGTTTATATTGTTATTTCAATTAAATTCATGCATCATTTAATTATGAATGAATGTTTTTATATTTATTAATGAAGGATATCGATAGAACGTGCTACCTAGTGGACAACACTAGGACCGAGTACGTACCGGTACGCCTATAGCATTTAGGCTATATTACTAATCATTTGTGGATATTGATTGAAATTGATAATTCGATGTGTGAGATATGGTTTGGAGGTGTGATTGCTGGAGCTCGGTTGACCAAGTGTCTCGGGGCCAATCACACTGGTAGTCAGATTGCT
The DNA here is from genome assembly GCA_947683625.1 of Mallotus nudiflorus. Taxonomy (NCBI): domain Eukaryota; kingdom Viridiplantae; phylum Streptophyta; class Magnoliopsida; order Malpighiales; family Euphorbiaceae; genus Mallotus; species Mallotus nudiflorus. The sequence continues at coordinate 41,981 of CANTUR010000585.1, read as the reverse complement.
GGAGCTCGGTTGACTTAGTGTCTCAGGGCCAGTCTACTGTCTAAATGGATTAAGTGGATATATTTGGAATAAGTGAGCCTGTGTGGCTAGAGTGTTGTCTAACACTATTTCCGAGGTTGCGATATCTTAGGGTTCTATGTGATCCTTCATAAACTGTGATTTTCAATAAAATATATATATAAATGATTTTACTGCATCTGTGTGAATTTGCCTGTATATATATACATATTATATATACTGTTGACTGTATGCATTGTCATTTAGTATGCATGTATATATATTATAGTAATTCACTCAGTGAGGTCTGACTCCCCTCCGTTGACTATTTTTCAGGAGAGTCAACATCTTCAGACCTCAGTAGCAGGCCGATACGCCGGATTTCTTCCGCCCCCGGCTTCTTTATGTAAACTGCTTACTTGAGTCTTATTTTTATAATCTAGACACTGTAGTAGTTGTGAATTAAATCGTGGGATTTTATGTATTTTATTTTATGCGAGATGCATTTTAAGAATTTGAACTGGATTTGTATTAAGAGATTTATATATATGAGATGAGATTTGATTTAAATCCAGTTGGTGAAATTGTTATTATGATATTTATGATTTTTATTTCTGTTGCATTATTTAATATTGTTATTATTACTATTGCATGTTTTATTTTATTTTTAGGCTTGCTACGGGTTCCGAATTCGAAAGAATTCCCGTTCCCTAGCGCCAGTCATGGCCCTGTTTTGGGTCATGACAATTAAGGTATTTCTTCAAGAAAACTAAGATTAATGAATAAGGCTCTAAAGGTATATATGTTGCAAACATTCAAGTGTAAGGGCAAGGCATAAACACACAAAAGGGTAAAAAAATAAAGCATGTAGACTCTTAAAGTAAAAAAAAACACACAATCATACATTCATGAAAAAAAAATAAATAAAAGAAAACTAAAGAATAGTATACTACCTTTATTCCAATGAAACTGGAGGGGGAATATATGGTGTGACCACGATGCACTTTGCAACTTCATTTATAGCTTTATATCTTTTGCTTTGAGGAAGGATGCGAAAGATTTCATCAATTTGAAGTTGAAAACCTTTTAGCTTTAGATTCACTTCACCTCTCAAACTTCTCTATCTGATTGGACAAATCCATAACCATATTCCCAATTCTATTATCAGAGATATTCATCCACTCTTTGATTTTTTCCATGATACCATCACTCCATTTTTCAGTGTTCCTTTGCTTCCTTAATTGAGCTTCACTCCCATTATCTCCTTTTTCAATTGCATTAGGAGGTAAAGGTATTTCACCATGTTGCATTGCCATTTGACGAATCATGTAGCATCTTCTACCCATTACATCATGCAACTCATTGAATTCGGTGATAATTTTAACTCGCACTGGGTAATCTTCATCAAGGGACTCAGCTTCTAAAGGCTCCAATTTATATTTGGCAAATTCGAATGGAGCAAAATACAATGCTAATCCAGTGACAATATGCCCCACTAAGATCAATGCCTTTCTAGCCTAAATAACATGCCAAATAAAACACAAAATGAAGTATGTACTACATATTTTTGTGTTAGTCTTCAAGCACCATAACATGAATAGTTCATTAGGAGAAACCGTAGTACTATCTTTTCTTCTAAAGATTGTATGTGCCATGAATTATGCATGATTACATATAAGTGATATTTGATCAAACCACTAGTCATTATTTGACCCTCACAAACTTTATCACCTCTAGTGATTTCATGCCAAAAACTACTTATATTATAATCCATAAGAGGTTGACAAACACCCTCCTTGAGGAAAACCAAAGATTTGAGACATGATTTTATAGTCAAATAAGTTTCTTTCCCAAAGAACCTACATGAAAAGATCCCTAAAGGTGCATCTAGAATCTTAAATGTAGTGTAAAATTCTATTGTGAGTTCAAAGAATATATCATATTGGGTTGTAGCCAATTTAAATCACCCCAATTTATTATAAAACACATATATGGTTCCCTTAATACCCATATTCAACAGTACCTCATCATCAAAGTATTTTGGCTTGCTGAAATTTCTCTTGACTAAGGAGCAGAATCTTTCCCTTCCTCTTCAAAATAAATGGCAAAGAAAGCTTTATAATTGTCCCTCATGTCCTTAGGCTTGCCCTTGCCATCACTAAGCTTCTTTCCTTAAAATTGTGTCTTTGTTCTAGCCATCACAACAATGTTAGTACTAAAATAAAACAATAAAGGAGAATGGAATTAACAAAAATAAAAACAAAAGTCAGCAAAGTTTAAATAAGAAAAAGAGTTACGAGAAACAAAGAATCCTAACCCTAATCAAAAAGTAATAGAGATAAATTCTAACTATATATATAAAGAAAATAAAATCAACACTCCAATAAAATAAAAATTTCTCACCCATTAATTTGGGAAGTTTAGCTCACTTAGGAAACTAAAATCAACTAAACTCCCAATGGAACAAGGAAACAACATAAAAACAAATAAAATCACAACTAACAAGCTCACAAAATAAACAATTTTTAATTCCTTCCTGACACTTAAAATGAGCAATGTCCTTATTGCAACATTTATAATAAGAAAAAGTTAAGGAATTTGAATTGTCCTGTACTTAGGTCACATGGCCATGTGTAAAATGCGCATGGTCGTGCTACCTGCTAGCACATATCAAATTTTTTTTGGCATCATATTGGTAGGATAAGCCTCACGTATTTATTACACAATTGGAAGAAAAAAATGAATGGAAAATAAGAAAAAGTAACATTCCTAAAATAAAAATCCTTAACAAAAACAACCTAGACAAAAACATACTTCATTTCAAAGCATGAAACATAACACATAATGTCCACAAAACATCACAATTAAAAGGACTGAAAACACATAAAATAAACATTATTCAAGCTAGACTTAAACACCATTCAAAACAAGGTCTTTATTTCTCCCCTTCATCCTTAGAGGAGTACTCTTGTGCTACTATATCTTCATCATACGGGAATGGTAGTGGATAAAATTCTGAGAGCTGAAATAGGTGTTAAGGTTATGGTTAATCATCTACAATATGTGATTCATTTGCCTAGAAGTATGACCCATGCCTACCATTTCAAAATTCATCTCATCTACATTGGAATCTATTACTCCAATTTGCCAGTCCAAGTTGTCCAGCCCTTCTATCACATTATTCAAAGAAACATCTTTCTCTTCCTATTCATCTTGCTCTATAGGTGCAGGCACGATAAGAAAAGGTCTCCTACTATGGTCAACTCTAACCATTCTTATGGATTCCATCATGCCAGTGTCAATGAACTGACAACCCAGGACCTTTTCAAAAGGCATGTTCTCTATGTCAAAGTTTAAGTACTTGGCTATAGCTGTTACTAGTCCTCCCACCTTAATAGCCCTAGTTGCTTTTATAGCAACACCTCTCAATTTCCTAGCTAAAGCATGATAGACATCAAGGTTTCTATCATTCACCATACAATATAAAATATTTAGCTCGGTGGTGTTAATCACGAAGTCACCCTCTTTCCTTGGAAATAAAGAAGTGCCATGAGCCTATGAAGGTACTTGAGTGTAGGCAATCAAATCCTTGATTCTTTTGTTGTCCAAGCCTTATAGAAAACCCCCCCTTTCCCCAGTTAATTCTCTCCAAAATCATTCCTATCATATGCAACATTAGCATCCTAATTTTAAGAAAATGGAATACATCATTAAGTTCAAACAAGCCTAGAGTATGCTCCTTATTCCCCAAATGAAAAGTAAGCACAAGGGTATAATCATTAAACTTACAAGAAGAGAGAAATTCATAAGTGGGGATGGCATAAGAAGGATTCTACATCAAAATAAAATCATTCCACCCCATCCTATGAACATAAAAATTAATCTCATCCAATAACCCAATTTCAATCAAGGATGTGGCACTCAAATATCTATTTGGCATAATCTTCCCACTTATATGCTCACCATGCCTAAATTGAATTTGAGAGGGGAAAGGTTTTTACCATTTGCTCCTCATTAGCACCACCCTGAATTATTGGAAGTTCGACCTTGTCTTGCTCTATTGGTAGGATTAGTTTCTTCCTTGCTATGCCATTCCTCCTTTGATCTTTCTCCATAAGACTTCCTTAAAAAGAATTGAGAGAATATGCAGAGTGGAGAATGGTGTAGAGAATGTTTTTGTAGAGAGGAGGTGAGTGTTTATATAGAGAGTGGGATGATGGGGAATTGGGTTAAATTTAATAAGAAATTGAAAAGGTGGTCAAGGTTAGTTTTCTGGGGTTTGGGGAAGTGGAATAGTAGTCAAAATTGGAGTCCCAAGGGTTTTAGGGAATTGTGGAGTGTTGGGAAGTGGAAAAATCCATTTAAAACAAAATTTTGTGTCTTTTTTAAAAAAATGGGTCTATCTCGTTGCACGACCTTACACGAAATGTGCATAGCCATGTGTCAAGTTTTGGCATTGTAAGGCGCACGACTGTGTGCATTTTCTGCAGGGCCGTGTGACCTAATTATCCAAAAGTGGCAATGCAAGATGGACGACTATGTGCATTTTCAGCACAGCCTTGTGATATGTACATGTATACTTCAGAAAATTTACTGAATCAAAAATTCAACACACATAGACAAGTAATGCATCATAAATTTAACTTACAAGTCACTCAAAACAACATCTCACTAAACATTTAACTCACAAGACCCTCTTCTAGAGCTCTAACCTTTCTTTCATTCCCTGAAATGCATAAGAAACAATCATCAAAAATAGAATAAACTTGCAAAAACATAAAAGAAATAACCAAATAATAAAAATAAAAATAGTCTTGGTTAAGCCCTAAAAAAGCGCTCTTTTAATGGTCCATGAGCTAGACCATTAAATTGATCATCCCATTTGATTCCTTCAAGTATGAAACTTGATGGAACTCCTCAAATGTGCTTCCATGGTATAGCTTTAACCTTTGCCCATTCACTTTGAATGTGTCTCCCTCTTATGTTGCTCAATTCCACAGCTCCATGAGGGATATGAATGAGTCACTATATACAATCCTGTCCATTTACTTTTCAACTTTCCAGGAAACAATCTGAGCTGTGAGTTGAACAACAAACCTTGATCACCTTCCTTAAACTCCTTGATTCTTACTCTTGCATCATGCCATCTCTTAGTACATTCTTTATAAATCCTTGAAATTTCATAAGGAACTTCTCTTATCTTTTCAAGTTCATTCAACTACAATATTATTTTCTCAGATGCCTTCTTGAAGTCAAAATTCAATGCTTTCACCACCTAGTAGGCCTTGTGTTCAAGCTCAATGGGAAGATGACATGTTTTTCCATAAACCACCCTGAAGGGAGACATCCTAAGATGTGTTTTGTAAGTTGTTCTATATGCCCACAAATCATCATCAAGCTTCCTTGCCCATTCTTTCCTTGACTTACTGTTCTCTCTAAAATCTTCTTTAACTCCCTATTACTCACCTCAACTTGGCCACTGGTTTGTGGGTGATAAGGTGTAGCTACCCTGTGCTTTACACCATAGCGAGCTAATAAAGCTTCCATATTCTTGTTGCAAAAGTGTGTTCCCCCCATCACTTATGATGACTCGAGGCATTCCAAATCAAGAGAATAGCTTTTTTAAGAACTTGCAAACAACCCTTGCATCATTGACTGTGCACCGCCTGAGCTTCCACCCACTTAGAAACATAATCCACATAAACAAGAATATACCTGTTACCATCTGACACCGAAAATGGTCCCATGAAATCAATGCCCTAAACATAAAAAATTTCCACCTCTAGAATTCCATATTGGAGCATTTCATCCTTCTTTGAAATGTTTCCACTCCTTTGACATGTGTCACAATGCATCATAAAATCTCTAGCATTTTGAAAAATTAATGGCCAATAGAACCTTGTTTTAAGACCTTAGCAGCTGTTCGTTGTGGTCCATAATGTCCACCATTGACCCTCCCATGATAGTATTGTAAGATTTCTCCTACTTCCTCATTTGTTACATATCTCCTCACCATGCCATCGTTATATAGTTTCCATAAAAATGGCTCATCCTAAATGTAGAACTTAGCATCATGAATTAACTTTTTCTTTTGCTGAGGAGTGAAATCTTTTAGAATTTCACCCATTGACAAAAGATTTGCTACAATAGCAAACCAAGGACCACCCATAAATCCTATAGTGAAAAGCATTTCGTCAGGGAACATCTCCTTGATAGGCTCTTACTTATCACTTTCCTCTTATTCCAACTCTAACCTTGAAAGATGATCAGCTACTACATTTTCAGTTCCTTTCTTATCTCTGATCTTAATATCAAACTCTTGTAATAGAAGTACCCATCTCATGAGCCTTGGTTTTGAATCCTTTTATTCATTAAATACTTCAATGCTGCATGATCTGTGTATACAATTGCCTTAGATCCAAGGAGGTACGATATGAACTTATCAAAGCAAATATAACAGCCAACATCTCCTTTTATATAATAGTATAATTCAACTGAGTATCTATCAATGTTCAGCTCACATAATAGATCACATGCAACCTATTCTCCTTTCTTTTGCCAAGAATGACTCCTATTGCATGATCACTGGCATCACACATCAGCTCGAATGGTAGACTTTAATCTGGTGCCATCACTATAGGAGTAGAAATAAGTGCTTATTTCAACCTGTTAAAAGCTAATTTTCAATCATCAATAAAATCAAAAGGTGAATCTTTTTCAAGTAACTTTATAAAGGGGTTTTGGAGATTTTTGAGAAATCCTTGATAAATCGCCTATAGAAGCCTGCATGGACCAAGAAAACTCCTAACTTCTTTAGCATTTATGGGGTACTACAGATTCTCAATTGCCTCCACCTTTGTTTTATCAACCTGAATGCCTTAAGCTGAAATCTTATGTAAAAGTATAATACCTTCATCTACCATGAAATGGCACTTTTCCCATTCAACCCTAAATTTATTTCCTCACAACGGCTAGAACTTGCTCTAAATTTCTCAGACATCCTTCAAATGAGTTTCCATAGATAGAAAATTATCCATGAAAACATCCATGATCTCCTCTACTAATTCTGTAAATTTAGCCATCATATATCTCTAAAAAATTGCAGGAGCATTACATAACCCAAATGGCATCCTCCTGTATGCAAATGTGCTATAAGTACATGTAAAGGTGGTCTTCTCTTGATCTTCTAAAGCTATTGCAGTTTGATTATAGCCTGAGTAACCATCCAGGAAGCAGTAAAAAGCATGTCCTACTATCCACTCCAACATTTAATCAATAAAGGGTAATGGGAAATGGTCTTTCCTTATGGATGAATTCAGTTTCCTATAATCAATGCACACTCTCCATCCATTCAAAAATCTTGTAGGAATGAACTCTCCTTCCATATTTTGCACAATCGTTATTCCCCCTTCTTTGGCACACACTGAATTAGGCTAACCCAAGAACTGTCAGAGATTGGATAAATAATTCATGCATCAAGTAGTTTGACCACTTCTTTCTTTAATACCTCTTGCATGTTTGGATTGAGCCTCCTTTTTTCTTTTAATGGTTGGCTTATGTCCATCCTCTATCAAAATCTTATGCATGCAATAAGAGGGACTTATACCTCTTATATCTGAAATCTGCCAACTTATTGCCTTTATTTTTCTCTTCAGCATGTTTGCCAACCTATTGCCTTTATTTTTCTCTTCAGCATGTTCACCAACAAATCCTCTTACTCCTTGCTAAGTTTAGAAGATATAATCACAGGTAAAGTTTGGTCGTCACTAAGAAAATTGTACCTTAAATATTGAGGTAATGGCTTCAAGTCTAGTTTTGGTGGTTTTATGATTGAGGGTGGTGTGGGTTTAGTATTTGGTAGTTGTATGTGTAGTTGGTGTGGGTATTTTAGAGTCACTTCTTCTTGAGAAGATTGTACCTGTAAGCACTTCTCAATATTCTTAACTTCTAAAGACCGTGCCAACCTTTGTCATTGGACTTCATTCACACATTTAGCAATGACTTTAACTCGCATGCAAAAATCTTCATTATAGGGATATTTCATAGTTTCATATATATTAAACTTACAGCTCTCATCCCCCACTCTTAATATGAGAGTTCTATCATAGATGTTAATTATTGCTCTAGCAGTGTAAAGGAATGGCATACCAAGGATTAGTGGAACCTCCTCATCTTTTTCAAAGTCAAGGAATACAAAATCCACTGGAAAAATAAATTTTCCAGCCCTTACTAACACATCCTCCACTATCCCTTCTGGTTCCTTCACTGTCCTATCTTTAAGTTATAATTGAATGCTTATAGGTTTTGCTTCTTCTAATCCCAATTTCCTGTAAATAGATAAAGGCATAAGATTAATTAAAGCTCCATAATCATATAAAGCTCCTTAAAAAATTAAATTTCCCATAAAATAAAGAATAGTGAGACTCCCTGGATGCTTCCTTTTTAAAGGAAGTTTCTTCAAGATGATAGCGCTACACTCTTTTGTGAGTATGATGGTCCATATTCTTGCAACTTCTTTTTATTGGAAATCAGTTCCTTGAGAAATTTAGCATACTTAGGCATTTGCAAAAGACATTCCACTAGAGGCATGTTGATGTGGAGTGCTTTAACCTCTCTAAAAATTTAGCAAATTATTGATCGTGCTCCTGTTTCTTTAATTTTTTAGGGCATTGAGCTGGAGGTTTGTAAGGTTTCACTAGTGGTGGTGTAGGTTTCTCTACTACTTGTTCCTTATTTTTGTTATCACCTTACAGCTTCTCCTCTGTTTGCACTTCAACCCATTCATCCTCTTGCTCTTTCTCCTCTTCGTTCTTCTTTTCTTGCTCATATTCTATTATTGCTTTTGGGATTTGGATCTCTATTCCATTTCTCAAGGTGATAGCCTTCAACTGTTCTTTTGGATTCTTCTCAGTGTTGCTTGGCAAAGAACCTTGATTCCTTATTGATAAAGAATTTGCCAACTGCCCCATTTGCACCTCTAAATTATGAATAGAGGAAGAGTAGTTCTTAAACATCAGCTAAGTGTCTTGATACATTTGCTCAAATCTGCCTTCCAACCTCTATGGAGCTTTATCTTGTTGATTCATTTTTATGGACATCACATCCATGAACTTCTCTAACTTGCTCTCTAAAGAACTCCCAGAGGATGAATTTTTTTTATGGTCATTTGGTTGCTGGTGTTGCATATTATGCCCTACAAAACCAGGTGGTGCTTGTGGCCTCCACTGGTTGTTCCCTTGATTGCTCTAAGAGAAATTAGGATGATTTCTCCAACTTGGATTATAGGTGTTGCCATGCACTTGGTTCTACTATCTATAAGCACCTAATTTCGGGATGCAATTGTGCACAATTACGACATAAGCCCCTATGATGAAATTCATTCAAAAATTGAAGTTAGTTGTCAATTTTTTAGACTTTAAGGACTAAATTGCAACATTTTTTAGGGTTTGATTGCAAATAAGTAAATTTTTTAGGGTCTTTTGGTAATTAAAAGTTAAAAAAAAGAGGTTGGCATTTAATGCCGATTGGTATTAGTGTAATGTCGACCGGCATTGTGTAATGCCAACCGGTATTGCATAATGCCAACTTGTAAAAGTTGATTTTTTTGCGTATTTTTATCAAATTTTCAGTGTTTTGATTGGTTGAAAATTCAATTTTATCTTCATTATTATCTAACGAAAATTCCAACACATTCAAAATGGTTTAAAAATCAAAATTCTTATCAGGTTTTTTTTTAAGAGATGAGTCTGTTTCCTCCTTTGGAGGAAACCAGTACGCGCAGACTCTGCTTTATAAAGTGGAGTTTGCATGCGTGCAAAAAAAATAAGATTTTTGATAGAGGATTTTTTTCTAGAGAGTTTTTACACATAATAAATACATAAACCCTAAAATTTAGACGTGAAGAATACCTCGCACACACCCAATTTTGGATACCGCCAGTGTCTTTAAAAGCAATCAAGTCCTAGTCCAGAATCAACAATAAATTTCAACAATGAAAATCCTAATCTGAGGGGCAAAAAAGGGGCATTTGCACAGCATCTAAATCAATGTTTTTTTCTATATCATTTTTATGCTTTCTATTTTTCTCTTTTGCAATTTTTTACTCTGTTATTCTCTTTTTTATTATTTAATTTTATTACTAATATGATTACTTGTTTTTTTGTTTTGATATGTGCATGTGGATTGAGGAGGATACTGCCTATATTTAAATTGAGCAGAAGGTCCATGAATGCCATAGAAGAATCTATGTTATTTCCCAGTAGGATTTAGGATTATTTATTTATTTATTATCTTTCCATTTTTCGTGTTCTATGTAGTTATTTTTATTTCTGGATGTATAATTATTTAATTTTAATTTTGTATGTAGTTTGTAATAGCCCTAGTAGTGGGAATAATGAAAGTTTAATTTTATGTACTTTAAAATTAATTAATAATTAGGTTCAATTGGGTAAAAAAAAATCAATTAAAATTAATGGTGGCAGTAGCTTAAATTAGAGTTTGCATGTAATTAATTTAGGGTTTTTTAGAAAATCATTGTAATGTTTATTTGATCCATTTTTTTTGTTTTTTTTTTGTTTTGGACTTGTTTTTTATGTTTTTATCCTTTTGGGCTCCAAGCCCACGTTTAGGTCTAACCCACTTAATAAATAGGCTTAAAAAATGATTTAGGTTTTTTAAATAATTCAATTTAGGCCCATTAGGTTAATTAGATTTTAGACCCACTTAGTTAATTAAAACTTGTTTAGACTTAGCTCAGCCCACTTAATTGTATTTCTTTTGAAATAAATAGACCTAGGCCCACACTTAACTTAAAATAAAACCAAGTTAGACTTAGGCCCACTAAATTAATTTTTCTTTAAAATTGAATATACTTAAGCCCATATCTTAGAAAGACTAAAAAATATATTTATGCTCACTAATTAATAAAATGTAGGCCCACTTTTATTCCATTTCACTTGTAAATAAAATGTAGATTTAGCTAACTTTTTAATAAAATTAATATAGTTTAGACTTAGGGACAACACGATCTTGAGTGCATTTTTTACTTGTAATTTTATTGACTTGTTGCCTTTTTGGGTAGATGGATGTTGATTAGGGTTTAATAAAATTGCATGTAATTAGAGGATGAAATAATCATTTATAAAATTATTCTAAATGAACATGAGACTAAGAGAAGTTAATATTCCGTATCCATAATCTCCTGGTTATGGTGTTAATTTTCTTTTAGAGCATCGAGTACCACTAATCAAATTGTCCCAATTATTACCTTGGGTGGCAACTCCTCATCTCCACGCCATGTCTTTGTGATAGTGGTTAGTGTGTTCTTTAAGGCCCTAAGCCTAAACAATGTCACGGTTGCTAAAATCTTGGACGCGTGCTAAACCCCGCTGTCTACACTATCCTTTAAAGTTGTTCATAAAGTTTACATTCTCCATGGACAAGCTTTGCATCATCTAACACTCTATAGTTGGATGACTACCCTGACATAATTCACTAGAGGAAGACAAGTTAGATATGACACTGATATTCATTTTATCCATTCTTTTAGATAAAGCATCCATCTTTGCATTTAACATCATTCGACTGTCAACTTCAATTGCTCCCCTTCTCTTTGGAATAGCTGTCTCACTGGACCTGAAGCTTTGGGTATTAGCCATTTCTTCAAAAAGCTCCAAGGAATCTTCTAGTGTCTTAGACATGATAGTTCCTCCTACTGATACATCTATATTTGCTCTCACTGCGGGATTGACACCCTTGTAAAAAGACTATGCCAAATCCCATGAAGGAATCAGATGTGGTGGACATTGTCGCTGAAGATCCTTGAATCTATCCCAGCACTCATAAAAACTTTCATCATCTCTTTAATAGAAAGAGTTAATTTAATTTCTGGTTTTGAGTACTTTAGCTAGTGGAAAGTACTTATTGAAAAAGGCTGTATAAAGCTCCTACCATGTGTTTATGGAGTTAGGTGCTAAACTAGTGAACCATCTTTTTACTCTATCCATCAATGAAAATGGAAAAAGGATGAGCCTAATTGCTTCTGGTTGTACTCCATTCATCTTGAAGGTCAAACAATGCTCCAAAAATCTTTTCATGTGACTAATTGGATCCTCATGTGGTAAGCCACTAAACTGTGAGTTTTGAATTATTTGGATCATGGCGGGTTTGATTTCAAAGTTGTTTACAGCAATCATCAGCCTCACAATCAGAGTTTGGTCACCTTAGACATTAGGACCCATAAAGTCCCTCATAGTTCTATGGGCAACCTACCCATTTTAGCCATCTTCTCCATTATGTGCTTCCCTACTCCCTAGAGGCGGGTTTCTTTCATCTTCCCCTCCGTTCATCCTATTTTTATTCTGTCTTCTACTTCTGTGAATAGTTCTTTCTATCTCTAAATCAAGTGGTATTAACTGGGCTCCTTGTCTGCTTGCGCCATGTGTTATGTGTATGCAACAACAGGAGTTCCTGTAAAACCAAAAAAAATAAAAACAAAAGTAAAAAATAACGTCTAAATCAAACAACACAAAATTCTCAACAATATCAATTTGGCAATCCTCAGCAATGGTGCCAAAAAGTTGATGGGTTTCCACAAGTATATGGATTCATACAAGTAGTAATTAAATATCGATCCCACAGATATTATAGATTAACTACAGTGATACTAGTTGTGTTTGTTTATTTAAACAATGAAAAAGGGTATTTTGAATTAAACTAAAAATTAAATTAAGACAAAACACAAAAAATCACAATGAAATAACAATGACTTTAGAGAGTTAGGGTTCTTATTACCAATTCAACCTTTATTTAAGATCAATTAACTGCTAAGCCATACTTAACCTTAATCTAATTTGAGGGTTTCTTAAGAATCATAGGCTTTCCTCCTAAGACAACCGTATGATTAACCAAGTAAATTGACATTTTTAGATTTAAAGTTCTCGCCTACTAAGTGTTCAGTTAACCCAGTTTAAGCACCAACCCTTAATCAATATTAGTTACTTAAGTGTTTCTCAACTAAGAAAGCATCTAACAAGTTATTATTTAAATCCAATACAGCCTATCTCTCGATCAAGTTTTATTGTGTATATTCAATCAAAGGGTGATCAATCCTAAAAAGACATTAAGTTGAACAACAACCAAAGGATCTAGATTAATGGCTTAGATTTAATTATGATTAGCCCATGGTTGAATTGTAGCAAGAACCCTAACTAAGAATTTAGCTACTCATGTTAATTGTAAGAGACAAAGAAGAAGAATAAAAGAAAATAGACATCATCATTAAATGAAAATTGAGAATGAATAAACACAATTGAATAGAAGAAACCCCCTGTTCAACAAAAAGCTTGATGTTCTTCAATTCTTATTCTCAAATCTCCAAAACTAACATAAGCAAGCAAATCCTTGTTCTCTCCAAAACTACTCTAAGAAAATGTAAATCAAAAATTGATGAAAAAATATCCTCTCCCTTATTTCTGGAGGCTACCCTCTTATAAAACCCTAATTACTAGCCCTAGGGTTACAGCCATACGAAATCTCCATCTTGTCCTTCATGAGTCAGCAATTAAATTTGACTCCAAATTTCCCAATCACTAGGTCGCATGACCATGTGCATGTTGCACATGGCCGTGCACCTCACTTCTTCAGCATTTTAGCATATCGACCTCCATTGCTTTTTGGGCCCACTTCAAGTGCCCACGGCTTCCATATAACCTTCCTCTACTGTTCTTTGACTTCCTTAAATACATAAAAATCAATAAAAAATAAACTAACTAATAAATAAAAATAAATAAACACACAAGACATGCATTAAGTACTTAACTAAATAAAAACTGAATAAAAGAAACACAAACTTAATTAAAATTGCATCTAATCCTAACATAAACACTACTTAAAATAATGCATTTTTCACACTCATCAGGAAATAAATTGAATTATGATGGTTAAATGAATTTTTATGATTTATCAATGATGTTAATGAAAATTATATTATTTTTTTATTATTGCGAAATTGGTTCTTAGTTGGGCATAAGTGTAATACAGGAGCCCAACCCAAGTTGTTGAGCTGTAAGACTGTTAGAAGTGTCGTTCTCATGCAAGTTCAGCTTTACTTCGGTAGAGAGATATCCATTTTACAAAGGAGACTCTGCCTTATTTTGGGTAGATTTCTTGTAACACATCACAACAGTATTTGTTAAATTCTAAATATGTGTATCATTTTGTCTTAGATCAAGTCAATCCCATCATCCCATATTTTTAATAATTTTAAGAATTTATTTTTATAAGCATATTTTAAATAAATATTATTTATTTTAGAGAACTCCACGACCAGAGCTATAGCTTTTGGACAGCAGAGGATACGTCGCCTAGCATGCTCAATCTGTGAGTTATTTTTATGAAATGTATGTTGTGAAATTTTAAATTTATATTTTTATATGATTAAAATGATAAATAATTGATTATAAGAATTTATTTATGAATTTATTTATATTGTCTCATGCATGATTTTTATGTCATATACATGATTACTCCTTTATTTATCATGAATATATATATTGAAAAGATGTTTTATGGGATTTATTTCACTCCGTTTTATTTAATTAACTATTTATTTAAATGGTTGGAGAAAATGGTAGAACGTGCCACATAGTAGGTGTCACCAGGACTACGTGTGCACCAGTAATGGTTATATATGGCCATTAATTGGTATTGGGAGCCCTGGTTGAGCTTTGCGCTCTAGGTAAGAGTTGTGATATTATAGGCCTTGGTTGAGCTTGCTCTTTAGGCAGATGTATAATACTGGTTGGACCCTGGTCGAGCATGCTCTCTAGGTGCCAATAATCATTTGGAATAACAGACCGACTATAGTTGGAACCTAGTCGAGCTTGCTTTGTAGGACTAACAGTCAATTGGATTAAGTGAGCCACATGGGTATTAGAATTTGATGGTATATGTATTCTACCATGTTTTCCACCTAAATAGATATTTATACGATTTCATATTAAAATTTATATTATAGTGAATTATGATTTTGAAAGGTATTTTATTTATTAAAAATATTTGAGAAAGGCAAATGATTTTAATATGTACATTTATATTGATTTTATTTTATTTTAAAAAGGGTTTTAACAAAATATTTTAAAACCAACATGTATTTCATAAAATTGTTTTACTCAATGATGTCTGATTCTCCTCAATCTTTTTTTTCAGGACCTCACTGTTAGTAGTCACCATCTGCGTCGGGTTTCTTCTTTACCGGCTGTTTTATGTATGTTTAAATGACTTGTGTATGATGTAATTGAATTCTAGATACTGCAGTATTTATTTATCATACTTGTATTATTGGTATTTGTGATTTTTGAGATATTGTTATATTGGAAGTATTCATTTATGTTATAAGTATTTGATATTGATATTCATGGTTTTAAGTATGATTTACTGTTTTGAAATTGTTATTAATTCGTAAAAAATTCTTAAGTCTTACTACGGGTTTCGGATGTATTTTTGCATTTTCCATTCTCTAGTGCCGGTCACATACCTTTTGGTTCGGGTTGTGACAGTATAAATAATAAAAAATAACATCAATATTTTAACATAGTTTACCCTTAATTCCTGGGCTATGTCTACGAAACAAAATCTAAAATTTTCTACCACTATAAAAATAGTAAGTACAAGAGAGATTTTTCTTTAGATCAACACTAGAGGTACACAATAAAAGAGTTCTCACTAAAATAGTGGCACTCAAAATGTTCCAAACACCCCAAAAATAATTATCTCACTATTTTTTACTTACTATTTGCGAAAAATTTTCCAAACCATTGAAACTCTCTCACATTCATCAAATTACCCTCATAAGCACATACCTCACTTTTAATTTCTTAGTCATTGCTTGCTACTTACTTGTGGCTTCCTTCTTCATCTAAATGCCTTTATATAGGCATTAGGATGAATAAACAAACAAAAAACTAAAACTAAAATTTTCAACATTTAATTCGGTGCAGTAAAATATGACCATTTTTCTCTTTTTAAATTTGTGGGCTACATTAGGAGGGACCCACAACAAGAGGAGATAGAGCTTGAGTTTCTGATGGAGTCCTATGTTATCCGAGCGTTTGATGCTGCTCTAGGAGGAAAGATAGTTAAAACTAATGACCCTAAGCAAGCTGTTTTTTATTGTCCGAAAGGGACAGCTTATCAATGTTGCAAAGCTCCGTTCAAATGCAATCGATAGTGCTGCTAAATTATCCTATTTACATTTGATCCCATAATCTCATCTCACGTTGTCAAGTTTATTATCTCCAAAGTTTCAGGAAGATCCAATAAATGAGTCCATTTCTATTCTCAGGCAGCTGTATTTTTATGTGTAATTTCTTGTTTGCTTGACTAATCTTCAGAATGTGTTGTTAGCTTCCTTCTCTATATTTTAAGATATTGTTATTGTTATTTTTCTTTAAGACTGTTTGTTTTGTTATTCTTCAATTCTAGTGGAAAATATATAAATTAATTTTCAAAATATGAAAGCATATTAATTAATTAATTTATCTACATTGATAGACTACACAAGATAATTAATTCTTCTAGTAAAATTACATAACAGAAACCAGTTTTTTTTATATTAAAAAATTATACAAGGCAAGCGGTTGCACTATGTCAAAAAAGAAACTGATTTAAGTAGAAATTTTTTCTATTTGCATTTTGAACTCATTTTTGTTAGGGATCACCTAATGGTGCTTCTTCTCGATTTCAAGAGTGAGCATTGAGGCAACTATTATCAGATTTAGATTCCATTTTTGTTTCTTCCTTTCTGACGATGATTTGATCATCATTACATTTTTATCGTTTTCTGATCCAAAGCCTAATCACCGCGGCCGCCACTACAAATTTAAATTCATCTTGCTTTGTAATAAACAAGAAGAAGATGATGAGTGCAACAGGAGGATTTGATCAATCGTGAAGCTGCAGTAGGCACAATATTATTGCCGCTACTGTTTGGATCATTTAGCTTTTCTACGGTCAAATAATTCATTAATTTCATCATTGAGAAATGTGATGGTAATGTCAAAGAGGTAACGTGGAATAGGCAGTTAAAGGCGAAACTGGAAAAGGAGAAAGGAGAAGAATGGAAGTGACTGGCAAAAAACAAAAAAAAAATTCTTTGGGAAAAAAGGTATGTGTGTAATATTTTAAAAGATGGGATATTTGATCTTAATGGTATCTATTTTTGGCCCTTTTTGTAAAAAGCCCCTAAAAAAATTGTGTATGTTTAATTATCTTTGGACCAGTCCTACTTAATTGTGATCAGAACAATTTCATAAATCTTCAAAATATTAGTTTTATGGATAAGAAGATTGGAAACTCCATCATTGTTTATGTTAGTTTTGTTATTGTTTATTAATGTGAAGATAGGAGCAAATTGAAATGGAGGACCACAGGGAAGACGATGAGAATGGAGGCATAAAATTTTATATTTGTACAGAGAGTAATCTATGTATTTAATTTTAAATGCATCTTGAAAATTACTCAAAGCAAATTTAATTTTAGTTGATGTAGAAACTAACTCATAACACCTTTAAAATTTTTTTATTTGAACCACCGATATTCAAATATATATATACTAATGAGATTATACTATACTACAATTATTAAATAGAATTGGCTTAGTTTATAAAAAATATATATATATACCACCATTAACTTAAATAGAATAGCGGTAGGAAATTTATAATTAATAATGAGATTTTATTTTATGTTATGATCCGATATTTTAAATTATAAAAATATATTTCAAGATTTACAGTGATAATAAAATTTAAAAATTTTATTTATTTATTATTATTACTTATGATTAAGAATTTCTACTTTACATTAAATATTTATTTTAAGAAGCTTATTATTTAAATATTAAATTTTTATCATTGTTGTTATATTTTAATAGTATTATTATTATTATTATTTTTAAGTACACTATTATTATTTTTGTTGTTTGATGATATTGTGAGTATTATTATTATTAATAGTATTGATTTCAATTGTTAATATTATAAATTGTTAATATTATAATAGTTATATTGTTAGTGCATGTGTGGGTGTGAATATTTGATTTAAAGTAAGTAAGTAAGTATATATATATATATATAAACAAGTTACAAAAACCATCACTCTCCCCCGCACAGTCCCATTTTCCTATTGTCATTGTGCCTCTCCCTTCTCCATCGCTAGACCGCTTCTCACCGCCACTAGCCACCGCCATCTTCTTCCTCCCTCTTCCCTCTCCCTCCCCGACGTCGTCCAACTACCAGAAGCCTGCCGGAACACCTAGAGTTGCAGCGGCAATAGGGTGAGCATCATGCCGACGATCCTTCCTTCGACCACCTTAGCTCGCAACTCCGGTGTCAGTCGATTCCCCTTGGATTGGTGAGTCCATTTCTAAGCTTCTTTTAAGCTTAAACCTTCTAGATTTCAAGTTATTTCAATTTTTTGGTTTATGTTCATTAGAGTTTTTATTTTTATTTTTTTTAGTTAGAATTGGTTTATTTGTGAATTCTTGCTTAACAAATGTTAATCTTGGCAACTCTAGCTTCTTAAAAATATTTTTGTTAAATTTTTTTTGTATTAGTTTAATTTATGGGTATTTTTTATTATTTTAATATTAAATATTGAATTGTTGTTAGTTAGGTTAATTAATTGTTTTGAATTTAAATTTGGTATATTTAGTGTTAGTATATTATATTATGAATTTTAGTGTTAAGAAAATAATTTTTGGTTATATTATATAATATTTAGAAATATTTTTGTATTATGGAAATATTGGAATTCTATGTTAGATATGTATTTGTGTTAAAATATTGTTGAATTATATGTTTTAAATAATGTTAGAATAATATATGTTGATAAAATTATTTTTGTGATTTTATATAATTTTTTTAGGAAATTATTTAGTATTATATGATTTTTTAAAATTATATAGGTTAATTGTGGGTTTTTGTGGAAATTGTAGTTAAATATTATATTTTATATGATTTTAAAGGGTATTAAAATGATTTTTATAAATTATTTACTATTTTTTACTAATTAATACTAATTTTTGAAAATTATATTCAAATAGTCTATTATTTACTATTTTGGTGATTAAATGGATTTTTAATTACTTTTATTATATAATTAAGCTATTTGAGTATGTAAAGGTGAATTTTATTATTTTATGCTAAATAATTGAGAAATTGGATTTTTGATAATATTATATTATTATTTGAGATTTTTATTTAATTGTGGAGAAATAATTATATTTAGTGTTTTAATGTTTAAATATATTATATTTTGGTGTTTTATTGATATTTGTGAATTTTAATGATTTTTAAAATATTATTATAAATATTTTATTACTGGTGAATTGTGAACCTCGGTTGGGGAATTGCTCAGTTCGGGATCCTAACTCGAGGTGTTGAGCCTTGTGAGTTATAGAAGTGTATTTTTCTTGCAGGATCAACTCTACTTTCTAGTAGAGAGATGTCTATTTTACAAAGGAGGTTTTGCCGAATTTTTGATAGAATTCTCGTAAAACGTGACATCTGGTCGATCCTAAATATTCGAATTTGTCTGAGTTTTCATAATCCTAGATTGAGTGTCTTTTAAAAGTATAAGTTAGGAATTTATGCTGATTCATTATTATTTTATTTTTCTAGTTACACCGAGACTAAGGCCTATTGGATCGAGCCAGTCGATCTAGTCTCATGGAGCGCAACATTGTGAGTTATTATCTTATATATACATCGCCTTTCGGATGCATGATTTAGAATATTCATGTTTAAATTTGTATTTATTCATGAATTTTTTTATTAACTGTTTAGTATATGTTAGGTATATTTTTAGTATTTTTTTATATATTTTAAAATAAATACACGTTATATTTTTGATATATAATTAGCATGTTATTAGTATATTATTGGCTTTTATTTGGCATATTTTTATGGTTGATTTCGAATTTATATATATATATACACACTTGAAACATACTTAGTTTATTTTAGGCATATTTCTGGTATATATATGATTTATTTTGTTATTATGCATTATTTATTTTCCCATTTGTATGTTTAATTTTAATTGAAGGATCTCAATAGAGCGTGCTATCTGGTAGGTAGGACTAGGGCCGTGTACGTACCAATGCGATAGATTTAAGGTTGAGTTGTGAATCACTTGAGGTGATATATGATTGATTGATTGATTTAAGATTGATGTGATTGAATAGTGTGGTTGCTAGAGCTTGGTTGACTTAGTGTCTTGGGGCCAATCACATTGATAGTGAGATCGCTAGAGCTCAGTTGACTGAGTGTCTCGGGGCCAGTCTACTATCCAAAATGGAATAAGTGAATTAATTTGGAATTAAGTGAGCCTGTATGGCTAGAGAGATATTATTGATTGAGGTTGCAATTAAATAGGGTTCTATTTGATCCTTTAATAAAAAAATATTTTTCAACATTTATATATAAAGTGACTTCAGCATCTGCGTGAAATGCTTGTATATATATATTATATATATTGATGATTGATTGCATATAACATTAGGAGATGCATGTATATATAATATAATAATTCACTCAGTGAGGTCTGACTCTCCTCAATAGTTGATTTTTTAGGATATTTTTCTTCCTCAGGCCTCAGTAGTAAGCCCATCCACTGGACTTCTTCCGCCCCAACTTGTCTATGTAAATTACTTACTTGATTTTTATTGTACTCTAGAAAATTGCAGTAGTAATCATACTTTGTATTTGTAGAATGTTAGTTGTTATTTCAGAGATCTTTCTCTAAATATTGTATGCAAATATTTTATTTTTATTATTTGACATGAGTATTTATTTATATATCAATTTAAGTTTTAATTATGGTGTATTTTATTTATTTATTTATTGCATGCCTTAGGCTTGCTATGGGTTCTGGATTCGAAAGAATTCTCGTTCCCTAGCACTGGTCATGACTCCCGATTTGGGTCGTGACAAAGTTAGTGTCAAAGCGAAGTTTACATTAGAGCCCTAAGTTTTTTTGAGTCTTGTTTGCTTTGAAACTATTGTAGTTTGGTTAGGTTCAATCATGTCTTTGATGAGTTTTCCTTGTTATAGTTCTCTACGTAGTCATTAGGTTTTCTGTTGTTGTATGTTATCTGAATTTCGTTGCTTTTGTCTTTTTAGAATAAGGAGACGAGCGTGTGTCGCTCTGCCGGTCATTGAGGCCAAGGATGATGAGTCCTTTCAAGATAAGGTTTTACCTCCTGAGCCACCAGCAAGGCGCAGAGGTTGAGGTGGAAGTAGACCACGAGGAGCGGTAGGTCACCGTAGATAGAGAAAGTTACAAGATGAGAAACATGTACAACTAGAATATAAAGAAGCTGTTATACCTCCAGTTGCACCGCCTATACAACCTATCTATCAGCAGGGTATGTCTGACCCTAAGGCAGCACTGTTCTACACCAGAGTTGGTTGGATAGCTTTTGATGGGACATCAGACCCATTGGATTTTCTTCATACGATTGAGATGAGGACTCAGACTGCTCACACTGAGTACTAGCGGATCATGATCGTCAAGTTTTTTTTTGAGGGACCAGCCCTAGATTAGTTCATTTAGATGATTTAGCCATACATGATGATAATGACCCGGGCACAGTTCAGAGAGTGATTCATAAGGAGATTCTATCTAGAGCCACTTCGTATGAGCTACACACTTCGATTGACGAGCATCACCAGAGGTAACAAATCTGTCGAGGACTACACTAGAGAGTTTCTTCGACTCGGTAGATATGTAGAGGACTTGATGCGAGATCAATACTTTTCGATCACCACATGTGTCACTAGTCTGGGTTTTGCTTTTGCTGGGATGCCTATAGTAGGCCTTACTCTAGAGTTCGTGATAGAGTTGGCCAAGGAGATTATGCTAAGGCTAGTCAGGCAAGGAGCTATGCCTGATTACTACCAATTAGGCACTCAATTGGTTCGAGTTGTTAGCATAAAGGCCCAGTACAATAGAGCTAGAGACAACAATAGAGACTGCATAGGAGTAGTAGACATGGCAGTGGGGGTTAGCGCAAACTGATTAGATTTGAGTCAGGTGCTTCTAGTAGTAGTAGTGGTCGCAGTTCAGAGTCAGCAGCCAGTGTTTGCCAGATGTGTGGTAGGGTCCATCAAGGACCATGTTACATGGTGCCACTGACTTATTTTCGATGTGGATAAATAGGACACTTTGTTAGATCATGTCCGTATTCTAGTTATCAACCACAGTGGATTCTGTAGTTTCCATAACAATCGATCGTGTAGCACTAGTTCTTTTTTAGTTACCTCCAGCTCAGCACCTGAGTTTGACTCAGATTGTTGCTTAGCAGGGACGTGGTAAAGGTGCCAAAGGTTTTAACCAGGCTTCTACCAGTCAGTAGGGAGGTTGAGGTCATGCGAGGGTTTTCCACCTCACTCAGCAGGATGCTTTGGCATCTAATGCCATTATAGCAGGTATTATTCCTATTTATTATCTAGATGCTTGGGTTTTGTTTGATTCGGGTGCCACAAATTCCTTTGTATCTCCTGTATTTGCTTTAAAATCTTATTAGCAAGCTTCGAGGATGGCTTTTCCTTTGTCTGTCACCACTCCTCTAAACGATTCTTTGGACACCGACATTGTTCCTTTTGGTTGTCCAATTTTCATCGGAGGTAGAGAATTGCCAACAGATTTGGTGCTATTGGATGTGATGGAATTTGATGTTATCCTTGGTATGGATAGGTTATCTCATCACTACGCCATTATGGATTGTCGGAGTAAAGAGGTGATTTTCAGAATTCCAAATGAAGAAGAATTTAAGTTTGTGGGTGATAAGAGTTTTACACCTTAAAATCTTATCTCCGCTATTACGACTAGAAAGATGTTGAGGAGGGTTGTCAGGGATATTTGGCATTAGTTAGGGATACTTTAGTGGAGAAGTTATCACTCACAGATGTTCCTGTTGCCCGTGAGTTTCTTGATGTTTTTCCTAAGGAGTTGCTGGGTTTACCACCTCATAGAGAGATTCAGCTCTGTATA
Organism: Mallotus nudiflorus; assembly: GCA_947683625.1. Classification (NCBI taxonomy): domain Eukaryota; kingdom Viridiplantae; phylum Streptophyta; class Magnoliopsida; order Malpighiales; family Euphorbiaceae; genus Mallotus; species Mallotus nudiflorus. The sequence continues at coordinate 18,929 of CANTUR010000585.1, read as the reverse complement.
GATGTGGTTTCAAGAACTACTCTTATTTTGATGCCACCCTACAAAATGGCTCCTACAGAGTTGAAGGAATTGAAGGAGCAATTGCAGGGTCTGTTAGATAAAGGTTTTATCAGACCCAGTATTTCTCCTTGGTGTGCACTAATCCTTTTTGTGAAGAAGAAGGATAGTACCCTGAGACTGTGCATAGACTACAGAGAGCTTAATAAGGTGACAGTAAAGAACAAGTATCCTCTTCCGAGGATAGATTATCTGTTTGATCAATTTCAAGATGTATAGTTCTTTTCCAAGATTGACTTAAGGTCGGGCTACTATCAGTTATGGATCAGTGAAGCTGATGTTCCTAAAATTGGCATTCTGCACTCATTATGGCCACTATGAGTTTCTGGTGATGTCGACTTAACTAATGCACCAATAGCTTTCATGGATTTGATGAACAGGGTATTTCAGACCATTTATGGATCATTTTCTAGTAGTCTTCATTGATGATATACTGGTGTATTCGAAGAGTATGGAGGAGCATGTATATTACTTAAGGACTGTACTATAGACACTGAGAGAACATTAGCTTTATGCTAAATTCTTAAAGTGTGATTTCTGGTTAGAGAGTGTTACATTCCTTGGACACGTGGTGTCTAAAGATGGAATCCAGGTTGATCCATAGAAGATTGAGGCAGTATCTGAGTGGCCCAGACTGATGACAATTATAGTGATTCATGGTTTTTCTGGGTATTATAGGAGATTTGTGCATGATTTTTTAGAATTGCAGCTCCTATGAGTCGCTTCACTCAGAAGAATGTGAAGTTTGAGTGGTTAGATGCTTGTGAGAATAATTTCTAGTTATTGAAGGAGAAATTGACCATAGCTCTAATTCTGAACTTGCCCAATGGAGAAGATAAGTTCATTGTGTATTGTGATGCCTTTAGAGTTAGTCTAGGTTGTGTGTTGATGCAGAATGGTTTGGTAATAGCTTATACTTCGAGGAAATTAAAGAAGCATGAATAGAATTATCCTACCCATGACCTAGAGATGGCTGCAGTGATCTTTGCTCTTAAGATTTTGAGACATTATCTATACGGGGTGACTTGTAAGATTTTCATTGATCACATGATCCTTAAGTATATTTTTTAGTAGAGAGATTTGAATCTAAGGAAAAAGAGATGTTAGAACTCCTAAAAGATTATAATTGTTAGATCCTTTATCATCTAAGCAAGGCTAATGTGGTAGCAGATGCCTTGAGTAGAAATTCCTCAGGTAGTCTTGCTCATATTAGTGTGGAGAGGAGACCATTGATCCAAGAGTTGCATAAGTTAGTGGATCAGGGTCTGACGATGAAGATAAGTAGATCTGGTGGATTGTTAGCTCAGTTCAAAGTTTGATCTGTGCTGAGAGATAGGATTAAGGCAGCTCAAAGCCAAGATCATATTCTAGAATAGCTTGTAGAGAATGTTAGAGCAGGGAAGTTCACTAATTTCACACTCAATGGTAAAGGTGTTTTGTGGATCAATGGTAGATTATGTGTTCCTAATATAGATAGTTTGAGAGAAGAGATCCTTGAGGAAGCACATTCTACAGCCTACAACATACATCTAGGTGTCACTAAGATGTACCATAATTTCAGAGATTTTTACTGGTGGGATGGACTGAAAAAGGATGTCGCTGAATATATTGCTAAGTGTTTAACATGTCAACAGGTAAAAGCTAAACATCATAAGCATTCTAGGAAGCTTCAGCCTCTCCCTGTTCCTGAGTGGAAGTGGGAAAGGATTGCTATGGATTTTCTAGTTGGATTACCTCGTTCCAAGGATGGATACGATTCCATCTGGGTGATTAAGGATAGGTTGACCAAGTTTGCTCATTTCTTGCCTGTGAAAGCCATTTATTCTTTAGCTAGATTGGTGAAGCTATATGTTAAGCATATTATGTGCCTACACTGAGTACTTATATCCATTATGTCTGATATAGGTTCGGTGTTTACCTCTCATTTTTGGCAGAAGTTGCAAGAAGCGATGGGCACCAGGCTTGATTTCAATACTGCTTTTTACCCTCAGACTGATGGCCAAACTGAGAGGACAATCCAGGCACTTGAAGATATGTTGAGAATATGTGTGTTGGATCTTAGATGTAGCTGGGATGATCATTTGTTGCTTGTGGAGTTTGCATATAATAATAGCTACTATAGCAATATTGGGATGGCACCATATAAGGCTTTGTATGGAAGGAAGTGTAGATCCCCTCTAAGTTGGGATGAGATTGAGGAGAGAGCTTTGACTAGACCTGAGATGGTTCAGGATGCCATAGAGAAGGTTGCTGTGATTAAGAGGAGACTAAAGACTGCAGTTAGTAGACAAAAGAGCTATATGGATCCGAGACGTAGAGATGTGGAGTTCCAAGTAAAAAAAAGACTATATATTTACGAAGGTGTCTTTGATGAAGTGAGATTTGGCAAGAAGGGTAAGCTAGCACCGAGATATATTAGACCGTTCAAGATTTTTGAGAGAGTGGGCATGGTTGCATATCAGTTGGCTTTGCCTCTGAATCTATCTCAAGTGCATCCAGTATTTTATATCTCGATGCTGAGGAAGTATATTTCAGACCCTTTACATGTGTTGTATCCTAATTATATAAAAGTGAATGAAGACTTGACGTTCAAGGAGGAACCTGTTGCAATTGTAGATTATCAAGTTCGTCAGTTGCGCTCAAAGTAAATTCCGATGGTCAAGGTGTTGTGGCAAAGCAACAACATTGAGGAGCATACTTGGGAGACTGAAGCTGAGATGTGAGCCGCTTATCCGTATCTCTTTCCTCGTTAATCGTTGTATTTATTCTTTTCTTTGAATTCAAGGACGAATTCTTACATGGAGGGGAGATTATTATGACCCGATATTTTAAATTATACAAATATATTTCAAGATTTGCAGTGTTAATAAAATTTAAAAGTTTTATTTATTTATTATCATTACTTATGATTAATAATTTTTACTTTACGTTAAATATATTTTCTGAGTAAATATTTTAGAAGCTTATTATTTAAATATTAACTTGTTATTATTGTTGTTATATTTTAATAATAATAATAATAACAATAATAATAATATTATTATTATTATTATTATTATTATTATTTTAAGTACACTATTATTATTTTTGTTGTTTGATGATATTGTGAGTATTATTATTATTAATATTATTAATTTCAGTTGTTAATATCATAATAGTTATATTGTTAGTGCATGTGTATGTATGACAATATATATATATATGTATATACTATAGACTATATGGGTGTGAATATATATATATATATATATATATATATATATATATATATATATATATATATATATATAAACAAGTCAGAAACCATCACCCTTCCCCGCATAGTCCCATTTTCCTACCGTCACTGTGCCTCTCCCTTCTCCATCGTCGGTGTCACAACCCAAAACAGGGGCCATGACCGGCGCTAGGGAACGGGAAGTCTTTCGAATCCGGAACCCGTAACAAGCCTTAAAATGAAATAAAGCATGCAATAGTAATAATGATAACAAAATAAAATATTATGCAGCGGAATAAAATCATAAATTTTAAAATAACATTTGCACCAATTGAATTTAAATCAAATCCTCATCTCGTATATATAAATCTTTTAATACAAATCCAGTTCCAATATATTACAACATCTCATTTAACAATTTAATGACTACTGCAGTATCTAGATCATAAAATAAAACTCAAGTAAGCAGTTTACATAATAAAGCTGGGGCAGAAGAAATCTGGCGTAAAGGTCTGCTACTGAGGTCTGAAGATGATGACTCACCTTAAAAATTGTCAACAGAGGGGAGTCAGACCTCACTGAGTGAATTACTATAATATATATACATGCATACTAAATGACAATGCATACAGTCAATAGTGTATATTTAATATGTATATATACAAGCACATACACACAGATGTAATAAAATCATTTTATATATATTTATTAAAAATCACAGTTTATGAAGGATCAAATAGAACCCTAGAAAATCGCAACCTCAAAATAGTGTTAGACAACACTCTAGCCATATAGGCTCACTTATTCCAAATAGGTTCACTTGTTCCATTTGGACAGTAGACTGGCCCCGAGACACTAAGTCAACCGAGCTCGAGCAGTCTGATTGTCAGTGTGATTGTCCTCGAGACACTAGGTCAACCGAGCTCCAGCAATCACACCATCAATCATATCACATCTCACATCACATAAATCCAATCCAAATCAATATCCACAAATAGGTTAGTAATTCAACCTACAATCTATCATCGTACCGGTACCTACTCGGTCCTAGTGCTGCCCACTAGGTAGCACGTTCTATCGATATCCTTTATTTTAAAATATAAAGCATACATTCATAAAAATAAAGGATGCATGAATTTAAATAAAATAACAACATAAACCATATATATACTAGAAATATACCAAAAAATAAACCAGGTATATTTCGAGTATATATACGTCAAATAAATCCAGTATGATTACAAAATAAACTAAGAATAGACCAAGGATATACACAAAAACATTTTAAGAATAATTTATTAATAAAACATGCATATAATTTAAAATATACCAAAAATAAACCAAAGATAAACCAAAAGTAAACTAAAAATAACTTAAGTACTAATCAAATTATTTATGCATATTTAAATAAAATAAAATATGCATTTCTAAATCATGCACCCTAAAGCATATATATATATAATAGTAACTCACACTTAGTGCGCTCCTCGAGATAGGTCCGACAGGCCTGGTCCCACTAGGCCTCAGTCTCGGCGCAACTAAACAGACAAATAACGACATGAATCAGAATAAATCTAACAGAAGTTCTAAGGACTCAATCTAGATTACTAGACACAGGATTAAATCAGAATTTGACCGGACATCACGTTTTACGAGAATTCTACCAAAAATTCGGCAGAACCTCCCCTGTAAAATGGACATCTCTCTACTCAAAGAGTAGAGTCGGGCCTGCAAAGAAATGCACTTCGAAAATAAACACAAAACACAACTAAAATCCCTCGGTCGGACTCCAAACTACAGTTCACCGATCGAGGTCCACAATTCACAGAATAATTATGAAAATACCAAAAATGCCCTTATAACATAAAAATACATTTTATAAGTAGGAATTACTTAATTAACCTTAAAATACAGTAAAAACCCGATAAAAACTTATTTTATTAGAAAAATCGTATATTATATATATAATTGAAAATAATTTACGAAAAATAGTTTTAATTAGTTAAAAATACTAAATAATTTGTAGAAATCATTTTTATACCCTAAATAACTATTAAAACCAATTAAATTACATTTTTAGCCAATTTAGTGTAGGATTACCAAAATACCCCTATATATATAAATTAACATAATATTAATAAAAAGTTCACCAAAAATTAATATAATTACTAAAAATTAATTTTCTCAACATAATTCTCAATAATACCAATAAATACACCCAATTAACCAATTAATTTCAATTTAACACATAATTAACCTAATTTTTCCAAAATTACATAAACTAATTAAATTCTAAATAAATACATAAAAATCACCAAAAATTCCAAATAAATTTCTATAATTCATTTCAACACCTATATTTATCATAAAACACAATTTCATAATTTAATTAATTAATTTTTGAAAATTAGAAAATAATAATAAAATATTCAAAAATACCCAAAAATCAAAATAATCTCCAAAAATTCTACAAAAATTCATACATGTAGGGAACAACATTTGTGAAGGAATTTTTCATGAATCAATCAATTCAAAGTTCAAAAAAATCAAGAACCCCTAAAATGGCTGAATTACCAAAATCGAAACCTAAGCAAATCTAGACCAAATCAAGTGAAACAAAGCTTAGGATCACACTTAACGGAGCTCAAGGAGAAGAAAGAGACTGGTGGTGTTGAAAATGATGGCCGGAATCATCGTGAACGACGGTGAGAATGAATTCGGCTTCTCGAGCTTATTCTGGCCAAATCACGTCGGAATAGGGAGCTGCTGGCAGCGGGGAAGGCTGGAGAAGGAGGTGGCACACCGAGAGGCACACCGACAGTGAGAAAAATGGCATGACAGATGGTGGTTGGTGATCGGGCGGTGCGTCGGGGAAGGAGAAGAAGAAGTTGGGGCTAAATGGTAATTTGGCAATAAATTTTGATTTTTACAATATAATATATATATATATATATATATATATATATATATATATATATATATATATATATATATATATATAATATATATATATTATCACACTATATATTAAAATAATATAAATTCACACACATTAATTATACACCACACACATATAATTTAATATTTTAATAATTTATATACTAAATAAAAATAATTAAATAACAATAAAACTAATTAATAATTCATAAATAATAAAAATATTAGGGTAATAAATTAAACCCTAGTTAAATAAATAAATAAATACACACATATGTTTTATTTAGTATTTTAAAAATATATATGAGTTCATGCAAGTCCGAAAAATTGTTTAAAATATATAATAATAATTAATTTACGTGTCAATTTTCCTGAAAATGCAAGTCCCCCGGAAAAATTTTACGTAAAGTGCTTAAAATAATATTAAAACAATTGTAAATCAATTTTAATTAAATAGCAACTCATGAAATATCAATATTATATATAAGAATTATTAACACTGCATATCCCGATGCAATATAAAAATATTTAAAAATATGGGATATTACAGTCTTCCCCCCTTACAAGAATTCGTCCCCGAATTCCAGAAAGAAAAGATTACAAGATCAGGAAGGAAAGAGATACAGGTAAGAAGATCGCATCTCAGCTTCAGTCTCCCACGTATGCTCCTCAACTCTATTGCTACGCCATAGAACCTTGACCATCGGAATCTGTTTCGAACGCAACTGTCGAACTTGATAATCAACGATCGCCACAGGTTCTTCCACAAACGTCAGATCTTCATTCACTTCTACACTGTCAGGCTGCAACACGTGTGAAGGGTCTGAGATATACTTCCTCAGCATCGAGATATGAAACACTGGATGCACTTGTGACATACTCGGAGGCAAATCCAACCGATATGCAACAGTGCCAACTCTCTCCAAAATCTCAAACAGTCCGATATACCTCGGTGCTAACTTACCCTTCCTACCAAATCTCATCACACCCTTCATCGGAGATACCTTCAAAAAAATAAAGTCTCCAACCTGAAACTCCACATCTCTGCGTGTAATATCCCGTGTTTTTAAAAATATTTTTACACTGTACCGGGATATGCAGTGTCAATAATTTTGACTGTATATACGATATTTTTATGAGTTGATATGTATTTTAAACCTATTTTAATTACTGTCTATTATTTTCAGTATTTTACGTAAAATTTTCCCGGGACTTTCATTTTTGGGGAAATTTTCACGTAAACAATTTATTATTAATTATGTTAAATGTATTTACGGGTTTGCATGAACTCATACATATTTTTAAATTAATAAATAAAGCTTGTGTGTGTATATTTATTTAATTAGGGTTTATTATTACCCTAATATTTTATTATTTATTTATTATTATTTGATTATTTTATTTATTATTAAATTATTAAAATTTATTATTTTTTTCTTTTTTCTTTTTTTTTTTATTTTTCTTTTCCTTTTTCTTTCTTTTTCTTTTCCTTTCTCTTTCCTTTTTCTTTCTTTTTCTTTTTCTTCTTCTTCTTCTTCTTGTTCCCGTGGGTGCCCGACGCCACCACTATTCCTCACCGTCGTTTCTCCCTCCTCCGGCCACCGTTTTCGACACCCGCCGGTCTCTATCTTCTCCTTGAGCTCCGGTGAGTGTTATTCTAGCTTTTGTTTGAGCTAAAATGGTCTAGAATTGCTTAGGTTTTGAGTTGAATATTTCGGCCACTTTTGGTTTTCGATTTTTTTTAGCTTCAATTTGGATGATTCATGGAAACTTCCTTCACAAATGTTGTTCCTGGTAGTTTAATCTTCATGTATGAATTTTTGTATAATTTTTGGAGATTGTTTGGATTTTTGGGTATTTTTGAATATTTTAATATTATTTTCGAATTTTCGGAAATTAATTATTTAAATTATGAAATTGGAGTTTATGGTTGAATTAGGTGTTGAAATGAATTATAGAAATTTATTTTGAATTTTTATGAATTTCTAAGTATTTATTTTTAATTATTGATGTTTATGTGATTTTGTAAAATTAAGTTAATTGTGTTGTTATTTGAATTTAATTGTTTAATTGAGTTTAATTATTGATATTATTGATAAATATGTTGAGAAAATTAATTTTGGATAATTGTATGATTTTTGGTGAATTTTTGAAGTAATTTAGGTATATATATATATATAGGGGTATTTTGGTAATTTTACCCTAAATTGTCTAAAAATGTAATTTAATTGGTTTTAATATTTATTTAAGGTATAAAAATGATTTCTACAAATTATTTAGTATTTTTAACTAATTAAAAACTATTTTTCGGGAATTATTTTCAATTATATATATAATATACGATTTTTCTAATAAAATGAATTTTAATCGGTTTTTACAGTGTTTCAAGATTTATTATGTAATTTCTACGTATGAAATGTATTTTTATGATTTAAGGATATTTTTGGTATATTTGAATATATATTCTGTGTTTGTGGACCCCGGTCGACAGATTGTAGTCTGGAGTCCGACCGAGGGGTTGTGATGGATTGTGGTGTTTATTTTTGAAGTGTATTTTCTTTGCAGGGGTCGGCTCTACTCTTTTGAGTAGAGAGATGTCCGTTTTACAGGGGAGGTTCTGCCGGATTTCCGGTAGAATTCTCGTAAAACGTGATATCCAGTCGAACCCTAATTTTCGATTCTGTATTTAATACTCTAGATTGAATTCTAGGATTTCTGTTAGGGTTATTCTGATGTCGATTAATTATTTCTTGTTTAGTTGCGCCGAGACCGAGGGTTAGTGGACCAGGCCCGTCGGACCTGTCTCGTGGAGCGCATTAGGTGAGTTACTATATTATATATATATGCTTAGGATGCATGATTTAGAAAATGCATGTTTTATTTTGACTAAATATGCATAAATAACATGATTTATATTCAAGTATATTTTTGGTATATTTTTGGTATATAATAAATTATATACATGTTTTATTAATAAAATATATTTAAAATGTTTTTAAATATATTTTTAGTTTAATTCATGATTTGATTGAATTTATTTGACGTATATATACTCAAAATATACCTGGTTTATGTTTGGTATATTTTCGGTATATATATGGTTTATATTGTTGATTTATTTAAATTCATGCATCATGTATTTGTGAATGAATGTTTTATTATTTATCACTGAAGGATATCAATAGAACGTGCTACCTAGTGGGCAGCACTAGGACCGAGTACGTACCGGTACGCCTATAGTATTTAGGCTTTATTACTGACTATTTGTGGATATTGATTTGATTATGATTATTGATATATGTGAGATGTGGTTTGGGTGTGATTGCTGGAGCTCGGTTGACCAAGTGTCTCGGGGGCCAATCACACTGGCAGTCAGACTGCTGGAGCTCGGTTGACTTAGTGTCTCGGGGCCAGTCTACTGTCCATATGGATTAAGTGGATATATTTGGAATTAGTGAGCCTGTATGGCTAGAGTGTTGTTTAACACTATTTTTTCTGAGGTTGCGATATTCTAGGGTTCTATGTGATCCTTCATAAAAGTTGATTTTCAGACAAAATATATAAAATGATTTTTTCTGCATCTGTATGAACTTGCCTGTATATATACATATTATATATATACTGTTGACTGTATGCATTATCACTTAGAGTGTATGTATATATACTATAGTAATTCACTCAGTGAGGTCTGACTCCCCTCCGTTGACTATTTTTCAGGAGAGTCAACTTCCTCAGACCTCAGTAGCAGGTCGATACGCCGGATTTCTTCCGCCCCGGCTTCTTTATGTAAATTGTATACTTGAGTCTTATTTATTTTATCTAGACACTGCAGTAGTTGTGATTTTCAGTAGTTGTGATTTTTCGTAGTTGTAAATTAAAGTATTTGTTTTAAAGAGATGTATTATGTTAAAACTGGATTTGTATAAAGATTATACATTTATGAGATTATATATGTGATGTGATGAGTTTTGAATTATATCCAGTTGTTATGGATGATATTGTAATATTTATGATTTTATTTTCCGCTGCATATTATATTTTTATGGTTATTATTGCATTTTTATTTTATTTTTTAGGCTTGCTACGGGTTCTGGATTCGAAAGAATTCCCGTTCCCTAGCGCCGGTCATGGCCCCTGTTTTGGGTCGTGACAAAGTTGGTATCAGAGCGAAGTTCGTTTCAGAGTGGAGTTCTGTGTCAGGGCTTAGTTATGTGAGTTGTGGCCCTAGTTTTTAAGTTGTGTTTTCTGTTGGACTACTGCAGTGTATTAGGTTCGAGTATGTCTTGATAAGTATTCTTTGCTGTAGTTTTCAGCGTTATTCTTCCGTTGTCTGTTTTGTCTGAATCTTTCCGTTTGTCTTTTCAGAATGAGGAGGCGAGCGCGTGTCGCTCCACCGGTCGTTGAGGCCGAGGATGATGAGTCTTTTCAGGATGAGGTTTTACCTCCTGAGCAGCCAGTTAGGCGTAGAGGTCGTGGCAAGGGTAGACCTCGAGGAGCGGCAGGTCGCCGTAGGCAGAGAGAGTTACAGGACGAGGAGCCTGTTGAGCCTGAGTTTGATGTTCCTGTTCCTCCAGTTGTTCAGCCTGTTCAGCCTGCCTATCAGCAGGGTATGTCTGACCCTGAGGCAGCTTTGTTCTATGCCAGAGTTGGCAGGATTGCGTTTGATGGTACTTCTGATCCTTTAGATTTTCTGCATGCGATTGAGACTAGGACTCGGACTGCTCATACCGAGTACCAGAGGATCATGATCGTTGAGTTGTCTGTCGAGGGATCAGCCTTGGATTGGTTTATTCAGATGATCCAGCCCTATATGATGACGATGACATGGGCTCAGTTTCGAGAGCGGTTCATGAGGAGATTTTGTCCAGAGCCTCTTCGTTTGAGCTATCGTCTTCGTCTGACCAGTATTTCTCGTGGAGATCGATCTGTAGAGGAGTATACCCGAGAGTTTCTTCGTCTGGGTAGATATGCTGAGGATCTGATGCGAGATCAGTATTTCGCTGTTACTACGTATGTTACTGGTTTGGGTTCAGCTTTTGCTGGTATGCCTACAGCAGGTCTTACTCTCGAGTCGGTGATTGAGCTAGCTAAGGAGATTGAGCTGAGATTAGTTAGGCAGGGAGCGATGCCTGATTATTACCCAGTTGGGAGTTCAGTCGAGTGGATTGCAGGCTACTCCATATTCGAGTTTTCATGTTGGTTCGAGTAGTCAGCAGCGAGGTTCGACTCAGCAGAGTCAGAGACAGCAGCAGCGAGTGCATCGGAGCAGTAGACATGGTCGTGGAGGTCAGCGTAGATCATTCAGATTTGGGTCAGGTGCTTCGAGCAGCAGCAGTGGTCGTAGTTCTGGATCAGCGGCCAGTGTTTGTCAGACTTGTGGTAGAGTCCATTAGGGGACCGTGTTATCTGACACCACTGACATGTTTTAGATGCGGGCAGACAGGACATTTTGCCAGATCGTGTCCTTACCCCGGATATCAGCAGCAGCAGATTCCGCGATTCCCACAGCAGTCGATTGCTAGTGCAGCACCCCGTGCCATTTCAGTTACCACCAGCTCAGCATCAGAGTTCTACTCAGTTTGTTCCACAGCAGAGTCGTGGTAGAGGTACGAGAGGAGGTACCCGAGGTGTTGGCCAGGCTTCTACCAGTCAGCAGGGAGGTCGAGGCCAGGCCAGAGTTTTTTCATCTGACTCAGCAGGATGCTCAGGCATCTAATGCAGTCGTGGCAGGTATTCTTTCTGTTTGTTACCTGGATGCTTTGGTTTTGTTTGATCCGGGTGCCACGCATTCGTTTGTTTCTCCTGTTTTTGCTTCTAAATCTTGTTGGCAAGCTTCGAGGATGGCTTTTCCTTTGTCTGTTGCCACTCCTCTGAGTGATTCTTTGGACACCGATATTGTTCTTTCTGGTTGTCCAGTTCTCGTGGGAGATAGAGAATTACCCGCTGATTTGATTTTGTTGGATGTGATGGAGTTTGATGTTATTTTGGGAATGGATTGGTTGTCTCAGCACTTTGCCGTGGTTGATTGCAGGAATAAGGAGGTGATTTTCAGAATTCCTGGTGAAGTAGAATTTAAGTTTGTTGGTGACAGGAGTTCAGCACCTCAGAATCTTATTTATGTTATTTCAGCTAGGAAGTTGTTGAGGAAAGGTTGTCAGGGGTTTTTGGCATTGGTTAGGGATACGTCAGTGGAGAAGTTGTCACTCACAGATGTTCCTGTTGCTTGTGAGTTTCCTGATGTTTTTCCCGAGGAATTGCCAGGTTTACCACCTCATAGAGAGATTGAGTTCTGTATTGATGTGGTTCCAGGTATTACTCCTATATCTATGCCACCCTATCGTATGGCTCCTGCAGAGTTGAGAGAGTTGAAGGAGCAATTGCAAGAGTTGTTGGATAAGGGTTTTATCAGACCTAGTGTTTCTCCTTGGGGTGCACCAGTCTTGTTTGTGAAGAAGAAGGATGGTACCCTGAGACTGTGCATTGACTACAGAGAGCTGAATAAGGTGACAGTGAAGAACAAGTATCCTCTCCCGAGGATAGATGATTTGTTTGATCAGCTACAAGGTGCACAGTTCTTTTCTAAGGTCGACTTGAGGTCAGGTTATCATCAGCTGCGGATCAGTGAAGCTGATATTCCTAAGACAGCTTTCCGCACTCGATATGGTTATTATGAGTTTCTGGTGATGTCTTTTGGGTTTGACTAATGCACCAGCAGCTTTTATGGACCTGATGAACAGAGTATTCCGACCGTATGTGGATCAGTTTGTGGTAGTCTTCATTGATGATATACTAGTATATTCGAGGAGTATGGAAGAGCATGTATATCACTTGAGGATTGTACTACAGACACTGAGAGATCATCAGCTTTATGCTAAATTTTCGAAGTGTGATTTCTGGATGGAGAGTGTTTCTTTTCTTGGACACGTAGTGTCTAAAGAAGGTATTCAGGTTGATCCACAGAAGGTTGAAGCAGTATCTGAGTGGCCTAGACCTACTTCAGTTACTGAGATTCGGAGTTTTTCTGGGTTTAGCCGGGTATTATAGGCGGTTTGTGCAGGATTTTTCCAGGATAGCAGCCCCTATGACTCGCTTGACTCAGAAGAATGTTAGATTCGAGTGGTCAGAAGCTTGTGAGAATAGTTTTCAGTTGTTGAAGGAGAAGTTGACCACAGCGCCAGTATTAGCTTTGCCTAATAGTGTGGATAAGTTCACAGTTTACTGTGATGCCTCTAGAATTGGTCTTGGTTGTGTGTTAATGCAGAATGGAAGGGGTGATAGCCTATGCTTCGAGGCAGTTAAAGAAGCATGAGCAGAACTATCCCACACATGATCTAGAGATGGCTGCAGTGATCTTTGCTTTGAAGATTTGGAGACATTATTTGTACGGGGTGACTTGTGAGATATTTACTGATCACAAGAGCCTTAAGTACATTTTCCAGCAGCGAGATTTGAATTTGAGGCAGAGAAGATGGTTGGAACTGTTGAAGGATTATGATTGCGAGATTCTTTACCATCCGGGTAAAGCTAATGTGGTAGCAGATGCCTTGAGTAGGAAGTCCTCAGGTAGTCTTGCTCACATCAGTGTTAAGAGGAGACCATTGATCCAGGAATTGCATCTGATGGTGGATCAAGGTCTGATGATGAAGATCAGTAGATCAGGTGGACTGTTAGCTCAGTTTAAAGTACGATCTGTGCTAAGGGATAGGATTAAAGCAGCTCAGAGCCGAGATCCTATTCTGGAAGAGCTTGCAGAGAATGTCAGAGCAGGGAAGTTCACTGATTTCACACTCGATGATGATGGTGTGTTGTGGATCAGTGGTAGATTGTGTGTTCCTGATGTGGATGATTTGAGAGAAGAGATCTTAGAGGAAGCACATTCTACAGCTTACAGCGTTCATCCTGGTGTTACTAAGATGTACCACAGTATCAGAGATCTATACTGGTGGGATGGATTGAAGAAGGATGTTGCTGATTATGTTGCTAAGTGCTTGACGTGTCAGCAAGTGAAAGCCGAACATCAGAAGCCTTCTGGGAAGCTTCAGCCTCTTCCTATTCCCGAGTGGAAGTGGGAAAGGATAGCTATGGATTTTGTGATCGGTTTACCTCGTTCGAAGGATGGATACGATTCCATCTGGGTGATTGTAGATAGATTGACGAAGTCTGCACATTTCTTGCCTGTGAAAGCCACATATTCAGTTGCTAGATTGGCGAAGTTGTACGTGAAGCATATTGTGTGCCTTCATGGAGTACCTGTGTCCATTGTGTCAGATAGAGGTTCAGTGTTCACTTCTCGTTTTTGGCAGAAGTTGCAGGAAGTGATGGGCACTAGGTTGGATTTCAGTACTGCTTTTCATCCTCAGACAGACGGTCAGTCTGAGAGGATGATCCAGACACTGGAAGATATGTTGAGGATGTGTGTCTTGGATTTGGGAGGTAGCTGGGGATGATCATTTGTCGCTTGTGGAGTTTGCATATAATAACAACTACCATAGCAGTATTGGTATGGCACCATATGAGGCGTTGTATGGAAGGAAGTGTAGATCCCCGTTGAGTTGGGATGAGATTGGTGAGAGAGTTTTGACTGGACCAGAGATGATTCAGGATGCTGCAGAGAAAGTCGCCGTGATCAAGCGCAGGTTAGAGACCGCAGTTAGTAGACAGAAGAGTTATGCGGATCCTAGGCGTAGAGATGTGGAGTTCAGGTTGGAGATTTCATTTTTCTGAAAGTATCTCCGATGAAGGGTGTGATGAGATTTGGCAGGAAGGGTAAGTTAGCATCGAGATATATTGGACCGTTTGAGATTCTAGAGAGAGTTGGCACTGTTGCATATCGGTTGGATTTGCCTCCGAGTATGTCACAGGTGCATCCAGTATTTCATATCTCGATGTTGAGGAAGTATATCTCAGATCCTTCACACGTGTTGCAACCTGACAGTGTAGAAGTGAATGAAGATTTGACGTTTGTGGAAGAACCTGTGGCGATCGTAGATTTTCAAGTTCGACAGTTGCGATCGAAGCAGATTCCGATGGTCAAGGTTTTGTGGCGTAGCGACAGAGTTGAAGAGCATACGTGGGAGACTGAAGCTAAGATGCGAGCTTCTTACCCGTATCTCTTTCCTTCCTGATTCTGTAATCTTGTTTTTAGAATTCGGGGACGAATTCTTGTAAGGGGGGAAGACTGTAATATCCCGTGTTTTTAAAAATATTTTTACACTGTACCGGGATATGCAGTGTCAATAATTTTGACTGTATATACGATATTTTTATGAGTTGATATGTATTTTAAACCTATTTTAATTACTGTCTATTATTTTCAGTATTTTACGTAAAATTTTCCCGGGACTTTCATTTTTGGGGAAATTTTCACGTAAACAATTTATTATTAATTATGTTAAATGTATTTACGGGTTTGCATGAACTCATACATATTTTTAAATTAATAAATAAAGCTTGTGTGTGTATATTTATTTAATTAGGGTTTATTATTACCCTAATATTTTATTATTTATTTATTATTATTTGATTATTTTATTTATTATTAAATTATTAAAATTTATTATTTTTTTCTTTTTTTCTTTTTTTTTTATTTTTCTTTTCCTTTTTCTTTCTTTTTCTTTTCCTTTCTCTTTCCTTTTTCTTTCTTTTTCTTTTTCTTCTTCTTCTTCTTCTTGTTCCCGTGGGTGCCCGACGCCACCACTATTCCTCACCGTCGTTTCTCTCCCTCCTCCGGCCACCGTTTTCGACACCGCCGGTCTCTATCTTCTCCTTGAGCTCCGGTGAGTGTTATTCTAAGCTTTTGTTTGAGCTAAAATGGTCTAGAATTGCTTAGGTTTTGAGTTGAATATTTCGGCCACTTTTGGTTTTCGATTTTTTTTAGCTTCAATTTGGATGATTCATGGAAACTTCCTTCACAAATGTTGTTCCTGGTAGTTTAATCTTCATGTATGAATTTTTGTATAATTTTTGGAGATTGTTTGGATTTTTGGGTATTTTTGAATATTTTAATATTATTTTCGAATTTTCGGAA
This sequence comes from Mallotus nudiflorus, assembly GCA_947683625.1. Classification (NCBI taxonomy): domain Eukaryota; kingdom Viridiplantae; phylum Streptophyta; class Magnoliopsida; order Malpighiales; family Euphorbiaceae; genus Mallotus; species Mallotus nudiflorus. The sequence goes on along the minus strand of CANTUR010000585.1, from coordinate 2,694 downwards.
ATTAATTATTTAAATTATGAAATTGGAGTTTATGGTTGAATTAGGTGTTGAAATGAATTATAGAAATTTATTTTGAATTTTTATGAATTTCTAAGTATTTATTTTTAATTATTGATGTTTATGTGATTTTGTAAAATTAAGTTAATTGTGTTGTTATTTGAATTTAATTGTTTAATTGAGTTTAATTATTGATATTATTGATAAATATGTTGAGAAAATTAATTTTGGATAATTGTATGATTTTTGGTGAATTTTTGAAGTAATTTAGGTATATATATATATATAGGGGTATTTTGGTAATTTTACCCTAAATTGTCTAAAAATGTAATTTAATTGGTTTTAATATTTATTTAAGGTATAAAAATGATTTCTACAAATTATTTAGTATTTTTAACTAATTAAAACTATTTTTCGGGAATTATTTTCAATTATATATATAATATACGATTTTTCTAATAAAATGAATTTTAATCGGTTTTTACAGTGTTTCAAGATTTATTATGTAATTTCTACGTATGAAATGTATTTTTATGATTTAAGGATATTTTTGGTATATTTGAATATATATTCTGTGTTTGTGGACCCCGGTCGACAGATTGTAGTCTGGAGTCCGACCGAGGGGGTTGTGATGGATTGTGGTGTTTATTTTTGAAGTGTATTTTCTTTGCAGGGTCGGCTCTACTCTTTTGAGTAGAGAGATGTCCGTTTTACAGGGGAGGTTCTGCCGGATTTCCGGTAGAATTCTCGTAAAACGTGATATCCAGTCGAACCCTAATTTTCGATTCTGTATTTAATACTCTAGATTGAATTCTAGGATTTCTGTTAGGGTTATTCTGATGTCGATTAATTATTTCTTGTTTAGTTGCACCGAGACCGAGGGTTAGTGGACCAGGCCCGTCGGACCTGTCTCGTGGAGCGCATTAGGTGAGTTACTATATTATATATATATGCTTAGGATGCATGATTTAGAAAATGCATGTTTTATTTTGACTAAATATGCATAAATAACATGATTTATATTCAAGTATATTTTTGGTATATTTTTGATATATAATAAATTATATACATGTTTTATTAATAAAATATATTTAAAATGTTTTTAAATATATTTTTAGTTTAATTCATGATTTGATTGAATTTATTTGACGTATATATACTCAAAATATACCTGGTTTATGTTTGGTATATTTTCGGTATATATATGGTTTATATTGTTGATTTATTTAAATTCATGCATCATGTATTTGTGAATGAATGTTTTATTATTTATCACTGAAGGATATCAATAGAACGTGCTACCTAGTGGGGCAGCACTAGGACCGAGTACGTACCGATACGCCTATAGTATTTAGGCTTTATTACTGACTATTTGTGGATATTGATTTGATTATGATTATTGATATATGTGAGATGTGGTTTGGGTGTGATTGCTGGAGCTCGGTTGACCAAGTGTCTCGGGGCCAATCACACTGGCAGTCAGACTGCTGGAGCTCGGTTGACTTAGTGTCTCGGGGCCAGTCTACTGTCCATATGGATTAAGTGGATATATTTGGAATTAGTGAGCCTGTATGGCTAGAGTGTTGTTTAACACTATTTTTCTGAGGTTGCGATATTCTAGGGTTCTATGTGATCCTTCATAAAAGTTGATTTTCAGACAAAATATATAAAATGATTTTTCTGCATCTGTATGAACTTGCCTGTATATATACATATTATATATATACTGTTGACTGTATGCATTATCACTTAGAGTGTATGTATATATACTATAGTAATTCACTCAGTGAGGTCCGACTCCCCTCCGTTGACTATTTTTCAGGAGAGTCAACTTCCTCAGACCTCAGTAGCAGGTCGATACGCCGGATTTCTTCCGCCCCGGCTTCTTTATGTAAATTGTATACTTGAGTCTTATTTATTTTATCTAGACACTGCAGTAGTTGTGATTTTCAGTAGTTGTGATTTTTCGTAGTTGTAAATTAAAGTATTTGTTTTAAAGAGATGTATTATGTTAAAACTGGATTTGTATAAAGATTATACATTTATGAGATTATATATGTGATGTGATGAGTTTTGAATTATATCCAGTTGTTATGGATGATATTGTAATATTTATGATTTTATTTTCCGCTGCATATTATATTTTTATGGTTATTATTGCATTTTTATTTTATTTTTTAGGCTTGCTACGGGGTTCCGGATTCGAAAGAATTCCCGTTCCCTAGCGCCGGTCATGGCCCCTGTTTTGGGTCGTGACACTGCGCCTAGGATCTGCATAGCTCTTCTGCCTACTAACTTCGGTCTCTAATTTATGCTTAATCATGGCGACTTTCTCTACAGCATCCTGAACCATCTCAGGTCCAGTCAAAGCTCTCTCACCGATCTCATCCCAACTCAAAGGGGATCTACACTTCCTTCCATACAACGCCTCATACGGTGCCATACCAATACTGCTATGGTAGCTGTTATTATATGCAAACTCAACGAGTGGCAAATGATCATCCCAGCTACCTCCTAAATCCAGGACACACATCCTCAACATATCTTCCAGTGTCTGGATCGTCCTCTCAGATTGACCATCTGTCTGAGGATGAAAAGCAGTACTGAAGTCCAACCTAGTACCCATCGCTTCCTACAACTTCTACCAAAAACGAGAAGTAAACACTGAACCTCTGTCTGACACAATGGACACAGGTA